>JASJET010000121.1:18215500-18847000 GCA_034092305.1 Diaprepes abbreviatus
AGTTTTTAACGATACAAAAAATTAACAATTTCAAGCATGCGCAGAAGAGACAATTTTTATTCCAAAAAATTATTCAGAGAACTTTCAAAAGGTACTACAAGAACTTTCAAATGAGAGGTGCAAAAGTCTTTTATGATATATAGTCTGTGAAATATAAAATTTTTTAAAATTTTTTGTAGGTGAGCTTATACCTTTGGGCGGTAGTGTATATATATTTATTTGCCAGCTACTAAAGGACCGAATTTTAGTCGTAAGCATTCACATGTGAAGAAATATCCTTAGTACAAATTTACATGAGATACCGCTAATGACATGGTTTTATAAGTCCGTGCTGGGACACGCTTTGTCATGTAAATCTCTTCAAACAATAGTTCTTTATATGTATGTTACGATTACCGTCATGACACAGTCTAGTCTAGTAGGTGGAGACCTCACTCAACGCAATCTGTAACAGTCTCAGAAAGTTTATTTTTAGGTGTACAAAAAAAAAATGATTATCACCAACTAGACCTCAGGTTATGAATGCGTGATTTTTTAAACAAAGGAAATTTTCGCAGCTTAGTGAAAATACATTACTGCCTGCTTTTCTAAAAGTTCCATATATATATATATATATATATATATATATATATATATATATATATATATATATATATATATACATATATATATATATATATATATATATATATATTTATATATAGATATATATATATATATATCCAAGGGGGGCAGGGTGGCTTTGAGTTCAGGAAAATAGACCCGATTTTGCCTCTTATACTATAGTTTATTCAAGAACTAGAGAGAGTAATAAATCATTTTTTACTCTTTTTTCTTCGCAAACTACCTGTGTTCTTTAGTCCGGTGTCTTTGACAAAATCTGTTAGACACGTATTTTTCATAGGAGTGGGCTGGAAATTTTATAATCAAAAATACCGGTCTACAATAATGGACTACTTGGGTTGGATAACAATAGATATTTGGTAGTGTGAAGTGTTAAAAAGGATTTTAATCCTTGTCATAGGCATCGGAAGGAGGATTACTTTATCACTAATTATTTATGGCATAGAATATTATTTCGGTATTTAACTTAAAATAGAAAGTTTTTATATTATTTTATTCCTTATAATTTTCTAATAATTCACATACATTACAAAATGTAGATAATTTTGACATATTTAACACAAATCCCAACTGTATTTTTATTATTTTTAATTTTGTCAAAGAAACCGTTTTAGGCACATTCAGACTAAAACGTAGCCTTATTCTCTCAAAAAATTCTAAGTTACAATTTAAATACTTACAAAATCCCCATTGTCAAAAATACAAAAAGTTAAACATATATAAAAAAATAAATTCGTCCATATAATATTAAAATATTTTTGATGTCATTTTATTATTAATTAAAAACATTTTTAGGACGTTTGATGTTTCATTTTATTTATTTCTTAAACCATCTGCAGAATTACAATTAAACACTAAATTCAAATGTAATTAGTTTTGAGATGTTACAGTTAAAATTAGACCTACTTATTGTTATTTCTGTTGTACTTGATATCTTAATGATATCTTAATTTAATTTACTTTATTATATGGAAATACCCAAAAAAATAAAATAAACATTTTAATTCTACACGCTTAAGAAAAAGACACAAATACAATATATATATATATATATATATATATATATATATATATATATATATATATATAAAATTAAAGAGTGGGACACACTAAAATAAAAATATATAAAAAAATAAAAAAATATATAAACAACATTAAACAATAAAATACAACAAAAATAATAATTTAAATAATAAATTGTGTTTACACTGGTAAACATTACGTATCTAATTCCTAATCAAAGTTAGTGAAGCTACCTTCGCTCAAATTAATTATATTTGGTTCCTCTATCTCACCGATCATGAGATCGAGTTTCCACATTTTGTTTTGTTCTTTTATTATATGGATTTTTCCCAAATTTCCTGCCGTAACTTTATTCAAAAAAATCTTTCAAAAGGTCAGTTAAATTACTAATTTTGTAATATGTGTTATTTCTAGCAACTCTACCTTTTACTTGAGAGAGATATTTCCTTCTGCAACGGACATTTCCGGACGATCTATAAGAACAGATTTTCTATCTGGTTTTTCCCAGCAAAAATTAAGTTTTCTGAGCAATTTCCAGAGCTCAGTTCTTGTTATTTCAGGTAAATCGATATCTTATTGATTTTAGTTGGAATTTTGTCGACGGTTGGAATCTGCTTGTCATAATAAAATGTATGTACAACTCCTTTTATTGCAGTTTTCATCTCTTCTTCCAACGAGGTTCTTCGTCTGCCTGTGATCGAATGTGGCTTGGGAGTACTAACAACTCCAGTCGTTTTTTCTCCTTCAGTACTCGGTACATAGTAGATTTTCCAACCCCTGTAATGTTGGAACACATCTCAACAGAGCTTTTAACATTATTATCTAGATATTGATATCTTAAGGTATGATAAACATTAATCGTAATAAGTTTTTCGTTGAGGAAAGAATGCCCTGGTTTAACGATTTTGGAGTATATATAGAGGTGGAAGCCATATCTTTTGAGTATCTGACTAATCTCTAATAATATATAAAAACAAGCGCAAACAAGATAAATCACTAACGACACACTATAAGGTGTACTTCACTCACTGACAGAAATTAAAATGAACTATCAAAAATTTTATTGTTGCAGTAAATTTATAAAAGCTTATAATATTTAAATATATTTAAATATAATTAGATTTACGGCAGCCCTCAGTTACCTGCGGCACTGGAGCATGTACGTTGGAGGTTTCGGTAACAGTTTTATTACTCTCTCTAGTTCTTGAATTGAGGATAGGAATGTGTATGCTTGCCATCGCCCCACCCCCCGTCAAGAGTCGTGAGTTCAGGAAAATATAACCGATTCTGTCGTTTGTATTAGGAATGTGTATACTGCTGGCACCCCCCCCCCTCGTTGAGAACCTGTTTTTCTTGCGATAGCCCCCTCCCCAAGAGCTTTCAGTTCATTAAAATAAACCCGATTCTGCCTCTTATACTAGGAATGTGTATGGTGCTGGCATCCCCCCTGTCGGCAACTTGTGTTTTCTTGTGATCGCCCTTCCCTCGTTCCAAGAGCTTCAAATTCAGAAAAATGGACCCGACCCTGTCTTTTACACTAAAAATGGGAATGTTGCTGGTGTCTCTCCTCCCCCCCCCCTCGACAATTTATTTTCACTTGCCATTCTGTACTTTTGTGATATCACCGCCCCACCCAAGGAGAGAGGCTGGATCCGCTCCTGATATATATATATATATATATATATATATATATATATATATATATATATATATATATATATATATATATATATATATATATATATATGAGTTAAGTTGTCTGATAAGTTTTTCCTTGACCAATTCTATTATTGGTGTCTTGTGAGCTTTTTCCATTTGATGAGAGTATGATACCAAGGTATTTGAAAGACATACCTGTCTTTTTTATATTAACCATTAGATCAAACTTATTAAATTGTCATTTTAAGGTTCTTAACAGGTACGCTGCGTCATCTCTATTTTCGGATATTAAAACTTGGTCGTCTGCAAACAAAAGCATGTATAGAGTTTCGTCATCAATAGGCAATACCATTTCGTAGCATCGATTCTGTCAAGCTGTCAGGGCAATCTCAAGATATATTTTAAATAGTAAATGGACCAATGAGCATCCCTGTCTCAGTCCTTTGAATACAGCAAATATTTTCTATTTTGACAGCACTGGAGTATCCCAGGTACAGAAATTTTACTATCTATTATGGGCATCTCGATATCATCTTTTCCACTGCTGGCCAAAGCTTATTCAGTAGCGTGATATCGTGGAACTTTTGTAAATCTACAAATATAAGATAGACCTCCATGTCTCATCTCGATAAAGTGTTTTAATCCCGTCAGTGCATAAAGCTTTGCCAACGAACAAAGGACGCTGATACCTCTATAAGTTTAACAATCACACTTGTCTCTCTCTTTAAATATTGATGTACTTATAGCTCTCTTCAATTTGTTTGGCGGATTTTTTCCCCATTTAATAATTCTTTGAATAGTTTAACTAGAACCTCTAAAACTCCTTTGACTAGCTCAATATTTATGTTTCCTAGCCCCTGAGCATTTCTATTCTTCATACAACGTAGAGCCTGTTTTACTTGGTCCATAGAAATATCTGCAAGTATCATTATATATCTCCTCGTTATCTTGAACGAGTTGAGGTCTGTCTTCTGTCAAAAGATTGGTGTAATATTTAGCCTATGCCTATGCTCCAGTGAGACTGATAGGAACCTGAGTACCTTCCATTTTTTATTAGTCCCGTGCTTCCCATAGTTTGATCGATTTCCTGGTAAGTATAGTTTTAGTAATTGTTTTACGCTGTTTAAAACTGCTATGCTGTTCGATATCTAGTTTTCATATGTGTCTCTCTGTCTACCAAAACCTTAGTTAAGATCTACTTGTAGTATATCTGTTTTTTTCCGATCAAGGTATGTCTGTAAATTTGGATTCCACCATAGCGGACTTCTATATATCAGTTTCTCCCCCAGTGCTTTTAAGGCTGCTGCATGGATATTGTGTTTAATATCCATGTAAAACTGTTTTGGTGTTTCTTTGTTTACAGATATCAGTTTGGCAACGAGTCTCAATCTATACAGCAATCTTGTGGAACTCATTGATCAGACTTCCTGTGTTAAACTGTATAGGTGCCAGAGCAGTCTTTATTCGCCTAAATTGTTTTCAGTAGGTGAAGAATAGGGTAGGTATATTTGTGAAAAACGCATATAGTGGTCTGTTCCGCGTTATGTACCTTCTATCACTTTGATATCATGCACCTTAAGTCTGAAATTTTGTTTGATTATAATGCGTGTCGGTTGTACCCAGGTATATTTATGGATTATTTTTTGTTTTAAATTTTAATATTAAAGATAATAACTTTTCTTTTTTTAATAACCGGAAAATCAGTTGGAAGTTTGAATTATACCATAAATAACCTTAGATAAAAATAGCCTATCTAATTTCCATTTCCAGTTCTATACATAATTATAGAATGCTAGATTGCTTGCATCAGGTAAAAACACATGTATGAGTAATTAAACTTCAAACGCCCACGATTAGCTTTATCTAAAGTTCATTAAAACCTGCTTTTAAATCCCAAAATAGCTTTAAACCAGAAATATCTTCGTTAAATACCACTTATTGCTTCCGTTAAATTGATTACTCTACATTTAAAAAATGAAGAAAATAAAAAGGCCATTAAATCAACCAACAATTTACCAAACGGAAATTGCGTATTAGAGGTAAAGATTTATTCACCGAAGCATTACATCAAAAGGTTGTATTTGGTAAATACATTTAATACGTATATGACATTTTTTTTGGATTTATTCAGAGGACAACAGGAACGATTAAATTCTGAAGATCCGATTCAAAATTACCAACTAGCGTTTTTCCATTTTGTGGGTGACCGTGTGCTTGTTTATGTATTTTTGGTTAAAAATAGTTCTAAACTTTTATTTGATATGACCGCTCAGCAACTGTGTTTATGTTTGGTTACTTTTTAACCGACTTCTAAAAGAAGGAGGTTCTCAATTCGTCGTCTATGTATTTTTTTTTGATTTGAATGAAATTTTTTACATTATATTCAAGAAGTTGCTGTGGTGGTCCCATATTTTTTTGGGATGCCATTTGTCCAGTAAAATTCAAGATGGCGCTGACAGTATGGCAGCCAAAAAAATTAATTTTGTCCAATTTTCTCCAAAATTGGTATGGAGGAATTTTCAAGGTGGTACACAACAAATCTGAAATTATTTTTACAAAATTCAATATGGCGGACAAAAATATTTAATTCTGTCCAATTTAATCCAAAATTGGTGGGGTTTTTGGGATCGCACATATCGAATCTAAAATTATTTTAAAAAAATTCAATATGACGGGTCTAATATGGCGGACAAAAAAAATCAATTTTGTTCGATTTTCTCCAAAATTGCTTTCGGGGTCGCACATAACGAATCTAAAAATTTTTTTTCAATTCAATATGGTGGAATCCAATATGGCGAACGAAAAAAAAATCAATTTTGTTCCATTTTATCCAAAATTGATATGAGGGAGTTTTCGGGTTGGCACATAACGAATCTGAAATTATTTAAAAAAAAAACATTATGGCGTATTCAACATGGAGGATAAAAAATTAATTTTGTCCGATTTTTGTCAAAATTGATATAGGGGAGTTTTTGGGATCGCACATTACGAATCTGAAATTATTAAAAAAAAATAATAATAAAATGACGAATTCCAGATGGCGTATTAAAGATTCTACATATCTCGATTTTGTCTAAAATCAGGACTGGTGGATTTTTGTTAGTGTTAATTACGAATTTAAAATATTTTTTGAAAAACTTAATATGGCTGATTAAATATGGCGTCCTAAAAATTTTAATTTTTCGGATTTTCTCCAAAACTGATATAGGGGGTTCTTGAGAGTGTAAATTATGAATTTAAAAGTATTTTTTCAGGATTCAATATTGTGAATCCAATATAGCGAACAAAAATTTTTACATTTTTCGATTTTGTTTAAAGGTAGGACTGAATTATTTTTGAGGATGTAAATAGCAAGTCTGTTACATGCAACATGTTAGTCTAGAAATTTTAAATTTCCGGATTTCATCTAAAATTGATACTAGAGGGCTTTAAGGAGTTGAGATTTAGATTAGATTAAGATGTTAAAATTAACTTTTTGAAATTAAATATGGCGGATCCAATATGCTGGTTTGAAAATTTTACTTATTCGCTTTTTTTCAGATTTTGTATTAGGGGGTTATCGAGGTGGTGTGTTACGAATATGAAGTTAATTTTTTACAACTATTAGGTTGATAAGATACAATATGAAGGACTAAAAATTTTATATTTTCCGATTTTGTCTAAAATTGATATTGCGGGGTTCGTGGGGCATATACAAACTCAATATGCAGTATAAAAGATATCGGGCTAACAAATTTACGTCTCAAATTCTTTAAATATCGAAATTGGAAAGTTTTGGGGTCTATATTACCAATCTCAAATTAATTTAAAATTTAAGATAGAAAAACTAAATATTTGTTTGACACAATTTCACTGGAGAACTTTAAGAATCAAAGAATTTTTAGGGGTTCATTTTAGGGTGATTTACAACTTTGGATAAAATGGGTACTTTTTTGTCACCTTGGAATCATTGCGAGGTACACTAATTTCGATTAGTACTTAGTTCAGCTAATTTATGGATATCATAATGAATTCAAAACTAAAAATCAAAAAATACAATTTTTATAAAATTGAACCGTCTTCTAAAAGTGCGCTAAAAGGTGAAAAATAACTATAAATTTTTATATGAAATTGAAATTTTTGAAGTCGGTGCAATTATAAGTATTTTTAAGTTTGGCGCCGACTTCAAAAATTTCAATTTCATATAAAAATTTATAGTTATTTTTTACTTTTTAGAGCATTTAAAAAAAAATTATTAGTTAAAAGTTATTCGCATTTAGCGTGAAGGATAATCACGTGACACATTTTACTAGCCTTAGCCCATTTTGGACAAATGTTAAGAGGGACAGTAGTAGTAGGACAGTAGTCGTATAGTATAGTACTCGACGTATTGCACGTGTCTCGCCCTATCGATTGTCTTAGCTTTCGCTTTAAAACTACTCCTAAATATAGTGACAGTGTCCTCACTTGCTGGTTCCTGCATTGTGACGCATTGAATTATCCTGGTGGCCACCAAAAAGAAATTAGTGAAATAATTTCGACTACAAGGTAGGCCATTTTAGTATTTGTGTCGCGCTGTCACCGTATTTTATATTGACAATGCTAATTACGCTTTATCCCAATCCCCTACAAACTAGGCGCTGCTTTGTAATGTTACTTCGAGATCTGTGGTGTGTTATAAAAAGCCCACGTTGTAAAATTTATTTAACCGTACGAAAACAAAGTTTGGCTATTATGTTCTTACCTACTGTACCCTTATGTTGAACACATTTCTAAGTTGCCTCAAAAAGATATAGCAGTAAAAATTTAACAAATTGCAGAAAATAAACAAGCTAAAAATTTCAAATTAATATAAGAGGGTGAGCTGATAAGATTCTGGCCTAACATATAAATTAGACCAACAGGTCTGATTTCTTACTGGCGTTCCATAGTAGGATACTTTACTAGTTTACATATAAAATTATAGGTTAATAACTCGGTTATTGTACGTTTGACACCTTCTGGAGCAGTTGTTTATTTTACGAAAATGGAAAAATAAAAACCACGGTTATAAAATAATTCTATTTGAAAGAATCTTCTTCATAGTATTCAACGATAACACAGTGGGTTTCTGAATTTAAATAATTTTGTAAGAGCACTGAGGATGACCACGCTTCAGGCGCCCTCCTGAAATGATAGAAAAAATGCTTCAAATTGTACTAAGAGACCGCAGATTAAAAGCTCTGTGCGAAGTGGATGTCGCATTTGCTAACGCCAGAAAACATTCCTCAGGCGTTGCAGTGTCTAAAATTAAGGAACTGACGTTTGAAATGTTTCTCAGTTCTCTTACTCGCCAGATTCAGCACCCAGCGACTATCAGCTATTGCCTAACCTCAAAAAATAGCTTAGTGGAAAACGATTTGAGAGCTTTTAAACTGATGCTGTGAAAGGCTAATTTGAGAAAATGTAAAAATCACGTTATAAAAATGGTATAACTAAATGAGAACACCAGTATGAGAAATGTATTGGCCTAGGTGAAGATTATATTGAAAAATTAAACGAAAAAAACTTATTTACTTTATCAGGCTGAAAACTTCTCAACTCTTAGGTAAGTAAATTCTTTCAGCATTCTTATTAGCACATATTTTTAAGCATAACAGAGAATTTTACTTTTATTTTTGTCATAGTAATTTAATGAAAAAATATTTTGTTTCCTAACGTCATATTTTTGAACTACTTTGCGAAATGTACTATACATTAGAACATAATGAAATTCAATTTTAGTTCCCTGGCGAGAATTTTTGACACACTGACGGTTTCATTTTACATGAAGTTTCAGCACCGTGTTTTAACTTTATTTTGATTTTATATTAACTTTGCTAGTAACAAGTTTGAAATAAAATGTTGTTAAAACTTTTGTGCAAAAATGAAAATAATTTCCAATATTTAAAACTAAATATATATAATAAATAATTCAAAGCTAGTAATTAGTGAGTAAGGAAGGTAAAAACATCATTTTGGATTTCTTCCTTCAGAACATTAAAAGTTTTAGAAACAAAATTGGTCATATCGAACTTAACTGAGTTAGAGCTCTCTTTATATGAAATAGGAGATTATAAATTAGGTAGTTTCTATTATAGGCTTAATACAAGAGGTGCGGGAGTATCAATCTTACATACCAGTACACTTAATTTATATATTAAAGGTTTAACCAAAATCAAGAAGTATGCTTATTACTGTGTGTTTGAAGCTTGTAATTTTATTATTGATAATACTACGCAACAAAATTTTAGTTTATTTGTTGTATCTCGTATGAAATGTGCATTTTTTTGTTATTTTTTGAGCGCTAAACATAAAAATGATAATGAAATTGAAAATTCAGTTGCAATTTTCAAGAACAAGTTTTTTTTATGTTATTTTTAACAAAATAATAAAAAATGCATACTTTTACCCTTGTACAGACACTTAATATCCTGTCTTTTTGCTCTTCTTTTGAGAATGTCTAACAAGACTCCAACAGAAGTTGGCAAGCATGGAAGCATTCCACTTTCCCTGGTACCTTTTCTCCATTGTTGATATAATCTGATGGAAGCATTCACTTCGTTCTTCACTTACAGCCTTACAGGAAAAAGATTCAGATGTGAGTGTAGGAAATGTATCTTTAGAGACATATTGCAACGCATTTTTTGATACGACGACAGCATATTTTCAACAAAAGTAACGTTATGTCAGATTTTTTATTTCCCTAGAAATTAGTGACCACGAGGCGAAAGTCATTCCAAGCATTTATTTCAATATGTCATAGAGTGCTCTCAAACTGTTTGTCTTTCAGAATATTTCGAATCTGTGACCCAACAAAAATACCCTCTTTAATTTTTTTTTTACTTAGCCTTGGGAATTTCTGACGCAGATACTGAAAAGCTGGGCCATCTGTATTCAGTGCCTTAACAAAGTTTTTCGTTGCCCAATTTTATATGCAGTGGTAAAAAAATCTTTTTGGTGTCTATCAATGGCATATGTTGTACATTCTTTTTATCTGGCTCTAATGATTGTCGAACGGATCAGTCTTTTCTCTTGTAATGAAGCGCTTTTGCCCTACTGTCCCAATCACTTTTAAGTCGAAACAGATCTCCCATTGGTACTCATCGTTTTTATGCTTGTCAATAGGTACTGTATACTGTAATATGATTCTTTCATTTGAACTTCATATCCTACAGGAATAGACGGTAAAATATTTAACATATGCAATAGTACTGCTTTTAAACTCAACGTTCAACTGTCTCTAAACAATCTCTATTCCTCTGGCTTGTAGTTTATATTTAAAGCCGTCAGTAAACCGCAGAAAAAGTGTTTCTTGGGATTCTGGAATAGGTCTCATGGCAGATGATATATTTGAATAGTTGATAAACAAACAACGTTATCTTCTTGAATATACCTGTGCCTTGCCCAACACTAGGTATGATGCAGAAATAACATATATTAACAGATTTGAAGACTCTCTCCAGATCATTGGGACACCAAACCGCATAGATCGTTTTTCACTATTTAACCAGTTTCTCAGGCTTGAAGCGTTTGCATTACAGCAGATAAGTGACACTGTTTGTCTTGATCCCCAATATTGCAACAGAAATAAAGCTGATATGTCTTTTTTATCAATGGGCTAATAGGCCGTTTTTGAGATGCAAAGTCACCTCACCACCAACATAACAGAAGTGAACTGGATTGTTTACACACTTTCGAGACATCTTACAATCTCAACTATTCGATTCGACTCACTAACTTCGACTGACTAATCCCTCCGCTCTGTAGCTACTTATATACCCAAATACGGCTTTTACATTTTCGGAGAATATTTGAGATTTTTCTATCCAATTCTATAATATTCGCAATAGTGGCGGTTATCACTTGTTTGTATAGAGGGGCTGTTCAGTACAAACCAGACACAAAAGTCGATTTTACATGGATTTAAATGGCTCTCTCCCTTATGTTAACCCTGGGGGTTTGGAATCTCTTACATGGAGGGTCATTCCTAGAGATCCCCCATGCAGTGTTGCCAAATTGGACAAAATTGTCTTAACTTGGGAAAGCGTGTATTTGGCAACGTCGCACCCCTCTATTGTTATAACAATACAAATATGCCACGTGCATTCTTGCCGGTATATTGTTAATATATAAGGAGACAGGACATTATGTATCTCTAAAACTTGAACTTACATTAAAAAGTTAACTTTGGTTTCGGTTCAGCACACCAAAAATCGTAACATTTAGTCAATTTAATTTTAGAGATATTTTGGCTGTTGTTCAGTGTAATTATGGAGACAAAAAAATTCTAATTGTTAACCGATATTGAGCACTTCATCCTGATTTAAATATATTTCTAAAAAAGCTTAATGGCTAACTTCGTGATGTGTGTCAGTCTATGAATGACAGGGTGGTACTTTGTGATGATTTTAGCATTGATTGTCTTTAAATTTCTATTACTGTATACGAAATAAATGATATTTTAAAATTTTATAGTTCATCCAACATTTTAAGTGGACCCATTTACATAAAGAGGTAAACTGTTGTATGAGTTAACGGCAAAAATATTAAATTTAAAAGATTTTACACCCAAAATAATATTAAAATTTTATGGAATACTTCGGCGGAGGGACCTGGTAGGACGTCTTTTAGGCGACAGATTTCAATGATGGATTTGACTGATTTTTTTAAAATTAACTTTAGTATTATATTGATCTAGCAATTCCATTACGAAAAGCGGAAGAGCATAGACAAAATGATTCTAAGCCCAAGATCACATCGGGCATCAACAAATCTTCAAGAAAATTTAAAATGTTGTTTCATAATAAAATCAAAACTAAATCTGAATATGATAGAGATTATTGCAATAAGTACAAAAAAATTTACAGAAATGTATATAAGAACCCGGAACAATTGTATAACAATAGTCTTTTCTTTCAATCAGATAATAAATCAAAAGCGACATGGAGACTTATCAATGGTAACATTAATAAAGGCATAAACGGGACAAGTCTAACTTCTAGTATAAAAAGTGAAAGAGGATATATATTAAATGATAAAAAGAAAATTTACCAGGAAAATTGTCAAATAATGTTAATGCTTGACAGAATAGATTACTCTCGAACACAATGATGCTAAAGTCTGTTAATGAATATAAAATCATGACAACGATCAGGAAACCGAAAAATACTACTTCTGTGGGTATGGATCATTTGCCAACAACAGTATATAAAAAAATTGCTCATATTCAGTTATATCCGCTGATGTATTTCAATAATTGGTTACTTATGAGTTAGGTTTTCTAGGATATATTGACATTAGCGATAGTAGTTCTTTTCTTCAAGAAGAAAAAGGAAGTTTAACTTGAAAATTATAGGCCTACAGCCATGTCATCCGTGTTTTCAAAATTATTAGAATGTAGTGTATATGATCTGATTGTAACCTTTCTTCAGCGGTTTAACGTTCTTAAGAGTTGCCAGCATGGCTTTTGCAGTGGCAGGTGAACGCGCTCAGTATTTCCTGAATTTTGAATAATGTACAGGAAAACTTAAATAATAAAAATGAATCCATCGGCCTTTTACGACCCTCAGCTAGGCTTTTGACCATGTTGACTATTGTTTTCTTCTCGAAAAGCTTTTTGGGTGCAGTTTGAAGGACAAAGTTAACGATTGGTTGCATTCGTGTTTGTTTGAACGTTATCAGGTTGATGATATTGATTAATTTAAATCTGATAAGATAAGAATCACCTTTGGAATGCCTCAAAAATTCGTTTTGTGTCCTTTATATTTTTGATAATAGAAATGTAACCTTGTTTTCCGAGGAGAGCAGTTATCTAGTGGCAAATACCAATGTTGAAGAAATTACTCGGATAGTTCAAGAAATGCTTAAAATATTTCTCATTTAGATTGGCGCAAACTGGTTATATTTAAATGTGGAAAAAACAACTTTTATGTGCTTTACTCCTCAAACTTGCCTTCCCAATGAGTCATACCTGCTAAAAATTAATAATAAATCAGTATACCAAGTACAATGTGTAAAGTTTCTGGACAATCACATGTACGACAGACTTTGCTGGAATGTGTATATTGATGAGCTTTATAAGAAATTAACCACCTCATCTTAGGCTATATAACGGTCAAAGCAAATTTTAACAATTGATCTTATTTTTTCCTACTATTAAGTTCATTTTATAACCGTATAAAATATGGCTTAGTTTCCTGAGATAACTTAACTCACTTAATCTGTTTATTTAAAATACAAAACGTGTAATTCAAATAATTGGTGGAATGCATAGATATGTAAACCATTATTTCGGCTATATAGCATCTTCACGTTACCATCGTTGTTTATTTTTGAGGTACTTAGTATCCTGAAAAAAATTTTTCAAAAATTTCATCGGAACTTTCATTGTTTAGAATCAAGTTTTACGTCTAAATACAAAATATCGATTACTGATAACAAATATAAAAAATTAACAGTAACCCGTTAGAAAAATTTTCTTCCGAAAATGAAATAGGAGACAATTATTTTTTATACCTCATAAAATAGCTTGTTTATTTTCGTTATAAGAAAATATAAATTCTGAAAAATAAATGTGGATTTTTTCGGTTTAACAAAAACATTGCTTGTATTTTGCGGTCACGATTTGAGAATTATAAGAATCTCCTGAGATTATTGTGAAAAAAAAATCCAATTAAAAAAAAATATTAATAGGTGCTCAGTACCTTAGAGATAATATTACATTTTCTTAGAAATTCCTAAAGGCAGATTTAGTATTTTTTTATTTTAAATTAAAGAAAATATTCTTGGAAAATGCTTTATTATCCTAAAAGTTTTTACCCTAACATATATTTACGCAACTTCCCTTGGTAGTGTTTTATATTTTTCATGTAAACAAAAACATTTTAAAATGTTTCAAAATCGACCAATAAATCTTTTTTTATGTTAAAGATGATTAAAAGAAATAAACACTTTTTTTAATAAAATATAGGAATGCGTATTTTAGCTTTTCTTTCTTGGTTAATAAACATATTATTATTATCTACTGACTCAACACTCCCTCTATGGAACACTAACTCATCCCAGATCCATTCAGATATAAAAAAACTGAGTTCGTTGGGGTTTTTTGTGGGTCAGGTAACGGATTCTGCTGTGTTTCCAATAAATTTTGGAGCAGTGAAAGCGATATTAAGTATTACTGCATAACCCACTATAGTTATGCACTACGTATCAATTCGTTAATATTATGCAGAAGACACTTGAGCATTATGCTACTTGTTGATATAATTATGGGAATCGTCTTTACTTTACTCACTCCCTATTGTATGCGTATTTGTATCTCCAAGTCTCTATAATTGACGATGTTGCCATTTTTCCTGTTAGACATGGTGATTAGCATTGTTCACGTAGATCTTTTTATCTACCAAAATAAAATCTCGTCTGTTGTGAGCAACTGTCAGGTCCATAAGTAGTGTTTGATCTCTGTACAGCTTGAACTAATAGTTTTCTAGAATCGGCCTTGGATTGTATTTATAATATATCTTTTTTTTTGTCTCAAAAAGTTTTAGCTGTTTTATTCCAGCTCTTAGTGGAGTATCTTAGCAACAAAAGCATGTCATTTCTTGTACTCTGATGTGGCAAATGCTTCATATGGTCCATACATGAATCAATAGTTTTGTATTGAGGGGTTCCTAACAATATAATTCAGATAATCTTTCATATGAATAATCTGGACTTGAATTGTCAGTAAAAAGTTTTCCATCTCCGGAAACATTTTCCCCGACGACGCCAACTTTTCTGAGTGTCGTCCATGAAGGAGCTTCTCCAGCTAGGTTCGAAGTTTTTCCTGGTCCTTGTTGGGGTATATGGTCAGTTTATGCTCCCTTGATGATAGCAGCGTTGAAGCGTCTGCTTCTCATGTTGCCTGGCGTGACATGAAAATGTCTTTTACTTTATGGAAAAAGGGATGTAAATTTGCCATTTGTTTATCTAAATATTTACCAATATCAACCAATTCTTATTCTTCTTGGAGGGTTGTACGTTCAATAATAGGCGGTATGTGCGAGCTATTGTCAAAACTAACAAATTTTTATTATTTAAACTAGTTCTAAACATCTGCTTTATCCTCTTTGTAAACTTGCTTATCAGTTAGATTAGCATAGTGCAGTATTTAGTTTTTAATTCCTAAATAGTCATATGTTTCCTCTACCTCTATTACCACCAAGATGTAACCATTCTACAACTCAAATACGATTGTATAGTTCCTCAATGTTGAAGGTGCGGCATTTATCAAGACCAAGCTGCTTTCTAATATGCCCGGAGAAATCTTCCATAGTTTTGAGCATCCATGTCACCTGATATTGCCTGGCAGCCATTTATTTCATCATCTAAATACCGAAGATACTTAGTGTTACCCCCTATTACTATTTCTAATATTAAAATCGTATCTTGTGGAACTTAAACGTCGCTATAGTAGATTTATTACAAAGCAGAGCTATAATGGGATTAATAAGTTACCTGCTTCTGAAAGGCGTCGAAAGTTGGATTTTCTATTCGAGGTCGTCAAAATGTGCTGTAAAAGGAAAACAATATGAATATATACCCCGAATATCTGCAACATAGCTGTTAGCCACTCACGTGGCAAAAAGTTCACTCGATTAGTATATTCCTCACTGGAGGTGACAGAATCAATAATAAATTGCAACTCATTCCACCTCTGGTATACTCTTTTTGCTAAATTGCAATGATATTCTTTTTTCTGTTGTTTTCCATACGTTGAGCCAAGCAAGATGTGATCACCTTCTATATCGTCGCGAGGCAGATGATCAATTTATACTTAGCTGGATCCTGTGTATTATGTTTATCTTTTGGCAAGGGATATTTAATTTCTGATATCAAAATAATAGCATTTTCTGTGGGTTGGGTAAAACAACACTGATAGCATGATCAGTGTACTCCAGAATATTTTAAGAAAGTAGTTTGGATCTCGGTCAGCATCCAGGGCTTTTTAGTTGTGAAATCCTTTGATAATGCTAGAAATTCCTTCGGAGGTAAACGGCTTCCGCCTCATTTGATTGTACTTTTGTCAGGCTTGCTGTTCTTCATTAACCCAGCTAACGAATAACGCCGTTTCTCCTCTTAGAGTTTCTATTTTAGCATTGTAATGTAGTGTGGGGCATTGTCACACTGGAACCATTTCTAGAGAACATGGCGAAGAAGACGATTTATAGGATCGATCATCCAGAAATCAATAAATCTGGGACATGACCCGAGATAAAACGAAAAAGAAATTCCACTTTGTGAAAAACTTTAGCACAAAGTTGAATCGCAAGAGAGAATGGAACAGAAACATCATTGAAAAACTAAGCAAGAAATGCAGTATATAGTATACAGATGGGTCCAAAACAACGGAGGGAACTGGAGTAAAAGTGTATGGATCCGGCACCAGACATTACGAAAGCTTAGGTAAGTCACCAAGTACTTTCCAGGCAGAAACATATGCCATTAGGATGTGTATTCAATTTAACAAGGAAAAAACTATCACGGCCAAGAGATTATCATCATGACGGATAGTCAAGCAGCCATCGGTGCACTGAGCTCTCAAGTTATCAGTTCCAAGATGGTCTGGGAATGCCTAGAGGAACTGAATGATTTGAGTAAGAATAATAAAGTCACCCTCATGTGGGTACCGGAACATACCGAGATAGAGGGGAATGAAATAGTAGACAAGCTAGCGAGGAATGGGGCTGAGATACCATTTCTGGGGCCAGAGCTATTGGAATCAGTAGCAACGTAATACTAGAAGAACTAAAGATAGAAGAAGAAAGAAGGAGATCCAATTATTAGGCGGAGCTGCAAGAATTGAGACAAGCGAAGATACTTCTGGGAAACTACGGCCAGAAGAGATTCAAAGAATATATAAGCTTGAATAAAAACCAGCTCAGAGTTCTGGCAGGGGTCCTGACGGGGCATTGCTACCTGAAGGTGTACCTCAAGAAACTCGGACTGGTAGAAAGAGAAGAGTGCAGATTCTGTAAGGAGAAGGACGAAACCTCTATTCATATCCTTGCAGAGTATAGCGCTCTAGAAAACCTAGGATGCGGTTCTTGGGAACATACCAAATCGAAGAAAGGGATCTACCCACCTTGAAGCCGTCCAACATCCTGAGATTCCTTAGGGAAATAGGACTGCAAAACCTGCTTTAGCCGATGAGTTAACTCTTACGACTGGGCAGTAGTAGGGGGGCACAATAGATCTACCAAATAGCAGTGTACAGACCCCAACTCTATGCACATACATACACTAGAACCGCTTCATAATTTCTTCTACCTACCTCTGCACGTTTCTTGTCTTAGTACCTCTGAGATACTTACTCAATTGTCGCTTTGTATTTCCTAAGACTCGATTATCCTATTCAGTCTTTTGTCCTATTGCAAAATCCTGGGTTCGGTGTTTCAAAGATTTTTTCATTGCTTCATAAAGAACTTGACACTCATAACGGTATTATAGATTCGATTTGTAATACTCTATTACTGCCTTACTAATTTTCGAGGTAAATTTTTGATAGAATTTAGCGTTGCCTTATTGAGGGATGCCATTTATTTGTTCACTAGTTCACTAACCTATTCATTGTTATTCTTAATGTCCCCGACCGTACTCGGATGTTTTAAGAATTGATATCCTTGGCGACCTTTCCATATTTTTAGGCTGAAGGTGACGGTATGGTCTGCTACATTTCCCATAACTTTCTGACAGTTTGAATAGCCACAAGTAGTACTCTTTTATGCAAGTGTTTGCTAAGGCTCAATCCCTTGAAATTAAGTAAAATACTTCTGATGCTGCCCATTACCCATTCTCACAATGCTTCTCACTTAGAATGTTTTGTTAGAATTCGCGTCTTCTAGTAGTGTTGTTCTTTCAGATGTTTTACCTACTATAACGAGGTCTACTCTATTATGAGCAGTTGTATGGTCGATCACAGTATAGCTTGAGCCTGTTATTTTCCATTATAGGTTGCGGGATGTATTCGTAACATGCCATTTATTTGCCTGCAAAAATTATAATGAATTTATTACAAACGAAAAGCATTAGCTATTAGGCAGTCCATGGTAGTAAGGCAAAGGTTTTTCGATAAACAACGTAAATACAATTTCAATAGGCTTGGTGGCCAGTAACAGAGTAGTTAATACATTTAGAAACTACAATTACGAGTCATGAAACAAATAATTAAGTAACTGGTATTAGAGTTTGTACTATTTGAAATAAATTTTGTCTTCAATTTTAGAAACGAAAAGGACAAAATATCAGCAATATTTTATTTCCTTGTAATTCTACGATAAAGGTCAGGAATTACAATGGATTAGTTAAGATTGCGGTTTTGTACAAAGATATGATAATATTTTGACCGAATGTATTGAAATATCTCACAATGGAGCCTTAATTAACATTTTTAAAATGGAAATTATAAAATACTGGAGCTATTACATTTTTTATACAATCAAAAAATATTTAAGCGGAAACAACGGACAGCATTTTTTGTGAAATGTTTATTTTTTTAAAATAGTCCAAAATTTATTTTGACTGAATTATATTTTAAAGAAGGTATAAATAACTTGTAGTGCAAAAGGAATATAAAAAAAACAATATACTATCAATTAATATAAAGACTACTACATTTACCCAATAAATGGGGCGAAAAAGGAAACGGTAATTGGTCGACCTACCAATAAACTCCATATGGCTGAAGAGAGAAAGATTTATGCTTGGAAAAACTAACTGCGAAACGAGGAAATAAGAACAAAAATAAGAGTGGTTGATGTGATCGTGCGCATTCTAGTTAAAAATGAAGCTGCTCGGGACACAATATACATGGGAGACCAAGATATCATTAGTAGAAAATTGGACAATCCCCAGGAAGATGGCTGGATAATATAAAGCGAAAGTAGAAATAAATTAACATCAGATTGACAAAGATTGGAGAGAGGGGACAGATAATCTTTTTGAGGCACTTTTATTAATTATATATAACTTTTTCGTGTATTTGAAAGGAAAAATTTTACTCAAGCAAATACAGTGTCTTTGCAAGTTTTGTACCAAACGCTAGAGCAAATTCCTATGGGTAAAATATGAAGATTTGGCATAATATACCTTAGTCTAAAAGTTGATATTTTCCGAAATACAGAGTGTCAAAGTTATAATCTTTTTATGCTTTTTTGTAAAAATTTATCTTAATAATAACTAGATTTGTACCAAATTTAGTAGTTTTTTTTTTAATAAGAAATCAAAATCTAATTACATTTTTGATGTATATTGCAAAGGGCGCCACCAGCAGCACCTCGCCTACATTTAAAGCGTCTATTAAATTTTTAATTAAAAATTCCTATTCCTTGACATTTTTTATCCAAAAGAGTCATACTTAGTAGGTGTCGCTTCGAACAGACGTTTCTAAGATAATTAAATTTAACAGCCAAATTTACTAAGAAGGTTTAAGAACATATATCAGATCTAGTTGTCATTGAAGTTAGACCATCTGGTTGGACAGTTTGTTTTCATCGTGATATTGTTATAATTTACATTATATATGCCAACAAATAAACGGATATATAGGAATACTAAATATAAAAACCCAGAAATAAAGCCTTGGAATCGATAACAGGAATAGTTCTCAACTGAAAATAAAAAAAATTTTTCATTTTTGATGATTTCGTAAAGAAAGAAAATGATTTTTTTGTTGTTGTATTTTAATAAGTGTCCTTATAAGTTATAAAAGAGTATTGTCAAACGATTAAATCTGACAAAGCTTTCACGGCTTTGGTCAAGTTGAAAATCATGATTTTTGAGTTTAGACCGTGTTAAATTGGAATTATTATCCGACGTTTCGCCTACGATTACACGAGGCATCTTCAGGGATCTTTACTCTACGAGATTAGAACATTGAATGGCTATCGAGGAGTAATAGACCGATATTTATGCACGACTGGTGCTAAGCGAATTGTGATCCAGCGTTACAATCGATTTCCACGTGTGATGTAGACTGTAACCTGCATCTCTATAAATATTATTTGGATATTTACAAATTTCGATTGATTCTCTTATTTTACGTTTAAAGAAACCTGACACTGATGCTAGCACCTTAGTTACTTTTACATTAAAAGTGTGACCCGAGCAATGCTGGTGTTCAGCTACTGCAGATTGTACAATTTGTTTCTTTTTTATACATCTTTCATGTCCTTTAAGCCTAGTGGATATAGACCGTCCTGTTTCACCTACATAAACTTTACCACAACAGCAAGATATCTGGTAAACGCCTTCTGTTTGAAATGTAATTGCGTCCTTTGAAGACTTCAAATATTGTCCAACTTCCTTACATATGTTGAAAATTGTCTGATGTTTGATTTTTGGAGCAATCTGGCAATCTTGTCGGTGGTTCCGTGTAAGGTAAGACAACACTGTCCAAAGGAAGTATATTTATGACATTTTGTTGAGGAATTTGGTTTTTATTTTTAATAATAGAACGTCTTATATCTTCAGGGCAATATCCGTTGCCTCTCAGAGCATTAGTCAGTTTTTCTGTTTCTGATTTCAGTGATTGTTCGTCACATATTGAAACTGCTCTATGTACTAAAGAGACGGATTGCTTTTGAGAAGGATGATGGTATGACGTTGCATTGAGATATCGATTTGTATGTGTTAGTTCTCTAAACTCAGAATGTCCTAATTTGCCACTTTTTTTTTCCTTTGTACTAGTACATCAAGAAAGGGGATGTTGATTTAGATGATCCAGGAAATTATGGAGGATATCTGCACCATGCGGTCAAACTTCGAAAATATCATCTAAATATCTGCACCAAAATTTAGATTTTAGAGGAGCAGAAGACAAAGTGTTTTCTTCGAAAGCTTCCATAAAAATGTTAACTACTACAGGTTATAGCGGAAATCCTATAGCCGCTCCCGAAGTCTGTTCGTAGAAAATTAAAATAAGTGGAAATCAAACATGCTTTAATTAATTCTAGTAGGGTGGAGTCCATGCTGTTGTTTCGTAATATGTCCGATATTTTGGAGACCTTGGACACGATTGCATAATCGTGGGCGAAACGTCGGATAATAATTCCAATTTGACACGGTCTAAACCCAAGAACCATGATTTTCAATTTTATCGTTTAGTTTTAAAATTTATCATTTAATTCTTATATTTTTCACCATGACTTAACATTGTAGTAAAGCAGAAATGATCGATATGATGTTCGTTTACGGTCATTGCAAAAGAAATGATGAGAAGTCGATGAGAGATATCAGAGGATGAGGAAGAAATTTTAGAACGAGTTGAAAATTCTATTGTAAGCAGTACGCATTTAGGTTTGCAACTTAGAGGTTAAAAAGTTAAAGTAGAACTTTCAGAGAACAGTTGTTACATCCATTTCGCTTCCAAACAGTACAAGAGCTTTTACCTCTAGATCTTGAAATAAGACTAGGTTTTTATCGATTCATTAAGGAACAGACGGCATATGATTTTCTTATAAAAAAAAATTATTCCCCTATGAGTGTGGCTTTACAAGAAGGAGTAGGATAATTTTACATATTCAACATGACTGACAGAAATCCGCATGCAATAAAAGTAGTGCATTATCGACATGAATTTAAAATTAACGTTTGGACAGGGATTATTGACACGTTCATTATTCGTTTTGACATGTGCCACCTCGTTTAAATGGTTTGAATCACCTAGAACACCTAGTAAATTTGCCAAATTTATTAGATGATTGTTCACTGACGACTGGACGAAATATGTATACATGAAAACCGAGATCATTTTGACTGTTTACTGAGAGTTTAGTTAAGGAAATAAAAAATTATAACTTTTGTCTTGGTTTGTTATTGACTTTATTCGGTATTCTTATTGTTCTTTTTTTCTTCTATTATGATTGTTCTCTCGTGAAAATGTAAATTTTTATTTTTGTTGAACTGTTAGCCCTTGGACATGCTCCAAATTTTTTGCACCATTCCCAGGCCTGGATAAAGTGTGAGAGAAGGGTTACGACGAGTCTCAGTACGCTAATATTTAAATTCTATTGTCCCAGAATCAGCTGCTTAAAAAGACACTTAGGTATAGTTTTTTGAAACTAGTGAAAATACCTTATTTGTCGAAATCTATACAATATTGTTCCGGACGGCCGGTATTTTAAACACACACTCTGTTATTTTAATAATTTTTTATTGTCAACTTCAATTATGACACTTGTCCATCAATTCAAGTTACGTCTCAAAATAAACTGCCCACGAAAATCGATCTGAACCATTTATATATCCTTTTGGCCGATACCAGAAAATTTCCTAATTTTCTGGAAGGATTTCCATACTACATGATGTAATAAAAACAAGAAAAAGGAGTAATCTGGCGATTTCTAGATCTTCTATCATAGGCGTTCCATGTCAAAAATAAGTAAATATAATTTTTTAAAAAAGACCTTCTGTCATCGACGTCTCATGGGGAAATTAAAAAAAGTAAAATTAAATAAATGAGGTCCGTTACATTGCCCCCTTCCAAGTGTTGATCGTCCCGACCAACCTTCTTGATCTTGATAATGAGCCAATCTGATGAGATGCACGACTTTCATCTTCGCATAAGGGCTTTCCTGAATTTGGTACACCAGATCATTTTCTCGGGTCACTACATTGTACGGACCTTCCCATGACTTCTAAAGCTTTGCTGAAAGCCCTTTGGTCTTCTTGGATCGTACAACCATATTTTTTTTCTCACTAACGATGAATCCACTAGAAGCTATGAAGTCGAATTTTCATCCTATCGCTTTCTGTTTATAGTCGTCGGTGTACCTTCTCGATGATGACCTGACGATCTTCTTCTGTAATCCCTTTCGCGGTCCCTCTCGGCATACCTTTTCGAGGATAACCTGTAGGACATTCTTCTTTCGTAGTCCTTTTCGTGGTCGCAGTCCCTTTCGACGTACCTTCTCGAGGATGACCTGTAGAACGTTCTTCTTCCGTAGGCCCATTCGCGGTTACGGTCCCTCTCGTCCCGTTCTCCTCCCTCGCCGCGACTACTCTTTCTATCTCTTCGGTAATGGTTCTTTCTTCTATCACCTCTACCAGCAGCAATTTCCATTGTCTCATGTCATTCAGGCTTGTTTTTAGTTCTTGTTATATACTTTCATGATTTTTCTTAATGTCTTCTTTCAATTCTTAGTTCATGTTTTCTTGGTTTGTTTTTAGCGACATCAATTCTTGTTTCATATCATCTTGGCTTGTCTTCAATTCTTGTTTCATATCATCTTGGCTTGTCTTTAATTCTTGTTTCATATCATCTTAGCTTATCTTTAGTGTCATCAATTCTTGTTTCATATCGTCTTGATTTTTCGTCATATCTTCTTTCATGTATTGTATCATTCTCAGTATCTAATTTAAACTAGTTTAAAGTTGCTCTTCAATTTTTACTTTCTGATTTCTCGTTTCTACTGGCATACAATTTCAATTCACTGTTTTTCTAATTTTTTAACCTGAACCTGGATTTGATTGCACTGCTGAAACTAATTTGTTCCGGTTGGCCAGTATTTTAAACACAGACTGTATTATTTTAATAACTTTTTATTGTCAACTTCAATTCTGACACTTGTCAAGCAATTCAAGTTACTTCGACGACGTCTCAAACTAAACTGTCCACGAATGCCGATCTGGACCCTTTATATATCCTTTTAGTCAATACCAGAAGATTCCCTAATTTTCTGTAAGGATTTCCATACTACACGGTGTAATAAAAATAAGAAAAAGGAGTAATCTAGCGATTTTTGGTTCTTCTATCTTAAGCGTTCCATGTCGAAAATAAGGAAATATAATTTTCCAAAAGTTCCAGACGTTCTTTCATCGACGTCTCATGAGGAAATTAACAAAGGTAAAGTTATTTAAGTAAATTATGAACTCGTAGAGAATAAACCTAAAATCCTACACAGGTCAATTACAATATTATGATTTAAACCTTGTAATTTACAAACGTAGTGTCGCGTTTCGCTAGACAATGTAACTCCATCAAACTTACTGATACAACTAAATAACTTATTTCTATATTTAAATTTTATGATATACATTAACCACAGAAAACAATTTTCCCGGAAATATCTCTATTTAGGAAATCCCCAAAAGCCCCTATTTACACCTAGTAACAAAAGAGGTTTAATAAAGGTGACTGGTTTGTTTCTAATTGATCATTCAAAAGTAAACCAGATTTTTTAAATTTGTTAATTCTACACTTTTTAATAGATTAAGTTTAAAACCTTTGTTTGCTCTATGTAAGTTTTTAACTTCATCATTAAATATATGATTTTCTGTTAAATATTGTTTGCATATGTCGAATATGCTTCTCCTATCCAATAGCTATTTTTATTTTCCATAAGACTTGTTTTAGAAGATCTACCTGTGTGTCCTATGTATACTATTGAACAAGTGCTACAGTTTAACTGATAGACACCCAACTTTTGTCTTTTTTTATTTTAGATTTGGCGTTTTTTATCATTTTTCCAAGGGAATTGTTGGTTTTAAAAGCTAAGTTGATTTTGTATTTGTTCAAGAATGATACAATTTTTGGGGGAGTTTCCGAAATACGTGGTACTTTTACAAATGTCGTTTGTATTTTTATGAATGGGATATGCTTCCAAGAATGCTTATTTTTTGTTGCTTTTTGTTTAAAACATTTTTTTATAAGAGTGGCAGAATATCCGTTTATGATTATGTTTTGTCTTTTGATATATAGTTCTTTCGGCTTCTGATAAAGGTATGTTAATCAGTTTATGGATCTTGCTATTGAAGGCTGCAAATTTATGTTTTTTTGGGTGTGATGAATAACTATGAATTGTAGTGTCTGTATGGAATGGTCTGTGGTAGATTGAGAACGTATGGTTATGTGTGGTTCTAGTTATTGTACGATTTAGGAAGTTTATGGAATTATTCACTTCCGTTGCAATTATAAATTTGATATTTGAGTGTATTGTGTTGATATATTTTACAAATGTGGTTAATTGCGTGTCTGTATGTGTGAAACATGTAATGATGTCATCAGCATATCGGTACCAGTATAAAAAGTTTTTAGACAGATGATGCTGGTGAATCTATTCCTCCATATTATCCATAAAAACCTCTGGTAAAAGTAGGCTTAGTGGACTTTTTTACTGTAATAAAAAATATTATTAATTGCAAAATAGTTTTGATATAAGCTAGTTTTAAGCAACTTTATTAAATCTGTTTTTAAAACTAATTTAACTTTTTTTTTATAAGGAGACTGTCTACCAATTTTACTGTGTTTTTTATTTCAATAAAAATCACAAAAATGCTTCTAACAATTTCACAGATCACAATTTTTTCAACCGTTTTGTTAACCTTTCAAATGATTAATTTTAAAAAAAGTAAAGAAAGTTTATTATCAAATGGTTTGAAGCATAGCATTACAAATTCATTTGATATAAAACAATCGGAGACATTAGACCACGAAGCTGAAATAGATTTAAGAGATCTACCTTTAAATTTTACAACTAACATCAGTATTCACAAATTATAAAATAAGAATTTTTAGAAAATAACCTTATTAATTACTCAGAACTGATACAGCTAAATCATTAATTAAAAAAGCAAATTCGGAAAGCTTCATCTTCATAAAAGACGATAAAGATTACTCAGTCGTTGCAAAAGATAAGACACAATGCATAGAAAAAAGTCATAGAATTCATGAACGGAAACTTTACAGCCCTAAACAAAGACCCTACGAAATATTATCAAAGACAAATCAACATATCAAGTCGAAAATTCAAAAAACATCATTTCAGACATGGACATATTTAAATTAAAAATCATGAATCCACGAAGCCCACAACTGTAGTTCTTAATTAAACCTCATACCACAAACTATCCAATTAGGCCTGTTGCATCTTACATGTCGGCATCTGCATGTAAATTATCAAATTATCTCATACATATTTTAAAAAATTTTTGTAATTTCAAACCGAAATATAGTATTAAAAATTCTTTAGAATTTATAAATGATATTAAACTAGGCAAGTTACCAGAGAAGACAAAACTCACATCTTTTAATGTCCAGAATTTATTTCCAAGTACACCACCATATGATCCGGTAAAATTGGTAGACAGTCTCCTAATAAAAATAAAGTTAAATTAGTTATAAAAACAGACTTAAGCTGCTTACAACTTTCTTAGATCGGAATTATTTTGCTTTCGATAACACTTTTTATAATGGAGTAGGCCTCATTATGGATAATCCACTAAACCCACTTTTGACAGAGGTTTTTATAGATAACATGGAGATATAGGTTCACCAACATCATATCTCTAAAAACTTTTTATACTGGTACCGACATGTTGACGACATCATTACATGTTTCACAGGTGCAGACAGGCAATTAACCATATTTCTAAAATATATCTACGCAATACTATTAAATATCATATTTGCAATAGAAAAGGAAAGTGAATAATTCTATAAACTCCCTGGATCTTACAATAACTAGAACCACACATAACCATATGTTCTCAATTTACTATAAACCATCCCATACAGACACTACAATACACAATTATTCATCACTCTCAAAATCCTTGTACTTTGAAAAGACAACGGGAAGATACCCAGACCTCGAATTATAAATAACATTAAAGAAATCAAGTTACAAGAGAACGCAAAACTCATATTGTTTAATGTCCAAAATTTATTTCCCAGTATACCACCATATGACACGGTACAGTTGGTAGACAGCCAAAAAATAAAGTTAAATTTGTTATAAAAACAGATTTAATAAAGCTGCTTAAAACTTGCTTAGATTATTTTGCTTTCAACAACACCTTTTATAACAATAAAAGAAACCTAATTATGGATAGTCTACCAGGCCCACTTCTGGCAGAGGTTTTTATGGATAACATGCAAGTACAGACTCACCAGAATCATTTCTCTAAAAAATGTTTTACTGGGAACAATATGTTGACGACACATTTCTAAAATATATCAACACATCAAATATCAAATTTACAATAGAAACGGAATTCTATAAACTATCTGCATCTTACAATAACTAGAACTACACATAATCATATGTTTTCTATGAACCACAAACCATCCTATACAGACACTACAATACACAATTATTCATCACACCCAAAAAAACATAAATTTACAGCCTTTAATAGCATGATCATAGATTGATTGATGTATCTTTATCGGAAGCCAACTTTAATAAAGAACTAAATATCATAAAAAAAGCGCAATCAACAACGGATATTCTGACACTGTTATCAAAAATATTTTAAACCAGAAACAACAAAAATATGTACTTTTGGAAGTATACCCCATTTATAAATTTACAAACGACAGTATTAAAAGTATTTCGGCATCTTTCTTGAACAAATCCGAAATCAGCATAGCCCTCAAAACTGACAATTCACTGGGAAAATGCTAAAAAATGCCAATTCTAAAATAAAAAAAAGGCAAAAAGTCGGGTGTCTCTCAGTTAAACTGTGGCACTTGCTCAAAAGTATACATAGGGCAAACAGGTAGATTTTTAAAACACAAAACAGCTATTTGAAACGAAAAATGGATTCGACATATGCAAAATATATGAAGTTAAAATCGTATATAGTGAAAACAAAGGTATTAAACTTAATCTATTAGAAAGTCTAGAAATTAGCAAATTAAAAAAACTCTGGTAAACTTTTGAATGATCAATGAGAAAGAAACCACTTACCCTTATTAAACTTCTTTTGTTAACAGGTAGAAATAGAAGCTCTTAGGGAATTTCTAAGCAGAGGTATTTCCGAGAAAATTGTTATCTGTGGTTATGTAGGTCATAAAATTTAAATATAGAAACAAATTGTTTAGTTGCATAAGTATGTCTGAAGAAGCTACATTGTCTAGCGAAACGCGTTACTATCTTTGTAAATTGTAAGGTTTAAATTATAATATAATAGAAATTTCGACAAATAAAGTAATTTTGTCTATCACTACTAGTTTGTGATAGATTTCTACCAAGTAAAAGCCTGTACTGGAAATAGTTTATAACTTTTTTGGATAATAGGTGTTAAAAAATAAGAATTTTTAATCATAAATTATACCATATTTAGTGCAAGTAAAGCTAGCTATTATTAAAATATATACTTTCTAAAAAGTTTTAAAAAGTATAACCTTCACATTCTGCATTTTGGAAACTTTTAGACTAGGTCATATTTTAATCTCAGGAATTTGCGCTAGCGTCTTGCACAGGGCTTTTAGAGGCATTCTGTATCTATAATATAACACTAATATGTAATTTTAAAGTTGAGTTTACATATATACAAAAAGATGTCTAGTCGTCAAGCTCGTATCACTGATTTATTCTGAACGCATTGTCGATTCCACGGAAATCTCGGATGGCGGAGTAATCTGTGTGTCGCGTCATTGTTAGTTTGGCGGCTTCTCTCTATGAATTTCATTTTAAAGTTTATCAAGGTTAGAGTTATATCTACGTTACTAGCAAAACCGATCAGCCTTATGAATAAAATTTTAACTATTGGTGAAACGTTATGACTTTAAAAAGAAAGGAAACTAACTAAAATATTAAGAGTCTTAAAAATACTATCATCATATTCTCTAGTAAAAAAAATTTAGCAGTAGAAAAAATTTATTAATTGCTGCTTACACGAATTTTTTCAAATTTATGTCTACTATAGAGGGAGTTGTCCACATTTAAGCTGTAAAATCCAAGCCTAATTTTAAGAATTAATTGCAAAGGAACTACTGAAGGTAATTGAGACATGTTTTTTTTTCTTTTATTGGTACAAGCCTCGTCTTTTAAAATGTATTTTTAGAAAATAATAATAAACACACTAACGAACTTGGGACGTCCTTGACTTTATCCCCGCAAAAAAGCCGTATGCAATTTTTTGGTAAGGCTTTGGCCACCTGAGTTATCTGAAACCAAAAAAATGAAATACCTCTTTATTTTGTGTTCCGTTGGCTATGTTCCTCCAAAGACGACTTGTTTATATTGAAATTTGTTAAAATTACGCAATTGTTTATAAAAAGTTCGAATTTTGATCCATTTTTTGACCTATCAGAGGCTGTAAAAAGGGAACTAAACAAGATTTTAAAAATCGTACTCGGAGAAACATAGTTACATATTAACTAAATAACTGAAAAAAAAATTATCAAATTCGATAAATGTTTCTAGTAGAAGTCTTACCGAAAATTTGACAAAAAGCAACTTTTGGGCAATCGCGTTTAAAGATAAATGACAGTATAAAACGTGTTGGAGAAACTTATGATCTAAGAGGCTATATCAGAGCCGTAGAGCTCTCCTTCCTCGTCACGGAGATGTCCTTAATTTGCCACATGCACCTCCCATTGTTGGATTAGAGCCCTTTTTTCCGCGTCAATCACGCTCCGCTCCGAGCGGTCGATGCGGTTCTCGTCGAGTCGAGCTGCGCTCATCTCTGCTTGAGGTTCCAGGGTAATTTTCAAAACTTCCATAGTTTGTAGAATCGATGAAAATCCCTCATTGAAAATCATGACTACCAAATGCAGTTGCAGCTTCGACCACCTGCTTGCCTGAATGCAAATGTTTTGGTGCCAACATCCAGATGCAGCTGTCCACAGACTCGTTGTTATTTGGAGTGTAGACACTCAAACATCTTTCCAATAAACTTTCAGATGACAAACTTTCGTATATTGTGTTACAGTGTTGTTATTTTATGAATGAAACTATACATAATTTTACCAATAAGAAAGCTAATACTCACCATAAATTAATCCCTTATTTTCATCAAGTAGTTTCTTTAATAAATATTACGTAAAAAAGCTAAAAGTTTATTCACCTGTCACATCAAAAACCAGTAAAAAATCAAATGTGTCTGGAAATGCATCAATCACTCTACTTTCGCCACTTTCATTAAGGGTGTAGTTAATCTTTTGTTTTTGGCGCTCTTGAGATTTCTAAAAGAGTTAGTAGAGAGAGTCTGAGTCTAGTCTTGGCTGTGAAAACAGACAGAAACCCAGAAAGCAGATTTTTTTGCTGATTTTTGAAGAGTACAATACTAATTTTATTTCTGTTCGCAGCTAAAACCATAGTTTACTGTGTTAAGGAATCATTTGCCAGATATTGAGGATAAACAAAGTTTTTATTGTATTCGTTTTTCGTTAAGTTCACCGTAGTGAAAGTGATCACACCTAAGGAGTCAAGATACCATCTTTAAGACTTTTAATACTTGGTGCATCCTTAAAGACACTCAGGTACAAGTCATAAATAGTTTTTATTATACTGGGACTTTGTATTCGCGTCTAGGATTGGATTTGCATACCAGTGCCAGCATATGACACAGCCCTGCTTCCATAGAGGCCATCGGCGATCCAGTTTGCCGAAAGTGTTTGGATTTAATGACAAAACTGCCTTTCAGGTATTAGAACTTCATAATAAACAGTGATATTACCGATTTTAAAGTATACTTTCTTTTTTTTCCCTTGTGACTGGGAACTAGTGAGACTTTCTGCAAGCAATTACAGGAGACTTTATATTTAATTTCATCTAAAATATCTTGTATACATATACATTAGGTAATATAAAACATATATTTTAATATACACACACTTATTAATCATCCAACACTTTTAATTAGGTGTAAATAAACATAATTTTAGGTAGTCGGCCTACTAGATAGTTTAGGCTTTCAAAGTAAATATAAACATTTGAACGAAAACAAAATTAAGGTTATTTAACGCCGCTTTTCCAATCTAAAGCTAGACCTAAAGCTAACAGACATGACGTTTGGCGCAGTTGACGTCATACTAGTAATAGTGTTATTGTTCATCGTTTCTTGTTTTGTTTGTAATTCACGTAGCAAATAGTCACATATTTCTTTTAGACTAAGTTAAAATTCACATAGATTGTAAATCAGAATCCTTTTTTTTTTACTGTTAAATATAGATTTTAATTGTTTTTGGAATCGGGGGGTTTTATTTTTGGATATGGTTGTTTTCTGTTTTTGATAACATCATCGCATCTTCTTACCGACGGGCCTAAAAATAGGTGGCGGTTTGAATATATATAACCCGCCCTAATCTCCAGCATGCTAGCCTGGGCACTGCCCTACAAGAAGGAGCGATCAACATAAAAAAAAATAACCACCTGTATAGAATTCATTCATTTTTATTCATTTCATTTTAATTCTCTTTCGCATAGCAATTGGTTTCATTAATTTGACGATCGAGGGAGCGAGAGGAACTTTGTTATGCTGAAAAGTTGCCAAGGTCCCGTTGGCCTCGGCCAAACGCCACTTGCTCCACTATCCTTGCCGGGAGGACACTTTGAATGCTGGGGATTTTCGTCTGATGAACTGCAGTGCTCCAGGGATGCCCAAATCGCAGTTTTCATTTTTTCTACAGAATCAGGGTTTCTGCGAATTGCCAGTCCGTAAAATTTTGTAAACTCCCGGATGACTTTGTCGGTTAGTTTCCCGACACACCGACACGCATACATTCACATGAATTTACTAAACATCAACAAACGACCGCTATACCCTTCCGAAAAATAATTTATACTTGAAAGGGCCACGCGCGGCTAGAGCACTCGAAAAGGATAGGGGTGGCCCTGTTACAGGTCCCATATACCTACGAAGGAATATGTATTTCACAAAATTTTGCATTGTAAGCAACTTTTAAGGGGGCATTCTTCAACGTCATTTGCGCCGTATTTTCTTATGATTTAGACCAAAAATTCTGACCTAAAACTTCCAGAAAATGCTTACGAGAGGCATAACGAAGGGTAGTCTTACAAAATATCCACAAAAAAAGCTAAAAAATAGCATATTTTATTACTTTAATGCACACAAGTTTCTATCCTTCAAAAAATGCAGTTATTTTTAAAATCATTTAAAAACAAAAAAACATTTCATAATTGAAGGGGTATCTTGCATTTTTGCTAACACTCTTCTATGTAAAAAATCACAACCAACAAACACTTTTTTTAAAGTATTGGCTTTTATAAAAAAAAAACGAGTAAAATGTAAGAAATCATTATTCCCGGGTCGGCCAATGATCTAATCAAAAACTGTAATTATTGTGATCTGAAGCAGGTGATATTAATATTCTCTTTCTAATTGCACTCGACAGAAGAAGATATTCGACTATCAACTGTTATTCGGCGTAGAACGATACTGTTAGGATACCGGCTGTTGATTTAGTTCGGCCTTGTTGGCGCAGTAGTCACTGCAGAATTATAAATGGAAATATTTTAAAATAAATTAAAACAAAATGTCATAAAAAGGATCTTTCATCTTCGTTGCCTTTGTGGTAATACATAAGTCTGTCAGTATCTTGAATAGATAAGGAAAAGAATGTAAAAAAATATGCCCAGGGCTTTTGTAAACCAATCGATAAATATATGAACGGCCATAAGAGGTTTTTAATTTCTTATTTATTGTTAATTTCATTAAAAATAAACCCTTATTTGAAGTTTCAATTGAAGGAAAAATTATACAGTGTTGAGGTAAATTATAAATTATTGTTCAGCATTATTAATTTTGAATTATAAATGTTTCATTCCAGATTTCATTAAACAAATCTGAAGATCTTGAAATTGTAACTTATGCTTGTCCAAGGGGGATAAAATGTTACCATATTGGTACTTTGGCACTATTTGGACATTACAACAGATCTGTTACAAAAGACAGTAAAAATGACTAAACAAATGTATTGAGGTGAAAATGAGCCAGGAAGAACTAAATAAAATAAAAATGAAAATAAGCTTAATACTGTAGGACTTATTTCGTTGTGATAGATACTGCACCAGGGGTTAGATTTAAATTTACCAATTATTGAAGACAATCTTTGCCTAATGGTTTTGTCAACTCATGTGACAAAATTAAATATTTGCCGTTAATTATGATATCATTGATAAAATTACCAAAGTTCCACTACACAAACTGTAATAAAAATTAGTACCTAAGAAGAAAGTTTCACTTAACTGTGAGCAATTTTGTGACCATTTTATTAGGTTGTCTAGGAAATCGATATCCTGATGACCTGTTTAAAAATCATATTGGAATATAAGTAAGTATTTATTTAGAAATTATAAAATATAATGTCTTTTTGTTGTTTTCTATACTGTTGACATTTAATACTTTTTATTAATTCAGTTTAATTATATATTAGGTTTCTACAATCTTTGTGGTATGAAAATCATTCAGTGGAAGAGAACCTATAATAAAAATGCCATAGATTTTCATAAAAAAAGAATTAAATTTTGATGTCAGACAAACTGATATTTGGTGAAAAGTTCGTATTCATTTAGAAATAACTTCATCCCAGAAAACTTTAAAAGCAATGAGAAATATTTTGTCATCATAATTATTATCAGCGGATACAGGAAAATCTTCATGTTTTAAAAAAATTGAAGTGTTACCTCTGTATCTGAACATCACGAGAAGTAATGGTACAGATAAGAATATAATCCTTCATGGAAAGAAAGTTTAGTAATATTAGAGAATTTTTATATTCATCAATATCTACCAAAACTTTTAGGAAATTGAATAATTTACCAAAAAAGTTTTAAACAAATGCTTATTTATGTAAATTAAAGTTACTGTTTAATTGTAAATATATTATTCTATCTATGGTTTAAACATATTCATTTATATTTTATTCATTATAATTTAATTTAGTCACTTTAGTATGCAGTTATTTATATTGATCTGTAATTTGCTAGATTTAAGTAATAAATACATATTGTTTTAAAAAAAGATATTATTGTTAACATTTTAGTTTTATGAAAATGCCATTGAAAGGTTTTTATTTTGGTTGTATCAAAATTTCTTGTTTTTTTTATTGGAAAAAAAAATAGTTTTTACCTGAAAAAATTAAATAGAAAGTCTTAATTTTAAGAAATAAAACAAAAGATATGAAAATATTTTCATTTTATTAATAATTAAATAAAATTATATGATTTAGTAAATACAAAAAACAGTAAAAAAATAGTTATAATTTGGAAACATTTATTTATTCAAAAATAATATTCCTCACCTTCTTTTATTAGAAGATACTGGAAATTTACTACAATACATATCGAAATTTGAAAATTCTACGAATAGCCCCTTCAATATACATTTTGACCCTTGTTTGTGTTTCATACAGTTTAAATTCTGTAAAAGATAATGGGATATTTAAGGACGCCTGCAGGAAGTAGTTCCTTGATCAGAAATCATTTATCCGTTCGTTTAAGATCACTAAAAAACTATTTGTTTCAAAATGTTCAGAATGTTCTATTACTTGTTACTGTAGTATTTTGACAACTAAAGCAGAGGGCCCAAATCCTCATGAGGTAAATTTAATTTTATTTTTTATCAAAATCTGATTAATATTTGATAGCATTTTAACTTGTTATGCAGTATAATACCATTGCATTTGTATAAATACTTTATGTTAAAAGTATCCATAATTTTGCACACTGGAAAAAACATGGCACGTGGTATTCGAGTGTTCATAAGCACATGATAATCAATATTTTTTATGTGCTCATAACTGAATTACATGGAGAAATTTTTTTGACATGGTTTCTTCTAATTCCTGCTTTAAAAAGTAATTTACAGTTTTTAAAGATGCCCCCAAACTTCTTGCACTTCTGGATGTCGATGGCATACATTGGAACTTGCTCTTTTACATCTTGAAGTATCCAAAGCTTTAAAATCGATTGCTGTACAAGACCCAATTGTTATTTATTTTTTTTCATTGCGGGAAGACTTTGTCAGCTGTTTCTTTCAAAGCTTTTTTGCTGAAAAAAAATTTATGTAAATATGGAATTCTCGTAAAAAAGTAATATTATTTTTTAAAATCTCATTTCTAAATATTTTCTATTATAATGTTTGTAGATTTTAGCCAAAAAAATATTACGAATTTCTTAAAAAAAATTTATATTTTGATATATATACATACCGTTTCTCTGGAGAAAGAAATTTAAAGTTCCTTTGAATGTTAAATTTAAATATGATTGAACCACTTTTTTGATCAGTATTTACATAATGGCAGTTGCATTGTAGTCAATGTTTTAAGGGTTCTCTGTCTTCTGTCCTACAAATTTGCATTTATAAATAATAAAATATATTGTCAGGTTAAAGAAATCCATTTTTTTGTTTCTGTTGGATCTGCAACAATAGCAAAAAGTTTAATATCTTTTGGTCAATGTAAAGCTTACACCCAGGTACAAAATATAAATATATACAAAACCATTTTGGTGAATTTATAAAGCTAAAAATATAATAATTAAATTGAAACAGACATTGGTTTTTGCATGCTATTTTTTGTACAAATGTACCATATTGTACCTACCTATAATTTTTGAAAAAAATACTCGAGTCCCGCCCGCGATGAAATGCTTACGTCGTTTTATTTAAAGCCATTTTTAAAATTTTAAAAATCTTTATGATTTTCTGGCTTTGTGTTTCTATATACGATCCTGAACACATAGCACAAAATTTATTCTTTATTCCTAGAACCAATGTTTTTTTTTGTATATATAACCTAAGTTTTAAGTTTTACCAGTCCAAAGTTTACAACATTATTTAGGTTGAAATTAAATAAGCTGTCTAGTTCAAGTGGTTAGTCGGGGCCAGAACATAATTTTTGCTAAATAAAATGCAGGATGCCATATGTTTAAAAAAAAGAGACTCATGGATTGCTGATAATAATAATATCTGTCGAATTCGAAATCCAATGAAAACTCTTAAAATTCTAAACATTATTTACGAAATATTTCCTTATTTTTTATTCTGCAACATTTTAGATTTAGTGCTAGAAAATGACCACAAAGCCATTAAATTTAGGTAATGTAATGTAAGATCTAATGTTTAACAACGCCATGTTCATCAATGGAGATTTTTTAAATTTAGGATTTACTATTTTTTACGCTAAGAAATTCATTTCTTCTGTTCTGCATAGGGGTGACATCTAGTATAAAACATCGGAATTAGATTTGAATGACAGATAAATGGGCAAAAATGGCGGAATTAATACCCCCTTAAAGACTTATGTATCGGAAATAAGGCGACTAAATATAAAATATTATATTACACATGTAATTACATTTTTGAACACCTAGTCAACGGGACACAACTCGAACTTGGATAAACAGAAAAGATGAATTAAAGTTTTTCATTTTATATATTTTATATCTAGTAGACGTAACACAACTGTAATAATTTTTATTGCATGAAATTAATTAAACCTATTTTAGCATATTTTTTTCAGATTTTTACCTAAAGAAAATTAAAGGGAGGGAGATTGAACAAGTGACTTTGAAGCTTCATAATTCAAGAATGAACTGGCAAAATAAAAAATGTTCATTGTATTTTTAAAGATCTATCGAAAATATCCCACTCAATGGGTTTAACAGAAATATTTTCGTTGTCCCTACTTTACCTTTCCATTTCGCTTCAGGTTCATTAACGCAGAGTTAATGAAAATTAGGTGGTTGCAAAATTTTACGGCAAAAGACTACAAACTGACTGTTGTGGAATATTGATGGGCAGATTGACAGATGAATCGACATGGCGAAACTACAGGAATTCCTTTAGTATTCTTAAAAGTCATAGTGTTTCTCAATTATTTTTTTTTATAAATGGTAGGAAAATGACACAATGGCACTATGCGTATTATGTTAGATTAGTTTACCTACTTGAAAATATTAGACTCATTAACATAAAAACTGGTTTAAAGAAAGATCATATTAATGTAAGTGTAACAGCGCTAATTCCCTGAAATAAAAAACATTTTTTAAATTATCCAGGTACGCATGCTTAAAATAAATAAATCCTCTTAAAATCTACCCATATAAACACAGCTGCTTTAGCTTCACAAAACACATACGATAATACTGTGGTTTTATTTGCACTTTGTCAAATAGGATTTGTAAGTAATGAAAATAAACCTGAATTCCTTGAAAGTGATCTTTTTTGGGGATCGATTTACTTAAGAAAGCAATCAAATTCGATTCCAAATCACGAATCCTATTTCAAGAAAAGTACGTTCCCGATTTTGAACTCTCTAAAAGGGTTCGGTAAACGACATTAGTCCTTATCAACTGAATAATATACGGACAATTTGCGAAATAATCCAAGCTTCGCCTAAGATTTTCGAAAGCCACAAAGTCAAAAGATCTCATTTCTGAATAATTTCGATTACTAAAAATTATTGCTGCAATTATAATGTTTATTCATGATATACATAGAATAAAATATTTTCACAATTCACATATAAAAACTACATTGTAGCATTTAAATTTACCAGTTTGCATCAATTTGTATATTTATATATTTTTACCTGATTAAATTTAATTATTTATCCTGTAATTTAAAATTGTAAACATGAAATTAGTTTTTTGGTTCACAACTCTTTTGGTCATAAGTTATCACTCTTTTTTCTTAACAGAGTTTGTAAATTGCTGTAGTTTATATAACACATTATTTGGTTTGAATTTAAAAGTAATAAAATATTTTATATTTAATAAATTCTCATTTATTTACATTCCATTTCAGTATTAAAAATATAAGGTTATAGTCAGTAATATAGTTCAGTTAGCATTTGTTGTGGATGTACACCTGATTTTGTTAACACGAGCACGGCATGTAAAGTTCGATCATTTAACGTTGAGTATACAGTATGGAATTTCTAGCTATATCTTTTTGAAGTTTGTTTTAATCATGATTAGTAACTTTGGACTGTTTGATCATAATTTTCTTTTTGGTAATTTTCCATGGCTTGCCAATATTTGATGTATTACCTGGTAATCAGTGTAAGTTCGAAACTAGGGTAGAGTACTCCAGGTTGAGAATAATGTTGGCAAAAATTAAGATCAAATATCCCTAAGATTTGTCACGTCTAGCTGCGATAGAGATTTTCATTTTCGTTTTTTTTTTACGGTTGAACCGTCGAAGGCAGTAGACAAATCCTGCTATTAGATTTGAAAGGGCAGACTGTCAAGTGTGTTACAGTCCATTAATCAATGAGGATTATCTGATGCAGGTTTTTCTTTTTTCTTCTTCGCCTTCGTTCCATTTTCTTTTTCTGGTCTTTCAATTTCCTGATTTTCTCGGCGTTTCAAGTTCGGACTGTTCTGGCTCCATTTTTCCTGGCCGTATTGCACCAACATCTTGACCTTGACAATTAGGCTCATTTCACATTTGAGTTCCGACTAAATGAAGCTCCATTCATCTACGATCAACAAGGATCCAGATGACGCTAGATCCAATCAATGGAAGTAGAAGATATGGTGTAAATAAGCAACAAGATTGAAGAAAACTTTCATTTAGAAAATAGGACCTAACATCAATTTTTTTTATGCATATAAACATATTTACCTATAATATAACATAATATGTAAAAAACATTTTGATAACTCTGTAAAAAATTACTTTCTATACTCTTGGCCTTGAAGCTTCTAGAACGTTTTGCGGCCAAATCTCTATACAACCTTTAAAAACAATAGATCACCTATAGTTATCAAGGAAGGGTATTCAAAAAAATTTTAGGTACCATTCTGGTTTATGTATATAATTTTTTCGTAATAAAATGGAACTGTTATTTTGTTTTAAATAAGTCGTTTTATTATGGAGCAGTCAATAAATTAAAATCGTTCCTGATATCTATGAGTTTTCCTGTTTAAACACTCGGTAAGTAACACAGATAATGTAAAACAGGTGGCGCCTATTGGGTAATAAAAGCAGAGCACAGCTATCTCTAAAAAAGATATGAACCTATCATCCGACATATTAAGCTGCCGTACGCATTCATTGCCGTACCCTCTAAAAAGGGAGACGCTTCAACATATTATAATAAAAGGCACTAGATAGGCAGATAGAAGAAATCTTTTTTAGAAGACAAGTTGAAAAGTAAAATAACAATACATAAGGGGATTATCTCTGCTCTTTCTGTAATGTAAATGTCGCTCCTATGTTAACTTAGAGTCAGGATATAGACGGACTTGTATTTAAAGCCTTCAGCAAAAAAAATCCCTTATTTGGATTTTAGTTTCATTAACTCTTTATTTATTTGCAATAAACCATACTCAAATATTCGACCGCGCACCCTTCGCTCGTCGACCAAGATCCATCGAATCGTTTGCTCGTTCGAGTACTGTGGTATCATTAGCAAGCAAAACAATACCTGTTCCTTGAACCTACCGTAAATGACAGGACTCGAGCTTGATACCGCACCACCAATGTTATATACAAAAGACGATTTTATAGGTAAAACTTAACAAGATTGACCGCGTAATCATCAAAATTATATTTATAAAACTTTTAAGTCAACAGATCCTGCGGCACGCAATCTAAAGCCTTTTTCAAATTAAAGAAAACGCAAGGATATATATCCCTCTTTCAAACAGTATTGAATAATAATAATAATAAATCGCAAATCAATTTCCAACATTCTGGGAGAACCGCTGATTTAATATAGTGGTTGATAATTTTAGTTAGCCGACGTGCCACGAAATCGCTACGGAACACTAACATGATGTGTGATTGGCACGCACTTGAACGATTTTTTTAAAACTGAAATACTTAGGACTCATCTAAAGCCATGACATATTTAGCTTCGAGATAGCTTCTCTAGACAGGCCAAACTCAATTTTCATTTAGCGCAAAAGTGATTTGGTGTCCCGTGAACTGGCAAAGTGTCTACGAGTTTTTCACACAGCAGGCGAAAAGGAAATAAATTAAACAATACTTGTAAATGTATAGTGCAACCCTTATTAATGTTAGAAATTTGTGTGGGAAAACATAGGGTCTCTCACCCAAGATAGTGCATTGGTTATACACCAGTATGGTAAGACCAGCGATTATCCATGCAACCTTGATTTGGTGGCTCAAAGTAATGCATAGGACAGCTATGACCAAGCTAGGTGAGATATAGAGGGTCGTTTGAGCAACACAGGGCTATGAAATCGACCTCGACCTCGGCAATGGAGTTCATTCTAGACCTCCTTCCACTATATTTAGTGATTCATAGGAAGGTAAGAATAATAACAACGTAAATACTGATGACTGGACATAAAACTATTTGTAACAAAATCAGGGGCTTTAAGTTGGAAATGGGCCCAGACCATATGAGCTAGGCCTTTCGCTAGAATATACCGTTCGAGTATCGAAGGGTAAATAAACAAGCTAAATCGGAACTACCTTCTGGTACACTTGTCTGATACACTGACGTTTCGAAAACCAATTAAGGTACTGGAGCTGAGATAATTGGATTTCAACCAAGAAGAGAGTTTATTTTTCCCTCGGGAAAATATCCAACAGTATTCCAGGCAGAAATATATGTAATCTTATGATGTGCAGTTCAGTTGAGAAGAAGAGCTTACAAAGGGGAGCAGATCCACATTTATTCCGACAGTCAAGCAGCCCTGGGGGCTCTTAAAGGTCAAAAGGTTTCATCTAGATTAGTTTGAAAATATCAGAGTGAACTTCCAACCCTGGCAAAGGACAAGAGAGTTATGTTAAAGTGGGTACCAGGACATGAAGACATACTTGAAAATGAAAAAACTGATGAAGTGTCGGGGTTTAGGTCCAAAATGGCTCTTGGCATACCATGGTGTACGGCACAATGAATCAAAAAAGAGCACAAAAATGAATGAACAGCCAGACAGCGATTGAACCAAAGCAGGCTTTTTATTGGAAATCCTGATTCGAAATTAGCAAGAAATCTACTCCAAATGTGCAGAAACCAATTAAGAGCAATCACAGGCATAATAACGGGACACATTGTCATCTAAGTTGATCCGAATAAAATGAATGATGAGACCTCAGTTGCAGACTATGTGGTCAAGGAGAGGAAAGAGTTAAACATATTATATGTGATTGTGTCTCTCGACCGAAAAAGACAACAAACCTTCAAGTCAACAAACTTGGAATCGAATGAAATACTCCTTAGCGGACTTGTACAAATTGGTTCAAGAGTCTAAGTTAACAGAGTGGTTGTAAGTCAAGAGTGAGCACAAAAGGTCTATACGGATCGCAGTGCATCTGACTTCAGGACGGACCCATGAGAAAAAAAGCGAAATGTTGCCTCTGATTTTAGTTTAAAATCAGGAAAAGTTTTGATTAAAATATAGATGATTAACGATTTTTTATTTTAGTTTTCATCATCGTAGAAAAAATTAATATTGGCCGTAAGGAAAACCACAAATCTATAAATACTAAAATGCAACTGCTAAAATGGCCCTGTTAAATATTGGGTTTTTATAAACTTTCAATAAAACAGGTATATAGTCGTATATGAACACGACTGGTGTGAAATATTAATACTCTTCGAAAAATAGATAAATTATACTAAACTTTTGCAGAAAAGCAGATTCTGAAAGTTTTAAAAATTCTGTTTATGTATGTTTCATTCATGTCTAAATATTACCTGAGAGTGATTAACTTATTTGCTCATGTTACAAAATTTTTGGTTATAAGTTTAGAACGGCGTCAAACTCATTTATCATTCTTGGAAAAAAATATGAAAAAAAAATCAAGCTAATGGAGAGTAAGAGCTACTGTTAAAATATTTAGTTCAAATATAAGCGAAGCTAGAAGAAAATCAAAACGAAGGCTGAGAATTAATGACACCCTCTGATAACAAACAGAAGTATTATACTTAATTAAACACACAGTTAATTATTTTAATTTCTTTTTTAAAAAATTATAAAAATTTTAAAAAATGACAAGTAGCAATTTTAGCTTAGTTCTAAAATTTATAGTTTTCGAAATATAGGGTGTAGAAGCTAATTCTTTTTAAAACTTTTTGTAATTATTTATCCTAATAATGGATCGATTTGTATTAAACTTGGTACTTTGGGGTTGACACGGTTCAAATTTCAATTTAAGTTTGTTATAACTAAATCAAATAATTTTACCTTGTTTTTGCAAATACCTATGGTATGAGCAAACATAATATCATTTTTCTGAAGTATCTCTTATTAATTCATTGAATAAATGCATCCCATCCGTTGCATTTTTGGTTTTAGTATATCACGAACCCTCGTAATTCTACCAATATACCAATATTTTACTACACTGTGCTTGGCTGTTTTTTTTTTTTATTGATGTTCAATTTACCGTTATCTAGGGTCTTCCTACGCCATTTTTCGAGAAGGTTGTTTCTTTAATGATTATTGTACAGAATTTGATTTAATTGTATCAAAATAAATTTAAATTGGATAAAATAATTTTTTTGTCTTTATTCTACAGTATAATAATTTTTGTTTTGTTTCATTTATCTAGTATCTACATAAGTTTTCGGGAATTATACTGATCAACTTGTCTTTTTCTGGTTCATTCAGTTACCATGGCAGTTCCAGTTGTACTCATTTATTGTATAGGACTATGTACAATTGTGGTCATTTTGGTTAACCTGATCATAATCTTTTTTTTTGGAACAATTCTTTTATTCTGAAGGAAATACATTTTCCTAGGCCCATTTGGTCTTAACGAAGCAGTGACAAATTTATTTAATATACATATTTATGCTCACGGATAACGTCATACAATAAAGTTTGTGTATTATCAACATGAAATTAAAATTATCATATGGCAGGAATGATTGACAAATTTAGTATTAAACAATCAAAATTTCAGTAAGAAATAAAGAAATCTTTCTGCCGTATTTAAATAGTTTGTTATGTATGTAATTCTTCTTTCAGGCAGAGAATATGAAAAATATAAGTACAAACAATTTATTTCCTGTAAATATCGGTCTGGTCTTCTCTCCATACGCGTTTCGATCACCTCATGATCTCGTCAGTGGAGCTGTATCGGACCGAGAGCAACATTAGCAGGAAATAACTGATATATGAACCATAAATTTCAAGGTATGTCGGCAGGATATTACACCTGCCGTCTACCAACTTCGATGTCAGACTGAAAAATATCGCCAGTCGAACGACATCTATGAATCAACGGAGTAAAGTGAAATTTTTAAACAATCAAAATTTCAGTAAGAAATAAAAAAATCTTTCTGCCGTATTTAAATAGTTTGTTATGTATGTAATTCTCCTTTCAGGCAGAGAATATGAAAAATATAAGTACAAACAGTTTATTTCCTGCAAATATCGCTCTGGTCCTCTCTCCATACGGGTTTCGATCACCTCATGATCTCGTCAGTGGAACTGTATCGGACCGAGAGCAACATTAGCAGGAAATAACTGATATATGAACCATAAATTTCAAGGTATGTCGGCAGGATATTACATCTGCCGTCTACCAACTTCGATGTCAAACTGAAAAATATCGCCAGTCGAACGATATCTATGAATCAACGGAGTAAAGTGAAATTTTTAAACAATCAAAATTTCAGTAAGAAATAAAGAAATCTTTCTGCCGTATTTAAATAGTTTGTTATGTATGTAATCTCCTTTCAGGCAGAGAATATGAAAAATATAAGTCAAACAGTTTATTTCCTGCAAATATCGCTCTGGTCCTCTCTCCATACGCGTTTCGATCACCTCATGATCTCGTCAGTGGAACTGTATCGGACCGGGAGCAACATTAGCAGGAAATAACTGATATTTGAATCATAAATTTCAAGGTATGTCGGCAGGATATTACACCTGCCGTCTACCAACTTCGATGTCAGACTGAAAAATATCGCCAGTCGAACGACATCTATGAATCAACGGAGTAAAATGAAATTTTTAAACAATCAAATTTCAGTAAGAAATAAAGAAATCTTTCTGCCGTATTTAAATAGTTTGTTATGTATGTAATCTCCTTTCAGGCAGAGAATATGAAAAATATAAGTCAAACAGTTTATTTCCTGCAAATATCGGTCTGGTCCTCTCTCCATACGCGTTTCGATCACCTCATGATCTCGCCAGTGGAGCTGTATCGGACCGAGAGCAACATTAGCAGGAAATAACTGATATATGAACCATAAATTTCAAGGTATGTCGGCAGGATATTACACCTGCCGTCTACCAACTTCAATGTCAGACTGAAAAATATTGCCAGTCGAACGACATCTATGAATCAACGGAGTAAAGTGAAATTTTTAAACAATCAAAATTTCAGTAAGAAATAAAGAAATCTTTTTGCCGTATTTAAATAGTTTGTTATGTATGTAATTCTCCTTTCAGGCAGAGAATATGAAAAATATAAGTACAAACAGTTTATTTCCTGCAAATATCGATCTTCACTCTCACTGGTGGTCGCAAATATTTTCATGGAATGGTTCGAGACGTTTGCAATTGAATCCACAACTATGAAACCGAAGTTATGGCTCAGATACGTAGACGATACTTTTATAATTTGGAGTGGAAACGACGAAGAACTTCGAAACTTCCTTTTTCATTTCAAAAATCAGCCCAATTATTAAACTCGCCATGGAGAAAGAAGTATAAAATAAATTACCATTTTTAGATGTCTTGGTTGAAAGAAATGGCAGACAAATTCGAACTTCGGTTTACAGGAAAGCCACGCACACAGGACAATACCTTAATTATTCATCTAATCACTCCAACAACACCAAACAAGGAATTATAAGAAATCTTGTAGATAGAGCCTTAACTCTCTGCAACTCCAATGAGAACTTGATGAAAGAGATAGATTGCATTAAAAATGATCTGACAGCCAACGGATACCCAGTATATCTAGTGGATAAATTTCTAGAACAACGCAGAAATAGGACAATATCGACAACGAATGAAGAAGGAAAACCAGTATTGAACATCCTCTATGTTAAAGGCATTTCAGAAAAAGTTAGAAGGATAGGAAAACGATATAAAATCAACATTGTTTTCAATTCAAATAACTCTCTGAAAAGTCGGCTCACTAGGTTCAAACCAACAACTCAAAGGGTCATGAAGAACTGTGTGTATTAGATACCATGTGAATGTGGCAATTCCTATGTTGGCGAAACAAAGAGACCTCTTGACGTAAGGATCAAAGAACACCAAAAATGCACATCTCGAGGAGAACCAGAAAAATCTGGTGCAGCCAAACATGCCTGGACTCATGGACACCACATAAAATGGTCTGAAGCTAACATACTACACCGAGAACAACATTGGAGAAAACGGAAATTCAAAGTTTCACTTGAAAACACCTGGAAATAATTACTAGCCGAAACGTGGTGATATTCAACAAAAATAAAGACAATGAAAGTGCAACAGATATCTACTACTTCGCAAAAAACATCGTTGTCTATGACCTTCAAACAAACACTTCAGTTTAAATGTTAGAAATCATTTAAATGAATATTTTCAAAGTCGATGGATAGACAAACTAAATGACGCTCATGCAATTAGACAACCCCGTTCATCGAATTAATACCTATGGATAACTTTTTGCGTTGCTGTAAATTTTTATTGTCGTTGGCACGCTCCCAATTTCTTGCACCAGCCTTAAGCCTGAATAAAGTGTGACTAGTACAGCGAGTCTCAGTATGAAATAAAATACTTAGAAATTTAATAAACCGATACACAAAAAAGTTATGAAGGTTTAAATTTAGGCGAAGTGCTGCTGGTGGCGTCCTCTGCAATGTACACTAAAGCTGGAATCAGATCTTGATCTCTCAGCCTGGTAAAAACCTCAAAGTACCAAATTTAGTTCAAATCAGACTATTATTAAGATAAATATTTACAAATAATTTGAAAAAATTATAACTTTGATAGCTATATTTCTATCAACTTTTGGAGCACTGCAGGTTCCGTTAAATATAAAAAAAAACGAATCTTTGAGTCAACTATCGACTCGGTCTGAATAAGCTTCTGACTCTTCAGATACTTCATCGCAACATGTATCAAGGATATGTAGAATGAGTGATAAACTGGAGTAATAAATCGTAGAAGATCTTTAAGATTTTTATACTTCATGTATGCTTTGGGCCTTCCTTCCTTGACGACGAGCGATGGTGGTGTTACTAATTGATTTTCACGTCGGAGGATCTTCATATTTACTGAAGAGTATCTGCCTGCATATTTGCATATTTCAAATCTCTGTTAGTAACGTGAGAATACGTATTAAAATAAACGTATTATCCGAATAGTAAATTAATACCTATTATTCCGAATACTTTCCTAGCATACAGAATGCGGATTACGGAATATGATTGGATTGGATTCTATAAAAATAAAAGAAAAGAAAATATGAGAATAATGACATTTTTTCCTTAATACCTATGTAATAACGCATAAGTATGTTACTTTCTTTAGAGTGGCAAGGCCATGAACGACGGATGCCACGGATGGTGCCTATTTCATGCGTATTAGTACTGTTGCGCCATCCTTTCAGAATCCATATTTACAGGCCCTGTGACGAAAGAATGGATCGAGATTGTCTAAAGTTCATAAATTAAAATTTTTCTTTTACTCGATTTTTTTGACTTTGTCAACGATTAATAGATTCTATTCTTTTGTCTCATTTACTCTTATTTTGTCCATCAGCGTTGTCACTGAATGCGATTATTAGTGTAATGTAGGTAGGAAGGAATTCGATATATTTGCCTGGCTCTCGTTCCACATGTACATGTTGATTTTGCCACTGACAAAGTTATGAACACAAAAGCTGTAAAACCATAACTCTGTCTCGTAATTTACTGACGAACAATTGTAAACTGCAATTGGCAGCAGTTTTTTTAACATTTGAGCCAATGCCATTGCATGTAATATTTCCCTTTGTCGCCGATGTAACGGTATATTTGCATTTTTAGCATCTTTAGATTTATAAATGTAACTTTATTTAGGGCCTTTTGATAGGAATTGGGAGTACCATGTTCGATAATGATTTATAGATTAGGTGAAAATGAGTGCTGAAAATAAATCTATAAACACATTCTTTAACTGGTTCAATTGGCGGATATTATTTAGCATACCATTTCCCATACAAAACATAAATTTTTGTTTCATTTAGATTATTGCTAAAGTGTTTTCGGTCTGTAGTTTGAACGGGAGAGTAGTGATTGATGTACCGTGGGAAAATATCAGTATGTTGCTTTACAAGTTTGACAGCTTCCTCAGGAATCTTATTTGCTGATTGTAGTGATCCGTATACTTAAATTTTTTCTATAGGTTACAACAGACGGTAGTCTCTTAGATGAGTCGCTGGCATGTGTGAACACAATGTAATTCTATGTCTATTAGCTCCCAGTTTCATTCATTTTAGATTTTGTATTACACTCAGTTTATTCAAAAATGCTCTTTGTAGATTACTGCCTTCAAAAGCTTTGACTTCGTCAAAAATTTGTTTTTGCTTCTCCCAGGTATATTTTTTTTGGCAGCGTAATTTGTGAGATAAAAATGAAAAGAAAAATCAATATCAAAGAGGAAAGCAATAAGATGCAAAAATGGCTGAAAATATAGAATAACTAAATAAATAAATATACTGACGGCAAATTTTGTAGCCCGCGTCCGTGACACAGCAGGGTTAATTGCCTATTAGATATTGATCGAGTTTCAGATGTTTGAAGCACTATTATGGATTCAAGTTCATTTAAACTTTTTGTACTCTAAGTGAGTGTGGAGCACAAGTGTTATAAGTGCATTATATCTCTTGTTCTCCAAAAAGTTTAGCTCTTTCATTTAGTAAACGTTTTTCATGCATGAATATCAAAAATGTTATTAGTTCTAATCTAATCATTACCTTTACATTACATTTTTATACACCTTAAATATATATTTTACCAATTAACACGATTTATATATATATATATATATATATATATATATATATATATATATATATATATGAATTAATTTTTCTTGAACCACAAAATATGTTTTTAGATGGTTATTTTCTTGGGAATATGGTTCATTTTTGTATTGAAACTACATATATAGTCATACTTATTGTATATATATTTTATATTTCAGGACGTTTCGATTCTTTCGAACCTTCTATAACTGAGGGTTTCGACAGATTCTACAAAAATGTACATTTTTAATATTATAATATTCGGAATAACAGGTTAAAAACTTACCATTAAGAACAGAGACTTTTGTTTTAAATAAAAATTGATTACATCACAAACCAATTATAATCACACACTCAATTATATATTAACTTTTCAAAAGTATTTTTGAAAGTCCAGGTAGAAGAATGGACACTATATTTTTAACCCTATAACTGCCTTGACTTGAATAAATGTGAAACCCAGATAGTGTATGTTTTAGGTACTTTAGTGGCGTAAAAAGTTTTGGGTCTTTTAATTGAAGTGGTATCTTTCTGAAAAAATATCGTGATTCAATTTAGAAGAATTGAAAGCGGAGAATTATTTTTATTTATTGTTTTATTTATTTTAGAAATTCCCTTATATTGGTTTATTTTAATTTGTTGAAATAAATTTGATTTAGATTATGTCTATTTTATCGTTTACGGCATTCGTATTTTTTCCTTTGTTGGTTTCAGTTTTCAAGATTTTTGTATTTTCATAATCAAAGGTGTCGTTGTGTTTCATTTCGTGTTTTTTTATTGCTGTAATATTTTTTTTGTCATATTTATGTCCATTTAGACGATTTTGCAGATACTGACTAGTTTGACCGATGTAATTCGATGGACAATCCTTGCAGGGTATTTGATGTTCCAAAAAACAAAAAATCAAATGTTGTTTACCAAATACCATATTCAAATAAACCAATATAAGGACATTTCTAAAATAAATAAAACAATAAATAAGAATAATTCTCCGCTTTCAATTCTTCAAAATTGAATCACGATATTTTTTCAGAAAGATACCACTTCAATTAAAAGACCCAAACTTTTTACGCCACTTAAAGTCTCTGTTCTTAATAGTAAGTTTTTAACATGTTATTCCGTATATAATAATATTAAAAATGTACGTTTTTGTAAAATCCGCCGAAACCCTCAGTTGAAAAAGATTCGAAAGAATCGAAACGTCCTGAAATATAAAATATATATACAATAACTATGACTACTTTATATATGTAGTTTCAATACAAAAATAAATCATATTCCCAAGAAAATAACCAACTAAATATATATATATATATATATATATATATATATATATATATATATATATATATATATATATATATATATATATATATATATATATATATATGTACGGATGTTTCGACCCGATACCGATGGTGGACTCATCAGTGGGATCCACCGGTATCTTTCCCAGACATCCTTGTACTTTCCACAAACTTGAACTTCTATTTAAGTCCAGTTTTGCCGGAAAGCGGTGGTAAGATGTTAAGGTCCACAACAATATATATATATATATATATATATATATATATATATATATATATATATATATATATATATATATATATATATATATATATAGTTGAATTTCTGGGAGTTAAGTCCTTTTGTTGATAAATTGCAAATACATGCGTATTTTTACTATTTTTTATTTTAATTAAATTACAATATTTTGACGTTTCTGTTCATAAACCTTCATCAGAAATATTCTGAAATTAATGAATATACTTTTTTTTATTAAGTTTAACAATTTTTTTATCTACTCTTACCATGCGAAATATTTTTTTGAAGATAACACCTATCATAAAAAATTCACTTTAAATATCAACATTTATTTTTTGCTGTCTATTCTTCGATTTGCCATTATGCAGGTCGTTTTCACACTAAAAATATGTGTTACAAATACACTAATCTATTTTTTGTCTTTTGTGTACTGTTAGGTAGATTTTGGAGATTCGGTGCCAGATAATTTTAATTTCAAGGTTGGACTCACGGGTATGATACAAAAAGAAAAGATTTAAAGGCTAGTTGTCTATCTAAGTTGATCTGATTTTATTATTTTTTATAGATATTTTTTAACTATGACATAGTTTATGTTGTTTGGTTAGAAATTGTATTGTAATTTGAGGATGCCATGATATATCTTGCTGAGTTGTTTTGTCTCTGTTTTAGAATTAATGGTATATTTTTTTTTGTATTTCTATAATTTCTAGAAACTCTCGTTTTTTGTATGTGTTTCAGAATTATCGTGTTGTTAAAATTAAAAGTACATTCTTAAAAAATCTTAAATTTAAGGTACATTCATTAATTTAATTTAATGGATTTGTGCCTTAAATCGTTAATAAGTTATATGTACTTTGAAATTAGAGCTTTGTATATTAAATTTAATTGAATGTGATATTAAATTTCAATAAAGTTACTAAAATTATTGGTATAATGACATTAGATTTAATGTAAAAATTATTAAATTAAATGCATTAACATTAAATGAATTTAAGAAACCGTTTATGGAATTTCCTTTAAGTACTTTACCCTAAAATTAATATGAAGTTTTTTATAGTGTATGTCTTGCTTCAATATTGAGTTTGGTTAAAGCAGTTTTTTTTATCGTACTTATGGCCATTTAGTCTGTTTTTGAGGTATTGGCTGGTTTGTCTGATATACACTCCATTACATCCTTCACATGGAATTTGATACATAACATGGCTTTTCTTGTCTTTGGATAATTTTGGATTTTATTCGAGTGTAGTTGGCTTTTAGGAGGTTATGTTTTTTGTGACTAAGGATCATATTGTGGTTTTAAAAATATTTTTGCCATTGTTCAGATAATTTAAGGATATATGGCATTGAAGTATACTGAAAGTTTTTTTTTCTGCTTTGTTTGTGTTTGATTGTTATTGTAAAAGAAGTATATTTCTCTTTTAAAAACGGTATTAAGTAGCTTATCCGAGTAATTGTTACATTTTAGTGTATTTTTTGCTTTTTTAATTGCATATGTTCTGTATGCTGTGTAATAGTTTTATATTGTGATCTGCAAGACCTATTATTACTGATTTTTTTTGAGATAAGGGATCGTGTGGAAAAAAATATAGATACCTGGATGAACAAGTTGGTTTGGGAAACCATTTTGCCTTTAGTTTGTTGTTTATATGGTAGATGGTGAGATCTAAGATCTCTGTTTTATTTTCAGTTTCTTTTTCTATTGTAAAAATATAAAATTTTTAGTCCTCCAGATTGTATCATATTAAGCTAAAAAAGTTAACTTCAGATTCGTCACCTACGATCCCGAAAACCCCCTAATTCCAAATTTGAAAAAATACGAATAAAGTAAAATGTTGAATCCACCATATTGGATCCGCACTATTGGATTTACAAAAATAATTTTAACCTCCTAATCTAATATAAATCTATACCCATGAAAACCCCTCTTTAACATCTTTAGATCGACATATTGAATCGGACACATTAAATTTTCTTGAAATAATTTTAAGTTCGCTATTTATACCCTCAAAAACGACCAAGTACCATTTTTGAATCAAATCGAAAAATGTAAAATTTTTAAGATGCCATATGGATACGCGATATTGAAATAAAAAAAATAATTTTAGATTTGTTATGTGCAATCCCGATAACTTCCTCTTACTTTTGGAGAAAACAGGACAAAATTAATTTTTTTTTCTACCATAATGGATCCACTATATAAAATGTTTTTAAAATAATTTCAGATTGGGTATGTGTTGCCCCGAAAACCCCTCTATCAATTTTGGAGCAAATCGGAAAAAATAATTTTTTTTTGTCTGCCATATTGATTTTTTTTAAAATTCAAATTTGTTATGTGCGACCTCGAAAACTCCCCAATGTCAATTTTGGTAAAATCGGGCCAAATCAATTTTTGTTAGCCATATTTCATTTTTTGTAAATAATTTCAGGCTCGTAATATGTTACCCCGAGAACTCCCTCATACAAAATTGGACAAAATGATTTTTTTTTCGCCATATTATTAGCGCCGTCATCGATTTTACTGCACTAAGTTCATCCAAAATGATATTGGACCACGTCAGCAACTTTCTGAACGTAACGTAAAACAATTTATTTCAATCGATGCAGCTATTCCAAAGTAATCGATGTACATACATTAAAAAAATACATGGCGGTGAAATTTAGAAAATATTTCTTTTAGAAGTCGGTTAAAAATAATGAAACTGTTAACAAGACTCACATTCCGACTGAAATTAAAAATTTGAGTGGGATCTATTTTGGGGGATAGAAGAGAAATATAACTTCTTTTGTCTAAGAGAGACTTCAGGGTAATAGTATGTTTAATGGAGAGATTTTGCTAACTGGATTACTAAATTAATTTCTAACAGGGTCCAATATGAACATATACATGTATTTGCAAAACTTATATTTTAATATAGGCATAAGGGTCTAACCGGATTTTGGAAACATATGTTTCCCTATTCCTAGGGTCGATTACACAAAAAAATGCCCTTTGGTAGATTCACACTTACAAATTTAAATATAACTACCTTTACAATTATTTCAGCTCTTTGATCATAAGATAATTTCATACTTAAATAAACATTGATTAATTGACTGAAGGCCTGTAGTCTTAAAATAGTACATCAATGAAATGTTAAACCTAAAAATTAATAAAAATATCTATTTGATTGTCTATAAATAGCTAAAAATAAGAATATATTTAGATTACTTTAAAATTAAGTGGTATATTAAATATATTTGTTATACAAGTATTTGAAAAATATATGGAGATAACGCCAATTCTTTATAAATGCAGTTAAACGATATTAAAAACATCATGACTTTAATTAATATAATCTCAAATGAGAGGATACATTGTCGTAATTTCTCAAAAACCTATCAAAAATCGAAAATTTCTGAATAATATATCACCTTTTCTTTTCGACGAATGTTTAGATAAGTTTCTGTAGGGGTCATAAAGCTAAAATCGTCTGAAGAAAAAGATATGAAAAGCTAAAAGTAGCGATGCTGGAACGTCACCAGTGATGTGTTGGCAGGGATGAGATTTCTATTTTTTCTCACAGTACTGTGACGAGAAGGATTCAGTATCTAATATATAATACAATACATATGTTATTGTATTACATTTCATTACAATTACTCAAACATAAACCAAAATATTAGGAAACATAATAACCAAATAATAATCATGAATCTAAAGCAAAAAAAATCGCCTAAGTCATGCTTTACCACGGTTTCAGTGCTATTTTTCTTCATCGATCGACTCTGGATGACTTGTATGCGCGGTAAAAATATGAAAAAGAGAAAACAAAAATAGAGCGCTTAACGATACACTGGACCTCCATGATATCCGGACGGATGCTCTCAGCAAAACAATACATGTGAGATGTGATCGATAAAAAACTGACCCAATGTATTTTAGAGATAGAAGTAACCGACTATTGAAAGTTACAAAGAAGGAAAATGTAATTCCAGCTATGACAGTTGGCGTCGGTTGGTTATGTCAATATTTAACTTGAAGAAATAGGAGAACTTTATGAACAAACTATTACCGCTCAAGTGGACATTAACGCAAAAGTTAGCAAGGGAGCTGTGGAAAACGTGGTTAAAAACTTTAGTTTTGGATCAAGAAATAATAGAGGAGATCGCCTTATTCAGTTCTGTCAGGAGAAACATGTAGTGATTATGAAAATACATTTTGAACTACTTTCCCGAAGACTTCATACATGAAAATCTACAACAGATAACCTTCAAAGAATCAGAAAAAAATCAGATAGATTAAATAACCATCAATAAGTGACTTAAAAACTCTATTAAAGCAGGAGACAATGTTATTTCTGACAATAATCTCCTGTTAGCCCAAATAAAACTGCACATCAAAGGAATATAAAGGAAGAAATATCAAAAAAATATATACGTAGAGAAACTAGAGAACGAAAATGTAATCAGAGAAGTAAAAAACCATGAAATTAACGAAGAGATCTCAGAACAAATAATTGAAGATACAAGCATAGAGGAAACATGGAACAACATAAAGAATGTCTTAATAACTACGGAAGAAAATAAACTAAATCCAGAAAAAAATTAACAGAGAAGTAGATGACAAAAGAGATATTGCATCTCATGGAGGAACAAATACAATACCAAAATAAAAATAAAAAAATCACAAAAACATCAACAGCTCATTAAATAATAAGATAAAAAAGGCAAAATGCTCCAAAGGGAATGTGTTGAGGAAAGCATGACATCTTCAATTTATATAAGAAAATGGAAACAACAGCAGACGTTAAGGCACCATACAATAATAAAATATTATGGGACCTGAATGATTATCCCGTCATAATCAATTGATTATCATCCACGACTTTAGTTTCTACTGGATGTCAACACTACGGTTCACGGTAAACCTTAGTATAATTTTTTAGGGAAATTTCTTCAAAATTCACATTAAATTCTATTTTTACTAAAATAATAATACAAAGCGTTGGTAGTTAGACTTGATCTCTTTTAAAAAAAAAAACCTAACCTCCAGAAAAACTAGGAATTAAATATATTTGAGTATATTTTGCATTATATCTATTCAAGTCGATTTACTACTTTTTAAACCACACTCGTTAGAAACTTTCGTCTATAAAAATCTTAACCATTTTGAAGTAAATTGGCTTATAGATAGTTAGTACCTTTACTGATCCTCCACCAAAATAGTCAGTTTCGCCAGTCATGCTATTACGAAATCTTTTACTTCATTCCTTATAAACGCAAATTCGCCCATCAGTGCCAAATATTCGAAAACGAGACTCATCTGAGAATAATATTCATTGTCATTCCTATTCATTCCTGTGTGCATGTTCTTGACAAGCTGAGATGCCCTTGCTGACTCTCTAGATCTAAGTTCCATTAAGTGATTTGTAACTGTTTTTGTTGAAATAAACAAGTTAATATAATGGCACAAGAGATTTGCAATTGCCGATAAGTAAAACATATTTTGAATATTATTTTTTACCAAAATACGATCCTGCCGAGAGATTCTATACGTTCACTGGGTTTATATGGTCTTTTTGTTACATCATCGGTCTCCAACAACCTATTCCATGTTCTTGAAATAACGAATTGTTTTATCTAAAGTTTGAAAGCTTAGTAGCAATTTGCCTTTGGAGAACATTGTTTCTGATCAATGTGACTACAACAGATGCTTGTAAAGTATTTTGATATTTTCTTTCCATCCTCCTTTCTTGGATTATTGCTTACAACCTAAAATTTTAAATTCCTTAATTTAGGCGGGATTATAAAAATTACTTTGAATAAAATATGGTATGTAGCTATCTAAAAATGTTTATTACATTTATTAATAACTAATTTGATTTTAGAAGCACTGGATTCGTTTTTTGTCTATGAGTATGTTGGAAAATTTAAGGTAAATGTTAATTCATTTTGCGTAGTTCATATCGTAAATAATAAATGACTTTTCTCCTAATTATATTATTTTAATAAAATTCCTTTAGCGTCTATTAATGAAAATAACATCATCGCATTTAATAATCGAAGGAATTCGAAAGTATAACCGGATTATAGGCAATTTATATTCCCTTCCTTAAATATATTTTTTTAAAATTACCCTTTTTAAAATTAACATTTTTAATATTTATTATGGGCTTAACTGACATCTGAAAAACTTGGAAGATAATAAATTTCCAAGCGCCTGAAGTAAATATTTATTAATTTGTGCAGAATTTTCTCGCTTATATATTTAATTTTTCCACAAAATTAAATAGAAAGGGGTTATTATTTGTTTTACTTTAAAAAAAATTATTGAAAGTAGAATCATATAAAAATCAATAAAACTTTGTTTTATAATATAATAATTCTATGGAATGAGAAATCATATAAAATGTAAAAAAAATATTGTTGTATACTTTAACAAATTGTTATGTAAAACGGTAAAAAAGATTTTGAATTTATTAAAATATTTACTTTGATTAAGATACAGAAATGACGTTACTGATTACGTTATTAAAAAATTAATAATCCAAATGTATTTACTGCGTCATAAACACATTATTTTTAAATCACCAGATTTTACTGCAATTCAAGCATTATAAATTGCCATATCTTATTTTTACTGTTACTTAAATTTTCAAATTTTTATCATATTGTTCCGGACGGCCGATTTTTGAATACACTCTATTATTTCGAAAGCTATTTATGGTCAACTTTACAATTTCTGACACTTGTCAAACACTTCAAGTTATATCGACGATGTTTCAAACTAAACTGTCCCCGAAAGCCGATTTGGATCCTTTATATACCTTTTTGGCCGATCCAGAGGATCATGGATCTTTCTAGAAGGGTTTTCGTACTACATGGTGTAACTAAAATAAGAACAAAATTTTTATAAAAAAATTGAACCGACTTCTAAAATTGCGCTAAAAAATGAAAAATAACTAGACATTTTTATATGAAATTGAAATTTTTGAAGTCGGCGCCAAACTAATACCTGACAAAATGTGATTCGCATAAACAGATTAAAAATACCTTATTTACAATTGCTTTCTTACCACAATTTGTATATATTAGTAGTTATGTATTTCATTTAGACTTCAAAAATTCCAATTTCATATAAAAATTTCTAGTTATTTTTCACTTTTTAGCGCACTTTTAAAAGTCGGTTCAATTTTTTTATAAAAATATTATTTTTCGATTTTTAGTTTTGAATTCATTATGACATTCATAAATTATTTGAATTAAGTGCTAATCAAGATTAGTGTACCTCGCAATGACTCCAAGGTGGCAAAAAAGTACCCATTTTATCCATAATTGTAGATCACCCTAAAATAAACTACTAAAAATTCTTTGATTCTTAGAGTTCTCTAAATACCAATGAAATTGTGCCAAACAATCATACTGTCAAACTGTCATAGTAAATTTAAAATTAATTTTAGATTGGTAATATAGGCCCCAAAACCTTCCCATATCGGTATTTAAAGGATTTGAGACGTAAATTCCTTAGCCCGATATATTTCATATTGTATATTGAGTTTGTATACGCCCCAAGAATCCCGCAATATCAACTTTAGATAAAACCGGAAAATATAAAATTTTTAGTCCCTCATATTGTATCTTATCAACCTAATAATTGTAAAAAATTAACTTCATATTCGTAAAACACCACCCCCCATTCGTAATACATCACTCCTAATACCAAATCTGAAAAAATGCGAATTAGGTAAAATTTTCAACCCACCATATTGGATCCGTCATATTGAATTTCAAAAAAATAATTTTAACGTCTTAATCTAATCTAAATCTAAACCCTTCAAAGCACCCTGTACCGATTTTAGATGAAATTCAGAAATTTAAAATTACTAAACGGTCATATTGCATCTGACATATTAGATTTTCTTTAAATAATTTTATATTCGCTATTTACATCCTAAAAAACGATTCAGTTCCACATTTGAACAAAATCGAAAAATGTCAAATTTGTAGTCAGCTATATCGCGTTCGCTCTATTGAGTCCAGAAAAAATACTATTAAATTCATAATTTACACTCTCAAGAACCCTCTATATCAGTTTCGGAGAAACCATATTGAATCCGACAGATTAAGTTTTTCAAAAAAATATTTTAATTTCGTAATTAACACTAACAAAAATCCCCCAATACTGACTTTAGACAAAATCGAGAGATGTAGAATCTTTAATCCTCCATCTTAGATCCACCAGATTTAATTTTATTTTAAATAATATCAAATTCGTAATGTGCTATCATATCAATTTTGAAAAAAATCGGACAAAATTAATTTTTTATCCACGCCATATTGAATTTTTTAAAAATAATTTTAAATTCGTCGTGTGTGACCTCGAAAACTCTCCCGTACCAATTTTTGTGAAAATCGGACAAAATTGATTTTTTCGTCCACCATATTGGACCCGCCATATGGAATTTTTTAAAAATTATTTTAGATTCGTCATATGCGACCCCGAAATCTTCCCCGTACCAATTTTGGAGAAAATCAGACAAAATCGATTTTTTTGTTCGCCATATTGGATCCGCCATACTTAGTTTTTTTAAAGATGTTTTGAATTCACTATATGCAACCTCGAAAACTTCCCCATACTAATTTTGGAGAAAATCGAAAAAAAAATTATTTTTTCCACCATATTAGATCCGCCATCTTAAATTTTTTTTAAATTATTTCAGATTCGGACCCGAAAATTCTTCCATACCAATTTTGGAGAAAATCGGACAAAATTAAGTTTTTTGAAAAAAATATGGGACTTCCTGAATACAACGTAGAAAATTTAATTCAAATCGGTGCAGGCGTTCCGGAGTAATCGGTGTACATACATAAAAAAATTTTTATAAAAAAATTGAACCGACTTCTAAAAGTGCGCTAAAAAGTGAAAAATAACCATAAATTTTTATATGAAATTGAACTTTTTGAAGTCGGCGCCAAACTAATACTTGACAAAATGTGATTTGCATAAACAGATTTAAAATACTTTTTTTGTAATTGCTTTCTTACCATAATTTGTATATATTAGTAGTTATTTATTTCATTTACAAATAATTTGGCGCCGACTTCAAAAAGTTCAATTTCATATAAAAATTTATGGTTATTTTTCACTTTTTAGCGCACTTTTAGAAGTCGGTTCATTTTTTTTGTAAAAATTTTATTTTTCTATTTTTAGTTTTAGAATTCATTATAATATTCATAAATTATTTGAACCAAGAACTAATCGAAATTAGTGTACTTCGCAATGACTCCAAAGTGGCAAAAATGTACAAATTTTATCCAAAGTTGTAAATCACCCTAAAATGAACCACTAAAAATTCTATAGTTCTTAGAGTTTTCTAAATACCAATCAAATTGGGTCAAACCAATATTTAGTCTGTCATAGAAAATCCACTATCTTAAATTTCAAATTAATTTTAGATTGGTAATATAGGCCCCAACACTTTCCAATATCGATATTTAAAGAAAATAAATTAATTTTTTATCCACCATATTAGATACGCCATATTATTTTTTTTTTAAATAATTTTAGATTCGTCATGTGTGACCCCGAAAACTCTCCCGTACCAATTTTGGTAAAAATCGGACAAAATTGATTTTTTCGTCCGCCATATTGGATCCGCCATATTGAATTTTTTAAAAATTATTTTAGTTTCGTCATATGCGACTCTGAAAACTCCCCTGTATCAATTTTGGAGAAAATCGGACAAAAAAGATTTTTTTTGTTGGCCATATTGGATCCGCCAAATTGAATTTTTTAAAAATTACTTTAGATTCGTCATATGCGACGCCGAAAACTCCCCCGTACCAATTTTGGAGAAAATCGGACAAAATTAATTTTTTTGTCGGCCATATTGGATCCGCCATATTGAATTTAAAAAAAATTATTTTAGATTCGTCATATGCGACTCCGAAAACTCCCCCGTACCAATTTTGGAGAAAATCGGACAAAATTAATTTTTTTGTCGGCCATATTGGATCCGCCATATTGAATTTTTTAAAAATGATTTTAGATTCGTCATATGCGACTCCGAAAACTCCCCCGTACCAATTTTGGTGAAAATCGAACAAAATTGATTTTTTCGTCCGCCATATTGGATCCGCCATATTGATTTTTTAAAAATAATATCAGATTCATTATGTGGCACCTCGAAAACTCCCCCATACCAATTTCGGAGAAAATCGGACTAAATTGAATTTTTTGTCCGCCATATTGGATCCGCCATTTTGAATTTTTGAAAAATAATTCCAGATTCGTTGAGTACAACCCCGAAAATTCCTTCATACCAACTTTGGAGACAATCGGACAAAATTAATTTTTTTGGCCGCCATATTGTAAGCGCCATCTTGGATTTTACTGCACCAATTTCATCTAAAAAAATATGGGACCACCGCAGCAACTTCCTTTACATAACGTAAAAAATTTCATTCAAATCGGTGCAGCCGTTCCGGAGTAATCGGTGTACATACATAAAAAAAAAAAAAAAAAATACATAGTCGACGAATTGAGAACCTCCTTCTTTTAGAAGTCGGTTAAAAAAAATACATCGTCGACGAATTGAAAACCTCCTTCTTTTAGAAGTCGATTAAAAAGGAGTAATCTGGCGATCTCTAGACCTTGTATTATAGGCCTTCTATGTTAAAAATAAGGAAATAGAATTTTATAAAAAGTTCTACACTTTCTTTCATCGATGCCTCATGACAAAATTAACAAAATTTAAAATTAATTAAATAAGGTATGAAATCGTAAAAATTAAACCTAAAACCCTACAAACTACAAACACAAACTAGTACTATGAAATGTATGATGCTATAAAGTTCGTCACAGTATGGATATGATCATTTTTATTTTTTCCTGATATTTTACATACTGTTTACATTGCTCAAAATTTGTAATAAATATCTCGCCATTTTCGTCGACTTAACGCAATGTTGTTAAACAATATTTATATGACATACCCGAGATGTAAAAATGGTGTTATATTTCCTTGAAATCCATCCAGATATATCTACATGTTCTTTGTATTTCTCGGAAAATAAAATATGAAATAACACTCAGTTCTGTAGTTCACAAAGCAATGGATTTACGGTATTCTTTCTCCTATTCATTGCAATACGAAAGGAATTTTTAATGTCGCATGAACACTTTTGAATATGTTTATAAATAATAAAATTTTTATAAAAAAAATTGAACCGACTTCTAAAAGTGGGCTAAAAAGTGAAAAATAATTATAAATTTTTATATAAAATCGAAATTTTGTAGTCATCGCCAAACTAATAACTGACAAAATGGGATTCGCATAAACAGATTAAAAATACTTTATTTGTAATTGCTTTCTTACCATAATTTGTATATATTAGTAGTTATTTATTTAATTTAGAAATAATTTGGCGCCGGCTTCAAAAATTTCAATTTCATATAAAAATTTACAGTTATTTTTCACTTTTTAGCGCACTTTTAGAAGTCGGTTCAATTTTTTTTAAAAAATTGTATTTTTCGATTATTAATTTTGAACTCATTATGATATCCATAAATTATTTGAATCAAGGTAGTAAAAAAGTACCCATTTTATCTAAAGTTGCAAATCACACAAAAATGAACCACTAAAAATTCTTTGTATTTTAGAGTTCTCTAAATACCAGTGAAATTATGTCAAACAAATATTTAGTCCGTCACAGTAAATCCAATATTTTAAATTTCAAATTAATTTTAGAATGGTAATGGCCCCAATATCGATATTTAAAGAACTTGAGACATAAATTTCTTAGCCCGATATATTTTATAATGCATATTGAGTTTGTATACGCCCCAAAAACTCCACAATACCAATTTTAGACAAAATCGGAAAATGTAAAATTCCCTCATATTGTATCTTATCAACCTAATAGTTGTAAAAAATTAAGTTCATATTCGTAATACACGACCTCGAAAACCTCCTAATACCAAATCAGATAAAATACGAGTATGGTAAAATGTTAAACCCACCATATTCAATTTCAAAAAAATTACTTTAACGTCTTAATCTAATCTAAATCTAAACCCTTCAAAACCCCCTAGTATCAATTTTGGACGAAATCTGGAAATTTCTAGACCGTCTTATAGCATCTGGCATATTATATTTTCTGAAAATAATTTTATATTCGCTATTTATATTCTCAAATACGATTCAGTCTCACCTTTGAACAAAATCGAAGAGTAAAATTTTATTCTTCAACATTGGAGTCGCCATTTTGAATCCTTAAAATTACTTTTAAAATCATGATTTATACCCTCAAGAAGCTCCTATATCAGTATTGGAGAAAATCGAAAAATGTAAAGTTTTTAGAATGCCATATGGAATCCGCCAAATTGAGTTTACAAAAAATATTTGAAATTCGTAATTAACACTAAAAAAATCCCCCAATACTGATTTTAGACAAAATCGAGAGATCTAGAATCTTTAATCCGCCATCTTGGATCCGCCAAATTAATTTTTTTTTAAATAATTTAAGATTCGTGATGTGCTATCCCAAAAACTCCCCCATATCAATTTTGAAAAATCAGACAAAATTAATTTTTATCCGCCATATTAAATTTTTAAAAAATAATTTCAGATTCGTTATGTGTGACCCCGAAAACTCCCCCGTACCAATTTTGGAGAAAATCGGACAAAATTGATTTTTTCGTCCGACACATTGGATCCGCCATATTGAATTTTGGATTCGTTGTCTAGGACCCCGAAAATTAACCCATACCAATTTTGGAAAAAATAGGACAAAATTCATTTTTTTGGCCGCCATATTATTAGCGCCATTTTGAATTTTACTGCACCAATTTCATCCAAAAAAATATGAGACTACCGCAGCAACTTCCTGAACATAACGTAAAAAATTTCATTCAAATCGGTGCCGCCGTTCTGGAGTAATCGGTGTACATCAAAAAAAAAACATACATACTCGTCGAATTGAGAACCTCCTTCTTTTAGAAGTCGGCTAAAAAGTAGTTAATTCAGATTAATTTGTTAAGGTTGGTTTACATTTTTAGATAAATTTACTATTTAGTTTTGGTGAACAAGGGAATATTTGAATGTTTCCTTAATTGAAACAAGTGCAAACTAATTTTGATACTTGAAAATGATCCTAAATTGAGATTTCTATATTTATGAAAAAATATCAGTTCAGGTAACTAGAGACTTTTAATTTCCCCGTTTGATTATCTCATAAGTTAAGAGGAGAAAAGAAAATCGGGCTCCTACAAGAATATTTTCAACATGGTTCACATACATTTCCCCCTTTCCCCATTTCCCTTTCTTCAGTACAGCTGGCTACTATTTTTTTGTTTAAAATGATCTTAAAAATAATCCCATAAATTTTGGCACGATATGAAAATACTGGTAGCATATATATTTTTTTAAGAACTTTAACATGCTGTCACCTTTAGCTCCACTATGGGTGCGGCAGCTGACGCTCAGTTTGCTGATTATTAATATTAATCAACTGAGTCAGTTCGCTCGTAGACGCCATACATTGAGCTTTGAAAATGGTGAATGAGATTTCATCGAGACGTCAGCTGCCTTACAGTCCTGAGAGAGACTCAGCACATACACGGGATGTCCGAAAACTTTCGATTACACATCACACCCGTGAGAATACCCGACATAACATATATATATATATATATATATATATATATATATATATATATATATATATATATATATATATATATATACATATATATATACATATATATATATATATATATATATATATATATATATATATATATATATATATATACATATATATATATATATATATATATATATATATATATATATGTATATTTATATATATATATATATATATATATATATATATATATATATATATATATATGTATAAACGGAACGTCGTTCCCTCCGGATAAAAACCAAGGCGGACTAACCTCCGGGTGATTGCCTTAAATTATGCCCAAAATAATTGCATATATATGTGAAGGGGAACCTATTGTATAGGTTTCGCAAGAGAGGGGTAAATATTTCTGAAAAAAAAAATCATATATAATTTCAGAATAAGAACAGTTCATTGTTTCCTCCAAGTTGTATATACTGAAATAAAATGACGATGTAGTTACCTCCAATATTACTGTGATTCACTGGATGGTAGTACGTGTCATATTTAAACATTTTCGTAGTTAAATTTACCTGTGGATTCTGTGCCGAAATATTGATCTTACAGTAATCATATTTATGCTAATTGGGAATAGAATAAATTTGGATATTTCATATATTTTGCTGTTTTAATAAAATTTATTAAAACTGTTATAATATTGCTCAAAAAGCACAGAATTTAAAGTTTAGATTACGATAAAAGTATTTTTTTAATCCTCAAAACAAACCCTCTTAAATTATACTCGACATGACATATAAAATAAAAAAAAAAAGAGTTTAAGTTTGCTAAATTAAATTCGAAAAATTTATTAGCCCTAGGATTTTCGTTATAATGTTCCTGTAAACTATACGTAAATCTATATTTCCTGTTTTTTCTTATAATTTTTGATGGAGTAGTTTAGGAAATTAGGGGGAAGATGGTCTATTCTCATATATTTTTCAGAATTTCTTTTTAAATATACTATTTAAAATTATAAAAAAAAAATTATTCTACACAACAAACCCTTTTAAATGATTTCCCACATGATATACAAAATTAAAAAAAAATTAATATGTAAAAATAACTTTTAAAAATCTATAAGACCTAGGATGTTCGAAATTTTTTTTTTGCAAACTATAGATATTCCCGATTAAAAAAAAAAGATCTAGTAGATTCGGAAATAAATGGAGATTGATCTATTTCCGCATATTTTTTAGAATATCTTTTTGTTGTGTAAAATTATGGAAAATAAAACGTGTATTCTTCATAACAAGCTTTTTAAAATGATATCCCATATGAAAAACAATATTCAAAAATAAATGTCAATATAAATTTGTAAAATTCATTTTTAAATATCTATAAGACTTGAGACTTTCCAAATATTTTTTCTGTAAACTGCAAGTAAGGCGTTATATTCACTAAATATTTTAAAATTTTAGTTCCAAGAGGGTAGTGGTCTTTCTCGCTTATTTTTTCGAATATCTTTTCAAATGTGGTTTTTAAAATTATAAAAAAAATTATTGAAATCGGAGGCGTTGAGTTAGGACACCTTCTTTGTAAGTCTCGTGATACCAATCATATTAAGCGCTCACACCACTTTTTAGAAACAGGTCCTTAAATTGGAGGCTAGGCAATATAACGTTACTTAATAAAACATAATAAAAATGAAAGTACTATTTGTATTCACATAATTATCTGAAGCATTACACAGAATTTTTGGATATATTATTGATAACATGTAATTATAGCAGAAAATATTTATCTGTTCTTTTCTCCTGGGCCATTTTTAGTAATGCTTCCTTCTAGCACTCGTATTGACTTTTTTACCATTTGCCTTAAAAATTTAAGCCAATTTTCAACTAGCACGGAAATCACCTGTTCATAACCTTAAATTTACCAGAATATCAGCGAGAAAAATACCTAATAAGCAAAATTATTCCAATTCTTATGCATCAGAGGTAGATACGCTGACTATATATTCCGTATAACCCGGAGGGAATTACATCGTATATATATGACCTTATCAGTGTCTCATGGCCGGAGGGAACTACGTGTGGCACGTCTCCAGGGTACAAACGACACTAGCGCCGGTGGTGAACCATCGAACTTACTAGTCGAATCTAAGGCTATATATTACTCGAAGTGACCTCCAAGCATTTTTTCGCAGATCGATACAGACGACCTTGTAATGACCGATAGTAAAATATTATGTAGGGTTCGTAGTTACCGAAAACGGAGGTAACTACGGTATATATGAGGGAAGTACGTTCTGTATATAAGTATTTTGGAGGTACCAACGTTAAGTAAATAAATATATATATATATATGTATTCTTGAGAAAAAGGTCATGCTTGTCTTCGGATTGCAAAAACAGTGATCAAAGTAATGATAACGTACACAGGATGTTGAAAATTTTCAAAAATGGATAATTCATCTTTAATAAAATACTCCTATTAGTAATTTTTTTTAAAAATTTTATTTAATTTAAATGTTTCTAAATGGAAACAAGGCCTAAATAGTTAGTTCATTAAAATTAATTTCCACCAAAAAATAAAATCATTGATGTAAGGCATGGTAATAAAAATTCATATTTTTGAATTAACAGGTGAGTCAATCCGACAATGGATATTTTTCTGTCAATATCAACGTAATATACATTATTTGTAGTTTGCCAATAAATACTTACTTAATAACAAATTTGCTATACTATCCCTAGAACAACGGATCTACCTAGTAAAATGTCATGGAAATGGAAATATATCTTATCAATATGCGATTGAAATATTCAATGAAAAGAACCAAAGTGCTCAAGTAATTCAAAAAACCGTGAGTAAATTAATTAAAAATATTAATGCTGTTGGGGATACGAAAAATATCAAGAAAGTAAAAAAGCAGTGCAACCATAATGACACTGCGACCTTAGTAATTCATGACTCAGTACAACAAAATCCTAAATTATCTCTCTTGCTTTCTTAGGTATAGTTAGCAAGTCTCATATTCATAATATTTTAGTAAGCATAAAATTGCGGGCGTTCCAACCAAAAGTTATTAACACTCTGCAAGATGAAGATGATGCTCGTCGCTTGGAGTTTTGTTTGATAATGAGGGAAAAATATTTAGATAATAATAGATTATTTTATAGAAAATTTTATTTTCTGGATAATAGCGTAGTTTCTTCAGAAAATTGTTCGTACTGGGTACAGAAAATTCCCAATTTTAGGACTGCAGCTCATAATCAATAATTTAAAGAACTTACTGATTGGTGTGGCTTAGTAGAAAATTTAAATCGAAATTCGTGTATGAAAGTTTAGAAGCAAACTTATTTATCAACAAGACGGATGTCCTATTCACTCTAGATTATGAGTGACAAACTGGTTAAACATTCACTTCCAGGGTGTGAATTAGCCGTTTTGGACCAATGGGCTGGCTTGTTTGGTCGCCTGATCTTATCCCATTAAATTTTTTTCTATGGAGTTACTTAAAGCAAAAAGTTTACAATAATGATTTTAATGACAACATTGACTTACTGAAAAAATATGGTGGAAACTGTTACAATTATAAATGTAGATATTATTACATCTATGTACTAAATATTTTGAAAAACAAGAGAAAAAGGTTTATTAATAAAGGTAAAGGATATTTCAGCGAATGCATAGAACTATGGGAAAGCTGAGGTAAAAATCTACTACAATTATCTATGCTAAAAATTTTTTTATCAGTAGTAGCTTACTTTGCACCTAAATTCGAGCAAAGGTGGCGTAAAGAGTCTGATATATATTTAAGACAAAAGTGAATCTCGTAAATTAATAAAAGTATATGATTTTTTAAACAACATTCATGAGATATATTTAGTTGGCAACAGCGCAAGAATAAAAATAAATGTTTTTTTTTGTTATTTTCAAATTGCAGCTAAGAACAAATTAATTTTAAATCACCTAGGATAAAAGTGAGTTTCTTGATATATCGTCTATAAATAAAATTGAATTTTTCGTCCAAGCCATAAGTAAATGTAGTGATGTAAATTCCGAGATGGATAAGACCTACCCAGGGGTGTTGGGGCAACGTAAGAATAAACCCTACATAAAATGTAATAGCAAAAAATAGACTGCGATCAAGAGGGGGGGGGTCAAAGTTTGCCAAAATAGGTTTTTTGAATCTGCCAGCAAAGGAACACTTTTTGGGAAAAAAAGATTTAAATAAAAGTTGTCGTGATTTTAAAAACCTACAATTTGAGCAAAAAAATCGGCAATTTCTTGCATAATAATTATTTATTGCAAAATTAACTTATTTTGCACTTTTTTGATTTTAGAGGGAAGCCCTAGTGATTCTAAACAAAATTGTATTTTATAATAGTAAATCGAATAATTTGTTGTTGCGATATTGATATTTGTGTATCCTAAGATGCAAAATGTTGATTGCTATAACTTTTTTTGGGTGAATATTTTGACCTCAACAAAAGCTGAATCTCTTCGTGAAGGCATAAGTTTTAATATTTTGTTAGGGACAAATGAAAGAATGAATATTCAACCCCTTAAACAACACTGTAAAAAAGGCAGTTTTTTTTATAAAAAAATTGAACTGGAGCCTCTCCTTTATATGTTAGACATGTCTAATTTGAAAATTCGAATAGCTGAGTTAGAGACGAAGATTTAAAAAAATGGACCAATAAGAGACGAATTAAGTTCTTGTTTCAAAAAACGCAAGCCTTTTGTTTATAACAATTAAGAAACAAATCATGCGATTTTTGATCCTGAGAGAGTGCGGCTTTTCGTTATTAAAAATTATCCGTAAAGTAGGGGGACAAACAAATAGCAATATCTCAGCAAGGAATTATCCGATCGTTTTATTCGGAATGACGAAGCCTTCTCTCAAGAAAGTGCAGAAAAAGTTAATTTTACAATAAATAATTGATATGCAAAAAATGGCAGATTTTAAGGATTTTTGGTATTTTTGCAATAACTAGTTGACGAAAATAATCCCTCATAAGCTCAAATTGTAGGTTCTTAAAATTTCTACAAGTTTTATTTGATTTTTTTTTTCCAAAATGCGTTTCTTGGCTTGTAGATTCAAAAGACCTGTTTGGCCAACTTTGGCCTCCCCCCCTTGGCTCCAGCCTATTTTTTGTTCTTACACCTTATGTAGGTTTTGTTCTTATATAGCCCCTAACACCCATGGATAAGTCTTATCCATCTCAGAATTTACATCAAAAACAGTACTAATTTTTATCTATGGCTTGAACTATTTTCAATTGATAAGATATAAATTTTTCAATACCAAAGAAAAAAAAATTTCTCCTTAAATTAAACAATTTGTCTCCAACTTATCTAAAATATTGCTTTTTCTCTCAATTAGTCTTAGCCAATATATTTCCTTCGTTGGTTTTTATGGTTTGCTAACAAAAACCATGTCTGCTTTTTTTCGGAACCATGCATCTATATATTTTATTTAGTTTTATTGTAGAGTATTTTTTCGTATTTTTGTCCTTATATTGGTTTTATTAAAATTAATATTTTTGAACCGAAAATAATTCATTAATCAACATTTCAATCATTTACAAGTATTTTTAACTTGTAACTAGATGTAGCAAAATGTGGACTTACAAGTCTTAAAAATACAAAAACCTTGACAATCCGTTTTACAGCCTTATTGTGTTTAGTCAAGGAAAACCCGTTCAAATTCAGTCTATCAACAAATTATATATATATATATATATATATATATATATATATATATATATATATATATAAATATATATATATATATATATATATATATATATATATATATATATATATATATATATATATATATTCAGTATTTGCATGCTTCCTTCCGATCTGTCCTTTGCACAGCCAGGTGCATGTCGGTACCCTGATGAGTCTAGTAGAGACGAAACATGTATCTCTGCCGTATCACTGCGGCGGGGAGGGTAAGTTTTGACTTTCTTCTCGGTATGGTGGTACAGGTAGGCCATCATCTCGATGGTGGTGGAATAGGATAAATTTGCGTTTTATACCAATTTATTCTAACTGTGCAACCTCTAACACAGAAAGGATAAGATGGAGAGAAGTTTGCATTTACTGTTCGTATTTTACTTCATTCTATACACGGAGCTGCATATAGTTGTACGTTTGCTGAATGTGATTTCAGCACACCTCTGTAAAAAACATTAAAGACCATGACTTGTGCTCAAAGAACGCCATTTAGCTTGTTTATGAAACGAAAAAATCTACCTTTGTAAACCTAAAAAAGTTTGTAAGGTTTTTCGATTTAGGAGGACAAAAGAATAAAAAAACACCCTTGACTTTCAAATAACTGTTATTAAGTTACAGTCTTCAACACACAAGGGAAACATATTACTTTCTAAATAAAATTTTATATTTTTGTCATACTTTGCACAAAATAATATAACTCTTATAGAGTGTACAAATAAACCAATAATGCGATTTTGTTGCTGAAACGCGACTGCGCCACAGAATAGCAAAAAGTTATATTTGTCTTAACGATCTTGAGTGAATACTAGAAAAAGGTCCGAAAAAGAATTAAAAACTGGAGGATAATTGGAGGATGTTCTGCACGTACACCAAAATTATTCATTAAGGGTGCAATTTTGTTTAAACTACACGTCAGAATTACAGAACTACGGGAAAATAAAAAGAAGAACAAGGCAAGTAGTCACTATTTCTCAAAAATTGTTCACCCCAGGAATGAAAAATATGATCAAAATATTTAATTTTAAGTAGTAACGTCAAAGAACTATAAAACATGCAGGCCGAACATAAAATAGTTTTGAAACTACGAAGAGAATTTTAACAACTGCTAGAAAAGTTCAATACATCATAAAAACAAGTGAACTAACCATCAATTTAACGAGTAATCTCAGAAATACACTACTCCAGTTGAATTATGTCCAAAAGTATCCTCGATTTGCTGACCCTTGATTGGCAGCACCTTGATATTCTCATCTACCGATCTTGCTAGGTTGAGCATATATACAGGGTGAGTCAACGATTGGATGAAGTAAGTTTGTGCCTTTTCGGTGAAATTTACAAAGAAACTATATTTATTGTTTGATACAGTTTATTTTTACGCAGATTTTAAAAATATTTAGGACTCTACAGGGTGAGCCAAAAAACTAGGACAGCATAAAGTTGTATTTTTTTAAATAGAACACCCTATATACGAATCGTATTTTCGATTTAGCTTATAATTTTAAATCTTTTTTATTAAGGGTTTACTATAACAAAACTTTATAGTTTCTGAGATAATTAAGTTTAAAGAAAAAAAGTCACATTTTCAAGCATCAATTCAATCCTAAATAACGTTTTCAATTTTGTGACAAATATATTCAAATTTGGAATTTAGCAAGACCAAGGACAAGTTAACATAATTTTTACCTAATATTTGCAATAAAGGCTACAGGGTGTTGAACACATCGGCTCAAATTTGAACAAGTTTAAATGAATAAATATCTTTTTTTTTAATGGTACACCCTGTATATTTTCATGTTATTTAATAGAGTAATAAAAACGCTAAAAGTTTTGTTCAATATATCTTATCCTATTTATAATAGTTTTTGAGATATATCGGTTTTTCTTATTTTCCATACTTTTTTGCAGAAATAGTCTTCATTATCATAGTAGCCGTGGCAAAAACAATATAAAAGAACATTTTTCTGTGTGTCAAATTTATAACCGCAATCGCTTCTTTTGGTTTTTATGTAGTGTAGTTTGGTTTTTTTTGCATTCATCTTATATTGTAAAATGAATTTTCCAAAGAAAGAGTTAATAGATATGATTTATACAATAGGAGAGGCTCAAAAAAATTGCCTTCTTGCTCAAAGAATTTACAAAATGAAGTATCCTGATCGACGCCAGCCTAATACCCATACTTTTCAAAACTTAACGCAAAGATTTGATTCATTGACTCATTATTGTGATGTAAATTTAAGAAATATTTTTTTAAGCAAAAATATCTATAAAGATAATAAATGCTATCTTATAAAAAACTGACTTTTCAGCTATTTACAAATATGTCAGATAAAAAACATTCGTTAAATTAAAGTATTCTTCTTTAGGTAAAAACAACAAAGCACTCTCTAAAACCTCAATACTAACAAATGATACAGTTTTTAATAAAAAACGAATGTTTTAACGGCTTTGATCAAGTTTAAAATCATGGTTCTTGGGTTTAGACCGTGTCAAATTAAAGTTCTTATCCAATGTTTTGCCTACGATTGCACGAGACATTATCAGGGATCTTCACTCAAACAGTCCGGTATTTATACCCGACTGAAGCTCAGCGAACCATGATCCAGCATTACAATCGATTTCCAAGTGTGATGTGGACTGTAGACTGCATCTCTATTAATATTATTTGGATATTTACAAATTTTGATTGATTTTTTTAATTTTACGTTTAAAGAAACCAGACCCTGATGCTAGAACCTTAGTTTCATTTACATTAAAAGTGTGACCTGAGCAATGCTGGTGGTCAGCTACTGCAGATTGTACAATTTGTTTCTTTTTTTTAATATCTTTCATACTCCTTAAGCCTAGTGGATACAGGCCGCCCTGTTTCACCTATATACACTTTACTACAAGAGCAATGTATCTTGTAAAGTCCTTCTACTTGAAATGGTATTGCGTCCTTTGGAGACTTCAAACATTGTCCAACTTTCTTACATGTGTTGAAAATTGTCCGAATGTTTAATTTTCGGAGCAATCTGGAAATCTTGTAGGTGGTTCCGCATATGTAAGGTAAAACAACACTGTCTATAAGAGGTACATTTATGACATTTTGTTGAGCAGTTGGATTTTTATATTTATTAATAGAACGTCTTATATCTTCAGCGCAATATCCGTTGCCTCTCGTATCATTAGTCAGTTTTTCTGTTTCTGATTTCAGTAATTGTTCGTCACATATTGAAAGGGCTCTTTGTACTAAAGAGTTTATGATGGAGTGTTTTTGACAAGGATGATAGTGTGACGTTACATTGAGATATAAATTTGTATGTGTTGGTTTTCTGTACACAGAATATCCTAATTTGCCATGCTCTTTCCTTTGTACTAGTACATCAAGATGGCTTGCCTAAAATACATAAAGAAAATGTGCCTCTGCGTCCAATCGTCAGCGCAATAGACTCACCAACCTACAAAATAGGTAAATATTTGGCCAAACTTTTACATCCCTTTACCTCCAATTAGAGCCCAGAGACATATTGGTCAGTTTTGATGTAAAATCATTGTACACAAATGTTCCTATAGATGATTCAGTTTCCATAATATCGGACATATTGCGAAATAACAACAAGGACTCCACCCTATTAGAATTAATTAAGGCATGTCTGATTTCCACTTATTTTACTTTTCAAGGAACTTTTTACGAGCAGACTTCGGGAGCGGTCATGGGATCTACGCTATCACCTGTAGTAGCTAACATCTTCATGGAAGCTCTCGAAGAAAACGCTTTATCTTCTGCTCCTCTAAAAACGAAATTTTGGTGCAGAGATGTAGATAGTACGTTCGTAGTTTGGCCGCACGACCAAGATAACCACCATAATTTCCTGGATCATCTAAATCAACAACACCCTAACATAATATTCACTATGGAAACTAAATCAAATGATGCCTTTCCCTATCTTGATGTACTAGTACATAGGAAAGACAATAGCAAATTAGGACATTCTGTGTATAGAAATCCAACATATACAAATCGATATCTCAATGCGTCACCCCATCATCCTTCTCAAAAACAATCCGTCATAAACTCTTTGGTACATAGAGTACTTTCAATATGTGACGAACAATCACTGAAATCAGGAACCGAAAAACTGACTAATAATCTGAGAGGCAACGGATATTGCGCTCAAGATATAAGACGTTCTATTAAAAAATATATAAACCCAATTCTTCTACAAAATGTCATAAATGTACCTCCTATGGACAGTGTTGTCTTACCTTACATACACGAAACCACCGACAAGATTGCCAGATTGCTCCGAAAATCAACCATTCGAACAATTTTCAACACATGTAAAAAAGTTGGATAATATTTGAAATCTCCAGAGGACGCAATATCATTTCAAACAGAAGACGTATACAAAATACCTTGCTCCTGTGGTAAAGTGTATCTAGGTGAAACAGAATGGTCTATATCCACTAGGCTTAAGGAACATGAAGATGTATAAAAAAGAAATAAATTGTACAATCTGCTTTAGCTGAACACCGGACATTGCTCAGGTCACATTTTTAATGTAAAAGAAGCTAAGGTGCTACATTAGTGTTTAGTTTCAATATGGAATATCCAATATGACGAATAAAAAATTAATTTTGTCCAACTTTTTTCAAAATTGATATGGGGGTTTTTGGGATCGCACATAACGAATCTGAAATTATTTTTAAAAAATTCAATATGGAGTAACCAATATGGCGGATAAAAAATTTATTTTGTCCAATTTTCTTCAAAATTGAAATGGAGGAAGTTTTGGGATCGCACATTACGAATCTGACATTATTTTAAAAAAAATTAGATACGGCGGATCCAAGATGGCGGATTAAAAATTCTACATCTCTCGATTTTGTCTAAAATCAGTATTGGGGGATTTTTGTTAGTGGAATTTGGAATTAGGGTGTTTTCGGGGTCCTGTATTACGAATATGATGTTTTTTACAACTATTAGGTCGATAAGATACAATATGGGGGACTGAAAATTTTACCTTTTCCGGTATTATCTGAAATTGATATTGCGGGGTTCTTGGGGCGTATACAAACTCAATATGCAGTATAAAATATGTCGGGCTAAGAAATTTACGTCTCAAGTTCTTTAAATATCCATACCCATCTAAAATTAATTTGAACTTTAAGATAGTGGATTTACTATGACGGACTAAATATTTGTTTGATACAATTTCACTGGTATTTAGAGAATTCTAAGAATCAAAGAATTTTTAGTGGTTCATTTTAGGGTGATTTACAACTTTGGATAAAATGGGTATTTTTGCCACCTTGCAGTCATTACGAGGTACATTAATTTCGATTAATAATTAGTTCAAATAATTTATGGATATCATAATGAATTCAAGACTAAAAATCGAAAAATAAAATTTTTATAAAAAAAAATATAACCTACTTCTAAAAGTGCACTAAAAAGTGAAAAATAACTATAAATTTTTATATGACATTGAAATTTTTGAAGTCGGCGCCAAATTATTTGTAAATTAAACAAATAACTTCTAGTAAATACAAATTATAGTAAGAAAGCAATTACAAATAAAATATTTTTAAATTGTTTATGCGAATCACATTTTGTCGGGCATTACTTCAGGTTAGTTTTAGAAGTCGGTTAATTTTTTTTTATAAAAATTTCCTTTTTCTTTTTACAAATCTATTTATTATTATTGTTTCACTGATATTTTCACTTACCTAAACCGATGTTGCAATTTTTTCCTTTTCCTGATAGCCAATCCGAAAATATAACGGGATTTTCAATATATTATTTAGTTCCATTCGTCAGTGTAGTAGACACGTCTTTAAAAATATAAACGTTGTATAGAATAGTTAATTTTGATTTAGTTCAGACTAAAATTATTGATGACGCCTAGGTGATCTCTCACTGGACCAACTGTACGTGGGATTCTCTGTCAAGCGAACCCCCCCCCTTCCTTCAAACACTTTACTGATGACCTAAAATTATCATTTAGGAAAATTTCAATTATGGAATTGGTGGTGTAATTAACTTAAGAACGTTGTCAGAATTTTTCATTCATGTTATATTGGTGACAAAGTGGTCATTTTAATATTATAAAAGGAAATAATAGGTCTCGTATACTTTACTGGGCATAAAAATAAGGAAGTTACATACAGAGAATTATAGGTTTTACTTGTCTTCTTGTAATTTTATAAGGTGCGTTGAAAAATTGTGTAGAAAAAATTGTATAATAAAATTTTAATAAAAAAACTAAACCGACTTCTAAAAGTGCGCTAAAATGTGCAAAATAACTATAAATTTCTATGTGAAATTGAAATTTTTGAAGTCGGTGCCAAACTAATACCCGACAAAATGGGATTCGCATGAACAGATTAACAATACTTTGTTTGTAATTGCTTTCTTATCATAATTTGTATATATTAGTGGTTATTTGTTTCATTTAGAAATAACTTCGCGCCAACTTCAAAATTTCAATTTCATATAAAAATTTATAGTTATTTTTTACTTTTTAGCGCACTTTTAGAAGTCGCTTCAATTTTTTTTATAAAAATTTATTTTTCGATTTTTGGTTTTGAGTTCATTATGATATCCATAGATTATTTGAACGAAGTACTAATCGATATTAGTGTACCTCGCAATAGCTCCAAGGTGGCAAAAAAGTTCCTATTTTATCCAAAGTTGTATTCACCCTAAAATGAACTACTAAAGATTCTTGGAGTTCCACAAAAACGGGTGAAATTGTATCAAACAAATATTTAGTCTGTCATAGCAAATCCACTATCTTAAATTTTAAATTAATTTTAGATTGGTAATATAGGCCCCAAAATCTTCCAATATCGATATTTAAAGAACTTGAGACGTAAATTTCTTAGCTCCATATATTTTATAATGCATATTGAGTTTGTATACGCTCCAAGAATCCCACAATATTAATTATAGGCAAAATCGGAAAACTTAAAATTTTTACTCCCTCACTCCCTTGTCAACCTAATATTGTAAAAAATTAACTTCTTATTCATAAAACACGACCCCGAAAACACCTTAATACCAAATCTGATAAAATGCGAATAAGGTAAAGTTTTCAACTCACTATATTGAATCCGTCATATTGACTTTCTAAAAAATAATTTTAACGTCTTAATGTAATCTAAATCTAAATCCCTCAAAGCCCCCTAGTATCAATTTTAGATGAAATCCAGAAATTCGAAATTTCTAGAGTGTCATATTGCCTCTGACATATTAGATTTTCTTAAAATAATTTTAAACTCGCTATTTACATCCTTAAAAACGATTCAGTTCCACATTTGAACAAAATCGAAAAATGTGAAATTTTTAGTCCCCTTTATTGAATCCTACCACTAAATTCGTAATTTACACCCTCAAAAATCCCCTATATCAGTTTGGGAGGAAATCGAAAAATGTCAAATTTTTAGGATGCCATCTTGAATCCGCCAGATTGAGTTCTTCAAAAAATATTTTATATTCGTAATTAACGCTAACAAAAATCCTCCAATACTGATTTTAAACAAAATCGAAAGATGTAGAACCTTTAATCCGCCATCTTGGATACGCCATATTTTTTTTTAAAATAATGTCAGATTCATAATGTACGATTCCAAAAACTCCCCCATATCAATTCTGGAAAAAATCGGACAAAATTTATTTTTTATCCCCCATATTGGATACGCCATATTGAATTTTTTAACAATAATTTGAGATTCGTTATGTACGAACCCGAAAACTAACATAACAATTTTGGAGAAAATTGAACAAAACTGATTTTTTTGTCCGCCATATTAGATCCGCCATATTGAATTTTTAAAAAATAATTTGAGATTCGTCATGTGTGACCCCGAAAACTCTCCCGTACCAATTTTGGAGAAAATCGAACAAAGCTGATGTTTTCGCCCGCCATACAATTTTAGATCTGTCAAAATTAATTTTTTTGGCCGCCATATTGTCAACACCATCTTGGATTTTACTGCATCAATTTCGGCCAAAAAAATATGGGACTACCGCAGCAACTTCCTGAACATAACGTAAAAAGTTTCATTCAAATCGGTGCCGCCATTCCAGAGTAATCGGTGTATATACATAAAAAAAAAACATACATTCGACGAATTGAGATCCTCCTTCCTTTAGAAGTCGGTTAAAAAATGGAACATGTATTTTTATAAAATTAGTAAATATACACATAGGAGATGAGTAGTTAGGTGTAGGGAATCATTTTGAATTCTACAACATAATCCATACGAAAATAACATTGGACCTATTAATAATCTTTTGTTAAAAATAAATAATTTAATCATTAAATATATAGCGCAATATTTCATAGAGGAGTATGGCGTTAATTTACTTGCTTATTCCATATTCCCATTTAGAGTTTCGTTAGCGAAATTAACGTTACTCGGGTCTACATAGTAGTATCGCTTCGAGATGTTAGCCACCGTGTTATAAATACTACATCAAAGGACTCGCTCTTTGTTTTAGTATGCAATATTAAGTCTTGAATTTTTTTGAATGTCTTACTCAAACATTTACTAGGGATAATAAATAAACTCAATATCACTCAAAAGTCAATCTTTAAATCATTTAATTATTGTATTAGAAGTACGAGAAATTCCTAAATTCTTTTAATCATTTTTTTTTCCAGGATATACCACTTCATGTTACGATGCTAAATTATGTCTGCCTGGCATGGGACAGATATAGATTTTTAAGAAATCCAAACAAACCTCGTCTTCCGGCTATCGTTTGCACTATTGGAACTTGGTTGACTTCTTTGTGCCTCGTTCTTCCTTATCCAATTTACATTATGCATATTGATTTAGGGGTAAGTTTAAAAATATTATAGCGTTATTTCTTAAACCTTAATAGTAAAAGAGTAGGTGAACAGGTTGCTCAAAATATTTTTGCTGGTTGAAATTTAGTATATAAAATAATAGCTCCGTTCACAGAACAATCAGGAACTAGTGGAGGCTAAAAAGATGGTACGAAAACAGTTGATGGTTTTTGTAAATTCTGGCTGGCACTACCTGGTTTGTGATTTTTCTACGAACGTGCCTATTATGAGCAAGTCGTTATAACGGAGACAAGACACATTATTAATTTTTTTTTTTGAAATTTATATAATGTATTTAATAGATTTAGTGATACTTTAGGAATCGGGTAGAGATGTATGGAACGAACTTGCAGCCACACTCGTTGGGCCTAATTTTTGACAGGTGTCATTTTACAGGGCTGAAAACTGTTTTTTTTTTAACATTTTGGTCATTTCTCTTTAATAAAGGTATCCTTAATTCATTTCGATAAAACTGGCGGTTTTTTAGATAAATCGGTTTTTATGCGACAAACTCAAAAGATACTAAATACAAATAGGTAAAAATAAAATATGCAGGATGTGCTGATGTTCTTTAATTTATGGAGAAGCGCTATCTCATTTTTCAAAGGCAAGAAGATGTTATGCTGAAAAATTTCCAGCTCAGCCTTGTCAACTCCAGAAACCTTTCAAAGGGTTGATCAGGGCTCAATTAATTTACATTAACAATGTTATTAAAATGCAAAAATAGTGAAAACGTTTAAACGTTATTTTGGCAAATGTTCAATATGGGATGTACGTACTTCAATACATTTTCTTATTCATCGAACATTTTCTAGCTGCTATGCAAATAATATTCCGGCATTATTACGGACTTCGTTAGAATGCTGTGCTATTCTCGCTAGTAGTTCTTCTCTAATATTTACTGTATTGAATAAACTCGTTCCTTTAGATATTCCCGGAAGTAAAAGTACAAGGAATTTAGGTCTGGAGACCTTAGTGGTCATAAAACAGGCCCACCTCGACCTATCCATGAAAGGCCAAAAACGTCAGTTAAGTGTTGATGTACTATACGGGTAAAATGAGATGAAGCACCATCATGCATATACCACATTTGAATTCTTCTATTAAGGGATACGTCTTCCAATAAATTATTTAAATTTTGCTGCAAAAATTGTAAATAAATCTCATCATTGAGTCTTCCATGCAAAATAAATGGACCTATAAGGTTACTTCCGATGTTGTCAGCCCTCACACTTATAATAAACCTTTGTTGGTATTTGTTTTGAATTATTCCGCAAACAAAATAAAGTTAGAAAAAGTTAGATTTAAATTATTTTGCTGTACAAACCAGTTGGAGTATCGAATTCTTTCGGGATAATAATCCTGAGACATAGCGCGTACTTTCTCAACGTGGTACGGGTGAAGTAACTGTTCTGTTAAGGTTTCATGCACAATCCATTTTGTAATATAGTTTTGTGTCGCGAGCTTTCTTATGCTGTTTGAAGGGTTATCAGTAATATTTTGCAAAATTTGTTCCTCTACCCGAGGGTTTCGTGCTCTCCTGGGATGGCCCTCACCGCAAAAATGATCCTGTATAAAATATGTAAGAAATTAATTCGTTAATTCTAATAATTATTTTCTAATCATCTTTTACCAGCTTCCCTAAGGAGTCGATTTGAAAGGTTTCTGGACTTTTAAGAGTACCTCTTTTGAAAAGGAATCACCAAAGTATTTAAAAAATCAGTTTCCAGCTCTATAAGATGACATAAAAAATTACGCCTAACGAGTTTGGTTGCAAATTAGTTCTTGGCTTCTCTGATTCTCTAAAACATCAACTCTAATATAGTTTAATGAGTCTTTATGGCCTCTATAAGAAACTAAAATTTTATTAAATTATACACGTTGATTCAAAATGTAGAGCCCATACGGTAAATCATTGGGTTCCCCGTTAGGGTTCTATATCTCCGTTATGGAGCCCTAAAAGAATTTTTTTGGGACAAATTAGAGGTATTTTGACCTCTGTATACTCCCGAGAAATTAGGAGGTACTTACCGGATACCCTTAATACTATATACACTATTGCGCCGAGGGTTTTATAGAATCCAACACTATATTAAAATAGAAATTTAGAGGTATATTCAATTATTAGGAATATTAGGAACACTTTTTGGGTCAATAAAAGTAATATACAGTGTGTCCCACGACAAACTGCCACTATAGATTTCTCGGAAAATGGATTTTAGAAAAGTTTTAAAATTCGCAGTAATTAAAGTTGATAGGGGCAATTCGGCTAAGATGGTTTCAAGATTATACCGGAAGTTGATGCATTCTTGCTCATTTTAAATGATACACTCTATATGTTATTTCATTCTTAGACTCTATGCAAAATTATAGACATATTTCATGTATAATGTCCTATACCTGTGTCTAACTGTTTTTGACATATATTAAATTTTATGTTAAAAATGGCGTTTGCAGACCTAAATATAACAATCTATTTGTCCCATATGAAAGTCTTTATTATTTAATTTTTGTTGGTTTCCTTCTAGAATGGGATCTACTTTAGAGTACTGTATTAATATTTTGATAATAAATAAATACAGGGAGTTCGAAAACTAACATTAAATATTAACTTGTAAAAATCGTTACAAGTCAATTTTTTTAAATAAAAATCGCCTATTTTTATAATGTTATCTTATTTAGCATTAAAAATGGCGGTAACTTTGAAGAGGGCTATCTATTCGAAAAATTTTTAGTTTTTAAAATATTGGCAATTTAATATTTTTTGTTGCAAGAACGCTTCACGACTTTTAAACTTTGTTATTAGTTAGCCATATCGGCAAAACGAGACGAAATAAAATATTAGAGCAATACGGAAATGTCACTATTTCTAACCATTTGACAATTATTTATAAAAATAAGGCCGAGGCGATTAAAATATGCCCATGAAGATTATTTAAATGTGTTTATTATCTATGAGGGATGTTGAAGGAATGGAGTTTTATCAAGAACATTCTAGATATTTGCTGGTACATATTCTGATCAACAGAAACCGTTACGGAATAGTGTTAAACAATTATAACAAAATTTCAAAAATACATAAAAGGAAATCTATTCTCAATGAGGCAAGTCTCGCAATTCTGAGATATTTTGCGGCATACTTTATGAAATTCTTAAAATGCAAACAGGAGACTCGAAGAGCTCAATACATAGAATTCTGTTGAAACATAATCTTCACCCTAATTTAATATCTTTGATTCAATATCTAACAGATACTGATTTGCCGAGAATAATGCAATTTTGCGAATTTATATTAACGATGATAAAAGACGACCCTCGATTCTCGAAGAACATAATTTGGACTGATGAAGCAAAGTTTACGAAAAATTGCCTTTTTAACGGACATAATTCCCATTTTTGGAGTGATTCAAATCCTTGCAGTAAGATTGTGGAATTTTCAAGAAACTTGTCAATTTAACGTATTTTGTGATGTTAGAAATAATAAAACTACATTATTATGAATAATTCATTAATAATACAAAATAAATTATGTCCATATTTTAAATTATGTATTAACTTTTGTTGAAGAAAGATATTTATATATTCTAGAAGAGGTAAATATTCAATATTTAAGCAATTGACTTCAGGCTAAATACAGGCAAATTTTTACCAACACGATAGCGCTCCACTACATAGAACCGTTCCAGTTACCATATTCTTCTTCTTCAAGTGCCATATCAGTCCCTCTGATGTTGGCAATTACATTGGCAAGTCTTTCACGGTCCTGCGCTAGCTGGAACAGTTCCCCCGCGCTACGTATACCTGCCCATTCACGAATATTCCTCAACCAGGAAGCCTGTCTCCTTCCTACCCCTCTACGTCCCTCTACCTTACCCATCATGATCAATTGAAGAATTCTATATCGCTCCCCTCTGAATATATGTCCCAGATATGAGATTTTTCTACACTTCACAGTGTTTAATAGTAGACGAGTTGTGTCGGTCCTATTGAGTACCATTTCGTTGGTCTGCCTAGCTGTCCAAGGTATTCTCCAAATTCTTACAATCAACATTTTATGACCAATGGATTACCAACAATGGACCTTTTCTATGGAATCCTCGTTCTCCTGATTTGACTATTTTAGATTATTTTATATGTGGAACCATAAAAACATCGTTTATTATAATCCGGTAACAACTATGGAGTAATGTATGACAAAGATAATGGACGAGTTCGAAATATTTATTAAAATAAGTTGTCTCCCTGTGTAGGCAAGCCTTTTAATATTTTTACAATACAAAAATGTTAACTTGCCAATATTTCAAAAACTGCAGATTTTTGGAATAGACCACCTTATATCCTTATTTTTAATGCTAAATAAGATGATATTATAAAAATAACTCCCTATTTTTATATTTAAAAAAAGATTGAGTTTTATTGATTTTTCAAGTTAATGTTAAAATGTTAGTTTTGACCATTCTTTATTCATTTATTATCAAAATAGCCACACAGCCAACTAAAGTAGATTCCTTTCTAGAAGAAAACTAACCCCAATTAAATAATAAAGTATTTTATATAGGACAAATTGAGAGTCAATAGAACAACAGAACTAGACGTTTTTTCCAAGAGGTAAAGGATATAAAAAACGGATTTAGACCAAGAGTTGGAACAGTAATAAAGAATGACGAAGGTAACCTTATTACAAATGAGGCTGAAATGATAGAGATCTAGAGAAGATACTTTGACGAGCTACTGAATGTCCAGGCAGATGAAGCCCAGCCTGAATATACATACTTTACGGCCGAATCCATAGTAGAAGAACCTACAGTGGAAAAAATGGCACGAGCTATTCAAAAACTTAAAAACAACAAAGCCCCAGGAAACGACACTATACCGGAAAAATGTTTGAAAAAGGGAGGAGAAACCTTGAAACGTGATAGAATATCAACTCATCTGTCAAATATGGAAAGAAGAAAAAATACCAACCTCCTGGAAAGAAAGTGTAATAATACCAACATTTAAGAAGGGCGATAAAACGTGCTGCTCCAATTATAGGGGTATATCCCTTATTAACACAGGATATAAAGTCTTCTCTCTAATGATCTTAGAACGATTGACTGCGTGTGTGGAGTATCAAATAGGAGATTACCAGTGTGGATTTAGAAAAAACCGCTCAACTATAGATCAGATATTCACGATTAGGCAATTAATGGAGAAATGTTGGGAATACAACAATTGCATCAGCTATTTATAGATTTTAAACTAGCATACGATAGCATCATAACAGTGGATTGTGGAATGCCATGGCAGAACTGGGCATACCGAAGAAGCTAATTAACCTCCCCAACATGTGTAGAGGGATCTACAAGTGCAGTAAGACTTGAAGGAAAATTGTCAACCTTCTTTACAATCAACAGTGGTCTTAAACAAGGCGATGCGCTATCTCTAATCCTCTTTAACGTCGCCTTGGAGAGCATCGTGCGAAAAAACAACACAAAAACGTTCCTCTTTAGAAATCAAGGTCCGCGCATCATATTGGCGTTCGCTGATGATATCGATATTGTAGGTAATACAACTACCAGTGTCAAGGAAGAGTTCTTCAAACGAAAATGCCGCAAAGAAAGTTGGCCTTCAAATCAACAAAGAAAAATCAAAATATATGGCTACAACAAGAACGGACCGGCGAGACAGAATAGGACAGAACGTGACTATGGACCACTACAATTTTTAAAGGGTCCATCAGTTTAAATATTTGGGAGCTACGATCACCTCTGACAACAACATTACACAAGAGATTAACAACAGAATACAAGGAGGCAACCGCTGCTGGTATGGGCTTCAAAAGATAATGAAATCGAAAAATATATCCCGCCGCACGAAAATAAGAATATATCAGGAAGACCGGTAATGACATACGCATGTGAAACATGGACGTTGACAAAACAAAATGAGAATAGACTGAAAATCGCAGAAAGAAGAATGCTTAGAGGGATATTCGGACCGGTCAGGGACAACACCACACAGCAATATAGAACGATAACAAACAAGGAATTGGAGGAACTATACAACCAGCCAGATATAGTGAAAATAATAAAAGCAGAAAGATTAAGATGGGCCGGCCATGTTATGAGACAAGATCAACGTATCGTCAAGTTGGTATGGGAAGAGAACCCAGAAGGAAAGCGGCCGCTAGGAAGACCAAGGATGAGGTGGAGAGATAACGTTGCAGCAGACTTACAAACCCTAAACGTTGAACGCGCGGAGGAACTGATGATGGATCGCAGCAAGTGGAGGCAGATTGTGAAGTCAGAAAAGACCCACCCCGGGTTGTAATGCTAGAGAGAGAGACAGCGAAATTGAGAGTTGTTTAGGTTTGCACACGCCATTACTGACATAAAATTTAAAATGCCAAAAACAGTTAGAGGTCGGTATAGGACTTTATACATGAAATATATCTATAATTTTGCATAGAATCTAAAAATGAAATAACATATAGGATATTCCATTTAAAACAAGCTAGAAGACATCAACTTCCGGTATAACTGGAAGTGCCACCATCTTGATAATATTTTAGCCGAATTGCCCCCATCGCCTGCCAAATTTTTAATAATGTTCCAAAGCCTCTTTTCCGAGAAATCTATCGCGGTAGTAGTGATTCCAGTGGGGCACTCTGTATAATATTTGTTGGTAACATAGAATAATAAAATAAATCAAAAACATAATCGTCGTTATGGCTTTCGTGAAAATTTTAAATCTACGTCCAATGTCATTATTTTTTTTTTAAATATGAGCTTCATTAGTTTTTCAAATAGAAACTGAAAATTAGTAATATTTTTAAAACCAATCCATACAAAATTCAGAACATTTATAACTCTTGGCCACTTAGTTCAATCCTATGCCATAAAAATCAACACATACACAACTACACACGCTCACACATACAAGATCTTCATAACGATACCCCACACGACCGAGTAGAATAACAGATTTTGATAGTACCAAGATGGGACCCACGAAAATTTATAGAAACATGTATCTTAAATTATATCTGTTGAAATATATGCGGGTTGGTAATCATTTTGACAGTGCCAAAATGAAGATAGTAGAAGACTGACTGAGAGTCTATTGTTTTTGTGTAAGAAATCAGAAAAATTACTAAAAATATCATGAAATCTAAGACAAAAATAAGAATGATATTTTTCTTTAAGTTAATTTCCGTTAAAATGTTTTCTATGCTTCAAAAAAGGGTTTAAGCAGTTTTTCTATATTTTTTTATCGTTTCAGCAAATAACGACCTCTTTCAATATAATCGGAAGTATATAATTTGAGAGTTCCGATCCGTTTAGCTTATACCGGATATTACTAAATCGAACAACATAAAAACTAGAACGAGAATGTGAAAGTTAATTTCCTCAAATTGATGTCATCTTAAACTTTCAAAAAATGATATTTTTAAATGTCGACTTCGCGAAAATGATGAGTTTTCACCCATTTCAATTATTAGAAAATTAAATCTCTATAAAAATCCCTAAAATTTTTAGCGAGGTCTCTTTTGGTACATAGTAATGTAAAGAAGGTTATTTTCAAAGAGATGCGTAGAGTAATAATAAGTGTATAATCTTGAAACTTTCCTACGTGTGAGGAAGAAACTAGTTTTAATATACGCTGTGCAAAGTCTCAACTCTTTGCTTTATCTGATTTTAATTAGTCAGTGCTACAAAAATTTTATAGTCCAATCCGTTATAAAGCTGATTTAAGAAAACTCTCTTCCTTTTTTTGCAATTACAAGTAATTCAGTGAAATTGTTTCATTGGTCAACGAAATAGTAACTCAAATTGGAATTTCGAATTTTCCATGAGCATTTGGATCGAGTCAAGATATCCTGTTGTTTCACGAAAATGCTCTTGTTACCAAATTCACTGTTCTGTTCCGAAATTGACTACCAGGATCTAGCTTTTTTCTATTATAAGAGGAAACAAATTTTACCATGATAATGAAATTAACAAAATGTCTAAAAGCCTTTTAATAGTTGCCGGTAGTCTTTCCATTCGCCTTTTTGTAGGTTCCTTTTTTTCGTGGTTTTTATAATCTTGTTTTCTATCGTACTAGTGATTTGTCTCTATTTCGTCTCCCGGGGAGTTCTCATGGCATGATGGCCTTTGAAAGTCTATTGTCTATTTTCTATACTAACAATTTAATTACATTGTCTTAATATCTTCTATAATTGTTGTGGTGCTTTTCATTCTTTCCATAGTATTTTCATTTCTTATTTTATCTGTTTCTTAAGAAGTTTCATTTAGATGTTTTATCAATGCCCATAGTTCGGATAAATACGTTGAAACTTCATCATTATTTCTTATATCCTTTTTTTATTTTTAACCGACTGCTAACAGAAGGAGAACCTCAATTGGTCGTGAATAAAATTTTTTACGTTATGTTCAGGAAGTTGCTGCGTTATTGCCATATTATTTTTGATGAAGTTGATGTAGTAAAATCCAATATGGCGCTGACAATATGGCGGAGAAAAAATTAATACGATATTCTTCAAAATTGGTATGGGGAAATTTTAGGGGTCGTATACAATGAATCTAAAATTATTTTTAAAAAATTCAATATGGCGGATCCAATATGGAGAACAAAAAAATTAATTATGTCTGATTGTCCCCAAAACTGGTATTGGGGAGATTTCGGGATCACACATGACGAGTTTAAAATCATTTAAAAAAAATTAAATATGGCGGATCCAATAACGCGAACAAAAAATTCAATTTTGTCCGATTTTCTCCAAAATTCATATTGGGAGTTTTCGGGGTAGTACATAATGAAATTGAATTTTTTTAAAAATTAAAAATGGCGGATCAAAGATGACGCATTTAAGATTTTACGTCTCTTGATTTGTCTAAAATCAGTATTGGGGGATTTTTGTTAGTGCTAATTATGAATTTAAAATTATTTTTAAAAAATTGAATCTGGCGGATCCAATTTGGCGTCCTAAAAATTTTCCATCTTTCGATTTTCTCCACAACTGATATAGGGAATTCTTGAGGGTGTAACTTATGAAATTAAAATTATTTTTTGAATATTTAAAATAGCGTACTAAAAATTTTACCATTTTCGGTTTTGTTCTTTCGGACAGGTAGTTGGATATGCCAAACTAGCCAATACCCAAAAAATAGGATTATTGAGTATATGTATCATAAAAAGAATAAGACAGCCCTATAGCTACTCACATAATGGAAACAGGACACTCGTTTTATTTTAATAACACAAACATTCTTAAAACAAAAAATCACACAAGAAAGGACGAATTTTATGAAATAATAGAGATTAAAAAAATAAAAATTCTATAAACTTAAAAACAGATAAAAATAACCTCAGTAAAATCTATCATCTTATAACTAAAATAATTAAAAAAAAATCGACTCCCTGTATTGAAACAACAGAACACACCTAACATTACAAAAAACCAAGAACAAGATGGGAAAAATGGGGAAAATAACCAAAAACGAGACGGGAAAAATAGGGGAAAAAACAAAATCTTTTTAGGTATTGGGAAGTTTCATTGTGAATTTAGTTTTGTACAGATCTCCAATACACATATGAAAATATGTATTCGTCGCGACGCTATTTTAAAAAAAACAATATTGATTAGATTTTAACGTGTGATTTGGATTTTAATCAATGATTGGTAGATTGTACTTTCCCTGATTTTGTTCGGGTTTAAAGGAGAGGGTTTTGATATGTGCGTGAAAACATTTTAAAATCTGATGTATCTTTTTTAGATCTATACTATCAGTCTATTCTATTTTAAACGTTAATATAAAAATGTTGATTTAAAGTTAAATTTGTTTTCGTTATCAAATGGACATATTATGTATATTGAAGTGTAGTGTTTCTTGATGGGGACTTGTGCCTTAATTACAGATTAATCTGAGACTATACATTCATTTGTTGGTTTGGTTTACTAGCATTCAATCAAAATTAAATTGTTGTTCTGTCTCTACCTGATATTTTATGATCAAAATCAACCTAACTAAAAAAAATAATGTTTGAGTATTGATAACCAAAATTTTTTTCATTATTTTTTTTATTGTTTTCTAGAATATGACAACCCTTTTCGAGGAAAACAATCTTAAAAAGGCTTTGAATGCACACGATGTTTAAAAAGGCGTGATAATATTATACCGCAGTGGAAATCGAATTTTCGAATTTAAAGTACATCATTTCAGTCTTCCTGTATATTTAACGATATAATTTTAATCCTGTAAACTGATAAATTTATTTCGTGTTAAAAACGTGTTAATAAGAATTTTCTTATAAACAATAAATGATTACTTTTTAAAAATTATTTTTAATTTATTACTTACTATAAATTTTATTTTAAAATATATATGTTAAAAGTCAAAAACTAATTTGGAAAGTAAAGTAAAAAAATATTGCTTGTTAACAGGAGAATTAAAACTTGCTGTACTCAGCGTAAAATTGATCTGAAAATTTACCTTTATTTTTAAAGCTTCTTTAAATATTAGACGGTAAGTCACTGAGTTTTTTTTATTTGTTTTTGAATTTATTTGTGACAAAGACTGTTCATTTCCGGAAAAACCAAAACCATTAAGGATATCATAAAGAAATTTCAAATATATTTTAAAGGAAAACTATACTAAAATTACTTACTAAATGAATAAATCGTGGGTGTTTCTTTTAATATAAATAATTCTTTATTTTTCATAAGAAAGTAACAACAAAATGCTAGTTTTGATAATCCATTAAACTTTTTAAATATATTTTAGTTTTAGAACGTTTTTAACATTACGAGGTTTAAACATTCAAATAAAATGTTCCTTTTATAAACTTTCAATTATTACCTTTTTAATATAGCATGTCGGTATATATATGTGAATCAACTTTTTAGTTTTAGTATATATATCAAATAAATATAAAAACGTAACTGCTTTCTGCTTTTAGTAGTTCCAATAATAAAGAGGAAAATTTAAAGAGCAGGGTATAAACACAATATTTTACTACTTGACATCAAAAAGGTATTCTTGAAATCTTATGACGCTGGAATAATTTTTTTTGTTTACGATGCCGTAAAACTCCCTAACATTTTTATTAGTTTGGTCTGTAAGTGAAAGTAAACCGTAATAAAAATTCAATAAAGAAACAAAATGTTTTTAATCTCCACTGAAACAGCGATTATAAAAACCGCATAATTTAAAACAAGGGTGTTTCTGGAAAAAGTTTTTACAGCTAGAACATTATAGGTGGGCAAAAATAATAAGAGGGAATATTGCAACCCCTGGCAGCACGGTGTAAAAAGAAATAATATAAGAAATATTCATAGAAATGTCTTTTATTGAATTATTTTTAATACCCATAAGTTCTGTAAAATTTTTATTAGCACTTAGTTTTAGTTCCAGTTAAAACATTAAGAATGAATGATAGAAGAGATATTTACATTAATGGACAAAAAAGAATATGCCAGAACCAAGATACGGATAGGCACAAACCGATGGATAAATTTATAAAACGGGAGATACTGGAAGCTAAAAAAAATTGCTTAAGAGATCAATGCCAGAACGTTGAAAAACTAGAAAGAAAACACGATACATTTAACATACATAAAAAGATTAAAGAAATAGCAGGAATTACAACCAAAACGAACAGATCGCCAAAGCTTATAACAAATCTATTCAATGAAAAAGATAGAAAACAAATTTTAAGTGAATATAATAGAAATATAGGACTTGATATATGGAAGAGATAATATAATTCGCAAAAATGTCAGACATGGGAAAATCAACATACCCGACGGAATAAGTTCAATTAATTAATGACGATTCTATTAAAATCTTGTTAGGCATTTAACCTCTATGTAAAATTATTTTTAAAAATAATAGACACAAGGATATTCAGGAAGAAATGAGAAGATATCAGTGGCATTCAATTCGGATTTTAGAATACATTTTTGTCTTAAAAATATTTATAGATATGAATCAAGAAATATAGGACTGATTCATTTACTCTGAAAATACTTTCGATAATGTATTGGAACCAAGAAGCCTGAGCGAACGTTCAAGATACTTTAACACCAAAGATTGAAATTCGTGGACGTGTGGATCAGATATGTGTTATATATCTCTCTAATTTGACTTATATAATAAAATAATTGGTCTAAAATCACTGTCAGTAATATCTGAAGGTCGGATCATAAATGGGGTCATAATTGTTGTTGGGCAGCTGCGGATTATTTCCGAAGTGATTTGCTTCGTAGGGTCCGAGTCTAAGGTCATCAAATCAATATTTATTGTTATGTACCAGAAAAATGATTTTTTTTGTTACTTTTGGAGTTATGTGCCGGATGCAGAAATGTTTTTTTGGTTTTCTTTTCTAGTTGCATCACTTAATACTACTTTTGCCTTTCAAAATCTAGGGCGGTCACTTATACAGTTACAGCCATTTGAAGTAGTTGGTAGGCTTTTAGAGACTGATGTCGTTTTTTGCAAATTTCGATCCGCCATTTTGAATCCACCATCTTAAAAATAATAATTTTTGTTTTCTGATATAATATTCGTAACCAGCGACTTAGAAAACTCTCAAGTGAAATTTTTTAGGTACCAATATCATTTTTTGTAAATTTTGATACGCCATTTTGAATTCGCCATATTGGGATTGGCAATTTAAATTTTCTGACTTCATATTCGTACTCAGATGACCTAAAAACCCCATAAGTACAAATTATCGAGTGAAATCTTTACACCGGGATATATTTAATAACTTAAAATGGCCCTAACTTTACAAGAAAATATCGTATGTGACCGCACGTTAGCTTATTTTGAAGAATAAGAGTAGTATCAAATGATGCAACTAGAAAAAAAGTCCAAAAAAGTTTGTACATCAAGAACATAACTTCAAAAGTAGCCAAAAAAACATTTTTTGAGTACATAAATTGTGAAATGATGGGCCAGTTCTAACTTCAGATTCGGACAGATTCTACACAGCAAATTACTTCTAAAATAATCCCCAGTTGTCCAACCACAGAACCTTGTAGATTTGTGTTATCAATAATATCATATATGTAGATAATATAGCGTTATTACCAGGAACATGGGAAGAATTGCAGAATCTTCTATAAAGTTTCGATCACTTTTACAAAACTACAGCTTAATAATAAATTTTATGAAAATCAATTTTATGGTTATTATAGAAATTCATAGGATCAGATCCCATATCGTAATTAACAATACAGATTGAAAAAAATATGTTGTCATAATAGGTGCATGGATCATCGAAAACAGTGATTAAACAAAAGAAACCAGAAGCCGTGTTCAAACTGACAGAACTATTTTTAATAGGTTGAATATGTTTTTTTAGTAACAAAAAGATACTAATATTCGTCTCTAGATATAAATGTTGCACTAATAGGTGTTTCCCACCCTTTTATATGCGATTGAAGCCTGGTCATTAACCTTTTTTTTTTGAAATAATGTTACCGACATATTCTTAAAATAAAATAGTGTTTCGGCTAAGGAATGCAAGTGTATTCCAACGATAAGACAAATAATGCGAATTCTTAGGCCACATCATGAAGGGAGAAAAATACGCGATACTTAAAATTATCATACCACAAAGAAAAATTAATGGTCGCAAAGCATCGGAAGAAGAAAAATATTATGGTTGGGCTATTTACCTGAATTAAAATTTTTAGACGCGCTACGATGATATCCCATCTCCGACAGGAAAAAAAAGTGTTTATTAATTTCCAAGCATTTTGTTCTTTACTGTTCTAATTAATTTTATTTCATTTCAAGATTTTCCATTCTACGGAATTTTGTCTTATTTATGTTGCTACGCTGGCATTTCATACCAAAACCTCTAGATTAAGTAAGAAGGAATTCAATAAATTTATAAAAACTAAATTAAAATTTATAGATTTCAGTTGAAAGTTAATAGCCACGCACGTTAGCAAAAATGCCAAGCTAACCCCTTTGTCTGAGAGTAGGGGTGAGTTATTTCGGGCGCCACTGCATCTGTAGCTACATTGAATACAGAAATCTTCCGCGGTATTGTTAGGAACTACCTTTCAACTTCACTCCTGTATATTACGTAATACAAAAAATACATACTTAATGAATAGCTAATGGAGTTGGACTTGCTATAATTATCAAGTTCAGATAATAACAAAATAATTATTGAATCGAGAAATGACTGACAGCAAAAAAAAAAAGAAAATAAATTGAAGTTAACAGTATTAAGTTAACGAAGGTAAAATAATTTCAATAATTACTATAAAACAACAGAGATAAAACACATTCTAGTATCTACTCGCTACAATATACCTAAACTCTGTATATTTCATGATAATGAGAAAGAACGTCAAAATATTGCTCAACACCTTATAACAGAAGAAAGAACTTGACAAAATTAGTTGGTTGTAATCATTGGAATATAAAAAAAAAGTTTCCAGTTAATCCGATGGTGAGACTACTAACTGTATATTCTCAATCAAATCAGGCTGCAACTGCATAGTAGTGTGTAGGTACGAGGTAAATGCAAAAGACAACCCCAAAGCAAATCCGAAGAAAGATACCAGTAGCAAAAAAAAAACAGTAGAAAGGCCCCAAAGTTGTTATTGAGGTTTATCGAATTCCTTCGTTGATACATGCAAAACTACTAAAATCTCTATGTTTAGGTTTATCTCGGTAAAAGTAACTGAAAAACACCAAACAGGTAAAAGGTAAGGTAATTACTCAACTAAACTCGATTACCGGGATTTATACGACTTTTCATCCCAAAATCCCAAAGAATGCTTCAACAACAATGCTCAGATGAAAAAACTTACATTTTTTTCAGTCGAATTAAGCAGGAAAAGTGAAAGTCAACGTAAAATGTTCTCCATTTTATTTAGAAGATCCATGCTGGCGCACAACTTTACTTTTTTTAAGTGCATCTAGAAAAAAGCCGTGACAGCTCAAAAATGACCTTGGGCAACGACAGTCGGCTAAAATAAATTTGCTAAATAAGTCAATCAATTAATCATTAACATTTTCGACTCAAAATTAAATAAGTAACCTATCTATTAATTTTAAATTAAAGAAATACATTTCCAGTAAATAAAAAAATTTTTTGAAAATTTGGAAACCTTGTAGACTAGGATTACGCTAAGGCAAATTACGAAATGAAAATTTACGCTAAACAAAAAAATGACTAAGTGGAGTAAAACAACCTGTAAAGGCAATTTAGACTGTGATATAACTAGCCTGAAAATAATATAATCAGTCAAAATTTACGGAATTAGTTAAAGAAATTTCAGAAAAGCTGCCATACGAAAGGATGAAACGAACAATTTCACTAGAATAGTAGACAGGAAAGCTTTGTTTGAAAAAATATGTAAAAGAAAATTCATTATCAATAAAAATAATCATTCACGGTCTAGTAAATGCCAAGCACAACAACAAAAATAGTGGTCAAATTGATAATCAAATTTAACTTAAAAATCACACTTTGGACTGTAAGGCTGTAAGCAAAATTCAAGAAGATCAAAATAACTGAGTTCGTAATATTACCAACTAGAAGAAAATGCAACTTAACTAACAAATGATATGTTTTTTTTAAAGGAATTTATGAGAAATGCTCATAACGTGAGTATCTGCAACAAAAAAGTAAAATTAATCGAACTAGCTATAATAAACTTAAACTGAAATTGGAATCGTTTTTTCCGATAAAATATAATTTTAGGTTTAACCGCCTAGTATGTTCAGACTTTGATTTGGATATGAAAGACCTTGATTTCAGTGTCTCTCCTTTTATTCGAGGGTACATCGAGAGCAATCCAGAGGTGACTTGATTTTTGAACTTCAACATCATATTTAAAATCATTTGAACGATAATCTTTTTTAAGTAGAAAGTCCTACGGTTATCTTGGAAATGAAATAATAATAGATTTTACGTTTTAAGACAATTTAAAAAATTTCATATACATTTACCTTGATCGATTGGCATGGTTATGTCAAGATCAACTTGCATAAAAACTTTATTTTAATGTCGAAAATGAATAAAATCAGATATTTTACCTTCAGATTTGCTTTTAGCATTTTAATACATACGAACTTTGAAGCCCTTTGAGATGTTATGAAGATCAATTTGCCCAAAATCTTTCCTTTTGTGTCAAAAAAGGAAAGATGAAAATATATTAAATTCAAATAGCTTTTTGCATTTCGTTGTTTTTAAATATAATAATGGTAATTTATTTTAAATTAGGAAAACAAAATTCAGGTACTCATTAATTATCGATAGTATAATAGACGAATGAAGGTTGAACGAAGAGAAACTTTTAAAATCGTATGCTTTGAATATGATTGATATGACAGATTTATTAATATAAAGTCTTTCCTTCAAACACAACTTATGCTGGTTTTAAAACTTACTATAAAATTTTACAAATGGAAGATAATTTTATCAATAGGTTAGAAATACTTAAATTGCCTTAATGTAAGATTGAAAAGATTGGTAATAAAAAGTTTATTTTAACGAAAATAAACATTCTGGATAACGTTTTAACTGATCTAAGACTTCCAGTTTGCAAGGGATTGAGACAAAGCGTAATTTGTGGACTGTATAGGGGTTGGTTGCGGAGATGAGAAATTATACAAATAATGACACAAATACTAAAATGGCCTACCTTGTATCACTTCACTAATTTCTTCTTGGTGGCCACCGGGATAATCCTATGCTTCACAATGCAGGAACAAGGAGTTGGGGACACTGTCACTATATTTTGGAGTAGTTTTTGAGGCGAGAGTTAATATATTTGAGAGCAAAACGATAAACCTTTTCGATAAGGCGAGAGACGTGCAATACGTCGAGTTCTATACTAGATGACTACTACTATTACTCCTACTACTGTTCTGTCCCTTTTTACATTTGTCCAAATGCGCGAGGGCCAGTAAAATGTGTCACGTATAAACGCGAATAAAATTAAACTAAAAAATAATGAAACCCAAACACAGTTTTTGTAACTTATTTTCTTAGTTTTGTAAATACAGTATTATAAATATTGATTGTTTATCATTCATAAGAACATTTTAGCGCATGGAAATTTTTTATTCCATTATAGGCAAGGCGAGTTGCTTCATATCATGTTATTTCCAGGTCCGAAACTCTTCTCATATATGACCTTAGTTTGCTCATACAGTTCTTGATTGAGGAAAGGAATTTTTGCTCCCGAGTTTATATAGTTCTACAGTTTCTTTCATTTCTTTATGATCTGATGATCACATCAAAATTGTTTTGTTGTTTTGTACCAGGTGTTTAAGAAATATTTAAAGTTCTAAGTCAGTTTAGACCCATCAAACAACTACTACTACTACTACTCCTACTACTGTTCTGCCTCTTTTTATATTTGTCCAAATGCGCGAGGGCCAGTAAAATGTGTCACGTGTAAACGCGAATAAAATTAAATTAAAAACTAATGAAACCCAAACACAGTTTTTGTAACTTATTTTATTAGTTTTGTAAATACAGTATTATAAATATTGATTGTTTATCATTCATAAGAACATTTTAGCAGATGGGAATTTTTTACTCTATTATTGGCAAGGCGAGTTGCTTCATCCCATGTTATTTCCAGGTCCGAAACTCTTCTCTTATATGACCTTTGGTTGCTCGTACCGTTCTTGATTGAGGAAAGGAATTTTTGGTCCCGAGTTTATATAGCTCTACAGTTTCTTTCATTTCTTTATGATCTGATGATCAAATCAAAATCGTTTTGTTGTTTTGTACCAGGTTTTAAGAAATATTTAAAGTTCTAAGTCAGTTTGGACCCATCAAATTGAAGAGTTGTTTGTGCTGGTTGACCATCTGCAATTATGTAGATATATACATTTCTGGTTCTATTACGACATTTTTGGTATCAGCACTTTCGCTTGAAAACTGATTGGGAAATTTTGTATTGTTTCACTATAGTATTTTTTGTCAGCACACTTGTTATTTATGGCCATACGACAACACCTTCTATAGCACAAGGCCACAGTACTTACGTTATCACATTTGGGCCATTCATTTTTTACCGCGTTTATATCAGAATACAAAGAAAGTACAGAATAACTTGTTAAATAATTAGGATTTTGCTGTTTATACGTTGGCTGCCAGTCGCGAATGAACCTTTAATCGCAACGCCGTTTGAATTATTTTTAGAGAAAATAAATTTGAAAGAATAAACCCATGTCGCTTTTAGGTACCAATTTACGAATTTTAATGTATTTTCAGGTACAAATTCTATAATATGCAGGTCAAAATATTAGGGAATATTCCATACTTGGTTATTTTAAACACAGTAATAAATAGTCGGCTAACTAGTAAATAAAATGATCCAAGCAATAATATCTCATGATAAGGACTAAATTATCTTTTTTAGAAATTTGTCGATACTTATTAGAAACGATTTGTAATTTTCGTTTCGCATTTCTTCCCATCCGGTAATTTTTTAATCACAGTAATTTTAAATGAACGTATTTGGAATAATGCTTAAATTTTTTTTGACAAAATATATTTTATCATGATTACTGCATTCTTCAAAAATAGTGAATATTTTATGCTCAATGAGATATATTAGAATTATGTCAGATAAAAATATATTTTTAATGAAAATATCTTAGAAAATGTTCTCAAAATCAAGAATCAATTTTTTGAAAATTACGTAGGCAGTTGTTAGAATATTTGCTACTTCTTTACGAGGATATAAAAGCCCTCCACGATTTAAACTATTAACTAGGTTGTAGGTGTAGGTTGTAATGATCTTCAACAACACAGGGCTCATAGTAAACTAGTTAATATAATATTGATCAAAATTTGAATTTCATCCACATTGCTAGCCATAAGTGGAGGAGTCTTTGCTTTTGATGCGGAAACACTCAAGTATTGGTCATATTTAAAATTTTTGTCAATTACAATTGTCCATGTTATAGAAGCACCGCATGTATATTCGAGCCTCAATAATGTTATTATATCTTCGTTGTTTACTAAAAATCTGAATTTTTTAAGTTTAAAAGTGGTAAGCAAATTTAAAAAACTCTTCAAAATTTTGAAAATATGTGGCCTTTTTATAACTGTCGTATTCCTGCTAACTTTCTTCAATTGCTTTCATCGAGTTCTATTATATTGGATCCGCCATTGAATTTCAAAAAAATAATTTTAACGTCCTAATCTAATCGAAATCTAAACCATTCAAAGCCCCCTAGTATCAATTTTAGATGAAAACCAGAAATTTAAAATTTCTAAACGGTCATATTGCATCTGACGTATTAGATTTTCTTAAAATAATTTTATATTCGTTATTTACATCCGCAAAAACGATTCAGTTCCACATTTGAACAAAATTGAAAAAATTAAAATCTTTAGTCAGCTATTTTGCATTCGCCATATTGAATCCTGAAAAATACTATTAAATTCATAACTTACATCCTCAAAAACTCTTTATATCAGTTTTAGAGAAAGTCGAAAAATGTAAAATTTTTAGGACACCATATTGATTCCGCCAGATTGAGTTTTTCAAAAATTATTTTAATTTTATAATTAACACTAATAAAAATCCCCCAGTACTGACTTTAGACAAGATCGAGAGATGTAGAATATGTAATCCGCCATCTTAGATGTGCCATATTTAATTTTTTTAAAAATAATATCAGATTCGTAATGTGCTATCCCAAAAACTCCCCATATCAATTTTGAAGAAAATCGGACAAAAATAATTTTTTATCCACCATATTGGATACGCCATATTGAATTATTTAAAAATAATTTCAGATTCGTCATGTGCGACCCCGAAAACTCCCCCGTACCAATTTTGGAGAGTATGGGACAAAATTGATTTTTTTGTCCGCCATATTGGATCCGCCGTATTGAATTTTTTAAAAATACTTTAAATTCGTTATGTGCAACCTCGAAAACTTCCCCATACCAATTTTGAAGAAAATCGAACAAAATAAAACTTTTTGTCCGACATATTGGATCCGCCATATTGAATTTTTTAAAAATAATATAAGATTTGTTATGTGAGACGTCGAAAACTCCCCCATACCCATTTTGGGGAGAATCGGACAAAATTGATTTGTTCGTCCGCCATATTGAATTTTTTAAATATAATTTTGGATTTGTCATGTGCGACCCCGAAAACTCTCCCGTACCAATTTTAGAGAAAATTGGTCAAAAATAAATTTTTTTGTCCGCCATGTGGGATCCGCCATTTTGAATTTCTTAAAATAATTTTAGATTCGTTGAGTACAACCTCGAAAATTCCTCCCTACCAATTTTGGAGAAAATCGGACAAAATTATTCTTTTTGGCCGCCATATTGTAAGCGCCATCTTGGATTTTGCTGTACCAATATCATCTAAAAAAATATGGGACCACCGCAGCAACTTTCTGAACGTAACGTAAAAAATTTTATTCAAATCGGTGCAGCCGTTCCGAAGTAATTGCATTTGAGTTACCAAGTTTTCCATCCTAAGGGAATCTAAAATATGCATCAACGTGGCAACATAGCATAGTATATCACATATTTTGATCATTTCATCAAACATTAAGCCAACGGTTTTCTTAATTTTTATGGAAAATTCGAATTTTTCCTCAGTTTTTTACGTAAATTTTGTTAAAAAAATGATTAAATATTTTGCTGTGTTTATGAATTTTACTAGAAATGGCCAAAATCTAAAGGTAGTAATCAAAAAATACAAGTTATATTAGTGAAAAAGATTTAAAAAAAAAAAAAGATCATACGAGATTGCCAAACAAACTTTATATTCATGTTTTATGATTCGAAAATAGAACGTAAGTAAAAAATCATTGAAAAATTCGCAACGTTCTGTATTTCTACTATTTCGAATAATTACCAAAAAAGTTTTATTATTTGTATTATATTGAAACTGCAATGTGTAATTAAAGCAGCATCAAAAAATTTTTATTTCGTTGATTTTTACAAATTAAATTCAGGGAACTTTTATTTTGTAGCAAATATTTATTTTATTCATATATCTGTAAATAATGATTTTCTATTATCGGTAAAATTAATTATGTATGCAAATATGTTGGTTCCCTTTTACGCGATTTAGTAATCTCGGGGAATTATGCAGTAATTTCGATTGATACTAATCAATTCGTCGAATTTAGTTATTTATAATACTATGTTTGAATTTCAGCGGTCTCTGAAGATTATTTAATATAAAACTAATTGGTTTAATGGAACTGGAATAAATATTGAATAAAATATTATTTAACTTTTTCTTTCAAAACTATTGTTCCGGACGGCCGGTCTTCAAACAAACTACACACACTGTATAATTTTAATAACTTTTATTGTCAACCTTTCTTTTGACACTTGTCAAATTAATTCAACTTGCGTCGACAAACTTTCGAAATATACTGACCAAGAAAGTCGATCTGGACCCTTTATATACCCTTTTGGTTGATACCGGAAGATTCCCTAATTCTCTAGAAGGTTTTCCATACTACACGGGGTAATCAAAATAAGAAAAAGGAAAAATCCGGCGATTTCTAGACCTTCTGTCATAGGCGTTCCATGTTAAAAATAAGGAAATCGAATTCTCTAAAAAGTTCCAGACCTTCTTTCATAGTCGTCTCCTGAGGAAATTAACAAAGGTAAAATTACTTAAATAAATTATAAACTCATAGAAAATATACCTAAAACCCTATGAACTGCAAACTCAAACTAATACTGTGAAATATAAAATGCTACAAAGTTCGTTACATTAGAAAATATACCTAAAACCCTACAAACTACGAATACAAATTAATACTATGAAATATAAAACGCTACAAAGTTCCTTACATTAAAAAATATACCTAAAACCCTACAAACTACGAACACAAATTAATACTAGGAAATGTACAACGCTATAAAGTTTGTAACATTGCCCCCTTCCAAGCCTTCATCGTCCCGATCAACCTTCTTGATCTTGGTAATGGGCCAATCTGTCCAGATGCACGACTTTCATCTTCGCATGAATTCGGTACACCAGATCGTTTAGTCGAGTCACTACATTGTACGGACCTTCCCACGACTTTTGAAGCTTTGATGAACGCCCTTTGGTTCTTTTTGGATTGTACAACCAAACTCTTTCACCAACCATGAATCCACCCGTATTGGCTTTGAGGTCATAGCGAGTCTTCGTTCTGTCGCTTTCTATTTGTAGTCCTCTCTGTACCTTCCCAAGAATGGCCTGGAAGACATTTTTCTTCCGGAGTCTCTTTCACCGTCGCGGTCCCTCTCAACGTACCTTCTCGGGGATGACCTGTAGAACGTTCTTCTTCCATGGCCCCATTCGCGGTCACGGTGCCTCTCGTCGCGTTCTCCTCTGTCGCCGCGAGTACTCCTTCTATGTCTTCAGGAATGGTCCTTTCTTCTATCGTTTCCACCAACAGTAATTTTCGGGCAATCTCTGTAAAAGTGATCCTTGTCTCCTTACTGGTAACAACGCATGGTATTCAAATGGTACCGGCGACCCTGATCCCTTCTTCTCGGTCTGGCATAAGTTACTCTAATGCGACAACCGCATACTTCAACTCCATCGCAAGCCTTGACGGCAACTGCAGCATTTCTTTTATCTTTGTAAACAGCAAATCCAAAACAGGGAATACTATTACTTAACCAGACTTCCTTAAGCTCACCATAAGGAGCAAAGACTTTCTCCAAGTCGCTTCTTCGAACATCATCACCTATATTTGCAATATGAAGCCGATAGCCATAAGAGCCTCTGTCAGGAACAGTATTGCGAGTACACTGGCTTTGTAGATGCCCTTCTTGACCACACTTCCAACAACGAATTCTATTTCTGCTACGAAAGGCTGTATTTTGGTTATCTTGTGTTTTCGCTTCATCCAAAAATTCTAGCAACTCCCTCATAAGCCTCATGAAAGTTTTCTCGTTGATCTTGCGATAATCTCGGGAAACATTGACTCCTCTTATGATTCGTTCTTGGTTCCTTGATGTCTGTTTGGCTATCTCAAACTGCAGAGCGTAAGCAAGAGCCTCAGAAATTCTCTTCAGTGTGGCCATTCTTAGTGTCTGACTTGTTTCTGGGTCGCGTAAACCTTCAATATAACTATTTACTGCTAACTCTTGCTTTATTTTTTCTGGGTATGTTGGGTAGGTCAAATTTATTAACCTCATGATATCCGCCTCATATTCTTGAAGACTTTCGTTATATTTTTGTCTTCTTCCTTGGAGTTGGGCTTTATATACTTCTTGGAGGTGGGCTTCCCCATAGCGCATCTCCAGAAAACTAACAATGAACTCGTAATCATTCTGTTTTTCTTCCGGAATGTTACGTAGGACCTCCATAGCTTCACCTCGTAGTGCTAGAACAAGAGCACGTGCTTTTTCCGGTAAACTCCAGTTATTGCCGGTGGCGGCGGCTTCGAACTGACGGACATAGGTAAGCCAAGGTACTTTGCCGTCGAAGGTAGGTGGCTTTATCACACTAGTTGCAGGAACACCATCTACCTTTATTACACCTGTACTGGCTACCTTCTCTATTTGCAAATGTAATTGCTGCACCTGTTTGTGAATTCCTGTCATCTCATGTTGTACTTCGTCAAGTACGTCTTCTCTAATTTGTAGATGTAGTTGTTGCATCTGTTTCTGAATTCCCGTCACTTCGCCATGTACGTCTTCTCTAATTTTGCTAATCTTCTGTTGCATTTCTTGTCCCATGTGCTTCATGTCTTCTTGATTTTTTTTAAGTTCCTGTCTCATGTCCTCCAGGCTTGTTTTTAGTTCTTGTTTTATATCATCTTGTCTTGTCTTTAATTCTTGTTTCATATCGTCTAGATTTTTCGTCATACCTTCTTGGCTTATCTTTAATTCTTGTTGAATATCGTCTAGATTTTTCGCCATACCTTCTTGGTTTGTCTTTAATTCTTGTTTCATATCATCTTGGCTTGTCTTTAATTCTTGTTTCATGTCATCTTGGCTTGTCTTTAGTGTCATCAGTTCTTGTTTCATATCGTCTTGATTTTTCGTCATATCTTTTTTCATGTCTTGTATCATCATCAGTATCTGGTTTAAACTACCTTGAAGTTGTTCTTCCATCTTTGCTTTCTGGCTTCTAGTTTCCACTGGCATACAATTTCAATTTACTTTTTCCTTCTTTTTCTAATTTAAACTAACCTTCTCTGGATTTGATCCCACTTCTGACACCAATTTGTTCCGGCCGGCCGGTCTTCAAACAAACTACACACACTGTATAATTTTAATAGCTTTTATTGTCAACCTTTCTTTTGACACTTGTCAAATTAATTCAACTTGCGTCGACAAACTTTCGAAATATACTGACCAAGAAAGTCGATCTGGACCCTTTATATACCCTTTTGGTTGATACCGGAAAATTCCCTAATTCTCTAGAAGGTTTTCCATACCACATGGGGTAATCGAAATAAGAAAAAGGAAAAATCCGGCGATTTCTAGACCTTTTATCATAGGCGTTCCATGTTAAAAATAAGGAAATCGAATTCTCTAAAAAGTTCCAGACCTTCTTTCATAGTCGTCTCCTGAGGAAATTAACAAAGGTAAAATTACTTAAATAAATTATAAACTCATAGAAAATATACCTAAAACCCTATGAACTGCAAACTCAAACTAATACTATGAAATATAAAACGCTACAAAGTTCCTTACATTAAAAAATATACCTAAAACTCTACAAACTACGAACACAAATTAATACTAGGAAATGTACAACGCTATAAAGTTTGTAACACTATTTTTTATAACAGTTTTTTGCAAATATGAGACAAGAAGACAAGTTGGCAGAATTATGTAGAATTTTTTGGGAACATACATCAGTGGTGTCCACGAAGAAAAGGACGCTGAAGTATGCAGCGAAAAAAATAGTACCTAAAGATTTGCAATACATACATTTATAAAACCACGATGACAATCATCACTTTTTCATATATGCGGCGAAAACTAGAATGCCATACGGCATAACGGCAAAATTAGATTTTAATAAAGGCGGTAAAAATAATTACATCATTAATAAATACGGAGCAAAAAATTGCATCTTTAAAATATGCGACGAAGAAAATTATATCTTTAAAATATGCGGCGAAAACTATTACAATTATAAAAATACGACGAGAAAAATTACGTGTATAAAATATGAGCCGAAAAAAATCTCTTACTGAAAAGTGCGGAGAAAACTATTAGAGCTACTAAAGGTGAAAAAAAATATATTTCAGATCATTGCGCCGAAGAGAATAACGTTTCAAAAACTGCGCGAAAACTATTACAACAATAAACTTGTGGCGAAAAAAATTACAGTAAAAATATTGCCACGAAGAAAATGACACTTCAAAAAGTGCGATTAAAACTATTACAGCCATAAAAGACAGCTGAAAAAAAATTACATTTCAAAATTTTGCACTAAAAAAAAATAATTCTTCAAAGAGTGCGACGAAAACTATTTTCCACCATTAAATTTTTTTTTCACCATTCTGAATAATTTTTCAAGATTTTTAACCAGTTTTCAACCACTTAGATATGCGTTGAAACAAAAATAATATTTTTAAAGAATAATATGAATTATACATCAAAAAGTACGAAATTTTTTTAACACTATGTCAATGGTGCTCATGAAGACAATGATTTCATATATGCGGTGAGAACTAGAATGCCAAATGGATAACGACGAAAAAAATTATATCTTTAAAACAGAATAGAATAGAATAGAATAGAATTTATTTCAAAACAATTAGTCAGTACAAAGTTTGAAATACGTCGGAGAAATATTTACATATGAAGTATAAATAAATTGCCTTTTTTCACTTGTTATATAATATAAAACTTGTATTATAAACAATACATTAAAATAAAATATATTACATTACACACTGTATGTATGTACAGAAACACTTTCATAAGAACAGTTTAGGCCCAAGTGCAAGCCCACATGTACATGCATTGTATTTACATTAAAAAAAACAACACAATTAAAAAACAAGTTATGGACTTAGCTCTAAGTATTCATTCAAGTTATAAGGCTCGAGGTTACAAAGATATTTGAAGAGACTGTCCTTAAAGCGCTTTAGATTCCGCAAATTCTTAATTTCTGGTATAAGGCTCTACAATTATTGTAGGGGCTTTGCTCTGTTAGTGTAAGGGAATGGACTGGTATGTTGAATGTATTTTTCCTCCTAGTGTTATACGAATGCGATATTTCAAGCTCTTTGAATTTGTCTTTGTATTTTATAAAAAAAACATAATACGTACGTAGATATAGAGTGCAGTCACTGTCAATAAATTGTAATTTTTAAATTGTCCTCTACATGACATTTTATAATTTAATTTTAAAATAATACGAAGGGCTCTTTTCTGTATTTTAAACACCTTTTCATTAACAGGTGCGTCTCCCCAGAAGAACACACTATATTGTATAACTGAATAGAAACTTGTATAATCCACTGCCTTTGAGGCAGTAAGGTTAAGATTCCTAGATATCATCCTCAAAGAGTAGCAAACACTCGAAAGCCTGCTGCACAAAAAGTTTATATGTATGGTCCATCTTAAATTAGAGTCCAGTCATACTCCCAACATCTTACTGCTATCGCCTGTATCAATATCTGTATTATGGATTGTCACTGGGGATGGTAAAGTAACATTTCTTTGGGATGTTTTAAAAATAACACATTGAGTTTTTCAATATTTAAATGCAGATGATTACCAGAGAACCAGAATTTAAGCTGTCTAAAATTTTCATCTATTTGGTTTAAAAGGTTTAGGATTGATTTGTTTTTAAATGCGTCGGAAAACATTACATTATTAATAAATATGGCGAAAAAAATACATCTTTAAAATGTGGGACGAAGAAAATTAAATCTGTAAAATCTGCGGCGTATTGTCTTCACCGTATTTTAAGAATTATAGTAGTTTTGGATGCACTTTTAAAAATGTCGATTCTTCCTCCGAATTTTCAAAATTATAATAGATTTTGTCGTATTTTTGGATGCGTAATTTTTTTCACCACATTTTCGAAATCGTAATAATTTTCAGCGCACTTTTGGAAGCGTAATTATTTTCTTCGAAATTACAAAAATGTAATTTTTTACACCGAAAATTTGATAAAATCCTAGTTTATGCCGCACGTTGAGACGTAATTTTTTTCACCGCATACTGCTTAGCTGTCATTGTTTTCGTAGACACCATCGACATTTATTAGATTTTAAAGTTACAAGGACTGCATGTATATTGGGAATATTCGTAATGTCTCCGTAACTCTGATATAGAAAATGTAATAATCCATTTTCAAACACGCCGTACCCATTTGCCAAATATATAAACAAAATAATAAGAATTTTTATATTTTAAGGAACCACCCTATAACATAGACGGCAATGTCTCAATAACCTATATTGTCGGGTTATACCATTCTTCAAGGCTATACTATTTGATTTAGCCTAATTTTTGTCTACTCTAAAAAACACAAAATTTTAAAGAATAGGTGTATCTTAAAATTTCAAACCTTTTGAGTAAAATCCACACATTCTTTTCAATCAAGATCTCAGTTAGTTGCAGCATCTTTATGCAAAATGAAATGAGATAACAACTATAAACAGATTTATGCATAAATTAATGACAAAATATATGATTAAAAATAGTATAATTTAATATCCTTACTGAGGTTTTATGAAATACTCATGCTTAATAAAGTACATAATTTCCTTTTTAATCGGCTTCTACAAGAAGGAGGTTCGACCGCGATGTATGTTTTTTTATATATGTACGTCGATTACTCAGGAACGGCAGCAGCGATTTGAATGAAATTTTTAACGTTAGATTCAGAAAGTTACTACGGTGGTCCCATATTATTTTGGATGAAATGTTGGAAATTTCAGAATCGTACACAACGAATCTGAAATTAGTTTTAAAAAATTCAATATGGTAGATCCAATATGGCTGACAACAAACATTAATTTTGTGGGATTTCCTTCAAAATTAGTATCGGGGAGTTTTCGGGGCAGCACATAACGAATCTGAAATAATTTTTAAAAAATCCAATTTGGTGGATCCAATATGGCGAACAAAAAAATTATTTTGTCTAATTTTTTAAAAATTGATATGAAAGAATTTTTGGAGTGGTACAATATGACTCTGAAATTATTTTAAAAAAATTAAATCTGGCGGATCCAAGATGGAGGATTAAAAATTTTACATCTCCCGATTTTGTCCAAAGTCAGTATTGGGGTATTTTTTTAGTTGTAATTATGAATTTAAAATTATTTTTAAAAAACCCAATCCAGCGGATCTAATATAGCGTCCTACAAATTTTACATCTATTGATTTTCTCCAAAACTGATATATGGGATTCTTGAGGGTGTAAAGGATGAATTTATAATTATTTTTTCAAGATCCAATATGGCGAATCTAATATAGCAGATTGGATCGTTTGTGAGAATGTAAATAACGAATATAACATTATTTTAAAGAAATCTAATATGTCAGATGCAATAAATTTTAAATTTCTGGATTTCAACAACATTAATACGTTAAAATTATATTTTTGAAGTCAATATGGCGGATCTAATATGGTAGATTAAAAATTTTACCTTATTCACATTATTTCAACTATGGTTTTAGGGAGTTTTCAGGGCCATATATTACGAATATGAAGTTAATTTTTTACAACTTAATCTGGCAGATCTAATTTGGAAGGCTAAAAATGTTACATTTTTCTGATTTTGTGTAAAATTGATATTCCGGGATTCTTGGGGAGTATACAAACTCAATATGCAGGATTAAATAGGTCAGTCTAAGAAATTTACGTCTCAAGTTCTTTAAATATCGATACTGGAAGATTTTGGGTGCCCATATTACTAATCTAAAATTAATTTAAAATTTAAGATAACGAATTTACTATGACAGACTAAATATTTATTTGACACAATTTCATTCAAAACTGGTATTTGGAGAACTCTAAGCATCGAAGAATTTTTACTTGTTAATTTTAGGGTGATTTACAACTTTGGATGAAATGGGTACTTTTTTGCGACTTTAAAGTCATTGCAGGTACACTAATCTGTATTAGTACTTAGTTTAAATAATTTATGGATATCATAATGAATTCAAAACTAAAAATCGAAAAATAAAATTTTTATAAAAAAATTGAACCGACATCTAAAAATGCGATAAAATGTAAAAAATAACACTATAAGTATTTATATAAAGTTGAAATTTTTAAAGTCGGCACCCAATTATTTCTAAATGAAACAAACAACTGCTAATGCGAGATATATACAAACTACTGTAAGAAAGCAATTACAAAAAAAGTGTTTTTTTTTTAATCTATTTATGCGAGTCACATTTTGTCAGGTATAAATTTGGCACTGACTTTAAAACTTTCTATTTCATATAAAAATTTATATTGTTATTTTTCACTTTTTAGCGCATTTTTTATAAAAATTTTATTAGGCAGAAATTGCTGTATCTCTAAGATTGTTATAAACATTCATTCAACGCGCTTCCATCCATACAACAGACATACGCTTAATTTACACTATCTTTCTCTCTCTCCCTCACTATTCACACACACATAACTTTTTCAAACCGGTAGATTAATTGAACTCAATACTCGTATTATAGTTTTGTCACATTTAACTAAAAATAAATTAGATGAGCATAAAATGGAATAAGATGCTCATATGATAATATACCGTAACCTTATAAGAGAAATATTATTAAGTAATGAAATCCAGAGTACATTTTCAGAAAATACTCTGAATTAATACGAACAGTGACAATAAATCTCACTATAAATAACCTAATAATCAGAATAGTTCAGGACTTGCCCACACACAAAAACTTCTCCTATAGCTAAAAAAATAGAAAATCTAAAAAAAAAATACAGGATCTTAGAAGGGATTACATAACTCAACATCTTAAACAGGATTTTAGCTGTCGTGCTATAAAAGTGCCTCTCAGCTACTGGCATTGATCAGATCAACAATAAAAGGATCGACATGGAACAGTGCTCCAAAAATCGCCAGTTGCTTCATTTGGTTTTTGTGGACTTGTATTTAACTCATTGTCTGGATATTGCAAGAAGGAAGATTTCCAACAAAATTATTAATATCATTAAACAGATTTATGATGACTCCGACTGCTACATCACTCACAAAGGCTTTTTATCTAAATCGATACCCGTATGCCATGGATTAAAACAAATGTATTTCACCCCTGTACCTTTTAGAGCTGTGTTCCATTTGTCCGCGTCATTATCCGGCAATATATTTGTGATTAAGTGTGATTAAGATTATCTAGTCTTTTCGTATCGAGTAACTTAATATTTGTACTATTAAAATGTGGCAATTAAGAACTATCCTTTTTCTAAGTTGACAAAATTTTAAACAGAATATTACTTTAACAGACTCATCTTTGTTTTAAACACAATGTTTTTATAAAGAGAAACAATAATCAAGATGAGGACCAATTGGCTTGGGGCAAGGATTAATTAACTTAAACGCTGATAAAAAAAGGCAGTCTTGATAATATCCTTTCATTTGTTTTGAGAGCCCCTCCTTTGTTTAAATTCAACCCGCGATATTTTATTTTTGTTGATGGAAGGTATACCTTTCTCGTTTAAAAGGATCGTAATAAAATAAAGATATGTTTTTTTAACATTAAACAATGAAAATTTTTTTGAGTTTTAATTAAGGGTTCAGTTCTTAGAAGAGTTTGTTTTGTACAGGGTACTTCTCCACAAACTTAAACTCTGATTTTAAAAAATTACTTTAGTTTGTAAAATTTCATAAATGTTGTTAATAAATTGGGTCAAGTATTTTTCACAATTAGAGAAAAAATTAACTGGACGTCAGTAAGGCTAGAAATCTCGACGCCAGGGAAAATCTAATCGATTGCAGGAGCTTTGTATATATAAAATATTTAAAGTACAGTACATCGTAATTACTTAAGGGATAATATTGAATAGTTAGCTAGATTTCGCACTTTAAGTATGATATTTTTTTTTATTCAGTTCTTGATAATTTATCGACAATAATGAACAAATCGCTGAACCTGAGCCATAGCAAGAATAGCACTGAACTCTAATAGAAATTATTCACCAAAAAGAAATAAGTGTTAGAGTGCGATGGATCAACCTATTATATAATATAGCCTATATTTGAGATGTTAGAACAAGAAAAGTGCAAAAAGGAGTAAAAGACAAGTTGAATTATATCCAACTCCACTGACGGCATGACCCAATGATCAGCCCAACAATGCCTCTACATATTAAAACAAAAATCTTCCTTGACAGCAGGACAGTTAAAAAGATACAAAGCCAGCAACAACTGAAAACGAGACAATGATCTTTTTAAACAACCAGTAGACCCCTGCAGTTATTATACTACTGGAAGAATCAATTAGCTCCGACTACTTGCTAAAACATCAGTCTACCAGGATTACAGGTTAGATGCAATTCAGGTCTTTCAGCACCAAGAAAATCAATAACATGATCAGTTGGAAGGCCCCGGGTTCTGACCATACCAGAACTACTAGCTGAAAAGTTCTAGAATATATACTAGCGACCAACTCTCCTACAAAATGATGTTTTGCTTTATCCACAGAAAATGCCATTGTTTGTTATAGAAAGAGTCACGTATCTCTTATATTACACAAGATTCGTCTTAATATTGACTAATCACCCACCGTCCTACGTCGATATAACTTATTTATGCACACTATGAGCAAAACATCATTAAAATTAGCAAATAGATGTACCAAAGGCAAAATAGATTATAATAAATAACTCCTTATTGATTCGGTCATCTGCTATCAGACATTTCCACCCAAAGAAACCTACATCAACTATGAAATAGCCTTCGACTCTGTGTCATATGATTGACTAGCTATTGTATCTGTAGAGTTTATTTAAATATTGTGTTTTTTAAGGACACCTTATGTCAACTTCGAGAACTAAGATTTAAATGCAAATACCTCTCAGCAATATCATTTCAATATGAAGGGGAATATTTCAAGGTGGTTCTGCTTTGTAACCCACTATCATATCGTTTAACTTCCACAAAGAAGTGGTAAGACTGTAGTTTACTGATGATCTTAAATTGATTACTAAAACCAGAAATCAGCTGAAACAAATGCTCAAAATTGTAAAAAAAATCGTATTGTCCGAAAAATTTTACACACCATTTTTCTAGTCCGAAGCTTAGAAACTGTCATTTTGCCGCATTAAAAAGCAGTGAATTTTCGCAAACAAAAAAGATACCGTCAAAATGAGAGTATTCACAAAGTTTCAGAAAAGTTATGTCCTATGAACTACTATAACAGAAAAGGTATTTAGACCACAAAAAACATGTATAGAACATAATATTTTAATTAGGCCAAATTTGTAAATATTTTTGTAACAGTCAGCAATGCTATCTATTGATTAGATAATATATTGTACTTTTAGAGACGTTATTTGGAAAGCCAGATATGGACTCATTTTTAAATCTAAAAATATAGGTATATATTTTCAATTGTTTTTAATTGTTTTGTGAATATATTCTTTTTTTTAACTGTATAATAACTAGGCCAACATACGGCAGCCTATTATCGGTGAGCAGATAATACTAAGGCGCCACTCAGTTCTTAGTAGGATATTTTATTGAGTTAAACCACTAAATTCAGAAGAGCAGTTTAAAGTGGTGCTCATTGAAAACTAAAATAAAAGAACTGTAATTAACTTTGATTAATTCTATTAGGTAATTTATTACTAACAAAATTCACAACATATTGAAATAAAAAGTGAAAATGGATAAACATTTTTAATAATTTCGTACCAAATTCCTTAATAAACGCATATTATCTTTTGCCAGAGATCGTAAAAAATATATATTATAAATAATTAATCTACTCTTTTTGGCAATACCACGATTACATCGTAGACTGTACATAAGAAACTACAAAAGTTTATTAAGTAATTAAAAATTGTTGAGTTTTAAACCACATAATAATAAATATGCAAACAAATGTACTGAATACTAATACATAATTCCTTAAGAATTCCTGCATCTAAATAGATAACTAGCTTCTTAAAAGGACATAGACAGAATTCGGAGTGTATCCCTTGTACAGAAATGACACTACTGGCCAGTACAAATCGGACGAGAAAGATTACAGCTCAATTAGTAAAGAAAATTCTTTAGACCAAACGGACTTTAGGCCCTAGAACAATATTTTCTAGCCTTAATATATTGCTCAGAAACAAGGAATAATGAAAGTTTTCCTCTTTTATATGAGGGACCACAAAGGAAACACATTATTGTGTAGCACGAAATGAGGAAGAAATGTCCTCTAGGTACCTAACTTGACATGATTGTCAGTAGAAACGCCAGATATTCACATCTTAGATCATAACATCGGTTCTGGTTTCCTCTTCCAAAGAAACGTTTCATTTCGCTTGGCTGCTCTCGATCCATGCGCGCCACTTCGACAGTTGTCACGTGGAATTTAAAATATTAGGATTAGGAGAAATCACATCTATCCAAATTTGAATTAGAGGGGACAAAATAAAGATGGCAGAAAAATGGCAATGCTCTGCATTTTGAGAGATAGACGTTCAGGGACGAAGCTAATGACAATAACTACATATTTATAAGTTAAGCCAAATGCGCTAGAACCTTACTTGTAGTAATTTTAATAGCTATTTTATCAACTGATCGATATGATTCTTAAATTATGCTGCTACACATAAATAAAATGCTTCACAAATTTAATGCATGCCCTATTAACGAAAAAGCTGTACTTTTAAAAAGTGTAATAATGCTCAAATCAGAAAAAGAAGTACGAACGAATACAAAAAAGTAATTTTTCTAACGTACCAGCAGCAAGGGCATATAGTCAATTCAATATTTGTAAATTTACGATATCCATGTTGTATTTTAAATAACCAGATTAAAATCGTGGAGTTACGTTCCAAATTTCTTAATTTAAAAATCTGAATTATAAAAATGAAGTGATTTTAAAAAACTAAAAAAAAATGTACAAAACTTTAATAAAGAATTTACAATACAGGAAATGGGACATTTCGATATTGGATCTATTATCGATCCCATCTCTTTCCTTTGATCTCCCGGAATCCGTTTTAAATTCCACCAGAACTGTTATAAATATATTTTCACACTTCATGTTAAGACCTACTATGGTCAGTGAAATGAGACTTGAGTCACAGTTATAAAATTCTCGCAGAATGATTATCTATACATTTCGATGTTAAATTAGATTATGTGTTATTAAACAATTTACATAAAACTGTAATTATAAAGTGGCATTTTAAGAAGATAGAGTGAATGCAAAAAAAAGGAAATAAAATTTTTCTAATAAATATCATGTAAATTTTGATATTTCTTTTACTATTTATATTTCATATACTGATCAAAAGTTAAAACATACTCTCATATTACTCCAGTACTGTATTAAATCTAAAAAGATCAATCATATTTGGCAGTTGTCGAAAAATTTCTAATTAATTACTTTAGGGATTTCCCTGAAGCAACTAAATGTCCAAAGAAAAAATAATGAATTACCAAATATTGAAGCTCATTTATTTTCTTCTAAGTTGATATTTTAATTTCCTTTATGAAGATAACCATTTTCTAATGAGAAATCCTAAAAGGCCCTTAATAATTCGCTTGTCCTTCGACGTGTCAACCAAAAGTAACGTTTTATAAAAAGATTACGGAAATTTGACTATAAAAAACTCTTTACAATTTAAGTTTTAGTTTAAGTTTCAAAAAATGTTTGAGTTTTTAAATATCATATCTTTATACATCAGAAAATATTTTTCATAATTTTTCCCTTATTTTCTATCATTGGCCAATATTTAGTCACTCCATCAGTTAATATTGAAATATTTCTCATATATTGCAATATTAGAAAAAAAGTTCATTAATTTAGTCTAACAACTATCGCTTCATTTTCCAACTAACACTCGAGTATCGAGAAAATTGACCTCTCTGGGTGCCCATTCGACATTATCGGGCTTGCAAGTAGTATTTTCCTTTACAAAGCAACTGTTTTCCTAAAGGTTCAATCCTCTAATACAACGGGTCTTTGGAATTAGCCAGTTGTTGATAGAATTATGGGAATTGTCTGAATGTTATTTATTTTCTACTGTCTGCGTATTTGCAAGTTTGTATTTAGCGATCTTCTTATTACCCTTGACTTTTAGATTGTTATTGTTAAGGATGGTGATTTAGCGAACTTTGGTCTGCTATTAGTAACGATCCAACACGTAAGCATAATGCAATCCTAGTACAGCTTGAATTCGTTATTTTCCAGAATAGGTTTCTGGCTGTATTTATAAAATTGCACTTTTTGTAACTACATAAACTTCTTTGCTTACTCTCGGTGGAGAAATATTCTATCAAATCGTGTCACAGTTGTACTCAGATGCGGCAAAAGCTTGGTATTCTCCCGTTACGTGCTAGGTTGTTTCTGATATTTGACATCCACATTGACATCGATCGTTCTGTGTTAAGCGATTTATGGTAATTTATTTCAAATGTTTTCTTTTGAAATAATCTGGTTTTAAATAGCTATTCAGCCATTTTTTTTCAAAACATCGATCCTGACGTCAACTTAATGTGATGCTAATTTGTGGACTATATCTTGGATGACCTCATTTGGGAGCTGTTTATGAAGGGGACTCTGTAACCAGTTTTAAGACCTTGCTTAAGTTGTTTGGTGGTAAGAGGACATTTCGTGTAACGATGTTAAATATATGCCTCACATATTACGCAGTGAAGTACACAAGAATCTGCTATCTTGTGCAAGCACGAATCTAAGTTTATTATTTGTTGATCTTATTGTTCACCAATATTTTATAATCCTCTTCTTCTGTGGTATTTTCGTAGAATTGTGTATTCAGTTGGACTACGGAGGTGATATTTGTGTGCATTTGTCAAAAGTGTTGAGACTTTTTCGTTCCATCTTGTATGGGTCGCCTGTTTTAACCCAGTTGTGTTTAAGATTCTGCAATTTTTAAAGCTGAACAGCATTCTTATATGATAGAAGAACGTCTCCACAATGACGTAGGTAGACGGCAGATGTAATATCCTGCCGACATACCTTGAAATTTATGGTTCATATATCAGTTATTTCCTGCTAATGTTGCTCTCGGTCCGATACAGCTCCACTGACGCGATTATGAGGTGATCATATATTTTTCATATTCTCCGCCTGAAAGGAGAATTACATATATAACAAACTATTTAAATACGGCAGAAAGATTTCTTTATTTCTTACTGAAATTTTGATTGTTTAAAAATGAATATCTATGCTATACATTCTCGGTATAGCTGCTAGTCAGTCAAGTGACACTAAGTTGAATTAATTCTTCTGGTAACCGATGTTGATGAAGAAAAAGTTTCTTTGTGTAGTATAGGCCTAGTTACAGATGACCAAGCCGTAGGTTTTACTATCCCTTGTGCCTCTGGCACATTGTTTGTATTGAATTGTAACGATGTTTAATTCATTAAAACAATCAGTCGATGGTATATAATTCATAACTTTTTAAGTGAATAGTTCTGGACTTGTCAGAATTCGAGGCTTTCCAGTTGTGGAATCCCTTAAAAATGCTACAGATTTTCTCGGTGACAAACGGTTCAAACTGCGTCTAACTGTACTCGTAGCAAGTTGACTTCTCCAAAAGTGTTCTACCTGCTCCTTATTTGGCTATCGATTATCCCCCATATTAAACAAAGAATTAAATTTTTTTGACTGCTCGAAAAGGGCATTGTCTCGTTTTCAGTTGTTGCGGGCTCTCTATCTCTTTTGCAGTCAGGGTGACATTGTTCGACAGTGCTGTTCATTGGCGCATGTTGCAAATGGTATTGGACCCGACTTTCTTTTTTACTCGTTTCTGCACATTTTTATTCTCACATCTTGCTGCTCTGTTACTACTGCTACGTCTTTCCAAAGATTTTCAATCTTTTTATTGAGTCTCTGACCATTTGGGCATTTGAGATTCTGTGCGTAATTCATTTGTTAGCTTATGGAGATGCTAACCTCCGTAATTCTAGCTAATGCAGTAGCATAGCTCAGTATAAGTAAATTGGTAAAGTGAAGAACCCTGGTATTTATGACATATAATACAATACCAAAATTTTTAGATTTGCTTATAGTAATAGATCGCCTGTATATTGGATTAATTCTATACTCTAGTACTGCCTTCTTCACTTCGATAAATAATTTCTGGTGGATTTTAGAGTTGTCCTTTTGAGTGTTATCAATCAGTGGCACTTAAGACTTGGATTCTGATCGTGGTTCACATTCAACAACTCGTATGTTTTTATAGTCAGTGCTCCTGATCTCTTATCGCTTGTTCCTATTTATGGTATTGACTCGCGTTTCTGGGATTAGATGATTTGGCGAAATAACTCGATATTGATCTGCTTTCCTTTCATAGGAAAACATCTAAGCATGGATAATCCCTGCAGAACTTAGCATGTAGCTATTATCTATAGCTGATCATTTCTCGTCTTAAATAAATCACACTGTGTAAAAAATTTGGATAATAGTCCTATTAATAGACACATTCAATTTTATGGCATGTCTTAGTTGTTCCATCTCGACGCATGCTGCCTGAGGTCCCTAGGCAGCATCTTCGCTGGGTACAGCTCTCATTAAGATGCTGTTTTTCCCATTTCATTAGAGTCCCTATATGTCCACGATTCGCCTCCTGAAAGCTCTGTTTTCAATAATGTACGCTTTAATACAATATTTTTGCATTAATTTCAAAATTTGAATGTATCTGTAAAACTCGATCCTAAACAATTTGTCATCATATATAACAAAAATATTTTATTCTCACCGAAGTCACAATTCTTGTGTGCCTAATAAAACTATGATTGTTAAAAACCAAATTTTTAATATAATTATGACGGTAAATGTCTAAAATAATCTAGGAGACTTAAACTGCTGCTCTTTAAAATGTTATCTTTAATTTTAGATAATAAAGTTCAGATGGTAAAAGTTTATCCAAATCAAAATTATTATAAAATAAATAAAATTTATTTTCGGTATTTAATTCATATATGGATAACACTTCAGTTTAATATAATATAATTTTGTTTGTTTACTTGTTCCGTTCGCATAATTTTATATCAGACGGTAGACTAGAATTATGTAAACATGATTGTATATTCCACGATAAGCAGATTTATCTATTAGTGTAATTGTTTATTTTAAGATATATCATGTGTTTACATTAGTTGCCGGATAAACTTGAGAGCACACTCGAGGCATATTTCATATACAAACGAAGCAAGAAAGAAGCACTTTTTTATGTAAACTAATAGAATAGAATATAGAAACAATTACAGCCAGATTCACTAAGAACATTTAAGACTTAAACCCAATCTAGTTTCCATGAAATTTATATCTAATAGTCGATTAGTTTTATTTCGCTTACGATCTTGTCATAATTTATATTACCTATATCAACAGATAAATGATTATATAGGAATATTAAGGATAAGAACCTGGCAATAAAGCCTTGAAATATGTAAGAGAAATAGTTGTATCCCGAAAATAAATAAAGTTCTTGTATTTTTAGAGTTTAAAACTTGCTTGGCTTTTTATTGTTCTTGCGAAGTAGTAGATATCTGTTGGACTTCCATTGTCTTTATTTTTGTTGAATATCACGACGTTTCGGCTAGTAGTTATCTCTAGCCGTTTTCAAGTGAAACTAAATAAATTCCTTAGCTACATTACTATTTATACTAAAAGTAAATTCAGTAGAGTATGACTGAGATGGGTGCAGTCATGCCTGCTATGGCAAATCTTTTTTTTTTATGCTGCACAATTACTTAAGAAGTGGTTTCCACACTTCTCTTATATCTAAAGATGGTTTACTAAAACAACTCGGGTTCTGATATATAACCGCGGCTTCTTTGGTTTATGGTTGTGGCTCAGATACGTGGACGATACTTTTATTATTTGGAGTGGAAACGACGAAGAACTTCGAAACTTCCTTTTTCATCTCAACAACTTCAGCCCAACTATTAAACTCACCATGGAGAAAGAAGTAGAAAATAAATTACCATTGTTAGATGTCTTGGTTGAAAGAAATGGCAGACAAATTCGAACTTCGGTTTACTGAAAAGCCACGCACACAGGACAATACCTTAATTATTCATCTAATCGCTCCAACAACACCAAACAAGGAATTATAAGAAATCTCGTAGATAGAGCCTTAACTCTCTTCAACTCCAAAGAGAACTTGATGAAAGAGATAGATTATATTAAAAATGATCTGACAGCCAATGGATACCCAGTATATCTAGTGGATAAATTTCTTGAACAACGCAGAAAGAGGACAATATCGATAACGAATGAAGAACGAAAACCAGTATTGAACATCCCCTATGTTAAAGGCATTTCAGAAAAAGTTAGAAGGATAGGAAAACGATATAAAATCAACGTTGTTTTCAACTCAAATAACTCTCTGAGAAGTCGGCTCACTAGAGTCAAACCAACAACTCAAAGAGACATGAAGAACTGTGTATATCAGCTACCATGTGAATGTGGCAATTCCTACATTGGCGAAACAAAGAGACCTCTTGACATAAGGATAAAGAACACCAAAAATACACATCTCGAGGAGAAACAGAAAAATCTGGTGCCACCAATCATGCCTGGACTCATGGACACCACATAAAATGGTCTGAAGCTAAAATACTACACCGAGAACAACATTGGAGAAAACGGAAATTCAAAGAAGCCGCGGTTATACATCAGAACCCGGGTCGTTTTAGTAAACCATCTTTAGATATAAGAGAAGTGTGGAAACCACTTCTTAGTAATTGTAAACTAAATCTAAATGCAGCATAAAAAAAATATGATTTAGCCATAGCAGGCATGACTGCACCCATCTCAGTCATATTCTACTGCATTTACTTTTAGTATAAATAGTCATGTAGCTAAGGAATTTATTTAATTTCACTTGAAAACGGCTAGAGATAACTACTAGCCGAAACGTCGTAATATTCAACAAAAATAAAGACAATGGAAGTCCAACAGATATCTACTACTTCACAAGAAACATCATTGTCTATGACTTTCAAACAAACATTATTGTTCTTGTCAGTTTAGGCCCTCTGCTTTCAATTTAGGATGGTTTTAAATTTAAATCATGTTAGTGAATGCGGCTGTTAAAATTTAAACAAAAACTCGCTTATTTTAAAACTCGAGTATAGATACCAGCGACTAGTTAACTAAATATATTTCGATAAATTATTTTTAAATGTGTACCATTTGACTATTTTATTCGAAAATTTTGTGTTAAGCATCCCCAAAAAAATCTTGATAGATTAAAAATTATTTAAATAGCATAGATATTTTATAAAATTGTTATATACAAAATGATTTGAACAATGAATTATTATGTTATGCAATTTCCTTGCATGTCTGTCTTTAAATTAATTGAAAGTAAGTGCCTGTAAAATTTAACCACAAAAGACGAAAGAGCATAAGAAATCATTGAAGAATAAATTTTAAATAATTACTTTTGTATTTTATAAATTATAAACGTAAGTTAACTTTACCAATTTTTGACTTACGGATTTACGGTAAAAATTCGTAAAGAGTGAAAATTAGGAAAATGACTTTTTTGAAAAAACTGCGACACTTAACTCATATTTCAAGCTCGTAGAACACGATTCTGACTTTGAATTTCACTATTTTTCTTCAGTTTCTCAGACAACTTAAAAAAGAAGCATCACTTCACAAAGCACTTTTATTCCAATTAAAACACCAAACTTCGGTATTTATTTTCAATGGAACCAGATAAAATATATTGTATGTAATATATTTCAATTATTTTTGCACAAATTTTGGCAAATCGATTTAGAAAAACTTGTATTTTCAACGAAAAATCAAAAATACGTCTCGAAAACGCTATCAACCTACAGACTGTCTAAACTAACCGTCAGATTCACGTGTAACGTTGCCAGCTGCAAAATTTTTTCGTGATATAAATTCAATTTTTGTGATGTTTAATACAGTTTCTGGGTAAAAATAATGTCAACAATCAAAATTTTTGATTGGTTTTGAATAGGATAATAATTCGGATTGTAGTAAAACAAAGTGGGTGCTATTCTGGTTGTGTTTATTTTCATTTATTTTTGAAAATTTTCTTGATTTTTTTCGAAAAAAAGTGCAAATTTATGAATTTTTATATAATACAAATGCTTTTGGCGGGTTCCATATTGGTTTGATTTGTTTTATATAATACAGATGCTTCTATTAGTGTGCAATTCGGAAAAATAAAGAAAATTATCAACAATAAATCAAAACAAACAAAACCAGAATGGTACCCACCTCTAGATTTACTTTAATCCGAATTATTATTTTGATCAGTTGAGGTTTAGCTTGACTTTGCTTAATTTGAAAAACATAAACTAACCTGAACGAATCGAAATAGACCTAGATTTAAACTGTCCTGGTATAAACTATAAAATTTATCCATTACAGTTAACAACATAGTTTAATGTTTGTAATGTATACAAAAGAGTTAAATTAATTTTAACCACCAAAAATTTTTAGTTTGTTCTGTTAATATAGGTTTAGCCTAGGTTTGGTTAGTTTGAAAAACTGAAACTGACTTAGATTTATTAATTAATAATATTATTGTCCAGCAGGAATCACGTGAATGCTAGACAATCTCTGCCAGAGAAGGAGATTGGGAAAGGTCATCAGTTAAAGTTAGTTCAGGTTAGTCTCAGTTTTTCAGACTAAAAAAAAACAAGCCAAAGCTGTACTAACCAGAACTAACCAAAAATTTTGGGTGGTTAAAATGGGGTTTTATCATTTTCTATACATTGCAAACATTAAACGACGTTGTAATGAAAAAAATATGTGAATTTCAAAGAAATCCTATTTGCAATCTGGCAACAGCGTCTATACCAACAAGAACGCTACTTTTATATGAACTATACAAGGCATTACTTTAATGGCGGAGCCGTTTTGTTTTTATTTATTTTGATTTGTTTCTTACAAATTTTCCTGATTTTTCCGATGAAAAAGTGCATATTTTTGAATTTTTATATAATATAAAGGCTTCTATCAGTGTGGGATTTGTGGTTGTAACAAAAGTTTAACGATTTGGTGAAAAAAATTGAACCTAAATTGAAAAGTGACTTTCTCTGGAAGTCAGAATCGTGTTCTACGATCTCGACATAGGAGGTAAATATTGAAACTTTTTCAAAAAAAACGTCATTTTCCTAGTTTTTACTCTTTACGAATTCTTACCGGCTCTACTAAGTGGTGTTATTTTGAATATTTTTAGATTTCTAAAATCAACTGTTGGACAACTAAAAAAATATATAAGATTTATGTCCGAAACAAAATAAGACAATATTTAATATAAAAAAATTACCAATTTTAAAGATATAAAAGTTATAGTAAATATTAAACTGACAAACCAAATACAAAATACTGGAAAATAATGAAACAATAAAGGGCATAATCAGACCTCATAAAAATACAGGAACAAACCTGTTGAAACTCTTTCATATCAAGGAGCCCATACGATCTTCAAATCTTATAATGGAACTAAATTTATATTTGTTTTATCTCCCGTCTTACCCAGCGTTTTCACCAAATTTCACACTCCTAAACTAACAAGTGTAGGCCTCTTTAAAGGCTAATATTTCGTAAATGAGGCGGCTAACTTAACACATATTATATGTTACATTTAATTGCATTTTGAAACATATTCAACGGTAACATTTAATCGGATAAACAAGTATTTTTGACGCCTTTGAAGATTAACGATAAAATGTTTATCAAGCATACTTCTCACATAGGGAGAGTAACCTAATGGTTTTTCATTTTGATCTCAGTTTATTTTTGGGTTAATAAAAGTATGTTTCTACAAAATTTCATTGTAAAATATTAAAAACTAAAAAATTATTAAAGATAAATGCTATAACATACTTATATGCAGAATGACGGATCATTTTCGTAGTAATAATAGATCATAAAATATTTATAATTTGTAAGGTTGAATATCAATCAGCAAGCATAGAAAATGTCGAACGTGATGTTGACGAAAAACTAAGAAACTAAGAAACCTAACCAATGGATTAATACTGAATAAAGACGTTTGCATTCTCCATCGTGCTGACGTAAATTTTTAGTAAATATTACTCTTTTATTAAAAAGGGCGGACGACTTCAAGACAATGAAGAAGCTTTGGGTCCAAGAAATGTCAACAGGGCTGTTTTGTTCTCATTTGGGATTTATCAGGCCATTGTATCTGGTAAAATCTATTATTATCTCATAGTGTTTTTAAAATGAAAAAAGAGACAGACAGACAGAACACAAAAGCGACATATCTACGGATTACCCAAGAACACAAGAGCAACATCCACTAACAATGTTATATAAAACCGCTATGTGGTAGAGCGATGATAAAGTTAAAATAGGAATATATCAAACTCAAAATAGGAAGCATGGATAGAATTCGCATCATTCAACATCGACAACCAAATTAGCCGCGAGCTTTCGAAGTTCAAGCAGTCACACCAGTGATCTCCCTCTGAGAGCCCTGGATGTTTTTTAAGCCAACAATTGTAAAAAGAGGGAGATAACCTATCGTTAATATAATTTTAAATTAAAATTGAAAATTATCGTCCATGCGGATGTAGATTGCATGAGGCTAGCAAAAATTTCGAGTAGTAAAAGATGATGGTGGGTTTTAGAGGTCTTTTTCCATTAATGTCATTTAAGTAAGGACAGAATTTGTTCTCCATAAATTTTTCGTTACTCCTCTCTCCATGCATATTTCGGCCACATAATGATCTTATCAGCTGAGCTGTAACTAACCAAGAGCAACATTCACAGAAGGTCTAGAAATTTCTAGATTATTCCTTTTTCTTATTTTTATTACACCATGTAATATATAAATCCTTCTAAAAGATTCCAGAATTTTCTGATATTTGCAATATGGGTGTATAAAGAGTCCAGATCGGATATATATATATATATATATATATATATATATATATATATATATATATATATATATATATATATATATATATATATATATATAACCTTATTTACTGTAGGATGTTTATTTCCAACGTCAAGAGGATTAACGCGCAATTTTAAAGTACTAAAAGCCCATTTATGTAAATCGGCCAATTAAGTTGAGTAATTTAAAAGATTAGTTGCTAAATCGGTATGGTAAATAAAATCGTTCTGGTTAATTACTTCAGTCGTATGGGCAATTTAAAACAGGAAAATAGGAGAAAACAAATAAAAATAATTATTTATCAATACCTTATATAACGGTATGACGAAATTTGTTTATTTATTTGTTTCGTTGTTTACACATTTATAATTTACCTATAAATTTTAACTTTCGTCTTAAAAATTTTGTCGTTAATTAGGATGGGTTTCATCCAGCCGCAAAATATTTATAAGCGTTTTAGCTGTACATAATTTATGGTCATATTATGAGTATATAGATTATATAACCGGATTATTGATCAGTAGCTATCGATTAAGCTAAAACAATTGCCTTTTATCTCCCTAGCTGGGTTCATTAAGTGTCCTAATATCGTGGAACGAAGAAATGTCTCATATAATTGTAAGCAAAATGGTCCTTCCTCGCACACCTCTTACAATTCCTCATGCAATCTTCCCCTAACCTCCCATGAATTTCATATAGCTTTAGCAATGTCAAGAGACTTTGCCTCAAGGCATGAGAATATCAGAATTCCGCTGGTTAGAAATTTTCCAATATCCAGCCTATCCCACCTTGTTCAACTATAAAACCAAATTTGGTTGAATGGCAATCTTCCTTTCTCCTGGAAAACCTCAGTATTGATTCCAATTCACAAACCCTCCAAACCTAGAACTTAGGTCAGTGGTTATAGACCGATATCACTTACTAGTCACCTATGCAACGTATTAGACAGGAGATTTAACCACAGACTAAATTAGATCTTCGGAAAAAAAAACCTTATCATTAATGTACAAGTGAGTTTCAGAATAAATCTACCACAGGTCACCTGGTTTCGATATTGATACACACAACTTTTTTTGATCTAAATAGCATACTGCTGCAGCTTTTCTGGATCTTAATCAAGCATTTCACACAGTTGAACATCAATCAGTTTTAACACGAAATGGAACTGACAATTCAGGATTAATATATTTTTCTTCATATTGGCCTTCCTGTCCGACAGACATTTTATAGTGAGAGGGAACAGTCATATATCAAGCCTCCACAAACAACTTAACGGTGTCCCCAAGACTCTGTGCTAAGTCGTAGTCCCTTTAACACTGTCATGAACCATATCAGGAATATAGTACCTCGACAAGTCTCTTTGAGATTCTAAGCTGATGATATTTTAATATACCTCTCTCACGCCAATCTTCACAGAAGCAAAACATTAATTCAAGAATGCCTTAATAACATAAATAATTGCTGAAACTCAAGTCTCAAGTACTAAAGGTGAATCAGTTCATTTTTGCAAAATCAGAAACTGCCTTAAGATTTGTGATCTTTATTTGAACAATATTCCCATTCCTAATCCTGCACATCACAAATTCCTTAGCCTCATCTTCGACTCCTTTCTCACATGGAAACTACACATTCACTACCTAATTAACAAATGCTACTCTGACTTGAATATTTTAGGTATGCAGACCGGAGTCAAATAGGGATCCCATAGGACCTCCCTCTTGAAAATTCGCAGCCCATTGATTCTGTCCAAACTTGATTGTGGAAGTGTCGCTTACTGCTCTGCCAGTAAAGAGCTTATATTGCGATTTCGAACTTCCATCTCTCTCCTCCAGAAGACAGTTGATCCTGATAAGATACATTAGTAGCCTCACGTTTTATCTCTATATCTCACGTCATAATTTCTTTCTATCCCCACCATCACCCTTCACAAACGTCTGGGCGAACTGCTTTTATTCCCGAATAATGGAATAATGCCAACACAAATACTTGACGTAAGGACCCTGACCTCCGCTAACCTGAGAACAGACCACAATCTCGTACTGTGCAGGTTAGTCTTGGAACGACCGCACAAAGTCCGAAAAGCACCACTCTTTATCGAAAAGTACAACATAGAATCTCTAGAGTCGGATAGCACACGAAAACTGTATGAAAACAGACTAACAGGCAAACTGAAGGAGTTCGACTGTAACGCATATGACCTGCTGGACAAAAATTAAAAATACCATACATCAAGCGGCTGAAGAATCCATTGGAAAGAGAAAAATAAACATAAATTCAACAAACAACACCAAACCATGGTTTTGCCAGGAAGTAAAGGACCTCGCAGAATTAAAAAGAAGAAGCTACTTAACATACAAAAGCACACCAAACCAACAAAAACACGCAGAATATATAGAAACTAGAAACCGAGTCAATTCACGTATTAAGGCCATCAAAAGGGAGCATTGGAATAAATTCACAAGCGATATGGATCATGATATACATGGCGCCCAAAGAAAGGTGTGGAAAATGTTAAAGAACAGAAAGAAGCCGGTGAATGAGTATGTTCAAAGTAAAGGAGTCGCAATAGAAACTTGGGAAGAATACTTTGGTACACTATATAACGCTGAAGAAATACAAGAAATAGAATACCGGACAGCATCAAACGCAACCGTCTCAGAGACGGAATCAAGAGAAAGACTAGGAAAGCTAAAGAACAGAAAAGCACCTGGGACAGATGGAATACCTAACGAACTATTAAAATATGGCGGCCCGGAACTTGTAACAAAACTTACCACTTTATTTAACAAAATCCTGAGTACAGCGAAAATTCCAAACGACTGGCACACGAGCATAACAATTCCTATATTAAAAAAGGGACAAAAGACATTGCCCGAAAATTACAGAGGAATAACTTTACTGTGCACAACTATGAAACTGTTCACAGGAATAATAAAAGAGAAGCTAGAAAAGCTAATAGTTAATAGGGAAGAGCAACAAGGGTTCAGAAAAGGCAGATCGACTACGGACGCAATATTTATCATGAAACAAATTAAAGAAAAGGCCATAGAATATAACACACCAGCATTCGTCTGTTTCGTCGACCTCACTAAAGCATTCGACAAAGTCCAACTAGGCGACGTCATTCGAATGCTTATTGATAAACAAATACCCGCCAATATAGTAAAGACAATTTGCAATCTGAACACTGCCAATACAACACAAATTAAAACAGAACAACACACCTCAGGTAGCATACCAACGCCCGGAGGAATCAGACAGGGAGATAGTCTCAGCCCCTTCCTGTTTAACCTCATAATGGATAAAATCATAGAAGAAGTGGCAACATTAAACATCGGGTACAGAATAAATAACACACGTATCAGCTTGGTGGGCTATGCCGATGATACCGCAATCCTCGCAGAAACCGAAGACGATCTGCAGAGACAGCTCTTTAAATTATACCAAGTGGGACAACGACTTAATATGAATATCTCCATCGAAAAAACGAAAAGTATGACCATCAGTAAGGAACCCATTAGATGCAAATTAGTAATCCAGGACAGACCCATAGAGCAAGTGATGCAGTTCAAATACCTTGGCGTAAATATATTCAGCAGTCATGAACCTATAAAAGACGTAAAATGCCAAGTCAACAAAGCCGCAGCAACCACAGGATGCCTAAGAGAATTTGTATGGAAGAATCAATATATGCGAATGGACAGCAAAATTAAGATCTATAAAACATGCATGACCCATAATGACATATGGAATAGAGACGAGAGAAGACACTAGTAAAACGAAAAGTATACTACGGGTGGCTGAAATGAGGGTAATGAGGATGATAGTCGGTAAAACCAGAAGAGATCGTGTAAGAAATATAGACGTCAGAGAACAATGCGAGATACAGGATATAGTAAGATGGGGAAGACAAAGAAGACGGGAATGGTATCACCACGTAAAAAGGATGTCCGAACACAGACTACCCCGCATAGTACTAGAGGGAAAACCAGCAGGAAACCGACCACCAGGAAGACCACCGAAAAGATGGAGAGATAGCTGGCAGTCCACATCACAGGAAATGATAGGGAGGCACGACCGGAATTAACAGATCAACAGATCTCATACAAGTAGAAGAAGAAGAAGAAGAAGACTCTCCAAATTGTTTCCTTTAATATATACAACTTCCCTCCCTGGAATCTCCCCCCTTCTAATCAAACTAAATCTAACAATAACCAAATACCCTAAAGACCAATACAGTAACATATTTCTAACAAAACAATTTATATCTCTGATCAACTCTCATGAAAATAATCATCTCATTATATATTCAGGCGGTTCCAAAACTCCCGAAAACACAGGTGCTGCATTTTTCTGTCAATTAAAATCAAAATCATTTAATTAAAAATAAAACCGAAAATAGTTAATTGCTTTTTTATAATGAACAATGCAGAAGCCATAATAGCAAGTTTAGTTAAATTGTAATCAAATATCCAATTACGATTCTAAAAATACCGACTATATTTTACAGTGAAAATATTACAAATGCGATTGTTAAATTTAGCGTACCTTAATTGAAATAGTTTTTATTTACTACTGAATTTTTTTTTCTAAAGTGAAAAATCAAAATTAACTAGCCCTGACAATTGAAACACTCAAGTCAATCGATTAAAATAACCAAACCAAGTATTCCAAGGTATTTTCATACAGTTTATTTCATTTCTGCTTATAACTGTAATTTGAATATTTATATTTCAAGAATCATTAGAAATTATATATTTTGATGAATTAAATCATTTCAACACATTGTACAAGCAGCAGCGTTTATTTTGTAAATTTTAGGTGAACATTATTAATATTTTATAAAATCAAAATTGGTAAAAAAATTTAATGGTATATATTATGAAAATTCAGGTTATTTACTTCAAAATTAAATATAATCAGTGAAGCAAATACCTCTATCATACCAGTAGATTTAAACAATAATACATTTATTTGAAGCCTTTTATGGTAGGTGGGGCAGGAGCTTTTTTAATGTTGGACCGGTGTAAATATTTTTAATTTTACTTGTCGTAATTCCTTTCAACGTTTTTAAGTTTACAATTAATGTCAATACAAAGAAATTGTAAAAACTCATTTTTATTAGTAAATATTATTATTATTTAAATGTGAACAATAATTATAATAATAATTTAGGCAACCACAAATTCATACTTTTACATTATTCTAGAAATAACGTGCCAATACAAAGAAATTGTAAAAACTCATTTTTATTAGTAAATATTATTATTATTTAAATGTGAACAATAATTATAATAATAATTTAGGCAACCACAAATTCATACTTTTACATTATTCTAGAAATAACGTGCCGAAATTTCATGTTTTATCTCAGGAACAGAAAATTCGTTATTTAGGATAAGCCAAAAAAGATGTTCAGTGGAATATCTGAGATTAAGACTATAATTTAGTTATGACAATCAGGTGGACAAGACGCGTATGCCAGCTGCAGTCTTATAGAGAGCGCTTATTTTTGAGAGAACGAAATAATGGTTTAAAGGGGATTAGTATGGACGCACGTACCGGACTTGTGGAAGTGGAGGGACGAAGATCTAGTGACTTTTGTAACGCTAACATTTTACAAGATCAAGTTTTGCCAAATATAGGCCATGTTGGATAAGAGGAATTCGCACGATAACGCTTTGTTACACGAAGTGCAGTTAGATGGACCTTAGTGCAGTCTCAAATCCAATACAGCACAGGGAGGATCACCGCACACCATTCCAAATACAAGGGCTTCGATTTTCAACACAATATGAATAGAACGCTATTCCTCCAGAACACATTGCTGACGAGGAATAAGTATTAATTAGAGCTTCGAAAGGGAATACCTATTATTAACGATACCCTTATTTTAATCATAAGACGTGTATTTGCCCAACGAATTCCCCCGTAGAAATGGCATATCGTCGGAATTAGGTCCCAGTGGTTTGCATGCCGAATAATGTAAAAATATTTATATTTAAAAAAGTATTGACAAAAAATAGAAGCTTTTTATTTCCTGGTATATACACCGATTCTATGCTGTCATTTTCTAATTGCATTATTCAAACTAATATATTATGCTAATCGGTTCGTCATATCTAGAATAAAGTAAAAGTATGATTTTGTGGTTGCCTAAATTATTATGATTTACAAGCCAAACGGCTTCGCACTCCCTCCAGGGATTATTCACTCATACCAGGCATACAAAGACACCAAAAGTATGAAGCTCTGTGGGAATCTTTCCATGTTATCGAGTCCTAGGTGACGTGGTCTGCTATATTTCCTACGAACTTTCGGACGGTTCGCGCGGTTGCTAGGAGAATTGCTTTCTGCATCGGCTTATACAGATGCTCACTAAGGCCCAGTCCCTTGATGTTCTGCAGAAGGTTCTTTGGTATCACTCCAGTTGTTGACAGTATTATGGGAATCGTTTGGACGCTGTTCATTGCCCATTGTCTTCGGATTTGAACCTCCAGATCTCTGTATTTGGCGATCTTCTCGTTGTATTTTGGCCTTAGGTTGTTGTTGTTTGGTATAGCAATGTCGCTTAGTGTAGTTCGCCTAGAAATTTTATCTATTAGTATAATGTCTGGTCTATTATGAGCTACTGTTTGATCCATCAGAACCGTTCGGTTCCAATATAACGTGAACTGGTTGTTCTCAAGAATAGGCTCCGGATTGTACTTGTAATAAGGCACCTTTCCTACCTGTAATAGGTTTAACCTTTCTGATAACTCTTGGTGGAGTATCTTAGTGGTTGAGTCGTGTCTTTCCTTATACTCGGTTGCGGCAAATGCTTGGCATCCTCCAGTTATGTGCTGAAATGTCTCCGATGTTGACAGCCATATCTGCATTGGTTATTTTCTATTGAGGGATCTTTATGATGAACTTCCGATAGTTCTTCGTCGGAATAACCTGGTCTTGGATAGCTAACAAGAAGCCCTCCGTTTCCGGAAACATCTGTCCTGAAATCAACCAGTAGTTCGACGCTGAGTTGTCGACATTGTCCGGATTGACCTCATTTGGATGCCGTCCATTAAGTAGCTTCTGTAGCCAGGTTTGTAACTTCTCTTGGTCTGTTTGGTGGTGAGAAATAATATCTTGTTCCTTCAACTGTAGCGGTTTTGGATGTCCATCCTGCTCCACTTTACAATTCCAAAAGAGTAGCTCAGCGCAGAGCAAACATATATGTTGAGCGCCTTAAACAAATTTCTACTTTTTAAGTTAGTTCGTAATCCGCCTTACCCTCTTGACAAATTCGGCTGTCAATTCGGCCTTCATAGTGCCATGGTCAATTCTTTTAGCCTGTTTCATACCTAGATATTTGTATGTTTGGTCTGCTTCCATTGCAGCTATAGTCTCACCGTTCTGCATTTCAAAAGCCCCCGGTTGTATCTTCCCTTTAACGATGTTCAAAATACGGCACTTGTCAAGTCCAAATTGCTTTCCGATATCCCCGGAGAACTCCTCTACAATTTTAAGCATTTGTTCCAACTGGTTTCTGGTAGCAGCCATCAGTTTAAGATCATCCATGTATAGAAGATGATTCACTCTGACTACCTCTTCGTTGTTATTTCTAATACTAAAGCCGCATCTGGTTGAGTTCAAACGGCGTGATAGTGGGTTCATTGCAAGGCAAAACTACAATGGGCTAAGTGAATCACCCTGAAATATTCCCCTTCTCACCGAAATGGTGTTAGTTTCGATGGTGTAGCTGGATGGCACTTGCAATTGTATCCTAGTTGTTCAGGTTGATATGATGCGTTCTAAAAAGGAAACAAGATTATTATCGGCTTTATACATTCTCAATATAGTTTTGAGCCATTCATGTGACACCGAGTCGAAGGCCTTCTTATAATCCACGTAGATAACAAAGAGGTTTCTTCGGTTGGCACAGGCCTGGTTACATATGACAGAGTCAACAGTCAATTGTTCCTTTCATCCCATTGCTCCCCTCGTGTATCCTTTCTGTTGAGTTGCAATGATGTTATTTTGCTCACAATGTGCATAGATGCGTTGGGTCAAGCAGGAGGTGATCGCCTTATACAGTGTGGGTAGGTAGGTGATCGGCCTATACTTAGCTGAGTCATGCGTGTTATGTTGGTCCTTTGGTAAGAGGTACATAATACCTTCAGTCAAGAGCAATGACATTTTTGCTGGGTTAAGGAAAACATCATTAATAAGATTAGCCAGCTGATGGTGCATACACCAGAACTTTTTGAGCCAGTAGTTCTGGATCCCGTCGAGACCTGGAGCTTTCCAGTTATGGGATTCCTTGATTATTCTTGAAATTTCCTCGGTGGTAAATGACTCAAACTGCATCTGGCTGTAATCTTGGCAGATTTGGTGTTCTTCATTGATCCAGCCAGCTGCGATGTTACAATCGGCAGGTGTGGAAAGTTGGTTTCCCCAGAACTCTTCTACCTGCTCTCTATTGGGATATCTATTATCTGCTATATTAGGTGGAGAGTTTAGCTTACGGTAGAAAGTCTTTTCTGATCGTTGGAAGAGCGCATTGTCTCGTTTTTGGTTATTGCTGGTCTTGTACCTCTTTAGCCGTCCTGCAATAACAGAGAGCTTCTGTTTCAGCGAATCAAGGCATTGCTGAGCAGTAACATTCGCTGGATCTTGTTGCGAATGATATCGGACACGATTCATGATTTCTTCAACTCGCCTTTGCCGTCGACTATTTCTTGTGCCCCTGATGTACTCCGTCAGCTGTCCTATATCTATTCGAAGATTTTCAATTTCCTTATTTAGACGTTTTTCCCATGGTGGTGTGTTGAGTTCTGTTTTTGCTGATCGGCGCTCTGGTGTAACTTTAATTTCTGATGATGCATACACCAGAACTTTTTGAGCCAGTAGTTCTGAATCCCATGGTTGCTTAAATTATTATTATTTTTATTATTGTTCACATTTAAATAATAATATTTACTGATAAAAATGAGTTTTAAAATTTTCTTTGTATTAACATTAATTGTAAACTTAAAACGTTGAAAGGAATTACGATAAGCAAACTAACGGAAAGAAAAATTAAAAATACTTATGTCTGTCCCACATTAAAAAAGCTCCTGCCCCACCGACCATAAAAATCTTCAAACAAATGTATTGTTGTTTAAATCTACTGATATGACAAAGGTATTTGCTTCACTAATTACATTTAATTTTGAAGTAAATAACCTGAATTTTCATAATAAATACCGTTAAATGTTTTTAACAATTTTGATTTTATAAAATATTAATCGTGTTCACCTAAAATTTACAAAATAAACGCTGCTTCTTGTACAACGTGTTGAAATGATTTAATTCATCAAAATATATAATTCCTAATGATTCTGAAAATACCAATATTCAAATTACAGTTATAAGCAGAAATGGTATAAACTGTATGAAAATACCTTGGAATACTCGGTTTGGTTATTTTAATCGATTGACTTTAAAAGTTTATCAATTATCAGGGGCTAGCTAACTTTGATTCTTCACTTTAGAAAAGAAAATTTAACAGTAAATACAAACTATTTCCATTAGGGTACGCTAAATTTAACAATCGCATTTGTAATATTTTTACTGTAAAATATAGTCTGTATTTTTAGAATCGTTATTGGATATCTGATTACAGTTTAATTAAACTTGCTGTTACGGCTTCTGCATTGTTCATTACAAAAAAGCAATTAACTATTTTCTGTTTTATTTTTAATTAAATGATTTGGATTTTAATTGACAGATAAATGCGGTACCTGTGTTTTCGGGAGTTTGGGATTCTCTGTCTATCTTTTTATAGTTTGATGCTTGCGCAGATTATACCTTGGTTCTGCCTGGTTGGTTCAGGTCTGAGCTTCTCGGCTCCCTGTCCTTTTTCTGTGGTTTGTTATTTTTGGTTGTCTTTTCATTAGAGTTTTCCGTGTATTTGAGATGTTTTGTGCATCATCTCTTTTGTTAAGGTTGTTAGTGTTTTATATTTCAAGAGTTTCTCTGATGATGCGCGTTCCATAGTATTTTATGGGTGCGATCTGTTTAGTTTTCTGGAAATTTAGAGTATGTTCTGTCTTCTGATGATGAGGGATTAAGGCTGATGTGGTTTGCTTATTCTCTATACTTCCATACTTTTTATGTTTTTGGACTCTGATTGATATTCTTCTGTTTGTTTGGCCGATGTATTATTTTTCACAATCTCTACATGGGATGCTGTACACTCCCTGATTTTCCAATTGTATTTTGTCTTTGGGATTGCTCAACAATTTGTGTGTTATTGTTTGTCGCTTGTAAATTATACATATGTCATGCTTCCTCAGAATTCTTTCAATTACGTTTGTTACATCTTTTATGTATAGCACTGTGGTTTTCAGTTTGGATTTGTCATCTTCTTTTTTCCCTGCTATTGCATTTGTGTTCTGTTTTATGGCCTTTATGATATTGTTTTCTTTGTAGTTGTTTTGTTTTAGAGCTGTTGTGATGTTCTTGAGTTATTCTTGGCGGTTCGTAGGTTTGGTTAGTTGCAAGAATCTGGAGATCAGTGTGTTGGCGACTGATTGTAAATGTGATGGATGGTGAGATTCGGCATTCAGGTATCTGTTTGTATGTGTGGGTTTTCTCTAGACCATATAATCGATGGTTAGGTCGTATTTTCTGGTGATTAGAAGGTCCAGGAAAGGTAATTGCTTGTTGATTTCGACTTCCAATGTGAACTGTATGCAGTGGTGAGTGCTATTTAGTTCCTCTAAAAATATGTCTAGGTTCGATCTTTCGTGTGACTATATGATAAAGATGTCATCCACGTAATGTTTCCAGATGGATGGTTTTGTTTTGGTTTTTCCTAAAGCTTCTGAATCAAAATATTTCATAAAAAGGTTTGCGATGACTGGTGATAGGGAAGATCCCATAGGAGCACCATCTGTCTGTCGGTAGAAATTATTTTCATAGGAAAAGTATGTGTTTTTGAGACAGTGTTCTGAGAGGTCGATGAAGTGATGTGGGAACTCCTCGTTCATAGTAATCTAGTCTAGAGCTTAGTCAATTGGTATGTTGGGATACAGGGATTTGATGTCCAGGCTAGCAAGAATGTCATCTTTTTTCAATTTTAATCCTTGAAGTATGCTAACCAGGTGATCCAAATTTTTCAGGTATGAGTCTGCAATTTCGGTCGCCGGTTGCATATTTTGTGCCGGGTATTTTTCACAATCTCTACACCCCACAAAATACCATTGGAAAACCAGGGAGTGTACAGCATTCCATGTAGTGACTGTGAAAAAGAATACGTTGGCAAACAAACATAACAATCTCTACATGGGTCCAAGAAAATAAAAATAACATAAAAAATAAGCAAATGACGACAGCTTTATTCCAGCATCATCAGGAGACAGGACACACTATAAATTTCCAGGAGACCAAACAGATCGCACTCATAAAACACTATAGAACGCGCATCATCAGAGAAGCTCTCGAAATAGAAAGCACTAAAAACTTTAATAAGAGAGATGATGCGCAAAATATTTCAAATACATGGAAAACTCTACTCAAAACCAAACCCAAAACAACACACCAGAGAAACAGGATAGCGGGCCGAGAAGAAGCACAAACCCAGAGAAGCGAAAAACCGACCAAGTAGAACCAAAGTATAACCTGCGCAACCGCCAAAGTATAAAATGGCCGTCAGAGGACCAGCACGCTCATTCTAAGTCGAGTAGCCGTCGAGGAAGCATCACTTCAAAATGCCAGCTGGGGTATTGGCGAAACGTCGTGAAGATATTTCTACTGATGAACGGATTGAAAACCGGAAAAACACCAGTACACATTCCATCATCCGTGAAAACCTACGATACATATAACTTTTATAAAAGCAGGTTTCGTACCAACGATCTGAGAGTGCTGCGTGTTTTTGAAGCCAAAACTATAAAAAAAACCTTACTCTTAAATTAAAAAGTATATATATATATATATATATATATATATATATATATATATATATATATATATATATATATATATGCCAGAAAAAGCAAATTCTCGTTTCGGTTGTTTAAAATGTTTTCATAACAGGGAAAAGAGAAATATTTTACAATTTGTACCAAAATCTGAAAATTTATTAAAAATGTTAACTTTGAGGATGCTTTTTCTACGCAAGTGAAATTGTGGAGGCACAAGTAAAAAAATCATATGAAAAAAAATATATATTCTTGTTTCTGATGTGGTTAAGTAGTACAGATGAAAGGGAGATTTTCCTTATGGTTTTCTGACAAACCTACCCCGCTGATTTTTTGCACACATTTTAAGCCGCCCCTTAGTATTCCAAATGCACAAAATTCTATATTTTTGCCCGAATTATCTGATCTTATTATATAATGCATTCCTGGGAATGAATTTATAAAATACTGAAAATTTTGGTTAAATTCTTTACCAATGTGTGTCATAATGTAAACTCTAACCCGCGAATTTTAAATACAAGCAGATTAGAGGAATGACACCTCGACGATACGATTTCTAAGGTAGTAAGATATTCTGATCAAAAACGTTATGTCCGAAAGACATTTCGTTCAAAAAATTTTATTTAACAAACAACTTGTTTCACAGGCTACATGTTCAACGATATTTATCGATAAAATAATACGAAAATAAATTTTTCAAAAAAGGTCTTCGTAAAAAATTTAGTCTTCTAAAATATAGTTTCTTAATAAAATTTTTCCGTTTTCTACGAGATATAAACTTTAATCTAATATTTTTATCGGTAAAAGTAACATTTCTCTACATTTTGTATATTTAAGCAAACTGGCGTTAAATTTATTTACTCCTCTCTTCGCACCGTGTATTGCTTCGGGCCATAAATAACAAACTCTGCTTTAAATGGCTAATAAGTATCACACTCACTTCGACGTTATATGGAAGCAAAAACAAATACTTTACCTTTTGACTTGTACCCATCAGTAATTTGTGAACACTAAAAATATACCACGCGAGTATTCAACAATATACATTTTAATCTCGATGTGCCCGCTAAATACATTTAAAAATATTTAGCCAAAATTATTGCTTCAACTCCTATAACAGTGACATAACCAAAGAGACTTACCTACAGAACAGGAACCACAATTTCCATCAGCAGTGAAGCAACTACAATGCAGGCTGTTTTCAATTTTTGAGATTGTGATACCTTTGCTGTCAATTTTGACTGATATTAAACTCTTTAACAGCGCAAAAATGCAGTCTTCCTTTCTCGTACCAAAAATATATAAAATAATTTACACAATTTATTGCTGTTCAAAATAATTTGATGGATATTTGCAAAATTTTTGTTTTATTTTTTACAACGGTACAAGACATGCTGTTGTTTCAATAACACTATAAATAACAAAAATATAACATTTTATTTCAGTTTCCGATCTATTTTCTCAACTTACTCTCAACGGTCGATCTCGAGAATTTAAAACTTTATAAAGCTTCCTTATATGGCGTATAACAACATTTGTGGCCTTGTTAGGATTTATTTTGAAATATGACTGGACGGATTAAACTGACTTGCCTTCGATCCTTTATATGATGCAATTTTTATGTACCCATCTAAAATAAAAAAAAAACGAACGTTCATAATTTATTAAATCTGTATTTAAAATAGTAGTTGAATTAAAATATTTACAAGTAAATATAAAAAAATACTCAACCAAACAGCCCCCAGTAAAAATCTAGTTTATGTTTTCTTAAAAACTTACCTTACAATGACGTTCACTGAAAATTATATGTTTCAAGTTTAATAGAGAATTCTCAGTGTAAAAAATTATGTTTTATACAATTAAACCAAATTCAAAAAATTAATCTAAGAAATTCGAAAAAAAATTTCAACTATTTTATTTCCTAGATAGTTCAAGAGTTATAGATTTACTTATTTTTTTTGTCACTGTGTACTTTTTAATGCTTCAACGGTTTAATAGAGCTAAACTCTATATAATGTGTCTGAAATTGGTGATAACAGCATGGCAATCTCGAAATCTATAAGAGGTAGGCGGTTTAAGGTCAATAGGTTGTTGGTGGTTTTGAATCACATTATCACATCTTCATTATAATATATTGATAACGAGTTGGGTTTAATATGTGGTGCGGAATTATTGATAAAAGATATACTATTTAGGTTAAAATGCTTTAATTACTTATCTTCAAAATATATTATTAATATTGTAACAAATACAACTTATTTTTTTTTAATATTCTCCATTATTTTGAGTAAATCATCTGATTGGCCCATTTATTTGTGAACAAACATTGACAGGTCAAAGATATCCTGCCAAGTTACATAATCAAATTATTCCTGCTATTCGAGAAGTTCTGCTAAATGATAAGTTTGACAATGTGTGGTTTCAGCAAGACGGTTGCCCCATACATTATTGCAGGGAAGTACGAACATTTTTAACGAAAACTTTTGGTGAAAAACTAATCTCCAACAGTGGTCATGTGTGTTAACCTGCTGGTTCTCCAGATTTAACATTTGCAAGTAAATAAAAAACTCAACCAAATAGCCCCCAGTAAATATCTAATGCAAAAATAACTTCTAGTATGTTTTTTTTTAAACTTGCCTTAGAACGTTACTGGCAATCATGATATTTTTCAAGTTTAATAGAGAATTCTCAGTGTAAAAATTTATGTTTTGTAAAATTGTAACAAATTCAAAAAATTAATCTAAGAAGTACAAAAGAAATTACCAACTAAATGCACTTTTTGGCGTTTCAGTAAACATAAAGAATAAAAGTTTGATATGCTAGAATGTTATACAAGAAATGAAAGAAATGACATCAGAGCTATGGATAATTATTTTAACGAATGACGGCAACTCAGAAAAACTTGTTTTCCTAAACTGGTCAGAAACTTACTTGAGCCTGGTAGTTTCGAAAAATCTCGTCTCAAAAATTATATAAAAAATAACAAGAATCGTAATAAAAGTATTTTTGAATATTTTAATGACAATCCGACGTCGTCTGCAAGAATTGCTGGTACCGAGCCCAACATTCAAAAAACAACTACTCATGATGTTTTATAATTACTAGATACCATCCCTATAAACCAACAATTGTACAAGGACTTCAAGAGGGTGATTTTGATAAGGGAGTCGTTTTTTATCATTGTTATTTTGCGATAAAGTTTTATGGACAGGTCAAATATATTTCAGTAACTGCGAAGTTTTTAATACAAAAAATCACCATTACTGGGCTCTTAAAAACCTGCAATGAAACGAACCGTGAAGACTGCAAGAACAACTTGGTTTTAATGTATGGTGCGAAATGATTGGTAAGAAATATCCTATTTAAGTTTAAATGATTAACATTTTTGCGAAATGCGAAATTTCAAAATGTATTATTATAAATACGACTTCTATTTTTTAATATTCTCCATTATTTTAAGCAAATCATCTGATTGGCCACATATTTTTTACAGGTCAAAGATATCCTGCAAAGTTACATAATCAAATTAAACCTGCCATTCGAGAAGTTCTCCCAAATGATCAATCTAATAATGAATGATTTCAGCAAAACGGTTGCTCCATATATATCTCCAGGGAAGTACAAACATTTTTAATGAAAACGGAAAAAATGTCAACAGTGTATTGAAAAGAATGGTAGACATTTTGAACCTTAGTATGACTATGTAGTTTGTAATTATTAAATAACATTTTTATAATAGGAAACGCAATCTTATGGAGACGTGTTGTTATTGGTTTAAATTTATTCTTAAGTAAAAAATTATTTAAAATTTCGGTATTGTCAGATATTCAAATTCTTATTTAAAAAGTATTTTTAGTCATTTTTAAGTTATAACTTTTTTTTTGCATTAGTGTTTCACATAACATTATAGAAAAAATTAAGTACTTTTCGATGAGTTAATAATCCAATATAAAGGTTATAAAAAAAACGAAACGTATATGAAATTTGAGTATAATGACGTATTCTGCGTAAAAAAATGGTCATAAAAATGTGTTTCCAAATTTAAAAAATATTGGAAATAAAAAGTATAACTCATAGTTTTCTAGATTGCAATGTTGTTATTACCAATTTCGGAGACACTATATATGTTTTGCCTTGTGAGTGCTCTTTTAAGAGTACATTTAATACTAAAGACAAAACTGTCTTTGCCTAAATGTATATGTATTTATCATCTATTTTGGGGAACCTAGTTTTTTTATTACTAAACATCTAGGAAGTAGTGAAGTATGACAACGATAGATATTTATCATTAATTGAGCTGAAAGAAAATTTTGTTGGTCATTAGTACCCTGATGTGGGTTATTTTTAAGCATTTTTTGTATCCTATCCATCCTATGCCGTACATCGGTTAAAGCAAATTTCGACAATTGAGGTTATTTTTTCCTACTATTATGGTAGGTTTTATAGCCGTAGAAAATATTATTTGGTTTTAAGAGCCTAGTCCAAAAACAAACATTATAATCGATTTTTAAGTTGCGTGAAAAAATTAAATCATCAAAAATTGATTATATTTTAATATTAAATGTATCTCTCAATAATTAACTGTTACTTTTATTCTACTCTATTTTAAATAAGTAACATATAAACTCATTAAATTTAATGTTACACTTCATTTAAGATGCTATTTTTTGTTGTAGGAATATTTTAAAACTCCAGATTTCGAAGGAGTAAGTATCTGCATTGTAAACTTGGCAGATGACATGAAGGAATACATGAGAGGAATATTTCTTGTCACGTAAGTTTATTTTTTGTAATACCTACTTTACGTCAAACTTTTATAGAAAGAAGATGTGATGCAAGGCTTTTTAGAATTTTAGCTACGAATTTGCAGAAATAAACCATTACTTTATTAATTAGTAAAAACTATATAAAAAATAAAAGTGTACTAAATACCAATAACTACATTAATATGTTATGTTAAACTGCTTTTAATTTAAAAGAAGTTATTGTAAATGAACTTTAGCATACAGTTTACAGGTCATTTTAAACTATTTTAGATTATCATACCAATCTTTTAAAATCACTATGTTCCCCCGATAAATTTTAATTTAGGTATTTAAATATCATAAAACCGTTAAACATATAGCAAAAAACTGCTAAGTGCGTGTTGATCAGATATATGATACGGTTCCGTAGATATTTTAACGTAATTATTTTAATATAAAATTCCCCAAAAACAGTCTATGACAAATTATGAAATAATTTAGCCATTTACAAGCAGATTTACTAGGTGTTCACAAGCTCTATAAAGAGGTTTGCGAAAAAAAATTTAAAGGCGCGTTTTAAATTAAATATCACAACTAGCAACAATCTGTAACGCGATTTATCGCTACGCCGCTGGAGATGCGAGTACATTTTCGAACGAGCCGGCAACTTCTACTTCGGTAAACTAAAACGTTTCCAAATGCGCACGAAAAAATGAAAATAACGCTTGCCAATATAAAGACGACACAGTCACATATAAAGAAGAGTAAAGTCGAAGTCAATCATATGATGTGCTTAAGAATATCAGTGAATTCAAAAAGATAAATGAGTTAGTTGTTAATGCATGGTGTGTATATAAATATTAGTAGTATTTAGTGATTTCTTCTTGTGTAAATAAATTACAAGAAATATCAAAGCTTTACGAATCGCATGTGTGCACGTCAAACGCGAAAGTAAATAATTATTGTTACTAGGGTTAATTTGGTTAATTCTACCTTCTTTTTGCAAATATTCACGTTTTTGGCAGCACTATATCATTGTTATTAAGCATTTCTCGTTTCTCCTTCGTATAACGGTCTAATAATCGCTACATTTTTGGGCCCCTTTGCTTTTTGAGCCAATCCAAAATTCACTCCCTTGCAAAGTTTCTTCCCAACTTAATTATTTGCTTTATCTTTCAGTAATTTCCCTATAAGAAATACAGCCCTAATTAAAATCATTTCCTAACTTGAATTTTTAGGTCGGCAACTCTACGTCACTGTTTTAGGTTGTTTATATTAAAATAGATTGTTATTATTTATCTTTTTATAAGATATCATTTTTTTTTGTGCTGATTATTTCAAATTAAATTATTACATTTATCTATGTTAGTTACAGTTTCCAGATTTTCGTTTCAAGTATTTTCAAGGGTTTGTTTATATTTTTGTTGGTGGTTATCTGACCTTTTCAGCTGACGTTTAGGCAAATTTGCATTCTTTTAGGCCGTTGCATGTTGGGTTGCTATTTCTGTGATAATTTTTGGGAGGAAATTTGGATGAGTAACTAATACCGTGTTGCTAATGACTGAGGGAAAATTCTTATTTCCTATTTTAGGGATCAACAATGAAGTCCTACTTGATTTTGGGTCGGAAATGTCAACGACTTATTAGTTAGCAATATTGTTTAAACCCACTATTTTGAGCTGTCATTTCGTTTGTTGAATTGCTACTTGTTTAAGGTCCCTTTTGTCTCGCGCCCTATGTTGAGGGAAAAAGAATCTCATTCAGCGTAGGTTTCAGGCTTCGTATAAAATGGCGATAATTTAACTGCCAATCCTACATTTTCCTGTGAATTATTGCAAAAGTGAGTCCAGAAATTTTCACCCCGTTATATTGCCGCCATCCTGGGGGTTTTGGGTGGAAAGTTTCATTTTGTGTACCTCGATAACGTTGTGGAGTTTTGTGTTTGAGAATTTTCCGGCTAGTTAGCTAGTTATCCAGGTACAACCTGGAAACAGGAATTTCGTCGGCCTCGTAGCATTATCACCAGGAATCAGTCTGACCCTAGAAAATCGGGGAAGGAACTTTAAACTATCTACTGCTAAAACGAACCTGCTTAGTTTTCTTAAATATTAAAAGATTTCAGCTCAAAATCGATTATTACGAGTACAATTTAAGCCTATTTTAAAACCAACTGTAATGTGTTACTCTTAAGTCTCTTTTAGACCTTAAATTAACCACGTGTAATCTTATTAAGTTGTATTTTGGGGTTTTAGGGCCGATTATATCTTTTAGTAAAATTTAAATCAGCAATTTTTTATAGATTTTGGGTTTTCAATATTTGCTGTCAACAGTTGATTTAAAGAGTAATTGTTATCATCATTTGTAATTTGTACTAGGTTTTGCTTTATTTTTGCCTCCTGGACGTATCACGATGTCCATAATTTTTAGACAAATTTATTTGACATTAGTAATATTTCAATATCTTTTCTTTGGGCCCCATTTTGGGTTTATGATTGGCAGTTTTAAAGTTTTTTTGCATCGTGATATGTTCATGGCCTCGTAACTTACAGTTGACTCCAGTAAAATGTTTTTTCTTGTATTGACTACAGTATTTAGGTACTAGAGACTAACTCGTATAGTGAAATTATGACTTCCTGTAGATTTTGTAAATTTTTTTATTATTTAAATGATAATGTCAAGTAATGCATTTTAACTTTTCACTTAATAGTCCGGTATTTTGTGATTCTGGAATATCTTGTTTTTATCCATTATTGTTGCTCTAAAAATTTAATTTAAAAGTCAGTGTCAAATTGCAGATCATGGCTTTTCACATTTGGTCTGGTAAATTGTGATTTTACTTTAAGTATTTCCTTTTTTTTTATTGGTTGCCTTTTTTATTAATTAACTGTATATTTATTTTAGCCAGTCTAAGAAATTTTTTTTATGTGAAAGAACTAAGCATACACTGATCTCAGTCCCTGAATATTGTAGGTTAATATTTTTGGTAAATCTGATTATGAATTGATTAATTCCTTTTTATATATGCATAAATAGTTTTTTTATTGTAATGAACCTGTTGTTCGATCACTTCGTGATTATTTTTTTTTTTGTAAATCTGGAGTCATACTGGAAATTTCACTTGTACATTTTTAACACATTAATACTCTTATGTAACTCGAACTCAATAGTTAGAGCAAGCGACTACTCCAAATGATTGTTTAATTTTGCGGTTTAAGGGAATATTTCTTTTCCTATTAATTTCTAGTTTACCTTAATGTTTTTAAAGTTTTGAATGTGGTTTCTTGATAATTTGGCAGTAATTAATTTTTAATCGTTTACTCTAGCATTAAGATGATTGAGCATTGCTATTATTTTTTTTTATTTTATTTAAATTAGTGTCCACCCTCTGGGGTAGTAGTATACCCGTGTCCATCCTCTGGGTATAAGTGAAACCCAGGTCCACCCTCTGGGTAGTAGTGAAATCCACCCTCTGGGTAAAAGTGAAACCCAGGTCCACCCTTGGGGCTAGAAGAAGTTCAGATCCTAACCTGAACAACTCAGATCTACCCTTAAGGACTTCTCTCTTATTAGAAAAAAAGAGTGGAATTAATATAAAACATTTCTTTTTTTAACATTTATGAGTTTCATTTATCTCCCCTAAATTTCTTGTCTATTTATTTATTTTTATTTTTATTATTAATTTAATTTTGTGCAGCAAGATAGAGAGCTGAGTTGAACGCTAGGCCCGAACAACAACGTGTGGGGGGGGGGGTTTCGAGTTTACCCGGCCTAAAACTCGGAGGCGCCTTTAAAATAAATACCCACCCCTACTTTATGACATAGGGGCTAGCTCGGCACTTTGCTTGCTGGTGCCGCCTCTAGCTTTCAACTCTGCTCTGCTCGCACCAGACAGTCTCTTTTAGCGCCTTTAAATAAATATCAGTGTAGCAATTAGTCCGTAAATGTATGATGGAACGTTGGTTAAAAACAGGTAGTTTTGTCAAATCTGATGAAAAGCTGGACGAGCAATCATTTGGTTCGTCTGCTTCAGTCCCTGATTTAGAACCAACACAGAGTGGCAGTTGTAGTGAGCTACCGTCTCACCAGACTAATAGGAGAACAGAGCAAGAAAAAAGAAAGAAATTAAAATATGATAGTGATTATTTACGAATAGGTTTTTATTTTACCTTGGAGGAGTCAGAACCTAAACCACTTTGTGTAATCTGTGATGAAATCCTGGCCAACAGCAGTTTAAAACTATCTTTGTTTGGTAAACACCTTGAAACAAGACATCCGGACTACAAGGATAAATCTGTTGAGTCTAGTGTTTCTCTTTTTCTAATAGTTTTAAACGAATATAGTAAAATGGCTCTCGAGGCATCATTTCAAGATAGTTACGGAATTGCAAGATCTGAGGAAGCACATACGATTTGATTAAACCATGAGCTAAAGACATCACGAAGTGTATGCTTGGAGAAAAAGCGTCAAAGAAAATTAAACTTTTTCCTTTATCAAACAATACAGTGTCGCTAAGAATTAATGATTTGGTAAATAATGCGGAAAGTGAACTTTTAGAAAGAGTAAAATTGACTTACTTTGCTATTCAGCTTGACGAATCAACCGATGTAGTAAACGCTACAATAATGCTTGTCCATGTTAGATATATTTTTAAGAATTCCATTCAAAAAGATATATTATTTGCAAAATCACTGAAAATCTATACAACAGGTGAAACAATTTTCGATGTGATCAATGATCAACTTAAAAAATTCAAAAAATTTATATTTTTTTTGGCTGTATGTTCTGATGATACAAACCAATGACTGGAAGATTTTCTGGTCATAAGGTGCGGTTATAGAAGATGAACGAGAATATTGAATGGACTCATGGCTGTATTTATTGACAAGCGCTAGCATGTTAGCACATTTCTGCAGGGTTAACCGACGCTATAAAAATTGTAAATTTTATAAAATCGTGTGCTATAAACTCTCATCTATTCCATGGGCTTTATGAGAAATTTGGAAGCCTCTACATTTCTTTACTACTTCATACAGAAGTTAGATGGCTTTCTCATAGCAAGGTTTTGACTCATTTGTTTGAATTGAAGTCTGAAGTTCAAGTATTTTTTCTTGACCATCCATTTCATGCTATCTCTCTTCTCATAGTAGCGTGAATTAAGAGCACGGTGACAATTGTGAATTCTAATATAAAAATACTGAATTCTATTTATGACACGAAATCAAAAAAAGTTTACATTTTAACACCAAATATAATCTTTCCCTTTTAACATATTAATTGCACAAAAAAAATCACCATCCTTCCTATAATTTATTGATTACCCGATTTATTATTTTCTACATCCTTTATAAATAGTTAAAAAAATACACCAATATAAACTTTACTTATATATTGAAATTATTACATTAATGCTTAATTTAAAAAATTAAATATTAAGGTAACATAACACGAATACACTTATATGTTGTAACTGCAACACCATTGTAGGCCTGGCTCATTCACGAAATAGTCACACTCATAAATTGGTGGATTTAGTTTAGCCGAAAAAAATTTTTAATGGATATATTTAATAACGGCTATTAGGACAACTTTTTCGTGTTTTTAAAATATGCCATAAAACAAATAGTAGTAAAAAATGATGTGACCAAGTGAAACGTTTAATTGCATTTTTGAAAATAATAATATATTCAATGGAATAAACAAAAAATTTTTGTAGCAGAAGAGTGCTAAACTTAACCCGTGCAGACAGCCCGTACAGATAGACAGACCCACCAACGATCTCCTCAAGAGAGCTGTTGAGTGTTTTTAAGCCAACAAATATAAAAAAGAGAGAAGTTATCGTCCGTGTAATTTTAAAATAAAATTGGAAATTCTCGGCTATGCGACACTTTACCTAAACTATAGAATTCGCAGTTGGTTTTGTTGCCGATGCCAGATAATGCGACCTTAGAGTAGCACGTTTCGTGTGTCGAGTATTGATAATTTCTTTTTTAAATTACCGTCACGCCACCACATGGCGGTTTTATGCAACACTGTTGGTTTGTGTTATTCTTGTATTATTGAGCGAGCCATCGAGATGTCACCACTGCATCTTATTTACTATTTTTCAACCATGAGATCTGTTTATGGGACACAGATGCGAGATGATGGTTTGTACCGAATACGATGAATCCCATACTAGGAAGAAACAGCGCCGTCATCATTTTTCGGACCCGGAGCTTTTCCATGATCTTGGAGTTCTCCGCACTTCGTAATATGAGAGTAATATTTATCAACGGTCTTTGTCCGCATAGCAGAAATTTTTCTATCTTATTTTAAAATTAAATAGACGATAATCTACCTCTTCTTTTATATTTGTTGGCTTAAAAAAAACACGCAACAGCTTTCTTAGGGAGATCGTTGGAGTGACACTTTACTTAAACTATGGAATTCGTAGTTGATTTGGTTACCGATGACGGATAATGCGGCCTCTATCCTTAGAGTAGCACGTTTCGTTTGTCGAGTTTTGATAATTTCTTTTTTAATTTGACATCACGCCACCATGGCGGTTTTATATAACATTGTCGGTTTGTGTTATTCTTGTGTTATTCAATGAGCTATCGGGATGTCGCCATTGTGTCTTATTTAATATTTTTCAATATTATTATAATCTCCAGCCGTGGCAAATCTTTTCATGACCTATTTCGAAACGAAAGCTCTTGAAAAATTCCACCTCAAGCCCAAACTCTGGTGTCGCTACATTGATGATGTATTTGTAATATGGCCTCATGGCGAACAACAGCTCAACTGTTTCCATGAGTTTCTTAATTCTATCCACACAAAGATACAGTTTACTTTGAAACTTGAGAAAAATAATCAGCTTCCGTTTCTAGACGTCCTCATAACCAAAATAATGGATAGAGATCTAGGACACACAGTATATCGAAAACCAACACACACGGATAGATACCTGAATGCTGATTCTCACTACCACCCCTCACAAATACAGGGCGTAGCCAATACCCTAATATCAACATCCCTTCGCCTAACTGATGACCAAGGAAAAGAAAAGGAACTGTCACACATAAAAATGGCCCTCCAACAAAACAGCTACAAGTCACCAACAATAAATAAAGCAATAAACTTGCAACAAAAACCAACGCAAGAAACAAGGCCACTTGCCGAGAATAGACAAATCACCATACTTTCTTACATAAAAGGCACAACAGATAGAATCGGCAGATTACTCCGGAAACCCAACATACCTACAGTCTATAAACCATACAAAACAATAGGCTCTTCTTTAAGAAATCCAATAGACAAAATCAATTTCGAAAATCAAGGCGTATATAAAATCGCATGTGGCACCTGAAATAAAACATACATTGGCCAGACCAACACAAGAATATCAGCTAGATTAGAAGAACACAAACTCAGTATAAGAAACAAACAGACAACATCGGCGCTTTTTCAACACCAGCACGAGACAGGAGACAAACAGAATACTACAAGGCAAGATTGATTCGTGAATCCATCGAAATTGAAAAGAACGGCACTCTGAATAAAAGAGACGATGCACTCAATCTACCTTCTACTTAGAAAACTCTCTTTAAGCGGGACCATTGTACCGACATGCATGCAACGTTTAACCTGACACCAACGGCGGCGCTCGAGAGGGACGCGGAGCCAACGCTAACCAGCCGTTACCATTTGCGACCGCCTATAAGCACACTGCACGTTGAATTTCTTTCAGTTAATCTACAACCACCAAGCACAGAAAATGCCAAATGGCATTTTAGCGAACGGCTGCAAACCTCTACAGGAAACCAAACGAACGGACGAATGTGTTCCCGGATTAATACTGAATCACATGTTCCCATCCGTGAAACTCGACGCATGTATATATATATATATATATATATATATATATATATATATATATATATATATATATATATATATATATATATTGGTATTTTAAGTAAATAAATCCTCTGGTAACTCCTTTCTCAGTCCAAGTAATTTAAAATGGGATAGTATTTTTCACTAGTATTAATTACCAGTGTAATGTAAAAGAAAAGAACATGGTACCAGTTGGATGTGTAGTAGGTAGTTACATGTTATTCATAATGGTTTGGATATGGATGTAAAATATGATTTTTTTACTTTTAATGCTGCTCTAAGGGAAAATGAATTACATGTATTTCTTGAACTAAGTTCTAGCTTCATTTACGGTATAATACACTTTTCCTTTAAAAAAATGCCTAATAGTAAGTAAAAATATTCCAAATTATGTGAGTGACTACATTGTAGTTTTATTTTAGTAATAAAAGTGGTTTAAAGGTCAGAAGTCAGCTATAAAAAATTTATGAGTTGACTTGGTTCCATTATCATTATTACTTTGAGTAAACGTTTTTATCCGTAAATAAAATTTTTGGTTATTTACTAAACCTATTCTCAAACAAGAAAGGACAAATTCAAACAAAATCAGGCATGATCATCCTGTTTATAGAAAAGCAGACATGCCCCGGATCTTCTTTTGAATAAGTGCTCCTCAAATTAATATTTTTTTTCGATAAAAATATCTTGGGCTAAACAAAAATTTTTGTTTTGTAGCTTAGTAGTAATTCAATTTTTATTAGATTAATATTATCAACAAAATTTTATAAACATTTCTTTATAATAAATACCATATCTTAATTATGTTAAATATGTCCATGAAAAACTAGCACCGCTGAAAGTAGAAAATATTCAATATATATATATATATATATATATATATATATATATATATATATATATATATATATATATAATAGGGATGTTACAAATGATTCAAATAAAAATATAATTTTGCCGCCAAACGGTAGTTTCCATAATACCAATTCTAAAAAACCTATTATTTTTCTTTACGCATTTTTAAGGAATTTAATTTTTCTTTAATAAAAAAATTTAATCACTCTCAAGTTACGTAATAATGAACACCAATCAAATTGTATGACATCACTTGCTGGTAAACATCATCGCTGTCAAATGCTACGTTGTTAGGTTAACATTATTTTATAGTGATTCCCGTGCAATTTCTTCGAAATTTGCCTATTACTCCCTTTCAAAAGGATTCTAAAAAATGTTTCCATGATGGAAAGTGGGCTTGTTAAGGCATATAATTTGAATTTGACGAGAATTGATTGTTTTACGGTAGCCAAGTCCTTCGCAACAAACAGTATATTCTACTCGGTTGAATTTAGAAATGTAAAGACCTTCATGTAAGTAATATACCAAGAATTGTTATTTCCGCAACCGATAATACTTTCTCAAAAATAGTTAACATGCATATAATAAAATAACTTTCCCCAATTAAGTTACCGTTTCTAATACCTAGGTAGGTATTATTATCATATCAGATAAAATCTCAAATTATTAAAATACTTTAACCTTATGCCTTATCCTACTATAAATTTCCAATGGTATGCTGAAAGTTATAAATTATTTCCCCACATATTTATATTTCCAATCAAATAAAGCAAAGGCAAAGAAAAAATAAAAAAGGGACATTCAAAAAACACATTCATGTTCTAGCTCCTACCTAAAGACTTAACGCTAGATGAGGGTCCGACCAAAACCCTTTTTCGTATACTCTCTGATCTAAGATTATACATATTTTTTAATCTTACATAAAACACAAAAATATTACGATCCTGTATTCCAACACATGTCGCTGAATCAGCACATTGACAAACTGGGTCAGTAATTGCTAAAATAATCATATTAATTATTTTACTTAGTCGACAATGTTATTGTAAATATTATTACGTTAAGAAAATTGGCTAGAGATTTAATTTGTATATATGCACCATAAGTTTCGATAATAAATTATAATTAAACCAAAAGAATTTTACTCACCACATTATCTATTACAACGTATGGAGTAACAATTATAAAAAGTTGCTATCACTATTAGCAACAACCACGAAAACAATTGGTTAGTACAACAACAAATAAAATGCTTTCTCCTGAATTTCAGATCTTTTCTGATTATAAAATATGCCTTTTATCTGAAATTTAGTGGAAATTTATTCCAGACCTCCAAGACACAGACACCACAATTCTTTGGACAAAAGCGAAATTTATATATATATATATATATATATATATATATATATATATATATATATATATATATATATATATATTTATATATGGTTAACATGATTCTCTTAGGGATAATTAAAGATAATTCTTTTCTGTAGTAGAAAATTTCTTTTTGGATCTCTGGAATTCAGTTCAATACAGCATAATACCATATCTTACTCGTGACTGGACGCAAGCATGATATGTTGAAAGGTCAGCTGCCGAACTATTTCCTCTGTTATTAGTCAAAGCAGTACTTGGACATATTTGTTGCCACCGAATTAAGATGTGCACCCTACTCCAATCTCAAGAAAGTTGGCTGATTTTTGCTTTTTTACTGTTGTTGGTCCAGTCTGTAGAAGTATTTCTTCAGTGGGTCTTTGTCTAAGGTTTATTATTTCAGTTTTATTCACATTTACTAACAAATTATTCATCTCGGGTTTGCGAGCTGTATAAGGGAGTTAACGAACAAAATATTATAATGGCGTAATTTTAAATTAAACATTGCAACAGGCAACAATTTGTAATGCGATGAGTCGCGACGTTGCTGGTGATGCAAGTACCTTATTGAACGAGCCGGCAACTTCTAGCTCGGCGAACCGAGACTTTTCCCAAATGCGCACGAAAAAACGAGAATAAATTTTGCCGATATAAAAAAGTCGTCACATATAAGGAAGAGTACAGTCGAACCTAATCGTACGATGAGTTTAAGAACTTCGAGTAATTTCAGAAAGATAAATTAGTTAATAGTTAATGCATTATGTGTAAATAAATATTAATAGTGTAAACCGGCAAATAATTCACAACAAATACCGAAGCTTTACAAATTGCACGTGTGCACGTGGAACATGAAAATAAATAATTATTTCTCCGTCAATGTGTGATGTATAGTTGGTTAAAAACGGATAGTTTTGTCAAGTCTGACGATAAACTGAACGAGCAATCAATTGTTTTTTCTACTTCAGTCCCTGATTTGGAATCAACACAGAGTAGTGGTTGTAGTGAACTACTGTCTCGCAATACTGACAGCAAAGAAGAAATTAGAAAACAGAATTAAAAAAAAGGAAAGGAACGAAAATATGACAGTGACTATTTACAAATAGGTTTTTATTTTACCGAGGAGGAGTCAGAACCTAAACCGCTTTGCGTAATCTGTAATGAGATCCTGGCTAACAGCAGCTTAAAACCATCTTTTCTTCGTAGACACCTTCAGACAAGACTTCCGGATCACAAGAATAAATTTGTTAAGTCTACTATTTCTTCTTTTCTAGCAGACTTAAATGAAGATAGTAACATGGTTCTCGAGGCATCATTTTGAGTTAGTTACAGAGTTGCAAGATCCAGACAAGCACATACAGTGGCAGAAAATTTGACTAGACTATGTGCTAAAGACATCATGGAATGTATTCTTGGAGGAAAAGCGGCAAAGAAAATTGACCTTGTTTCCTTATCAAATAACACAGTGTCGCGAAGAATTAATGATTTGGCAAATTATGGGAAAAGAGAACATTTAAAAAGGATTAAATTTGAATGATCGTGCTATTCAGCTTGACGAGTCGACCAATATAGCAAACACTGCAGTACTGCTTATCTAAGTTAAATATATTTTCAATAATTTCATTCAAGCAGATATATTATTCACAAAACCACTGATAACCTATACGAGAGGTGTTTGGCTATATGCACTGATGGTACAAAATCAGCGACTCGAACATTTTCTGGTCTTATGTTACAGGTAAAGAAAATCAACGACAATATTGAATGGACTCATTGATGTATTCGGCGACAAGCACGGGCATATAACTACATTCCTGCAGATTTATCCAGTACTTCAAGCGACGGTGTAAAAATTGTAAATTTTATAACATCTTGTCCTACAAACTCTCGCCACCCATGCCCTTTGTGAGAGAACTTTGGAAGCCAGAAGTTTCTTTACTACTTTATACAGAAGTTGGATGATTTCTCTAGGCAAGATGTTGACCCGTTTGTTTGAATTGTATGAAGTCTGAAGTTCAAGCATTTCGTCTTTAGTATCAATCAGGATCACCATTTTCAATATGCATGATAGAATGCAGCCACCCTAAAGAAGTTCAACTTCTGTATTCAATGTCTACAAGTGAATAAGTACGAATGTTTTGGATCTCTCATCACCATTTTATTGGAATATGAGATTCACCTTAACGAAAATATTAAAAGAGATATAACTGAGCATAATCCTTTTCAAGGAGATATAACTTGGGACATTTCTTTAACTTTACTGGAAAAAGAAAAGCTCATTGATTATTCTCTAACAATTTCCTAAAAACCTGTTTTTAAAGATCAAGATTTTCAAAATACGCTTACTTGAAAGATAACTATAAAAACATTGAGGATATTTTTCAAGTTAAGTATTATTGTATTTATTTTATATTCATTCTTATTTGTATTTATCTTAATAATAGCTTGATTTGCGCTGAATTTGGTAGTTTTGGACCTTCCAGAACGAGAAATAAATATCCGACTACAGCCTCGATGCACACCGCAAAGAATATCTCTAGCAGTATCCCGCCCACATCCATAATTTTACAACCTTCCTATTCCCTGACAAATCAAATTTTCAATCAAAACTTCTTGATATCTTTTTTCCAAAAAATTATATCTAGTAGGTGTCGCTTTGAGCAGTCGTTTTTGAGATAATCGAACTGCGTTCTGAGACTTGTAGTGCCCCTTCACCCTTTATTCGGACTTAAGACTGATCAAAAAAATCCTAGAGCTTATTTAAGGGTCAACAGATCAATAACAATAAAAATCTCGACCTTGAATTGAGACTAGGCTTCCCTCGATTCATTATTGAACTGAGAGCACATGATGTCAATCATTCATGAGAAAATTATTTGTATTATTACTTTAGTTTTAATAATGTTTGCTTGTAAATGTTTTACGATTTTATTTTAGTTTTTCATTATGAATCCTTATTCAGTATGAAAAATAAATTTTAATAATCCAATTTTACTATTTTTTTTTACTGTTCCTATTGACTACACAGGGGATTCGCCAACTTATTCTGGTTTTTAGAAGGGGTTCGCAAGAGGAAAAAGTTGGGAACCGATGCAGATAAACATTTGCAATTGTGCAAATACTATTGAACTCTGAACTTGTCCAGATGAGGTGAAATACGCGCGAATGTCTTCACGTGTATGTGCTTGCACGTTAACGATGTACTAGGTGTCAATAAGTTCCGTCAACGGGCGAACTAAATATTCACTCGTAATTCTCGTGCATCTCGCCAGACTCTCCAGTCGAGCTAACAAGGCGCATGTTACGCGCAAGTTGAGATACTGAGGATGCTTTGTTGCGTTAAATATATTCACGAAGCTCGGTGTTGATAAATATTGGAAAAATTTGTGAGGTATAATTTAGATGCGAAGTTCTATATTTACGAAGTAAAAAAAAGAACGGTGATATGGGATATGAAATCTCCTAAACATCCAGCATAGATTTGAAACAGAAATCTTAGGAAGAATATATATTAATATTTACAGATATTGATGATTCTGAAGAAAAGAAAAAGAATCTTGCCTCAATATAAATATAAAAAAAATAAAATTTATCTAGCTTGGGCAGAATCATAGTTTAATTTTTGTAATGTAAAAATTAGTGTAAAATTAATCTCAGACCAAAGGAAATTTTGGTTATTTTTGGTTAGTTCACATTTACCCCGATCTGTAGTTAGAAAAAAAAATTTATTGACCAGTGGACACCAGATGAAGACCAGAAAGTTTGTCAAAAAATATATTGGGAAAGGTCTGAATTAGTAGGGAAGCGGATGGGTTAATACCTGCTGCAAAAAATAATATGGTTAGTAAAGTTATAAGGCCCAAATGAAATGAATTAGGATTATAAATTTGATGGAATTGCTTAATACCTGGACAATAGATGAAATAGGCGGCATAAAGAAATATCCAACAAAAACAAATTATTAATGTTCTTCTTTATTCTCATTAAAGGAGGAGGAATAAAGCCATTTCATGTATTTTAAAATATATTTTTCGAAACAAATGTTCTACTAAGTAGCCGTGAAAGTATTCTTCAAGCAGACTAAATATGTTTTTCAGTTTCTTTTTTTTTTTTGAACGAGACGAATATGTCTATAACTTATGTTATAAGAATAGGCGTGCTTTATTCTAGTTAGGAATCAAAATTACCAGGTGTCACTGACGGTGACGGTGTTTTTGAAATTTCTTGGTCGTTTTTCAGATAAAAACGTACGGCTAGAAAATTATGATATTTTGTATAATATATAAGCTTCTATAAGAGTAAAATTTTTGGATGTAACAAAATATTTAAAGATTTAGTTCAAAAAATTAAACCCAAAATGAAAAGTTATTTTCTGTTTAGTGGGAAATAAAATATATATATATATATATATATATATATATATATATATATATATATATATATATATATATATAAGCAAGACCAGAATCATATTCTACAATCTCGAAATAGGAGGTATGTGAAGAATTAAAAAAAATAAAACGTCGTTTTCCTAGATTTCACTTAATCAAAATCATTGCTCTTCTTTTGGTTTGCATCTTTTCCATTGGTTCAACTCCATTTCTTCTCAAATACTCGCGCGATTAATGCAAATGTGGACTAAACGTTCGGGCGTATACGCGCGTATTTAGCCTCATCTGGATAAGCTCTTTCAAAGTCCAGCTTTTGCCACTTTTTTTGTATCACTAATTGTGTATTATTAGTTGATTTGTTAACGATCTTAACAATTTTTGCGAAGTTATTAAGACAAACAACAAAGGCCATTTTTACAAGTTGTTTGCAAATTTTTAGATACTATATAATGGTATGTTTTAGAATAAAAACAGCAGTTTTCGAATTAAATCAAGAAAATTGATTATCTGTTAATATTAAACTATTTGTCAAACAAAGTCGAGACGCTGACGAATGATTTTCAAAATTATTTAATGTTTATTTTTGATTCTTCTCAGTATAATCTTTCTTGCTTTTATTGGTTCATATTAAAAACATATTTTTAAATCTTAAAGGAAATGCTAGGAGGAACAGTAATATATTTGTATTAAAAATTTTATTAAGTAAGTCAAATAAAGTTTATATCAGTACATTATTCTGTTAAATAAAATTTCAAGGAAAATTTTTGTTTTGCGAATTTATGAAATATTCTTTTATATTGGAGATTCCCACTTCCTGCGTAATAAAAGGCTTTTATGAGAAACTTGTATATTTTTTAAGTGTAAGCAGTTATTAGTATTTTTTAACAATAGGTTCCATACTGGGTGCATAAATTGGAAGTTCGATGTAGCAAAGTGTTATATTTATTTCATAAATTTAGGAAACACCTTTCGGAATGAAGGAATGTGTTTTATCTACCACAAAAATATTTTCAGGTGTTCAATTTTTTGTTTTATTTTAATTCAATGAATTTAGTTATAATTTTTAGGTTTCTGTTAGAACCCTTACAGTTGCATCATATTTTATACTAAATTTTTTATTTATCCGCTTCATTCGCGAAATATAATTCTCCAAAGTGGCTTCTCCGATGTTTCCTTCTTTAATTTTCTACATAAATTTTAAAAATTTGAAAAAATTTGGTAAAATAGGTGTTGTTAAATATATGCAACGAAAATAATTACGGATAAGTTAAATCAGATAATTTATAGAAAAGAACTATCAAAAATTTAATTTTAACTTCTTTTCAGTGTCCATTCTAGAGTACTCTGCTACGCTGGCATTTCCCGCCGAAACGTCACAATTAAGTGAGAAGAAATTTAATATATAATTATTAATACTAAAGCAAAATCACCAGGGAACAGTTAAAGGTTAGTAGTCGCGCCGGCGAGCAAAATGCCAAGCTAACTTCTATACCGGAGCCAGGGGCGGATCCAGCCTCTCTCTTTGGGGGGGGGGGCGATGATGTCACAAAAATACAGTATGGCAAGCGAAACCAAGTTGTCAACGGGGGGGGGGGGGGGGGCAGCAGGGTGGGGTATATTTTTCTAAATTTGAAGCTCTTGGAGACGGGGAGACGATCACAAGAAAAAACAAGTTGCCGACAGGGGGGGAGGATGCGAGCAACATACACATTCCTGGTATAAAAGGTAGAATCGGTTCTATTTTCCGGAACTCAAAGCTCTTGGGAAGGGGAGGGGCGATCGCAAGCATACACATTCCTATACTCTATTCAAGAACTAGAGAGAGTAATAAAACTGTTACCGAAACCTCGAACGTACCTGCCCAGTACCGCAGGTAACTAAGGACTGCCGTAAATCTAGTTATATTAATTATATTTAAATATTATAAGCTTTTATAAATTTACTGCAACAGTAAAATTTCTGATAGTTCAATTTAATTTCCGTCAGTGAGCAAAGTACACCTTACAGTGTGGCCTTAGTGATTTATCTTGTTTCTGCTTGTTTTCATATATTATTTGAGTTTAGTGAGATACCCAAAAAATATGGCTTCCACATCTATATTTATTCCAAAATCGTTAAACCAGGGCATTTTTTCCTCAACAAAAAACTTATTACGAAGAATGTTTATGATGCCTTAAGACATCAATATCTAGATAATAATGTTAAAAGCTCTGTTAACATTTGTTCCAACATGACAGTAGTTGGAAAATCTACTATGTATCGAATACTGAAGGAGAAAAAACGACTGGAATTGTTAGTATTCCCATGCCACAATCGATCACAGGCAGACGGAAAACCTCGTTGGAAGAAAAGATATAAACTGCAATAAAAGGAGTTGTACATATATTTTATTATGAGAAGCAAGTCCCAACCGTTGACAAAATTCTAACTAAAATCAATGAAGATCGGGATTTTCCTGAAATTAAAAGAAATGAGCTCTGGAAATTGCTCAGAGAACTTAATTTTTGCTGGAAAAAACCAGATAGGAAATTTGTTCTTATGGATCGTCCGGAAAATGTCCGTTGGAGAAGAAAATATCTCCCTCAAGTAAAAAGTACTTACAAAATTAGTAATTTAACTGAACTTTTGAAAGAATTTTTTGAATAAAGTTACTGCGGAAAATTCGGAAAAATCCATATAATAAAAGAATAAAAGAAAATGTGGAAACTCGATCGGTGAGATAAAGGAACCAATTATAATTAATTTGAGTGACGATAGCTTCACTGACTTTGATTACGAATTAGATACTTAATGTTTACCAGCGTAACCACAATTTATTATTTCTGTAACATATAAAAATTAATTACATTTAATCCCGTTTTAGTGTTTAATTGTAATTCTGCAGATGGTTTAAGAAATAAATGAACTGAAACGTCAAATGTTCTAAAAATGTTTTTAATTAATAATGACCGATAGACCCAAAAAATTTTAATATTATATGGACGAATTTATTTCTTTCTATATGTTTAATTTCTTGTATTTTTGACAATAGGTATTTTGGAAGTATTTATGAATTATAACTTAGAATTTTTTGAGCCTTCCCCCTTGGATCCGCGCCTGACCGGAGCATACGAGTGGGTTATTCAAGGCGCCAATGTATCAGTAGTTAGTTTAAATGCAGAAATTAGTAAATAAATAGTACGAATAGAAAGCTTTAATTGAATTACTCATCAAGCAATTTTTGGTAGTTTAAATAAAATTTGTTATTTTTGAAAAATATTCTCAAAATGGTTAAAGGATTTTAAAATAGAAAACATCTCTCGATCGATTTTATACCAATATATAACGACAGTTACTAAATGTGTTTATAAATATTTTTCCATGAACGGTGTTTCCATCAATTTTGGAAAGAATGCACTTGCCTTTTACCATTTTTTATTGCCCAACTACATAACAAGATAGTAAGCTAACCTTCAATGCAATAGTCTTTTATCAACCCTTTTAAAATTTGTTTCAGTATTAAGTTTTAAGTTGACTTTGTCAAATTAATTGTTGCTTATTTTGTTTCAGTTTTGACTTATAGAAAATTTCACTATTTTAATACTTCTTAATATCTATTATATTGATTGGTCATGGGATGTAAGGTACAATGTATGATGTATACTCCTAACAAAACTAATTATTTTTTTCTGAAGTACTAAATGAACTAATCGTATTTTGTTCGTTATCGCAGAAAAGATTCGGACACCTGGCTGATCTATGATTTTTTAAAACTTTTCGTATAACAACTAAATTACGATTAACACACTTTAACTATTCAAGTATGGTTCACTATAGCTTTAATAATTTTACCATGATCGTTCTTTAATGAAGTGATCGTTGCATGATATTGTGTAATTTAATGTGTAATAACTGTTATTAAATGATAGTCACTATTCTTGGAAAGCTTTAAGGAACTCTGTATAGAAAGGTCACTTACTTTAAAAAATAAAGTAAAAAAATTTACTAGTACTTAGAGTTACGATTGTAGTGCTAACTAATCAATATATTCTGTTAAGGTTGGTCTAATATCACTACTGGTTAAATAACCATAAAAAAATTAGGTCGTGAAATACAAACTTTCTTGCTGATTAATTTTTTTGTGAAAGTTTTAGTGGCTATAAATATAAAATTCAATTCAAATAAGTACAATTACTTTGTGTATCTTTGATATTATAGAACCAATTTCAAAAATATGTGTATTTTTTTTCACTCTAGTCGATAAAATATTTTTCACATATGTATTGTTATGGCTACCTTATAAAATGCAAAGCGCAAAGTAACATTTTTAACACATTCCAGATTATGATCGGGGGCGAATCCAGCCTCTCTCTTTGAAGGGGAGGGTGCGGTGATATCACAAAAGTACAGTATGGCAAGAAAAACAAGTTGTCAACGGGGGGAGGGGGGTACAAGCAGCATACTCATTCCTAATATAAGAGGCAGAATGTGTTCTATCGATCGCAAGCATACAGACTCCTATACCCTATTCAAGTACTAGAGAGAGTAATAAAACTGTTACCGAAACCTCTAACGTACCTGCTCCAGTGCCGCAGGTAACTGAGAACTGCTGTAAATCTAATTATATTTCATTATATTTAAATATATTTTATAAATTTACTGCAACATAGAATTTCTGATAGTTTAATTTAATTTCTGTCAGTGAGCAAAGTACAACTTACAGTTTTTTCTTAGTGATTTATCTTGTTTGCGCTTGTTTTTATATATTATTTGAGATTAGTGAGATACCCAAAAGATATGGCTTTCACCTCTATATTTATTCCAAAATCGTTAAACCAGGGTATTTTTTCCTCAACGAAAAACTTATTACGAAGAATGTTTATGATGCCTTAAAATATCAATATATAGATAATAATGTTAAAAGCTCTGTTGAGATATGTTCCAACATGACAGGAGTTGTAAAATCTACTATGTACCGAATACTGAAGGAGAAAAAACGACTAGAATTGTTAGTACTCCCAAGCCACATTCGATCACAGGCAAACGAAAGATCTCGTTGGAAGAAGAGATAAAAACTGCAATTAAAGGGGTTGTATATACATTTTATTATGAGAAGCAGATCCCAACCATCTACAAAAGTCTAACTAAAATCATTGAAAATCGCGATTTACCTGAAATTAAAAGAACTGATCTCTGGAAATTGCTCAGAGAACTTAATTTTTGCTGGGAAAAACCAGATAGAAAATCTGTTCTTATAAATCGTCCGGAAAATGTCCGATGGAGACGTAAATATCTCTCTCAAGTTGCTGGAAATAACACAATTAATAAAATTAGTAATTTAACTAAACCTTTGAAAGATTTTTTTGAATAAAGTTACTGCGGGAAATTGGGAAAAATCCATATAATAAAAGAATAAAACAAAATGTGAAAACTCGACCTCATTATCGGTGAAATCGGTGAAAAATTATAATTAATTTTAACGAAGATAGTTTCACTGACTTTGATTAGGAATTAGATACGTAATGTTTACTAGTGTAAACACAATTTATTATTTAAATTTTTGTTTTTGTTGTATTTTATTGTTTAATGTTGTTTATATGTTTTTTTATTTTTTTTATATATTTTTATTTTAGTGTGTCCCACTCTTTAATTATATATATATATATATAATATTCTAATTAGCCGTAAGTTTTTTATTACTTTATTATTGTGTTTGTGTCTTTTTCTTAAGCGTGTAGAATAAACATGTTTATCTTATTTTTTGGGGCTATCGTATTTCCATATATAAAATTAAATTAAATTAAGATATCAGTACAATAGAAATAAAAATAAGTAGGTCTAATTTTAATTACAACATAAAAAAAGTAATTACATTTGAATCCCTTTTTAGTGTTTAATTGTAATTCTGCAGATGGTTTAAGAAATAAATAAACTAAAACGTCAAATACCCTTAAAATGTTTTTAATTAATAATAAAATAACCGATAGCCCCAAAAATATTTTATTATTATATGGACGAATTTATTTTTTTATATATGTTTAACTTTTTGTATTTTTGACAATGGATATTTTGTAAGTATTTAAATCATAACTTAGAATTTTTTGAGAGAATAATCCTACGATTCTATTATTATAGACCGGTATTTTTGATTATAAAATTTCTAACCCACTCCTATGAAAAATATACGTCTAACAGATTTTGCTAAAAACACCGGACTAAAGAACACAGGTAGTTTGTGAAGAGAAAAAGGATAAAAAATGATTTATTACTCTCTCTAGTTCTTGAATAAACTATAATTTAAGAGGAAAAATCGAGTCCATTTTCCTAAACTCAAAGCTCTTGGGGGGGGGGGGGCGAATCGCCCCCCCCCCCCCTGGATCTGCGCCTGATTATAATACGAAAATTTTCATTTTGTTGTTGAAGTATCAAGTTTTCACAAATTAATATTTAGGATCTAAAACCCTTTGTGCTATTTATTTAACTCAATTTTTGAAATAACGCTGCAAGAAATTTAAAAATATTGATATTTTACATACAAATATTTCTCCAAATTAAAATTGTTTATTATTAGGAATGACATAGTCAACATCTTCTATATTAACTACAGGGCTTAATATAGGCTTAATATAGTAAACTTTGAACTTGCAAGCACCCTGTATTCAACTGTTCAATTAAAAAGACTAAAATACAGATACTAAAATGAAAACATACCATGAGGAAGTTTGTGATATTTTATTAAGTTTTCATACCGTAATATCTAGATTGATAGATCTATTTCACTAATTAATTAAAAACTTTTCCATAGAAGAAATTTGAACCAGAAAACATCATAAGCGACATAAAAAAATAAACCTATTAGGAAACTTCCTAATTGATTTTATGTTGAAACATAGGTTTTAAAAGTTGAGGCTGAATATTTTTTATCGAATCATTTTCATAAATAATTGATCAAATAAAAACAGTTGGAATTCGAGTACATCTAATGGAGATATTGAATTTGATATTAGGAGTGACCTTGAAGGTTATTTCAAGGACACGAGTTTTAAAAATAAAAATTTTCACTCCTTTGTGGAAATCAAAAATAGGAAAAATTGCGCGTCCAAACATATAAGTAACTTATAAATTTTCAATTTATTTAGAGAATTCTTGAAGGCCAAATCTAATAAATCTGAGTCTCTATTCGAGTAAACACGTTTGAACACCAAAATTATCCAGATAAGGCTTGATAATTATTGAGTATTTGACCGAACTGTAACCTTGACCATCGATCTTCAAGTAAATTTTGCCGTCCACATTTATGCTTGCAAAATTCTGCTTTTATATATGTATTTATATCGTAAATAAAAATTACTTGAATGATATTTTTCTGAAATATCTTAAAAATTAAATAATATAGGTAAAAGTTAAGGTATAGTGTCTTTGTTTAATTATTAAAAAATTTAAATTGGATAAGTTATAGTTTTTGATCCCGGTGTAGTAAAATAAAATATATATTAGGTTTTTAGAACTTCATTTAAGAGAAAACAAAGTGTGCAGAGCACTTTGGATGCATGAAATTGTATTTTACTGTTGAGGGTGGTTCGTTGGTTAATTAGGTCGATTTGTTGGATAACTCTTTGTACCTGTTCCCTGCCCAAGTATTTGTGGGTCTATTCTGCCTCCCTTGCCTCAATGATTTGACCGTTCTGCATCTAAAATGCTCCCTTTTATTTACCGGGTGTCAACGAATCTATTAGACAAGTCATAATTTCTAGAGTATTATGTGTATCAAAATGAGAATTGGTACAGGTAAATGGTATGTGAAGGGGAGAGTTTTCGCATATTTTCCACTTTCCGGCCACTTCCGGTTTCACCGGAAATGGCCCCGGTTTTGAATTTTTAAATAGAACACCCTGTATATTTTAACATTTTTGGATTTCTGAGACAATTCTAGATCAGAATGTGACATTTTAAAAACTTTTTACGTCTACTTCATTTTTTTAGAGCCACTTTTAAAATTGCATCTAGGTGGCCATGATCGGACGCAAACTAATCTAAGGGCCTTAGGTGATGTCAAAAAAATACAATCGCAAAGTTTTAGTTACTAGTATGAAAGACAGGAATAAGACAAGTTGACAAAATTACGTTTTCATTTCTAACTATTAATTTTCAAATGGCGACCCCTTTTTGACAACTACTTTTCGAAAAAAACATTCTTTGACGAATCTAACGGTAGTAATTTATTTGCGATTGGATTAGACATAAGAACAGAAATTAAATATTATTAAGCAAAATACTGGATAATTTATTTACTTATGACAAGTGCGCCATGGACAGCTATGATGCATAATAATTGGCAACTGTCTTCTTTGGAAAACAAAGCACTCACTTAAGTAGATAATGACAGTGACATACGCTCTAAGAACAGACGTAAAAGTTTCTTAATTTTCGTTAAGTTTAGTTTAAATTTTCGTTAAAATAATGTATACTCAAAGTGAAAAAGTGGATATGTTATTAATATTTGGAGAGTGTCATAGAAATTCAAGAAATGCTGCCGAGTTGTATGCTCATAGATATCCGAATCAGCAACATCCAGCCCATCAGTATTTTCCGTATGTCGAGACTCGTTTTAGGCAAATAGGAAATCAAGAGGCGGAACAGAGGTTTATCATAAATGAAGAGACTGAGATTAACGTACTTGCTATGGTTGAGGTTGATAAAACAGTTTCGTTAAGAAAAATTAGTCAAGAACTGCAGATAAGTTATGAATCAGCAAGAAAAATACTGAAAAAGCATGGATATCGAGCATTTAAATATCAGTTACATCAACATTTGTATACTGAGGATGGTGATAGACGGGTAATGTTTTGTGATTGGCTGCTTCAAAATCATAGAGTTAACCCAAATTTTATCGATTTTATTTTCCGACGAATCCCGATTTACAAATAATGGTATGTTCAATAAGCAAAATACTCGGTACTGGGCCCAACAAAATCAACATGAAATGAGAGAGGGCAATTTTCATGAAAGATTTGGCGTCAATGTCTGGGCTGGTATCGTTGGAAACAGAATAATTGGGCCAATATTGTTTCAAGGTCAGTTAACAGGGGTTAGATACTTAGGTTTTCTTCAAAATGAAATCGAAAATCATCTCAATGATATACCTTTAGCAGTTTTACGGCGAATTTACTTTCAACAAGATGAAGCATCGCCTCACAATACTAGAGAAGTTCTTAATTATTTAATAGAGCATTTTAATAATCGAATTATTGCAACCAATGGTCCGGTATGGTGGCCGCCCGCTCACCGGATCTTACTGTCCTCAAGTTCTTTGTCTGGGGATATGTTAAAGAAAGGGTTTACTATGGAGCAGCCCCAGCTACTCCTGAAATATTAGAAGAAAGAATTTTACGGGCATTTAGAAGTATAACGCCCCAAATGCTACAAAACGTGTTGAGAGAAACAATTGAACGAGTTGAAATGTGTCGTGAAAAAGAAGGAATGCACTTTGAACATTTACTACACTAAAATTTTTAACAAATTCAGCTACTGTACTTTCAAATATTTTAAGTGCGTCGTCTAAGTTATTAACTTATTTTGTTAGTTTTTTGTTAATTTTGTTAAATTTTTAATCCAATTTCTGTCTTTCATACTAGTCACTAAAACTTTGCGATTGTATTTTTTTGACATCAACTAAGGCCGTTAGATTAGTTTGCGTCCGATCATGGCCACCTAGATGCAATTTTAAAAGTGGCTCTAAAAAAATGAAGTAGACGTAAAAAGTTTTTAAAACGTCACATTCTGATCTAGAATTGTCTCAGAAATCCAAAGATGTTAAAATATACAGGGTATTCTATTTAAGAATTCAAAACCGAGGCCATTTCCGGTGAAACCGGAAGTGACCGAAAAGTGGAAAATATGCGAAAACTCTCCTCTTCACATAACATTTACCTGTATCAATTATCATTTTGATACACATAATACTCTAGAAATTATGACTTGTCTAATAGATTCGTTGACACCCGGTATAGTCGTATATAAATAGCGGTATTTATAAAGGCATATGCATTCCTATATCCCCGTCATGATTTTAAGTATTGGTTACAATTTATTTCTGGTGGCAGCCATCAATTTAAGATCATCCGTATACAGAAGATGGTTTAGTCTCACCACCTATTCACAATTATTCTTAATACTGAAGCAACATTTGGTAGAATTGAAATGACTTGATAGCGGGTTCATGGCAAGCCGGAACCATAATGGGCTTAATGAATTTCCCTGAAATATTTTCCTTCGTGCTGAGATTACATCTGTCTCGATGATGTTGCTAAAAAGTTTTTGCCTTTCGATTCTAGTTCTCCAAGTTAATATGAGATGTCCTAAGAAAGGACACAATTAGTACATCGACTGTCTATATTCTCAGTATAGCTGCCAGCCAGTCATGTGGCACCGAGTCAAATGCTTTTGGGTAGCCACGTAGGCAGTGATTAAGTTTGCATCGATAATAAGTTGCTCTTTGCAACCCTTTGCTCCTCTGGCACATTATTGTGACTGACTTATAATGATGTTTTGTTGGTAATGTGTCTGGATATGTTGTGGCAAGCATGATGTGATTGGACGATATTTGACTGGATCTTGTATATAATGCTGATTTTTGGCCAAAGATACATAATTTTCTCTGTAAAAAAAATGACATTTTCTGTTGATCTAGGAAAAAATCACACATCAATAGTGATGTATTGGTACCTACTCTAAGACTTTTTAGGCCAGTAGTTCTGGACATGATCAGGACCCGGGACTTTCCAATTATAAAGGTTTTCGACGATGTTATTGATTTCCTTGGTGACGAAAAGCTCGAATTGCATCTGACTGTAGTCCTAGCAGATTTGATGTACTTCGTAGATCCAGCTAGTGTAGTGGGTGGTTGTAGCTAGTTCACTTCTCCAGAACTTATCTACCTTTTCTTTATTCTGGTGTCGATTATTCGCCATGTTTTGTGAAGAGCTTAACTTCCGATAAAATTTCTTTCCGATACCTCAAAAAGGGCATTAGATCACCTTCGATCGTTGCTGTCTTTATATCTCTTTAACCGCCCCGCAGCCATGGAAAGTTTTTGTTTGGGTGCGTCGAGATATTGCTCGCAGTGCTGTTTATTGGGTCACGTTGCGAGTGGTATTAGTCCCGACTCAATATTTCTTGTACTCGTCTCTGTAATTTTTCATTTCTAAAACCAAAAATATACGCTGTCGACTGTCATGTCTTTCTGAAGATTTTCAATCTTTTTAGTAAGTCCTTTTTCTAGCTGCTGCAGTTGCAGCGTAGTATATGTAAATGATCCAGCTTGTGAGACATAAACTGGCAAAACTCTGTTGTTTATGTTATCCGATACAATATAGAATTTTTTAGAATAGTTTACTCTTGGCAGTGGTGGAGTGTAAATTGGTTAGTTACATCATATTCCAGCACTGCCTTACTCATTTCAGTGAATATTTTCTGATAAGGTTCAACAAGGTCGTCTTAAATGTCGTTATTTGTTGATCTTTCGCTCGATTTCCATTTTTACAATGTCCAGTCTCGTTTATGGATTTGATGTACAATTATGTTATTTCGTAGAATAACCCTGTGTTGATATGCTATTCTTTGTTGCTACACTGGTATATGTGCATACTCCCTGTGAAATTTGGCGAGTAGTAATTGTCTGTAGCCGATCATGTTTAGTCCTAAATGAGTTACTCTGTCCATTTCTTGAGCTGTTTTGATATTACCGCTTAAGTGGTAGTTGAGGTTCCCACGCAGCATTTTCGGTAGGTAAAGCCCTTTGTGTCCAACGATTTTTTCATTGTTATCATCAATGCCTCTTTTCACGCGCCCGATTTTTATTTTAATGATGTTAACTTGCATTTTTGGGATTAGTTTATTTCGGAGAATAAACCTTTATTGCTCTGCTATTCTCTATTGCGACACTTACTCGTGTGGGTACTCTTTGCAGAATTTGTCTACATGATTTCTATAGTCAATCATCTCTCGTCCTGAATGAGTTACTCTGTAAAAAATGCTCATTTTTGACTCATTCATAGACACAGTTCATTTCATGTGCTCTCTTGTTCTCTTCACTTAAGTGATCGCTTCTTGACGTTTCCTCGCAAGACTCTGTGTTGTGGCTTCTTGTGCGACAAAGACCCCCTCCTCAACCTATTGCTTCTTAAAAACAGAAGATTGTCTCCCCCAGAATCCATGAGACAGCCCTCAGCAGAGGGGAAGGATCCTCAGGCGCCAGCGGTACCCACCTGGGGTAAATAATTCTTATGTCTTTGTTCCTCCATCTTTTTTAAAACTATTATTTGAATTTTTATTTATTACCAAAACAAGGCATTTTATTTTATATTTCGTAGTTTAGTAGTTTTATAGTACGTTAATAACAAGGTTGTTGTTCCGGAACAGAAATTCCCTAAAGAAATACCTACTGCAACGATTTACCTGAATTCCGATTGCTTGTTTCGTTATGGTCCATAAAATTAGATTTATAGAGGCGTAAAGATTTCCGATTAAACTTTCTGTATTCTGGATATAAGAAATAATAAATGTAGGTATAACTCTAATAAAAAAAAACATACCACATCTTCAAAATACACTATCGTGTTAAAGGTAAAATTTTATTAGAACTCTTTTTTTAAATTTAAATTTGATACCATCACCCTCAAGATGATCTTAATATAAAATGGATTCTAATTGTACAAGCATTCACATAATATTATACCATATGGGCAAAAGTTAAATTTAGGTTATAGTTGTCAAGTGTCTTTATTACCATCATCATCATCCGACCGCTGTTCGGTGTATTTATGCAAATGCAATAATACTTTAATTAAAAAATTACCCATTACGACATGTCAGAATCGTACGTTCTGACATTGCTTTAAAATTTAATCATTTATAGGGATACATGAAGTGTTCAATTTTATTAGTCAACCGGATTTTCAAAAGTTAGGGCTTCGACTGCTGAATATTCTTTATGTATGTACACCGATTACTTTAGAACGGATTCACTGATTTGAATGCATTTTTTTGCTACACTCAAGAAGCTGCTTCGACTTTATTCCAACAAAACTGCATTGGTGGATTTAATTATTTATATAGCGATAAAACACCTACGAAAACCACTGAATATAACCAGCCTAGTAAATTTAATCATAGCCATCGTTCGTTCACAGACGAGTCGCGTGAAGGTGATCCAAAATCAATTGTAGTGAAGGAAAACATAGTTGCTGTACGTCAACTGATAATTTAAGATCATCATGTGATGTACCGTGAGATTAAGACATAGACATTTGACCGTGAAGAAGCTATGTTCGCACTGGCTTCCGTGTAAATTAACAATTGTTCAAAAAAGGGTTTGTGTGGATTGGTGCAAAGAAATGCTAAAAAAACCATCGCGGTGCTTCTAAATACAGTAGTAAAATCGTTACAGATAACGAGTCGTGGACCACGTGGATGAGAATAAGCCCGAAAGTAAACAGCAGTCAACCGTATGGGTGTTCCATGGTGAAGTAAAACCAACAAAAGTAACTCGGCACGAAGCACTTCAAAAAGTGGTTGCCTGTTTTTTCGGAAAAGTTGTCCATGTCAAAATCGCTCCTTTAGAGAATCCTAGAGTGGTAAATTTTGTATCGGTGAAAACAAATTCACAGAATTCCCCTTCTATATTCTAATACAATTTGAAAAAAAGGGGATTTAAAGGATAAAGTAGTGCCAGAAAATATATAATAACAAAATTAATATTAAACCGACACCTTTTTAAGAACGGACAATTACATTTATGTATGTAGCTTTCACCATATTTAGTACATACAACTTATGTCCGGAAACAATTAATTTATTAAAAAACTTAATTCCGAGAGTGAAGTAATATAAACGTAATACTGAAAAATATTATGCCACCTACGAAAAATGTTTCAACTACAAAAAAATACAAATATAAAACTCATAACACAGCTTAAAAAAATATGTCCTTTTGTTTATGAAAATTTGACACCGAAAATATTATTTGATATAACAAAATAATTTTTAATTGTTTATATTATATTTAACATAATAACAAAAAAACTTTAACTTCTTCAAATTTTTTACAGGAAAACTTTTACTTTTAATTTGTTTGACCTATTTTTCATTTTCTTTCTATATTGATTTTTTACTTAAATAAAAGATGTGTTTCATAGCCTAAAATATTATGACAAAATTAAAAGAACAAGCGTCATATCTTATTTTATTTAATTTAGAAAATAAAGTAGTATCATACCTTTATATATTACGACATATCTATTAGTATAATGTGGGTTGTATATCATATAATTAAGGTATTAACTGATATTCTTACATATATAATGAGATATATAACAATAGACGAGCACTTAATAATCATTCTTATAATATCTAATCTATCTAATAGATTACTCAAACTTTTATTTATATATAGCCATAAGAACCGTTATTTAGAAATCAGAATGTTTTTTTCAATTTTTTTAGACACCTTGTTAAAAGATTTCCATACAATATTAAACACAAATAAAACTAAGCTTCCTATTTTTTTTTGCTTATCGCTACCACAATTTCTTAAATATAATTTTTAAACATTCCTTTTTGCTTCCAAATACTTGATCATTGTGGCATACAGTTCAATTAATTGTAATCCAACTTATGAAGTCACAAAATCTATATACCCGAAGTTTGCTTGAAGTGTTTTGACACACTGATTATAAATTTTGATATTGCAACTTTGAAAAATAACAGCTTCATTTGTTTAAAAGAATTTTTCCTAAACAAATTGAAAATTTTCATGTTTCTGATTACACTATTGTAATTGTTATCTAATCGACAGTTATTTCTATTTCAAGTATAGTTCTTCTTTCGAATTTGAAAAATAATAATTAGAACAAAAATTATTGCCCATTATTGTAAAAATATCGCAAGCGCGATTTCCACACTTCAATTTTAGCTTATATCTTGACTTCTAATTAACATGTTGTGCTCCACAATGTCTCATTTTTATGAGGAAAGAATCCTAGAAAATATGTTTAATGAAACAATATAGCATGAGCTCGGAAAAACTGGCCTTCTTAATTTAGATCATAATTTGCCGGTTTGTTCGACGTATACCTATTACGCAGTATGTTCGAATAATATAGCTACAAATATTGGACGATTAATTTTTTTACGAAAATTAATTTATTAATATCGTATTAAAACTTATATTGTCAATTCATAAAAATATTTGTTAATATAACAACTTTTTAATTCACTCTGTTTTAATAACATTTATTTCGTAGTTTTCTTTAAATGTACAAAAAGAACAGTACTCAGTTTCAGCTTTTACCCACGCACGTTTTCTCGTACAACCCTAGTGAGTACAGTGGCTAATATGAACTTATATATATATATATATTTTTTTTTTTTTTGTAGTAAAAAAGGTCGTTTTGTTCGATAAAATCATATAAGATTAGATTTAAAACTTCACTGCGTAAATCCAAGCAGCTTGTATGGGTACACTGAACATTATACGCTCAAAAAATATGCAGTTTTATAAATTTGCTCGTGAGGAGAAAAACAACCGTCAAAGATCGACTACACTCATCAAAGAATAAGAATTTTTAATTAGAAATTTAATATACCGACGCAAAAGAAAAGGTATAAAGCTTTAAATGTAGGCAAAGTGGTGCTGTTGTCTTACTCTGCAATGTATCTATATTGCAAACAGATCTTGATTTATCATCCAGAAAATCTCCAAAGTATCAAATTCAGTGCATATCAAGCTATCATTGAAATTATATCGTTGACACCATGTATTTCAGACACTATCAAATTGTGGACCAAGGTAAATAGGGCTAGATCCTTATCTTTTAGCTTTAGAAAGTTGCGCTAGCATTTTTGCAGCCCTTTTAGAAACACCCTGTGTAAACATATAAGATAACAACACTATTATTGTACCGTAATTCTTAGGTCCAAAATTAACATCGGTTTAGTGTAGCCGAAGATAGTTTTATATTCTGGATAAATCACTCAGAAATGATTGCAGAACTGGCAATTGACAAATAAGCCAGTCTGACAACGTAAGCTTGAAGCATGAAAAATTACTAGCAGAAAAAATATCAAAAATAAACAATTTTCTTACTTCTTTTTCCATTATAACTCCATAAATATCAATCCTAGAGCAAAATATTATAAGACATAATTTATTCGTCGGAAAATTTCTTTTGGATCTATGCTATTCTGACTTTGCGAATTGATATTACAAAATTGAAAAATATGCAAAAAACAGAGATGAAAAGAACATTTTTTCAATTGAGCTGTAAACAACTTTAAACCCAGCCAATGTTTTCGGCCTTTGAGCATACTGAGTTTCAATTTTTAACAAATAAATCCTACAAGGAATGATCCCAATTTGTCAAATAATTTTAGGCTTACATTTCGTTTAATAATCGCAAAGTTATTCGATTTGATTATAAGCAAGAAAGAGTGTGGTTTTTAAAAACTTTTCGAGACTTTCCAAACTCTTCGATCAGAGAAAGTTATTACAAGACAAGAAATATTACAACAATATTGCGGAATAATTAAGTTTCGGTAAATAGCGAAAACACTTAACAATGAGTTACCAAAAAATCAATAATTAGCTAATCAGGTTAGTTCAGGTTGAGACAACATCTTGATAAGAGACATTTGCAAGACTCAAAACCTGAATTAAATTCTAGAAGAAGTGATAGTAGTATAGTATTTAAAGGGTAATAATATTAAAGGGGCGAAGGCAAGTTTCTTAAGTTATCATATTTTTTTAAGTTTCCAAATAAACATGAATTTTGTATCTTTCAAAATATTAAATGCTAAGTATTTTTCGCTAAATTTGTTGTGTGAAATGATTTTTCAAAATCTTATAAATTAAAAAGTTTGTTTGTGGCCAGTCAATAATCTTTCAATAGGACGACCTCCTTTCCATCAAGGAGCCATCCTACAATATGTTTCAATAATGACTGTTTAAAAGTTATATAGTAATATACATTCATTAATATTAACAGTAACACAAAAGTTCATCGCTAGAATTGAGTTTTATGTACCACAATATTATTAAAAGTTTCTTGTCTCAAAATTAATACTGCGCCATCAATTATTATCATAATAGTTTACTTGAAATTACTAAGATGTTTTTCTTCATGATGTATCCATTTATTAAATTTTATCATTCAGTATTTGTTTATTAAAATAATGTAGGTCTCGAGTGTATATTTTTGTACACAAAATGTGTCCATTTATTCAATATTAAAACAAAATTAACTTTTATCCCCTAGGAGTACTCAGCTTAATATTATGTGAAGATAAACTTTTATGTTGCATATGGGAAATACAGGACTGTTTAAACTTTTATTTTAGCATATTAAATTTACCAACTAAAAGCTTCAAGAAAAGTTTTATATCGCTTTTCATCCTACTAAATGTTAAACAATAAAATTGAACTTAATTGTATAGTTTAATATTCAGAACATTTTATTTTTCCTATTTCTTTTTTGTGTTGGCTGTTACAGTATTTAATTTCATCTTGTGGTTGCGCATTAATGCTGTTCGTATTTTTTTTGGTATACTAAATACAGCTATTTTTTTGGCAATTATTATAAATGCCAAACATTTTCTTTAGAAAACGAATATCATTATTTCAAATTCATTCCCCAAATATCTGCTGTTAAAGAGGTAGTAATTCTATTTCGGATCGATGGGGCATTGATCCTCATAAACCTAAAGGACTAGATGATGTAATGCCAGCTTCTCTAGAAGAGTCTAAGCCTCTCCCCAATCAGAACTGTACTGCGTGGTGAAGAATCATTCTACAAAGGACTCTGTTGGTTCGAATCTAAATTGGTATGTCGGCAAATATACCTATTGAACGGTAACAGTATCAACAGGATTGGGATAGAGTAGATAGTAAAAACGGAACGGCTTTAATCTAATTACTTACGTTTTGAGTTAGAGCATTGTCGTGGCCGCAATACTGCTATGTGTAGCGCAAGGAAAAATCAACACATTCAAGTCCCAAAAATAATTATAATGGTTAAGGATGCAGAAATATTTGTCAGTCCCCAACAACCATTGAATAGCTGGAAAGTGAAAAAGGGTGATTAAACTTGCCACATGGAATACAAGAAGCATTTACAAATCTGAAAAAATTCACAATATAGTACAATAAATGCAAAAATAAAACATTGACATTATTAGCGTTAACATGGAGAGATGGCTTAATACAGGACAATTTTACACTGCAAAGGGCATGACATTTTTTCTGCAAATAATGATAACATGTTTCAATTATCGTCGCTGAAGACTTCGCGTCCTTTATTATTAACTTCACCCCTGTTTCAGATAGTTATGCTCCAATCGCGGAAAACCAAAGGAAAAATCGGATTATTTTATGAAGAGATATCCATAGTTTTGGCTTAAAAAAACTAAAAGATGTTACAGTAGTCATAAAGGACTATAATTTAACGATTGAAAAAGGAATATGGGACAAATATCTAGGCGAATATTATCTAGAGATAATGAACCAAGAAACAAACTATTGAACTGTAAACTTATTACGTTCAAATTCTAGTAAGATAACATCCAGAAAATAATTAAAAAGCAGATAAAATTTATTATAATAAATGAAAGATACAGAAATTTCATTAAGTCAACCAAAATTTATTCAGGCTCAGACATCTCTTCCGACTATAATTTCTTGGTAACCATAATGCACATTAAGCTCAAAAGCATAGTAATCACAACAAAAATAAGTAAAATAAATGTAAACGGCTTGCAGAAACATGAGATAAGACAGAACCTTATAGAAAAAATTTATTAAAATTGGAGAAAAGGATTTAGCCTAAAACAAGGAGAAAATAGTGAAAACAACAATGAATAATTTATGATATTTTCCACTTAATAGTTTAAAGATGGGCCTTTAAAGGTATATGTGAACAGTAATATAAAGGCCTATGGATAATTTATTTTCAAGAGTATTAAAAAATGCCCTGGGAGAAAATATGCTTATCTTAAATCAAATAACTTACCGAAAAACTTCGATATCTGCTGGTGTAATTTTCTTTACTGCTACCAGGTATTTTGAGGGTATTTACAACCAAGAAATAAATTAAGGAAACAGGAACAAAGGAATACAGGGGAATCTTTTTCTTGTTGAATCCCACCGTATATACCTTTCCGATAAAACCCGCCCGAAAAGTTTTAAGTTTTAAATTTGCATGCCGTTATGCTATTTATCGGTTCTGACCGTTTTCAGAGACTCTTTAATTTCCGATCTTATTTTCTTAACCCTAAAAAGGCGAGGTGGTCGATAATTACAACTATCTTTTCTTAGCAAACTTGCTCAAACAGCCTGATACAAGTAAAAATCAAAGTGGTCGAAGAAGACTTCTATAGGGAAAAGTGCTCATGAATCGAGAAACTACAAACGAAACACGACTTCATTATTTACAACAGAGAAAAATAATTTGCGCGGAATACATAGACAGACTTGGATGGAACGGTAAAAAAAATAAATCATGTATAGAAGCTCTTTAAAAATAACAGAGATCAAAGTAGCCTGTAAATATACATGAAAAGAAGTGTCGAAAATAGCAATGACTGAAGTTTCTAAATGCTCTGAGATCACTAAAGAACGGGAAAGCACGGAATCAAATCAACTTCCATCCAAAATTATTAAACTAATCGAAAAGGATCACAAACATTTTAGTGAATCTATTTAACAGCATCTATAATACAGGAGTTACACGAAATAATTAGCTAATATCAACTTTTGTGATTATCGAAGAAACCAAAATTCAAATTTATTACTACACGTGTTTTATTTTCTACAACAAAACTTTTGATTAAGTTCGTCATAATCATCTAATGAAATTACTAAAATAAAATAGTAATACAGATGAAACAAAACACAACAGAAGAATTTGAAATAAAAGATGTACAGGGTGAGTCAACGATTGGATGAAGAAGGTTTGTGCCTTTTCGGTGAAATTAACAAAGAAACTATATTTATTGTTTGATACAGTTTATTTTTACGCAGATTTTAAAAATATTTAGGACTCTACAGGGTGAGCCAAAAAACTAGAACAGCATAAAGTTGTATTTTTTTAAATAGAACACCCTATATACGAATCGTATTTTCGATTTAGCTTATAATTTTAAATCTTTTTTATTAAAGGTTTACTATAACAAAACTTTATAGTTTCTGAGATAATTAAGTTTAAAGAAAAAAAGTCACATTTTCAAGCATCAATTCAATCCTAAATAACGTTTTCAATTTTGTGACAAATATATTCAAATTTGGAATTTAACAAAGCCAAGGACAAGTTAACATAATTTTTACCTAATATTTGCAATAAAAGCTACAGGGTGTTGAACACATCGGCTCAAATTTGAACAAGTTTAAATGAATAAATACCTTTTTTTTAAATGGTACACCCTGTATATTTTCATGTTATTTAATAGAGTAATAAAAACCCTAAAAGTTTTGTTCAATATATCCTATACCTATTTATAACATTTTTTGAGATATTTCAGTTTTTCTTATTTTCCATACTTTTTTACAGAAATAGTCTTCATTATCATAGTAGCTATGGCAAAAACAATGTAAAAGAACATTTTTCTGTGTGTCAAATTTATAACCGCAATCGCTTCTTTTGGTTTTTATGTAGTGTAGTTTGGTTTTTTTTTGCATTCATCTTATATTGTAAAATGAATTTTCCAAAGAATGAGTTAACAGATATGATTTATACAATAGGAGAGGCTCAAAAAAATTGTCTTCTTGCTCAAAGAATTTACAAAATGAAGTATCCTGATCGATGCCAGCCTAATACCCATACTTTTCAAAACTTAATGCAAAGATTTGATTCTTCTGGTACTGTTGATTATCCAAAACGTAAAGTGGTCAACAAACCAGTAACTAATGAAGAAAAAGAACTACAAGTATTGTTAAATGTTCAGGAAAATCCTTATATTGGTAGCCGTCGGTTAGCAGCATTATGCGAAACATCACAATCCACCGCTAATCGTACTACCAAGAAATATAGGTATCATCCATATCACATGGAATTACACCAAGAATTGCATGGACAGGATTTTGAAAGTCGTGTAAACTTTTGTCGTACAATAAATGCGGAGATTCAATTAAATCTAAATTTATTATGCAAGGTAATGTTTAGTGATGAAGCTACTTTTAGAAGGAACGGTGCCGTAAATAGACGCAACATGCATTATTATGCCACAGAAAACCCATTTTGGATTAGAGAGGTGCAACATCAAAACCACTGGTCATTAAATGTTTGGTGTGGTATTCATCATAATCGAATTATTGGACCCCACTTTTTTAATGAACACCACTAAATGGCCATAGTTACCTGAACTTTCTACAAGAAGAACTACCCCAACTGCTTCAAGGTCTCGATAGGGATGAGCTCGACAGTATGTGGTTCCAGCACGATGGTGCGCCTCCGCATTACCATCGTGAAGTTCGTGCGTTTTTGGACCAACGATATCCGCAAAAATGGATTGGACGTGGGGGTTTCATTGACTGGCCACCAAAGTCTTGCGACATCACCCCATTAGATTTCTTCCTATGGGGTTATATTAAAAATAAGGTGTATGTTAATCCACCAACAACAGTGGAAGATATGCGAAACAGGATTAGGGATACCTGTAGAACAATAACGCCACTAATTTTGTCCAGGGTCCGAGAAAATCTGCAAAAAAGACTAAATTTGTGCATTGCACAAGAGGATCGTTTATTCGAACACTTATTAAAAAGAAATAATTAATCTCAGTATCTAATAGGTAATTTTTTTGTTTCAATTTAGTATAAAAGTAAATATGTATTTGCCTTGTCGTTATTGTTGTGTTAATTTTTTCACATTATGTTTAATTAAACTATTGCCGTTGTAATATAACGAATAATACATTTCATCATATTTAACCACATTCTATTTGTTTCTGTAGTTTCTTTTTATTATTTTACATGGCTACTATGATAATGAAGACTATTTCTGTAAAAAAGTATGGAAAATAAGAAAAACTGAAATATCTCAAAAACTATTATAAATAGGTATAGGATATATTGAACAAAACTTTTAGGGTTTTTATTACTCTATTAAATAACATGAAAATATACAGGGTATACCATTTAAAAAAAAAAGATATTTATTCATTTAAACTTGTTCAAATTTGAGCCGATGTGTTCAACACCCTGTAGCTTTTATTGCAAATATTAGGTAAAAATTATGTTAACTTGTCCTTGGTCTTGCTAAATTCCAAATTTGAATATATTTGTCACAAAATTGAAAACGTTATTTAGGATTGAATTGATGCTTGAAAATGTGACTTTTTTTCTTTAAACTTAATTATCTCAGAAACTATAAAGTTTTGTTATAGTAAACCCGTAATAAAAAAGATTTAAAATTATAAGCTAAATCGAAAATACGATTCGTATATAGGGTGTTCTATTTAAAAAAATACAATACTTTATGCTGTCCTAGTTTTTTGGCTCACCCTGTAGAGTCCTAAATATTTTTAAAATCTGCGTAAAAATAAACTGTATCAAACAATAAATATAGTTTCTTTGTTAATTTCACCGAAAAGGCACAAACCTACTTCATCCCATCGTTGACTCACCCTGTACAAGACAGAAGTGTGTACTTTCGATAATCTAAATGAATTATGAATAATCACCAGATCACCCTTGTAGTAGAAAGGCTGCTGGATCTACAAACGCTTAATATAAATGTGGCCGAAGTCAGTGAAGAAAAGGGATTATTACTGAATGTAAATAAGACCCAGTTGATCGTGATTGTCAAGATAATAACACAGAAAATTTATACATTCATAATTAATCAACCGAAAGATTAAAAAATAACTCTATACTTGTTGAAAAAGTTTTGAACCACATTCATGAAAATAAACTTTTCTAGAGTCAAGACGTGACCTTGGGACTAAAAATACATTTGGTAAGATGCTATATGTTGTGTATTATGGTGTAGAGGGGTAAGCCTTGAAAAATAATGACATAAAGAAGTTCGAAGTTTTTGAATTGTGCATATATCGCAAAACATTAAGAATCTCATGGATCGATAAATCGATTAAAAATTTCAAGATGTTGAAAATCATGACGTCAAAGAATATAATAATTTCGACAATCAAAATATTTAAACTACTTTATTTCAGACAACTTATTATTAATGGACTGTGGTAAGAAGGTTAATATGAACACATTCTTGGCTGAAGAATCTAGGGATTGGTATAATTATACCTACAAAAATTTGTTTATATCATCAGTGTCGAAAATATATTGCCAACCTTCGGAACGTATCGTCGAATTATTTTTTTACTTTCCTAAAATTATTGATGGATTTTTTAATATTGCGTCTCAATTATCTCATTTGAATTTAATACATCATCATAATGAGACAAAATCCGTACTCTTCAACTAATAATAAAGAACCTAGGACGTTATACTGTGAAATTAAAGAGTTATGAATGTTAACCTTCGGAACGTGTTGTCGAATCATTTTTTTACTTTCGTAACATTATTGATAGATTTTTTCAATATTGCAGGTCAATTATCTCATTTGAATTTAATACAATTATAATGAGACAAAATTCGTATGTTCAGCTAATAATAAAGAACCTAGGACATCATACCGTGAAATTAGATAGTTATGCCTGAAAAATATGTGACATATGGTCCTTATGCATTTAATAACAAAAAAGCAGATGTCGCAATGTGTTGCAAAATATTAAAAAATAAAACACGAGATCAATGCTCGTAAAAACCACGGTCCGTATCGTTACAAATGCACTAGAAAATATCCCTAGGGAGTAAAATGTATTATTCCAGCAAATTGCAGTAAACTAAATTAAAATTACCAATATGCAATACAAATTATCCCCTCAGTGGCTTTTAATGTATCGAGAGTTTGTATAGTTATTGCAAACAATAAAAATACTTTAAGTCTTGTTACCTTATAAGAAAACCAATTTAAGTGTTTTCATTCTAGATCGAATAAAAAAAAAATTATGCCGTGCTCAAACTAATTTTAATATTATGTTTCATTTTTTCAAATGGAAATAGGATCTTAATTTGATAACTGGAAAATTAAATCTCCAAAAACCTTTCATGTTTTATAACCTAATTTATACCAAATAATATTTTGAAAAGGGACATATAGTTCGTCTTCTTACATATTTTCTTTCATAGGAAAAATAAAGGAAATCTTAAAGTAATGACAGGTTAGTTTAAAACGCCTTTACCATTTTTATTTACAAATGCTGAAAAAATTAAACAAGAAAACACAAAATACCATTTAGTCTCTACAGTGTGTGTCTCAATAATCAGCAACAATTTATTAATAATTCGTCTAAAATCTAGATTTATTGTATACCCATTTATTACTAACTGATTTTGTATAAATTTGATATAAATTCTTCTTCTTCTTCTTCTTCTTCTTCTTCTACTTCTTGGAGATCTGTCGATCTGTTAATTCTGAAGCTGCCTCTGCATCTTTTCCTGAGAGGTAGATTGCCAACTATCTTTCCACCTTTTAGGGGGCCTCCCGGGAGGTCTTGAGCCGGGCGGGTTATTTTCTAGGACTATTTTCGGAAGTCTGTTCTCGTCCATCCGTCTTACATGGTTGTACCACTGCCTCTTACGTTGTCTTCCCCATCTCACAATGTTTTGTATCCCGCATTGTTCTCTGATATCTGTGTTTCTTACTCTGTCTCTTCTTGTTTTCCCCACTATTGTTCTCAGTGTTTTCATTTCGGCCACCCTTAGCATGTGTGATATAAATTAACAACGTATATCAAAGAAAATATTTAGAAAATACTAAAGAGGCTTTTCTTTATTATATTTCTTATAAATAAGTTATTGTGAATGGGATTTAACCTGTAATTAATTACTTTTTCGATCATTGTCATCAGCAGGCATAATCTTCCCCTTTCAAGAGTCACACACAGTGACAAATGATAATTTTATTTTAATACAGTAGCACGTGATTAACCTAAGATTGGCTGCATTTTTTCATTTTCTTAACAATTAAATAAAGTGAAGATATCTTATTTGGAAATATTTTGATAATATTTAATTATTTATTTTTCTATTAGTGCTATCGTACAAAAACACTTACACAAGTTATACAGATACAAGTAACATAGTACACAAAATTAATACACTCATAGACAAAATTATTAATTTCCACAATTTCTTATAAAAAAAAATAAAATTGCTTGTATCCTTCATGGCATGCAACCAAGTAAAGCTTGAATGTATTTTGAATGGATTTGCGGCATTTTAACTTATCCTATGCACGCTACATTGGATTTAAATCTGAGCTTCTTCTTCTACAAGGATCATCTCCGCTACTTAGTTAAGCAATGATCATTTCTGTACGTATTTTTGGAGCCTACACTCCAAACAACTGAGTAGATGTACATCCAATCTTAAGTTGTGAAACCAAGAGATACTCCGTCATCCAACATTTTTCTTGGTCTGAATTTTCCCTTGTAAAGGGTGTTTTTTTATAGAGGTATAGAACTTTAAGTTGACAACAGTTTTTTAACTGGCGGCCATTTTGTCAGCTGTCAAGTGATTTATGTTTAGTTTGGTTTGGCATTTCAACATGAATAGACTGACGCTTGAACAACGCTTCCAAATTGTGCAAATTTATTTTGAAAATCATGGTTCTGTTCGAAATACGTATCGCGCACTACGTCCATTTTACGGTCAACATAATCGTCCATCAGAGCAATTAATTCGATTAACTATGGAACGTTTTCGCACCACGTTTACTCTAAATGATAATACGCATCCAGAGACGTCGTACAGTGCGTACAGAAGAAGTCATTGCTGCTGTAGAGAGTAGCGTAGAGGAAGACCCGAATCAGTCTATCCGCCATCGTGCACAGGAATTGGATATGTGTCCATTCACTTTATGGAAGATTTTGCGGAAAGATCTTGGTTTGCGTGTTTACAAAATCTAACTCGTGCAAGAATTGAAGCCACACGATCACCTAGCAAGGCGCAGATTCGGTGTATGGGCCCAAAACAAGATTGCCGTTGATCCCGATTTTCATAAGCGAATTTTGTTTAGCGATGAAGCTCACTTTTGTTTGAATGGATACGTCAATAAACAAAACTGCCGTATTTGGAGGGATGATAATCCTCAAGTGTATGTTGAGACACCGTTACATCCAGAAAAACTGACTGTTTGGTGTGCCTTATGGGCTGGTGGAATCATTGGTCCGTACTTCTTTTAAAACGATGCTGGTCAGAACGTTACAGTCAATGGTGACCGCTATAGAGCCATGATTACTGACTTTTTCGTTCATCAATTGAACAACCATGATGTGCAGGAGCTGTGGTTTCAACAAGACGGCGCAACATGTCACACAGCTCGTGCCATAATTGATTTATTGAAGAAAACGTTTGGTAACCGCATAGTTTCACGTTTCGGACCCGTGAATTGGCCTCCAAGATCGTGCGACTTAACGCCGCTAGACTATTTTCTGTGGGGATATGTGAAGTCGCTAGTCTACGCCGATAAGCCCGAAACGATTGATCACTTGGAGGACAACATTCGCCGCGTTATTGCCGATATACGGCCACAAATGTTGGAAAAAGTCATCGAAAATTGGACCTCCAGATTAGACTACGTCCGAGCCAGCCGTGGCGGTCATATGCCAGAAGTCATATTTAAATTATAATGCCAGAAGGTTATCTTTCGAATAAAGTAAATTTCATGTCAATTTAAAAAATTCATCTTTGTTTTATTCCATTTAAAAGTTCTATACCTCTATAAAAAACACCCTATAATCAACTTCAATATGTGGTATTTTTGTCTTATCCTCACGTGACTTAAATAATAGATTTTTCATCATTTGATAGTAATAACAATTTATCGATCTTCGTGCATTTTTCGTAACAGATCAAGTTTCGCCACTTTATCTACCCACGGTGTTCTGCGTGTTTTTCTATATATCCACATTTCAAGTACCCGTAACTTACTTTATTCTTGTTTAGCGTCCACGCCTCTATCACATAGAGGAGAACTGAGAAAATCTAGAATCTGAATAATCACATTTTTGGATTTAAATTTCTGTTATGACTAGAGACTAGCCTTTTACAATTCGCGTTCGAATTTTATCTGTAATGTCGTTGCTGTTATAAACAGTTATCCCTAAATATTTTTATCTATGTATTCGTTCAACAGTATTGTTATGAATGAGAAGATTTCCATTATCAAAAATTTGGTTTTCTTTACATTAACTGTCAATCCTTTTCCCTCATTGACAGCAAATACCCTATCTAAAATATTTTGCAAGTCATCTAAAGATTCTGCTATATAATTATCTTTCTTATCTGATATTATTGATTAGTTTGCTATTAATCCTTATTCCAATATCTTCTTGGGCTTTCTTAATGCTCGCTACTGAATATAGGTTAAATAACAAGGGCGACAGGATACATCACTGTCTTACACCTCTCTTGATTTGGACACATCCTGGTTTACATTAAGACATCTCAGAGCCCGAATATTGAAGCAAAACAGAGCTTCTTGAGTTCCAAGACCGTTGCAAAATCCTAATTGTGTTTTTCCTATTTCTGTCACTAAATTACTTTGCACGTGTTTCTTTGGGAATGCTGACACATGCCGTGTTTGTAAATCTTATTGAATAACCCTACCTTGAAGCATATTTGCTCCTCTTCTATCTCTGCTGATAATTTATCAGGACCAGTTGCTTTTTTATTTTCTGATGATTTGATGACTTAAATCACTTCTTTGTTATATCCGGCATTCCTATTAGAAATTGTCGAGATGCACAATTTGTTTTTTGTCTTCAAAAAGCTCTTCAAGTCTATCATAATGTTTCCTGGTTAATCTACAAGGGCTTTTGTTTGTTTTCTCCACCTGTTATTTGTTATTTCTCTGATTTTTTATGGAAGTTAAAGGAGTCATACTCGGCATCCACAATATCACTGAGCATGTATTCAGTGATAATATTGAATTTTTATACCTATCGTTTATGTTGCGTCTTCCGGTGCCTTCCAAGTGTACAGTTGTCTTTTTATTAGTTTGTATCAGGTGTTCAGTTCTTAATTATGAAATCGTGTTTTTGACAGAATTGCAACACTAAGTTGTTTCTCTAGGACCATGCCCTCCAACCCATTTACCAGTTTTTCCTTTTCCGATGTTCGCATTCTTGTCGCCCATAATTATTGTGATGTCCCTGAATTCAATTTTTCCCACTGTAAGCTCAGTGGTATGCTAGAATTTTTTTATATCTGCTTCAATTGCTACTTCACTACTATGATGATTATTATCTCTGTCCAAATAATAAAGTGTACTATTTGGGGTAGAATATTTACCTGAATTTGTTCATCTGGCTTCGCTGATCCCCAGAATATTAATCTGTATGCAACTCATCTCTCGACTCGCATTGTGTAATTTATCAGCATCAAACGTGGTTCTTACATTCCATGTAGCTATACGGATAAGCCTATGAGATACCTTCCAGAGGTTTCGCTTACTGATGACAGGAGGGGTCGTGGTGTCTAATGAGCTTCCATTCCTGGCGGTCTTGGTTTTCGAGTTCCACGATCAGTAATATTTAGCCTTACATACTTTGTCGCCATGACGACTGACCAAGAAACATTAATGTTGTGGTTTTCCGTTGCCTTCTACATTGCAGTATTTTAACCGTTAGACTTTTATAGAGTAATTATCGCATAAAATTCTTCATAATTAAACCGTCCCGAAATAATTTTCTTCGTCTCAATATGACAATAACAATGCTGCTTTCTATTGTTATATATTAGTTTTAGTCTATTTCATTTCCCCAATACCACTCATATTTGAGAAGCATTCCCTTATCCGCCACCTTGAGAGGCGCCTGATCGGGGACTAGCAACCCTACTCGGGAAATCTGAGCTATATAATTTTTGAATCTAAACCGCATGGAAGAAATTTCGTTCTATACCAACTACATATCGCTCATTTGGTGCAATAACGGCGTAACTAAAAAATTGTCATTTTTACCTCTAGAGCATATACTTGTAACGGATAGAACGACACATGTGAGCATGAAATACCTACTAAGTTAATGAAAAACTATAATATGTTAGTTATGTCTTGGCTGTTAATGGATAATTTCTCGACAAGTTTCTTGAAAAATAATGGATTTTTCCAATTTATGAGGATATTTTTTGATATGGAAGTCTCTTATTCGTATTCTATTATTTGATCCATACTACAACTTGTCACCTTCATGGTGAAAAACACTATATACATGCATTTACTTTTTTTTGTAATATGTCGGTCTCGCTGCAAGCAATCTTGCTTGTTGCTGCATTATTTGGAGTTAAGACGTTATTACAAAATCACATCTTGCATCAACTAAATCTCCACTTTACAGTTTGAGCAAATATGACCTTCTAAGATAAAATATTCTTCTCAAAAAAAAACACTCGTCTACCACTATTCTTACTAATGTCTTTCTTGTTAATAATATTGCATTCTCAATACCACTGGTGACATTTAATAATTTTGTTCATTACCATTAATAATTGTAGTTTAATGGTAAACAAGGCTATTTTAATTAATTCAATATATTAGTTTTATTTTAACTAAACCATATCTAAGGATGCTACAATTAGTTTAAGAACAGATATTTAATACGAGTAAGCCCCCTTCGGAGAAAATGATCATTATAAGATGAACAGATAGAAATAACGATGATGTCAGTGAAGCAGTGCTCAACAACATCCCTTATTGTCATATATATCAATACGAACATTTCGAGCCATCGCAGGTTTTTTTAAGTTTTTTAATGTTTGTTTTCAGCCCTGGTTCGACTAACGTGGAATATCCTATATATATATATATATATATATATATATATATATATATATATATATATATATATATATATATATATATATATATATGTATATATATATATATATATATATATATATATAAGGAAGCCTTATTACTAAACAGTTATCCCCCTAAAATTATAAACAATACCTTCAAAAAAAGAATACACAAATTCTACAATAACGACAACCAAAACCCTCAATACCAAAAAACAAAAAAACAAAACCAATATGTTTCCATACCATATATACCACAACTTTCAGAAAAACTTCAAAATGTCCTCAAAAACCATAATATAATTGTTAGTTACAAAGGACACAATCTATTAAAAAAAACTTTAGTAACTTAAAATGCAAAATACCTAAAGACAAAAAAACACACGTAGTATATGAGATCCCATGTAAAAATTGTAACGGAGTTTACATCGGCCAAACCAGTCAACATCTTAAAAACAGGATTAATGGACACAAATACGACAAACATAATAAGACCGCATTGACAAACCACAGTACAGAAAAACAACACACTTTTGATTTTGAAAATGTAAAAATTCTCAAAACAGAAAACAATAAAAAAAAGCGTGAATTTTATGAAATGATCGCAATTCAAAAAAATAAGAAATCTATAAATACAAAAGCAGATACAAAACACCTAAGTAAAATATATTACAATATCCTAAAATAACCCCCCAAATAAATTAAATATACACAAAATGATCTCAAAAATAAATCACTCCAAAAATAAGAAAAAAATAATAGTCAGGCAAGGACCCTTAAGGCGAAAAAAATCCAAACCCTTGACCACCGGAACCCATAAAATAAAATTCAGTTTAAATAAAGATGCGACACAAAAAGCAAGGTTTTTGTAGTATCTTGTCAAAAAGTGAACCATATGTTAACAATATGTAGTCTAAGTTGTGATCCTCGGCAAAAACTTATATAAGGTATGTTTTAAATTTAACTTATTAATTTTATGTTATAATATAGCAAAAAATTTTTTTCTATTATAGTTATAAAAAATCATTCTGAAGAAGGTCAAGTGTGACCGAAACGGCAATAGATATGCATAACAAATAAAACATATGCAGTTTTATTATATATATATATATATATATATATATATATATATATATATATATATAAGATTATATTTAAGGTGGTATTGTTAAACTTTATCCAGTTTTAGATTAAAAAGTCCACATTAAAAAATATTTGATTAAAGTTACTTAAGTTTTAATTTTTAATATTCATATAACTTACGTAAATAATAATGTTCAATAATGTTCTTATTTTTAAATCTTCCTTAAAATGGGTAAAATTTCAAAAGAAAAAAACTAATAATTTCATTTATATCTTTAGAATAAAATTGCCTGAAAATAAAATGTTGTTTTTCTAATAATGTCGTTCGAAAGTAAGATAAATTTGGTATTCTTAAAAGCTTTAAGAAAAATAACTACGTTAAGCAATAAACAATCAATTTGTCACTTAGTATATATCTTTTTGGCGCCAGCCCGTCCTACTCTTAGTGTAGTAAACGCTGCCAATAATTACACGCTCGTGCCAACTCGGAAAGTGGTAAATACTAACAATAAATTACAATATGTAATTTTTTTAATAGTTAATTTACCAAATCGTTTTTAAAAATATTTTGCATATGAAACATTAATTGATATATTAGAATAGAGGACCGAGAACGCTCACTGAGCGAAAAATACCATCATAATACTTTTGAGTTGTTCTCAGATTCGTCCATAACGTGAAATACGTATGATGACACTTTAAGTATATACATTTTGGCATATTCAAAATGGGAGCAAAGCGTAATTCTTGTAGAAGTTGTGTTGATAATTAACCAAAATATAAATCAAACAATTATTTTTTCCGAGAAACCTGACAATAGATGCGATTTATAGTCTGTACTAAGAAACATAAAAATTAAAATTTCTCTAAAAACAAAATAAAGAAGTTTTGGGAATATATTTTACTTGTTGTCTTGCTTAATTTCAGATGATAATATTAAAGCCCCATGAATTTAAATCAAGTTGATGATATGGTGTGCTTTTCTTTCCGCAATTATGAGACACTTTTTAGTGTCTAATTAATAAGACCCGGATGAATTAATTCCGACAATAACCACGCACTGTAAAATTTTCTGGTCGCCAGAACTCATTCGAGCAACAACCCCTATTATACAAGTACGCAGCGATTATTTGGACGTCATGACCGGGAGTCTTGAAACAATGCATTATCTCTCTTTTTGTTACATTACATGTTTATATTTAAGTAAATTATGGCTTAATAAGGCTTCTAAGATAAATTGGAAAAGCTATAAGAAAATAATAATTTTAAAAAACACTACCTTGTCTGAAATGTGTTATTATAATTTATTTACGTAAATATTTTAAGGTGAGTATTATCATAAATTATACAAAAAAAAAACTAATATCAAGAAACAAAGCCTTTAAGCTTTTATGTATCATAATATTTCAAAATTTCTCTAAGATTTAGGTACTCGAAAATTTACAAGTAACTAGGTACCGAGAGAATTTTTCTGTATTTCATCATTGAATTAGCTAGACACTTTTTACTAGATCGTATGTATAGTAATTTTGTATATATTTTTTTCTATGACCTTTGCCTAATCGGTTATTTTTCTGCCATAGTAATTTTTAATCAAAGTATTAGTAATACTTGTAAGTCAAATGTCATTAACTGTATTCTAAATGTGTATTTCAGCCATCAAAGTATATCAAAAAATTCCTGTTTAGGGATATATTAAAATGTCCTAATGTTTTTTCGAATAAAATATATTAAACAATAATTATTCCAGCTACAGAATCTCGAAGTTATTGCAGTGCATATTACTTATAAGATTAAAATTATCTCCAACGAGAAATTCTTAGAATTTTAACAAATTAAAGTTTTTTTTCTTCTTTATTCCGTCAAAAGCAATATTGAGTTAAATGTGGTTGTCGAATTTGCATTATCTTGATTTTTTTTTTGTTTGTTTGACGTTTCGATTAGGTTTTATTCTAATCGTTATAAACTGTCTATTGGGGAGAGAACAAGAGGAGAAACAGCCGAAAATAAATTGCCCGCCTATCCTTTTGACAGTGAAAAAAAAAACATTAACTTGTTAGAATTCATTTAAACGATCGTAAACGATTTCTCTATATTTTATTTAATTTTTAAAAACAGCAATATGGCTACAATGTCCTCCCAAATAAAAAGTATTAGGCATTTCTGATTTTATGTTGTCCATATCATGTTCTTCAATAAGAGTATTTTTTACTATCCCGTCATTAGAACTTCAGTACTGTCCTGTTTGTCATATTCAAATGATTTTAATACTTAAATCTCTAAAGTCACGGGAGTTTAGTGTTAATATTGATTAAATTCGTCGCCTTTTTCTAGATTTCTAACGTTGTCGAATTGAGAACTGAATTATGATCATATTCGAAGTTTAACGAATTCATCGAACAATAAATAGACCCAAATAAACTTTGTAATTCATCCAAACTACTTGACGAAAAGGGCGTTTTTTCGTTTATTTACTTTTTCATATACTGGTTGTCCATATAAGTATGTACTTATTTCTAAATTAGTGTCAATTTAAATTCCCCATGTATTAGAAGACCCCCGAAGAATGTTCATTTCGAAATACACTCTTAGAAGTTTTTTCATTATTGGTAAATCACTCTTCCTCTAAGTTAAACGTTTTAAATAAATTATTTAAATACTAAAATTTCGTTTTTTTGAAGCATTATAGTTTTTGGTAAGTGTTTTGGACAACTGGAAAATTTACTTGGTTAGCTGTATTTATTTAATCTTGAAATATTTAATTTGAAAGAAAGGATCTCATCTATATTAGAGTCCTGTTGGGATATCTATCGAATAAAAATCCTCTTTTATAACATAACACTAACTCACTTGGTTACGAACACAGGACATAAAACTTTTACGATGAATCGTTTCCTTGCCATTTTAATCGGCATTCGTAACTTTTTGGAAAATGAAATACTCCCACTGTCGAATCGTTTGAAATAATATTATTTACAACTGGGTGCACTAAATACAAAAACAGCAGTATCAAACCGCGATCGAAAAAGCGCGGATCAGTATAAAACCAAACAGTTGCGCTAGGATGATGCAACATTCCCAGATCCTGTTTATTGTCTCGTCTGTCCAGGAAATAATTATTGTTATTTTTTCATTTTATTTCAAAATGATTATATAAAAAATGATTTTCCAACGCAAATACTTATATTATTACTGACAAGATCATAGTAAACAGTACATCGAGAGTAATAGTTTTAAATCGTTCTTTCAAAATTCAAATTCAAAAATTCTAACTTATTTATCTAAATACAAATTTACGGTTTTTTTTTAATCCGTTAAAAAAATAACAAATAAATAACACATTCCCACGGAGGATTACGCTGTCAGTTTACATATTAATTTTGTCTTATCCCAAATTCTCTTTCTCGCCAGTAAATTCTGTGAGAAATAATAATCCCAAAAAATACTGAAATAAAGTTATCCTAAACATGTGTAGTTTTATAAACGTTACAAAGAAAACTTATTTCAAAGCTCTTCCAAGTTAGCAATTTGGAATAAAAAAACAATGTCACTTCTACAGTAAGACCAAAACCAATCTCAGTGAGGACTTTCAACCGTGACATCATGAAAAAATTTCTTTTCAACACTTTTTCCTTGTATGATAGGTACTGTTGATGATATTCGAATGTTGAGAGAACACACAATACAAATTGTGCTCCGTAGTCTTGTTGAGTTTGCCAAATCGTAAATGAGCACTTATTGAAGCTAGTCTGAGCAGTCATAATTTGCATTTTTGGTATTTAAGTCTAACATACAGGGCACCTACAGATGGAGTCGCCAAGAAAAAAGCAAACGCATCCTTCTCAATATGTTGAAGAAGATAATACTTTAAAATTCAACTTTTAGTGCGCTGTAATATTTGAAGGAATAAGAAGGACTTATTTCTTTGAGGATATTATGAACAAATAAAATCATTTAGAAATGTTGAAAGTAATTTTTGTAATGTAAATATTCATTTAATGTTGCTTCTCACTAAATAGCAGGCAAGAAGGTCATTTGGCCCATAGTGTTTATCTAGCAATAGCTGAATCGACAATTTCTCAACAGTTAAATCACCATAAATGCATTAATTCTTCAATCGCTTATAAGCTTCGACATTACGATCGTCGACTTATATATATATATATATATATATATATATATATATCAAAAAAAAAGTGTTTACTAAGTTGTAAGAATCTAATGTGGATTTTTTGAAAAACCATATTGAAAAATCATTCCAATATGTACCATACGAAACACATATAGTGGGTGAAAACCAATAAATATGCAGAGATCGGTGGGAATACTTCTTAATGGTTCCTTAGTTACTCAAAAATGAACATTTTTGTAATACAATATTTAGAAAAAAGTTCTATTTTTTTAAACTTTTATAATTATGACAACTTTTACTAAATTTTCCTGATATATTTAAAACTAAAGATAGTTCTTACTTAATAATATTCTTATTTTTCTAATTTCTGGTCACCCTGTATATGGATTTAATAAAATTCCGTATTTTTTTCGCTATTTTAAGACAGCCATTAGTTTTGATAAAGAATTACTTTTTTTCATAAACTGAAAAATAAAATATTTTTCATCCTTGATATTAATAGGTGGACGTACTTAACACAGTAATAATATTAACTATTAATATTATATATATATATATATATATATATATATATATATATATATATATATATATATATATATAATAATTGTGATATGAAAGAATTCATACTAAATAAGATCATATATTTAAACAAAACAAACATTAATGTTTAATGCATAAAAACGTAAATGTATGTATGTCACTTATATACATAGGAACTCTGGATACAAAAATACACATTCTATTGATAGACTGGCTGCTATACCTAAACACGTCTATCTAGATTTTATAACTTTTTTAATTTTGAAGGATCTGCAAAATCTATGTATGTTATTCGTTAGAATTTAAAAGAATATATTATATAATCTCTTTTTTAATGATAAATACATTAAATCTAAGTTAAATTATATACGCATAATTAAGATCTCATATTGTGGTCGGCGTTATTATATCGACTTCAATTCCAATTCAATGGACAACAAAGAACTTACTTGTTTTTTCTTATCACCAATAACAGAGGTTAAAACAACGTTTATTTGTCGATCGAATAGCAACTAAAATAGAGTCAATATTTACGCACGCTAAAAATATCATCCCACCTTTTACTTGTATTATATTGAATGAAAAAAAATTGGAACTAGAAAACTTGTTTCGTTGAAATGCCTTCCGCTTGTATTTTATTAAATAAGATAAATTTCTATTTTAAATGTATTAGAATACTTACGTCCAAAAATAATACCATGAAGATGTTACTAAAATAAATAGAAAATCGTTAGAAAGACTCCCTAAGAGCTTCCGATCAACATTTTAAACAAAATGATTACAGCCATATAATCTAAGATTATAAATTACTTAAAGAGATAAAAATCATTAAATGAACTCTTTAAGACCTTCTTATCAATATTTGCAACAAAGTGGTTACAGCAATAAAATCTATTATTAAAAACCATTATATAACCATAATCATGAATCCACTGACATGTTCTAATTTTAAAACTAGTCTAAGCTAAAAGCAAATGGTTTAAAATGACAGGTGGAATAATAAGTCAATCATGTTGTAGATTCCGGAAACAGAAGAATAAAGAATAATATTAATAATAAATATTAAACAAGCAATAATGGATTTTTTTTCTATTTTTGAGAGACAGCTTACCGATTTGAATGATCTATCTCTTAGATTTTTATCCCTAACTTTAAGATGTCATTTATTTATTATATATAATATTCAATAAGAAAAGTGTAGATGTAGATCTAACTTGATTCGGTTTAAGTCTTAACTCTTCTTAGTGAATCTGGCTATAATTGTTTATAAAATTTAGATATCTTATTAAATTTAACGAACATTACAGAAAAACATATCAACTATTTTCTTTAAAAAAAATCAACTTATTCTAAAATATGCTTTAGTTAAGAGAGTTAATGAATGTACTTAATATAAGGAAGAAAATCCTATGATTTTTATTAAATCAGATATTACATGATATTTTTCAGACAGTTCTTCATATGAAATTCGAGGTTTTCATAAATATAGTCAAAATTATTTTAGATTGAATGAATAAATGAATGAATAAAAAGTGGTGATACTTGAGCATCGGTCCCAAGGCCTCATTAAGCCCTTTCCATCTTACCACGGCTCCAGGTTATTCGAGGCTTTGCGAATCCAAATATCCTCGTTGATTGAAGTTGTCTAATGGCTAAGGTTTAGTTATACGTTTCTTGGTACCCCCATTCCAGGAGTATCTCTCCACGATTCAATAAATTTATTTTCCAGCGACAATTTTAATTCCTTTTTACCAACGGTAATTGGAACAGATCGAATTATTAGGTGGGGCCCATATGGTTCAATGATGTCACTTTTGCCAGATGATCCGCTTTCTCTTTCCAATGTATATCCGAGTGATCGGAACCCACACGAATCTGATTGTGTAGCCGCTCCTTGTCAAAGTGTTCAGTTTATCCTTTCACTCAAACAACAGTCGCGAAATTCACTCACTGGACTTCACTGCCAATATCGGAGCTTTACAATCTGAGTATATATTTATTACCCTATTCATGTTTATGTCCCTCTGACAGAAGTGGTCATACTGAAGACTAGCATAAATTTATGCTTTAAAGAACATCGCACGTTGTCCAGGAGAGTAAAACTCTCTGATTTCCGTTCTCCTGCCGAACACTCTGGCTCCAGATCTTTCATCATGTCAAGATCCACCAGAATCCATTTCTCTGAAGATCTTGCTCCTTCTCCCTAACTTATCTACTTGGTAAAAAAGGGAGTGGTTTAGTTTCAAAAACAGCGTCATGTAATCTATTTGTATGGAAAGTGATAGGCACCTGAGACAATAAATAAATTTCAAAGTCTTGTTCTTTATGTATAAGTGAAGAAAAACTAGATTCATTAGAAAGTTCAGAGCCCTAATGGAAGCAGTCCTCATCGCATTCATTATTCCCACAAAATCAATTCTTTGGACTTTGTCAAGTTGAAGACGGTGTTTCTGATTATGGGACGGTTCACCATAGTGTTAAGTATAAGTGAAAAAAATTAGGTTCACTAGAAAGTTCAGAGCCCTAATGGAGGCAGTCCTCATCGCACTCCTAATTCCCACAAAATCAATTCTTTGGACTTTGTCAAGTTGAAGATGGCGTTTGTGCTTATAGAACGGTTCATATATAATAATAGTATCAAATGTTTTGGTTCTCCGCTTAAAAACGATTTAAATATTTAATATGGCATCATTATGCTTAGCATAATGTCGGCAACTTTAACGCTGTAAAATTACTGCGATACAATTTTACATTCCCTTGTCGTATGTTGTTGCAAAATTATGTATTTTATACCTGTCTTTATAATGCTGGTGTACCAAAATATCTTCTGATGTTTTCAAATCTCCTGCTTTTCAAACGTTTCCTCGGGAAGTTTCCAATTTATTGACTACTTTACGGATACTCTAACACAGTAGAGCTATAGAAAGAAGCATTATACCTACCATATCATTACAGGTAAACTAGAAAATCGATAGATTGTGAATAAATGTTTGATTGAAAACTACTCAAGAAGTAATTGTGAGAACAACTGATTGTTATTGTCCAAAAATAGCTCACTGCAAACAGAACCATGAAAACGGCTGATGGAAACCCCCCCTCCTCTAATACACCCACGTAAAAGAAAAACATCTTTTTTGCGAACCTTCTTTAAAATTATTTGATGCTAAAAAGTATATACCAAATGATTTTGGGGGTACAAAGGGATTTTATGTGGTTTCGAGCAACATATTTGATTCCTCATCTTGAATACAGAAATTTCTCTTCAAAAAAGGAACCTTTAAATTTTTTTTTTAATTAGTTCGGCTTTAAAACGCCTCAGTAAGTGACTTTGGAAGTACCGAGAAGTTTTAAAATTTTCTTGGACGCCATATTGAATTATTTCATCTGTTTCCTGAAACAGAAGACTTTCTACTAGCTATCCAAAATCAAGTCATCCCAACTAGGAACTATCTGAAATATATAGTCAGATATTCCTTGATCCCGAACGACCAATGGCGATATGAATGTCGAACATTCGAGACAAATCAGCACATAACAGGAGGATGCCAAGAGTTAGCAAAGAAATTAAAACTGTTACAGGTAGAGGAAGTGCCATATTATGAATACAGCTGGAGACTGTGCTGGAGAATCGAACTCTGCTTACGAATTATATAGATGCGCAAAACATTAATGGATGTCGCCAGCCCTAACAGAAATAATTTAATGGAGAAGCATAATGAGAAGATCACGAAATACAGAGACCTGAAGTTACAAATACGCAGACACTGGGGAATGCATAGCGTCTGGACAATACCTATAATTATATTGATCACGAGCTTAATATCAGGAAATTACGTCATAGCGAATATCCTTGTTAGGTTGTGAAAAATGTAACGCTACTTCGGAATGGTGGAACTCTCCGGAAGTTTATGGGAACTGCAGAGGACCATAACATCACTTAGAACCCTACAGCATGGAAAGGCCTTTCAAAATTCCATCCTTATTACATCTAAGTATATCTGGGATGAGTGAATGTTGTCTGAAGGGAGTGCAAAAGCGATTTCGCTAAGTCTATAATTGTCACGGTTAAAAATTTATCTTAAACTTACTATGGTCAATTTGGTTCATTTTACCTTCTTTTTGCTAATATTCACGTTTTGGACAGCACTATATCATTGTTATTAAGCATTTCTCATTTCTCCTTCGTATAACAGCCTAATATTCGTTGGATTTTTGAGTCCTATTGCTTTTCGAGCCATTCTAAATTTCACTCCCTTGCAAATTTTCTTCCCAACTTAATTATTTTCTTTATACAGCCTAATTAAAATTCTTTCATAACTTGTATTTTTAGGTCGGCAACTCTACGTCACTGTTTTAGGTGGTTTATATTTAAAGAGAATGTTATTATTTACCTTTTTTTTTCATAAGATATCTTTTTTTTTGTGCTGATTATTTCAAATTAAATTGTTACATTTATCTATTTTGGCCACAGTTTTCCGAATTTTTATTTGTAGTATTTTCAAGGATTTGTTTACCTTTTGTTGGGGTTATGTGACCTTTTTCAGTTGATGTTTAGGCAAATTTGCATTCTTTTAGGCCGTTGCATTTTGGAGGAAATTTGGGCGAGTAACTAATACCGTGTTGCTAATGGCTGAGGGAAAATTCTTATTTCCCATTTTAGGAATCAACAATGAAGTCCTATTTATTTTTGAGTCGGAATAGTCAACAATTTATTAATTATCAATGCTGTTTGAGCCCACTATTTTGAGCTGTCATTTCTTTTGTGGAATCGCTACTAGTTTAAGGTCCCTTTTATCTCGCGCCCTATGTTGAAGGAAAAAGAAGCTCATACAGCGCAGATTTCGGGCTTTCTATAAAATGGCGAGAATTTAACTGTCAATGTTACTTTTTCCTGTGAAATTTTGTATTTCGGAGCCGAGAAATTTCCATCCTGATTTTTTGCCGCCATCCTGCGGATTTTGATGGAAAATTTCATATTGTGTACCTCGATAGCGTTCTAGTGTCTTGTGGATTTAGTTTTTTCGGGTAGTTATCGAGGTACGCCCTGGAAGCAGGGATTTTGTCGGCCCTTGGCATTATCTCAGGAATCAGTCTGACCCCAGAAAATCGGGTCCACCCCTGGGGATACGAACAACATATCCACCCTTTGGGGTCAAGAATATAAATCAGATCCACCCTTTGGGATACGAACATCATATCCACCCTTAGGGACATAATCCAGTCCACCCTTAGAGAGATATAGAAGCACAAAGAAGTCCGGATCAACATCAATTTAGGACTTCTCATATCATCAGAAATTTAGTATTAATAAAAACATTTTTTTCTTTTTATCATCCATGAGTTGTCATTTCACTTCCACAACTTCTTGTCAGTTTTACAGAGTGTTACATTTTTCATCTTTAATATTTTGTGCAGCTAATTAGCGCCCAACGTAATCATTTTTATTTTTTTGGGTTATTTTGATATGTTGAGCAGCAAGTTATAGAGTTAGGTTGGACGCTAGGCCCGGGTAGCAACGTGGGGGGGGGGGGGGGTTCCGAGTTTACCCGGCTAAAACTCGGTGGCGCCTATAATAATTACCCACCCCTACTCTGCGGTATAGGAGCTAGCTCGGCACCTTGCTAACTGGTGCCGCCTCTAGCTTCCAACCCTGCTCTGCTCGCTCAAGACAGCTTTTAATTCCTTTGTGTTGCGCCTCTATAAATAAATACCAGTGTAGAATAATACATTTAATTTTTTCCATTATAATGATTGATTTACCGTTATTAAATATTACAAATATAATTACTATTGAATAATATCAAACTTTTCTGAAATAAACAACCTTAAATGTTACTGTTTACATTAAAATTTAAAACGTTTGGAAAGAAAGTTAACATCCGTTACAAATTATAATTAACGATCATGTTTTCCATTTTCTAGGATAATCGTTTCTGAAGAAGTTTATTATTTCCTTCTCGGAACTCGTAACAAAATGTAAACAGTGTTTACTTAGCACAGGAAGAATTCACTGTTATTTTCTCAAATTCATATTTTACTTTAATACTTTATAAAAGTATTAAAAAGTGTTTGTACATATACACGTGAATTTTGTAAACAAACAAGGAGTTGTAAATACAGGGTGTTTCCAAATTAGTGTGAAAAATTTTAAAGAGTTTTTCCTGAGCTAATTTTAAATATAATAGTACATATCAACACATGTTTGATAATGCTTAGTTTTTAAAATACAGGGAGTTAAAATTTATTATTATTTTTGGTTTTTTAAATTTATATCATTTATTTACAAAAAAAAAGTGGATGCCTATTTGACCAGACCATTTTATTATTATGTAATTAGGCGCCTTAAATCCAAATCTGAGGTCCGATAACATCTATTACGTCAGGTTTAAAGTCATTTCCAGATCAAATACAAAAAAAATCACTAAATAAATCTGAAGAAGTAGATACGTACGTTTTGAGGTCGCTGAATACGAATTCGTGGTTTATTTAAACCCTCAAGTTTAGCCAGAGGTCATTTTAAAGTCATTTCAAGGTCAAATTGAGAAAAATCTACTAAATAGATCTGTAGAAGAAGATATGTAGACTTTTGGGGGCGCTGAATCTGAATTCGTGGTTTGTATAACACCTCAGGGTTAACCAGAGCCTATTTTAAGGTCAAATTGAGAAAATCTACTAAATAAATCTCAACAAAGTAAACAGACCCGCAGCTAGATCCATATACCTTACACAGCAAGCGGATCGAGTTTTTGAACCTAAATTCATGCTCCGAAAACGACGTATTCCACGCAGGCACGTGAACGGAGCGAGTTTTGAAGGCGAAACCCAAGCTTCTAAAACCCCATATCCCTCTCGGAGCTAGATCGATATCCGTCACATAACAGCTAGGCTAGCGAAGCGAGTTTTTATAAGTGTATAACACAAACCTCAAACTCTCATATATGCTGTGCCTGGAGTATATAGTTTTAGGAAGGCTTGGGGTTTATTTCATACACTCATAAATACTTGCTTATCGCCTCTGTTTGCTGCGTAACGGGGATTGATCTCATTGCGCGTGAAATGGGGTTATGAGAGCTTATGTTTTGGCATATTTAAAAAAACTTGGTCCGGTTGCCTGTCTGCCGTATAGTGGCAACCAATCTAGCTGCACGTAGAGTATGTGGTTCAGAAGTTCTTTTTAGAAACGTGCCATTTTCTTGTAAAAACTAATGAATAAGAGCAAACGTATTGTGTAAACCTACTTTCCGAATATAATTCAGGATAAATCTATAGAGCTTTTAATGTATTTCCATTAGCTTGACCATAAACAAAAAGCATATCTGACATTCCAAGATTTGTAAACTCTGCCATTTTTATTTACTTAATTCACATTAAGAATACATAAAATCAACCACACTTAAACACACAAATTATAACACGTTACAATAAAAAAATAATATGATAAATTAGGCGCGAACTTATTTGACAACAGCCTACTATATTGCGAATTAGCAGATATCTGATGGAAATCCATGGTCTTTATTTTTGTTGAATATCACGACGTTTCGGCTAGTAGTGCTCTCTTGCCCTGTTCAAGTGAAACTAAATAAATCCCTTAGCTATGTAACTACTTATACTTAAAGTAAATGCAGTGGAGTGTGACAGAGATGGGTGCAGTCATGCGTGCTAAGGCAAAGGCCCATTGTTATGCGGCATTTAGTTTGGGTTTACAATTATTAAGAAGTGGTTTCTACACTTCTCTTACATCTAAAGATGGTTTAGTAAATTTGCTTTTTCTCCAAAGTTGTTCTGGGTGTAGTATTTTAGCTTCAGACTATTTTATGTGGTGTCCATGAGTTCAGGCATAGTTGGCGGCACCAGATTTTTCTGTTTCTCGCCAACGTAAGAGTTGCCACATTCACATGGTATCTGAGATACACAGTTCTTCATGTCCCTTTGAGTTATTGGTTTGACCCTAGTGAGCCGACTTCTTAGAGAATTATTTGAATTGAAAACAACGTTGATTTTTATCGTTTTCTTATCCTTCTAACTTTTTCTGAAATGCCTTTAACATAGGGGATGTTCAATACTGGTTTTCGTTCTTCATTCGTTGTCGATATTATCCTATTTCTGCCTTGTTCTAGAAATTTATCCACTAGATATACTGGGTATCCGTTGGCTCTCAGATCATTTATAATGTAATCTTTCTCTTTCATCAAATTCTCGTTGGAGTTGCAGAGAGTTAAGGCTCTATCTGCGAGATTTCTTATAATTCCTTGTTTGGTGTTTTTGGAGTGATTAGCTGAATAGTTAAGATATTGTCCTCTGTACGTGGATTTCTGTAAACCGAAGTTCGAATTTGTCTGCCATTTCTTTCATCCAAGACATCTAAGAATGGAAATTTACTTTCTACTTATTTCTCCATGGTGAGTTTAATAGTTAGGTTGAAATTGTTAAGATGAAAAAGGAAGTTTCGAAGTTCTTCGTCGTTTCCACTCCAAATGATTAAGGTATCGTCCACGTATCTGAACCATAACTTTGGTTTCTTAGTTATGAATTCAATTGCAAACGTCTCGAACCATTCCATGAAAATATTTGCGACCACCGGTGAGAGTGAAGATCTCTGAAAATAGGAATTAGTCAAACAACTTTCCAACAAGTCCATAATGGCCGGCGGTGGTAAAGATGTTCTTTCTGCTAAGGTCTGGTCTTCTTCAAGTTTCTTTCTTATAATTTTTAGTGACTCCTTAAGTGGAACAGTGGTGTATAGGCTTTCCACGCCAAAGCTAATAAAATGGTTTTCCGGTTGTACTTCTATTTCACGTATAATTTCTACAAAATGTTTCAAGTTCCTAACCCAGGACGATGTATTTACCTGTAATGGTGTCAGGATTGGAAGAAGGAATTTGGCAAGCTCAGAAGTTGGAAAGTTCCGGGAACTCGTGATAGATCGTAAGGGGATGTCTTGCTTATGTATCTTCGGAAGTCCATAAAGATGTGTTGTTTTACTATGGTGTGGCGTCAACTGAGTCCTGATCCTCTCAGGAATATACCGTTCATGTTTCTTAAGAACGCGATAAATTCTTTCTTCAATTGTAGAGGTAGGATCTTTAGCAAGAGATGTATATTTTCCTTTCCCTAAAACTGCGTCAATTTTTTGATTGTATGTCTCAGCATTCATTACAACCTTGGTATTTCCTTTATCCGCTGGTAGAATTTTAATACTGGAGTCCTTCTGTTGGTTAGCTAGGGCAGTTTTCTCGTCTTTGCTGATGTTTGATTCCGCTTTTCTAGATTTATGTAGAGTTTCTCTTATTTTCCACCTGAACTCATCTGCAAAAGGGTTTTCGATGTTTGCTGAATCCGCGGCGCTAATTATATCGAGAATAGGAACCTCTTTTGGAGCGACCGTGAAGTTCAAACCTTTGGCAAGTAGCTGAGGCTAATAACTTGGCAGATAGATTACCAATTGTCCTCTGGCTTTGAGATGGATGTTGTCGTTCTTCTCTGCTCTGGACTTTGGAAAATTTTCTTTTTGTGTATGGCTTCTTGTTTTGTTCTCACTTTGTCACAAGTAGCGTCAATTTTTCTTAGGATGGGGGCGTAGTTCTCTTTTAATGTATATTCTTTAATTTCTTCGAACCGTTGGCGAATGTATTCTAGTAGTGTTGCCTTCTTGAAACGATGATAGTTTATCTGTGAACATATTAATGCCTTACTAGCATTTTCCAATATCCTGTTTGCCCGTTGTCCTGGAACTGGAGATTTTATACGGAAACCATCTGGTATTATTCCCTGATCTCGTGCTTGTCGTAGAGACTGGATGTGCGTCTCTATTGTAAGCTTAATCGTGAATTTCTTGTAGCCTCGAAATTTGTCACTTATTCCGAGTCCATCTAAATCTAAAACTTCTAAAACGCTGCAAATAGCTCAGAGAAAGATGGAAAAGTCAATGCTAGGTATATCGCTGCGTGACCGAATTAGAAATGAAGACCTGAGACGAAAGACAGGAGTTACCGACGTATTTTTCGAAATTGTCACACTCAAATGGAACTGGTCCAGACATGTCGCCCGAATCAGTGATGAAAGGTGGGCGAAGAAATTGTTCGAATGGCGGCCAAGATTAGACAAAAGAAGTAGAGAAAGACCCCCTACTCGTTGGACTGACGATCTCAAGAGAATTGCAACAAATTGGATGCAAATCGCTCAAGAAAGGGATGGACAAGAATAAGGGAGGCCTATGTCCAGCAGTGGACGCTAAGGGCTGGATGAAGAAAAAGAAGAAGGGTCCATACCGGGCTTCTAGTGTTTGTTTAAAAGCTTTTTGGAAAAGCGATTGACTTTTAGAGGAAAACTTGTGGGACAAAGTATCTGAATAATCAAATCGAGTCAGTATCACCCGAAAAAAAATTCGAGAGCGTAAAAGTTTACCCAAAAAATGGTATCACTCTGTATATTATTTCACATAATAATAATTTTTCTATAAGAACTGTAAAAATTGTTGTGTTCCAAATTTAACTTCATTATTTTGAAAAAGAAATGATATAAATTTAAAAAACTTAAAATAATAATAAAATTTAATACCCTGTATCTTAAAAACTAAGCATTATCGGACATATGTTTATATGAACTTTTATGCTTATAATTAGCTCATGAATAACTCTTTAAAGGTTTTTGCACTTATTTAGAAACACCCTGTATATTACTTGCGAGAGAAAATTCTTTGTACGTTACCTTTATTTAAATGTTTTAAAATTGGCTTTTGAATAGACTGGTAGACAACTGAAGAGGCTAGTATAAGTTACCTCACCTCCCTTTCAGAATCTTTAACGTCAAGATTGCCTGCAAGAATAAAGAACTTGTAAATTTGGCGCTGCCCTATAAAACAAATTTTGGACTATTTACTGACTAATTAAAAACACTTTAGTTTATTTTACCATCTCTGAAGTACAACATAATACAATCTGAATTCACGATAAGCCTTAATAAAGGTTTTTCGCAAAATTAAATACACTATAGTTATATTAATTACTACGGTGAAGGCGAACAAAAAAAGAAAATAACTCTATTTTTCTTTTTGTTTTTTAATTTCAGATACGCCGGTCCACTGGCAGCCATTTCGTATTTCTTTGTTTGTGCATCACGGGAGCTGTCTTATCACAATGCTCCGGCAGTAATATTTTACGAATCGAGAAGCCGAGAAAGTCGATCCAGAACGGATTCCCATTCAACCACAACAGCTGATATAAGGTTTGATATTACAGAGACAGGGGCAGAACCTTCATAAAAATTGTTGACAGACTGTAACAAATTCTTTTTTATTTAAATTTTGGGTATTTCCAGTTAATAAAAATTGGAATGGACGGAGGACGATTTTTTTGCAAGATTATATTTTAAAATATTTTTCTCTTTGCATGATATTTGTTTAGAGCTCCGAATGTCAATTTTTTAAATATTAATAAAAATATAATTTCAAGTTACATTTAGTTAAGGAAGAAGAGAGAGAGAGATAAATTTGACGCCTGTGGTACGTGAGGTGTAGTGATCTAGTGACTTATATTGAAATGTATAATTAATACCCGATGAATGAATTAATCCATTATACCAGTTTTTAAGATGTATTGGGCAAGTATTTCTGGAGCCCAATGAAAAAAATTTGAAAAAGAAAAATCACACCTTTTGCACAAGTTTCATATAAAATGTTTTCCACGACCATTTTGTTTTCAGATTGTAGATTATAGATTGCAAATGGGTCATTAAGGTTTTCGTTGCCTCTCTACAACACTGAAACCTACAAGATCTTTTGTTCATTACCTTGATATAATATAAGCCGGGGTATTTAGACTTTTCATGAAGTCAATTATTTTTTGGAAAGTAGATGCTTTGCTTCCTCAGGCATCCAGGTGACGCTTTCTAGGAGTTTTAACTCTTTTGCAGAATAGTGTTATTTATTTACATAGCAAATGTTTCAGCTGCCCAATCACAGAAACGGCAAATATCACTCTCAGCTCTTCCCATTTTTTTTTGAGATGGTTTCTCATTACTTGAATATTCCTCTTTAGGAGGCAATGGGTTCATGAAATTTTTGTCCCCCTTCTCATTTTGATTTCCTTGGCCTCCACATCAAGGTTACGCTGTTGTTTCTTGCAGACTGCAATCCCAAGTTAACTTAGGCTCGTAGCTATTTTACTTGAAAACTTTCAACGCTGCCAAAAACTTGGGCCAGATACTCCCACTCCAACTCCTTTTTTCATCTTGGAGTTGTCAGTAAATCATACCACTGAATCCTTCTTTAGTCGCGGTAAAATCTCTCCGTTCGTTTGGTAGCAATCAATTGCCACTTCATATTTCTTGACGCTTTCAGTTTGGAACAGCTTGAGGGCATTTGTTGCTGCCGAATTCGTCACATCTATATCGAGTGGAAGGAGACTTGCAGACTAACCTCTGTATTTTTTGCAGGTTTTTTTTTCGAGCTGCTACTTGTTATATCACCATTCTAAGGAGGCATATGTGACCATAGGTTTGATGATCGCCTTATATGACTATAAGATCACTTTCGACCTCAAATTTCAGGTTTTCCCAAAGATTCTACGGCATGTCCAGCTTACCGCTATTGCTTTTTGTGGAATCTTTTCATATTGTTTCTGGTTTATTATTACCACCAGATATTTAACCTCTTTGGAAAAGCTCAGTGTTATTCCATTTAAATTGGACAGTTGATATCTAGCTTTCGTTTCCTTGTAATAGAAAATTGTTTTGTTGGCATTACCGTGTGGTCCTTCTTTTCTGCACCAGTTGATAATTTGGTTTAAGGCAATTTGCATAAAGGTTGTAATAGTTCCTTCACTTCTGCTTCTTATAATGACAATCAGGTCATCAGTACAGCCTTGCGTCATGAACCGTAAGTCATTTAATTGGCTTAGCACATTGTCCACAACCAGGAAAAGGTGATAAAACTCCTCCTTGGGGGCATCCTCTGACTCTAGTGAATGTCGCCTCTTTGTTGCCGATAGATGCAGTGATGATTCTGCTTTTTAGCATTGGTATAATTTATCTTGACACAGAAGGCTCTGTTTTCTTACCTCCAGAGCATTGACTCAAGATTCATGTGAAGCGAGATCTCTTTTGCCTTCGTTGTGCTTTTCCAAATTACCTTTTTAAACCAACAAAAATGAGCAAATCTAGCCAAAAAAATATTTTTTTTATGACAAGTAGATACCATGCTCATTTAGCATTGGCAACAACTTTGATTTTTAAAGATTGCTCGACGTATGAAAATAGGGCAAAAGCATAGGAATATTTTCGTGAAAATTTTAATTGATGTTAATTTCGACGATTAGTTATTACTTAAAAAACAGATAAATAATATTGTTTACTTTTCAGCTGTTGTTTAAGTTGAAATGATAGCACGCTTCTGGGATATTATTTCACTCTATAGTCGTTTTTTTTCAGAGCTTGCATAAAGTTGACTTTTATATTGAAAAGATCTATAAAAATATTACATTCTATACAGAAGAACCAACATGTAGACTTGTGATGACGAGTACGAAACAACCTCACACATTATTTTCGAATGAAAAGCTTTAACTTTCAACGAAGGATCAATCTTAAGGGCAAACTAGTTAACAAGCTGCTAAACCTAATTAATTAATTAACAGAATAAGCCACCAAGCTACAGTGAAGGGATTTTTTAACCTTAACCTTCTATATCATTCAATAAATTAATCAATTCATCAATCACACTTTATATAACATTCGTAAAATAAAAAATTTAACACACTTCACGTTGTAACAAACATGGAGTAATTGATGCCTGCGGGCAGTCAGGATTTAAATTACACCTAAAAATGCAATAAAAAAAATAGGGGTGGTAAGCAGTTAAAAAATTTCAATATTTTAACTAATTTAAAGTAATTAATAATCACTTATCACAATAATTAAAACCAGACAGAATACAAACCGTTCAAAAATAGATCTAGAAAACTGATTTATACCGAGTGAGACAAATTCAAAATTCAGTAATAGAATTTCATTTATGATAAAAGATAGGGTGAAAGTTAAACTAGGGCAAAGTTGCACATATGAAAGTCAAAAAGATTTTCCAAAATATTCGTAAAAAACCAACAATAAATGTTTTTATTTCTATTTTTTTTATCTAAAATTTTGATTTAGAGTTTATGATAACAACTACTTTTTCTTCTCTATAAACTAGTGTTTTCGATTTTTAAATTAGATGTGTCGTCCTTCACGGATACAAACGTTGATCATATTTGGTATTAAAAAAGTATTGCCTTGGAGATAAACAATACGAGAAAAAGGAATAGGCTTTGTTTAAACAAATTGCATGAAGGTCAAAAGAATCGGTTGTAATATATTATTAAAATTCAAGACTTAAAGAGCTGTCTAGAAACTATAATAAAAATTCTTGTCTTTATTTATAAGAAAATAATCTGGAGGTGGTTTGAAGATAGATTTCAAAATCTATAAACGTCATTCACGACAAGGAAAAAATTTTGCAAGGTCAATTTAACATTAATAATTTATTATCTTTTAAATCTTCCCCTTTTCTTTGTTCTTTTAACTATTTACTACCATATGGATATAAGTTTCCCCCAAAACTATTCAACTGTTCCTGATTTTGAGCTAGTCTCAGCCAGTTGAATCCAGTCACTCATTTGAAGTCGTCATCCCATTTGGCTCTTATCCATTCGTTTATTTTATAATATTTTCCTAGTGTTCTCGTTTCTGTGGCTCTTTGATTAACTTTAAATTTATTCAGATTATATGTAAGTATCCAGATTTATGCTCCCTATAGTATAACCGGCCAGACACGCTAATTATGCCTACAATATCTTTAGGCGCCCACCTATCAGACGAAAATAACACACAGACGCGACAAATACGCGACATAGAATTAAAATACACATGTCTGATCATACCACATGGCATTAGTATATGCAACCTAATTTAAAAAGCATGAAAGTCATTGAAAACATTTGTTCTAAGTCTTTTTCGCGTTTATTTCTTGTCTTTATCTGACAGATGTCACTCTTCCTTAGGATATTGTGTAAACTTATTTCTATGAATCCCTTATTTTTCTATATGCGGTCCAACTAAGCCTTATTTATTCATCAATTTCCAGTTCTTGATTTCTCTTCCCCATTGTAATTGCTTATTCTAGGAATCTATATTTACTACTCCATGTTGTTTGATAATAATTTAATATTGTGTTTCTACTTGATTTGTCATATAATTGGTTTTCTGGAAATTTTTTAATATATCTTATATGACCCAACACTTCCAACTTCGAACTTGCAAGGATCATAATAGTGTCATCGGTGAATCTTAAGTAATATATTATTTCGCCATTTACATTAATTCCTTGGTTGATCCAGTTTACGCATTTAAGAGTGTCTTCAAATACTAAGGTAAATATTAGGTGACAGCCTGTCTTACTCCTCTGGTGATATGTATTTTAAATCAATAATGAAAACTATTTTATTTTGTTTACTATCACTATACTCAACGTCTTATAATGACTGCAATTTCATAGTTTGCTGCATTTTCACCTTGAATAACTTTAAGGCATGTTTACAATGATATAAATATACATTGGAGCGGTTGTTAAACATTGGTAGTTACAGAAAAATATCAGTAATAAATTGGTGTTTTAACAGAGTAAATAGTGAAAAATTCCAGAGGTCTGCCTATTAATTTAAAAGATTTATTGTTGGATTTTTATTATGTTTGTAATTTTCAATAGATTCAAAAAAGCTTTAATATTTTTGGGTTCAGAGTTTATGATTTTTAAACTATTAATGTTTGGGAATATGTGTTCTGTTTCTAAGAAATGATTAGCAGAATTGGAATTATGGCTGCCAGTCTAACTTGCATATTTAGCTTTACACTAAGTATAATTTAGCTCATTTTTAGAAAGGATATGCGCTATTGAATCTGAAACTGGACCATACACTTTATGCCTGAAAGTAAAAAAACTGAACCATTTAAATGATCAGACAGAATTTTCCACTATTTACTTTGTTGTAAAATCAATTGTTTACTGATATTTTTATCATTGTAGGCGTAGTTTTATTACATTCGATTTGAAAACGTAGCAAAACTATGAGACTGTCACTGTAAAAACTTTAATAAAGTTATATTATATATTCATTGTGTTCATGTTACTTGCAAGGTGGCATTTCCATAGATATTTTTAATCAGTTTAGTGTAATGATAATCTATTTTCGAGTTTCTTAAGTTTTGTTCTATTGCCCATATTTCTATGGTACCGAAGGCATTTCTATAGTCTAGAAATCTAATCCCACTTTAGAGAATAAATTATCAATATGTTATAGGAGACTGATAGGTCTGTAGTTATCCATGTTTTCTTTGTCACCCTTTTTGAATATTAAGACAACTAAGGCATTTGCCCAGTCCTTAGAGGTATCTTCTTATTAGACATATTTGTTGTAAAGCTAGGTAAGCTCATTGATCATTGAGATTACACCCTTTTTTTATCATGCCTATCAGCACCCCATCTTCTGCTGCTATCTCATTTTCATGTGCGGCAATGATTCTCAAATTTCGTTATTATCTATTGGTAGGATTTCTTCCGAATTAGCATCGATCACTCTCCTCCGTCTACTTTCCTTCTCTATATCACACTTTTGTTTTGTGTCGTAAAGTTATTTACAGAGTTGTTCCACAATTTTTAGTATCCTATCTCTATTACCCGTTGTTCTTCCTCCTTTATCCTTCAACTTCACGGTTTATTTTTTAGCTCTCGAATTACTTTAATACCCTTGTAGCTCACTAGTACTTCTTGATCTAGTTCAGTTTTGTATCTGATATCTTTTTCGGCCATTTTCCTTACTGTTTTATTCACTTTTATGCTTCTTATGTTTTGGAAGATTAGTAAGTGTCGTTTTTCTAGCATCTTTTTTGTTTCAAGATTTTTCTGATTTTATATATTTAGGTGTTTTATAGAATTTTGGTGCTTCTTAAAGTGTTTCGGTTATTTTTAGCGCATTTACTTATACTGGCCGATGTTGTTATTCTGAATTAATCCTTTTGTGGTAGTTTATTGTCTTGATAGTTCCTTCTTGCTCACTGCTATATGAAACAATAAAAACTAGAATAATGATTCACTACGACGCACTATTTTGCTCTAGTACAGTTATCGTATAAAAGTTCAAAACTAAGATAATCATGTTTGTTCCACCCTGTTAGCTTATCTTAAGTTCGTACAAATAATAAAAATGTTTTAACATCTATTATACTTTTAAATTTTATATTTTTGTGTATTCAATCAGTGGTATTGGGAAATTTTATTTAAAAAAATATATAAAATTTAAATTTGTACGTCCTGTACATAAAATTCTGGATATACATTTATTTTTTATTTATATTTGTATTCGACGATTTTGTTTCTTACGTACAGTAAATTGAACAAAAAGAACGAATATTAAGAGAATTTTACTTTCGTATCCCTACCTTTTTCTTTTTTCAATTCCTTTTCTGTAGCTTTTTTATACGGGGACCTTTTATTCATTTTATTTATATTCATAATAAATTTTGCCTTTTTTATTTCTATTCCTTAAAGAACATATTAAATATCATGAAAGGCCTTATTTTTAATAATGTATACAATCATTAACTCTGAACATTCATATTTATATTGAAAAATTTTATATTTTCCATATAATATTGTGATTTTCTAAATTCTTTATGTACGTATTTCTATGCTTTTTGCTCATTATAAATATTTAATTCATCTATACTTGTAAGCGGACTTCCAGAGACTGACCGGCTAACATATCCATGCAAATTCGAAACTATAAAGACAAAATTATGAAATTTTGGAATAAGATTTAGCATCACCATGCATGTATGCATGCATCCACTAAGAATGGATTTTTCAAAATTCCTACTCTAAATTAAAAGGGTTGAATATACATTTATTAATTTAAGCAATATCTCTAAATCAAATAGAGATATGGACTCGATTCTAGACCTGACTCATGACAAGATATGTAGTTAGGTTTTCTGATTTATCGATATCCGCATTTTAAAATGGGATATTAATTTTACTCTTGCTCATTAAAAGGTTATTTTCTCTGCGAAAAATCACGGTATGAACATGGTTTTTCTTTACATATTTATGTAAATGATTATTAAGGCTAAAAAGAATTAAGCTGTGTTTTTATTATTTTGGCAAATAAGACTATTACATAGATTTTGTTCAAATTTCATTAGTATGTAATAGCAATTCGTAGAAATAGTGTAAGATTTATTTCACATTGATTTTGTGTTATATAATGTATCAATTATTTTGATTTAATACAAACATTTTTATATAATACTTATACATAAATTCAAAACAAGAAAAAAAGATATTTTAAGAATAACAGGATTTATTTACAATAATACACCTGAAAATACATTTACAATAAGTTTTTGTAGATAACTTTTTTGCAAATATTCACTTTCGTTTATATTCCTGATCGATCTATCTCATAAGAAACCAACAATAGTCTCCCATCATTGCTGGATCTCATCTGCCTTGGTAACGTTGCTCCATTATTAATAATTCTTGGTAGAAAATTTTGCAGTAGCTTTCAAGTAGTTCTTCTACAAGTTTTTCGTAGTTTTCTATTTTTTTGGTTCCTAAAAACTCTGAAACAATTGTTTTAAAAGAACTCCACGCATATAATACAACATCATTTAATTTTTGATCAAACTATTGATCCTTTAGTATTTTTCTAATTTGTCGTCCCTCAAATATTCCTTCCTTAAGCTTAGCATCACTTAGTAAATTTGTTTAATGTATTTAAAGGCATCTCCTTTATCTAGTACTGTAACAAAATTTTTAATCAATCCCAGTTTAATGTGTAATGGAGATAACAGTATTTTTTTGACAACAACAAGAAGTATATTCTTTACGTTAGCTTCACCTGGAATATATTGATCTCTCCAAAGCCATTATTTTACTTGGTAATAGCTCTGTGTTGCTCTACTGTCCCAAAGACAAAGAAAACAACAATACTTCGTAAATTCACCCTGAAGCCCTAGTAATAGTCCTATGACTTTTAAGTCATCACATATTTGCCAGTTTATTGCATTTAGAATAAGTGACATGCTTTCGTATGTTTTCTTCATGTCAACTACATATGTAAGAGGAATAGAGAGTCTTTTGTTGCCATTATGGAGCAGATCGGCTTTTAAACTTATTCTAGAAGAATCTATAAATAACATCATTTGGATTAACACAAACACACATTTTATCCTGCGGAGTAAAAAACGAAGATAGTTCCTAGTTTCAGTTCCTAAATATTGTAAATTGGCTTCTGGTGGCTAGTAATTTCCATTTTTGTAATCTAGACCCTAATACTTCAGCATTCTCTTTGGACAAGTGGGAGGTCCCGAACTAGATCATTTAATTCAGGTTGTTCGAATAAATGGACTGCTTTTCCTTCACTTTCGGGAAAATAAAAATTGTCCTTTTCTGATATATTATCATTGTCATGCAAAAGTAACAGTTGTTGAAATGATTTGTTGGTTCTCGCCAAATTATTGGAACTGCAAAAGACGTAGAAGAGCATTTGTCATTTAACCAGTTATTTAGATTTGCTGCCCAGGTTTGGCAACGTATGTGAGGAGCTCAGTCCTGATCTTGATCGGTAACAAGATATATAAAATACTTATGATAAGCTACTGTGGTCATTTTGTTAATTGTCCTTTTCTTAATTTTAGGGATAAACTGACCATATCTGTGGCAAGAACTATCTACGTGGTTAACACAGCTACGTTTCTGAACTTTGGACATTTTTGTACTGTCGCGTACGTCGGTTCAGTTACATTACAGTAGCAAATTGGCTGTAAAGTAGTATAATTAATGTATGTTGAAGGGATTATTTTAAAAGTGAATTATTTAAGGACTATATTGAATTTTGAATGACGGTAATCGAATTCCTTTTACTTTTCTTTCATATTCCAATAAAATTTTTGTGCCGCAGCACAATATATAAAACTTGAAGTTATTAATATGTAATTAATCGATAATGGTAAAAAAAATAAAATGATACACTATAACGCGTATATTTAAAAAGCACATTAACTGACAAAAATGATCGTAAAAATCGGACTATTTAAGCATATCAATTCGCAATCACGCTCGAATGATTCGATTTTCGTGATTCAAGATGAATTATTTTCGTAAACTTGCATGAAGTAATTAACTATATCTCATGTATTTGCAGTGAGGACAATGCAGCAATGATATTTTACTGAAAGGCATGCACAAAAAAGCACGTAAAATTGAGGTTGTATAAAATTCATTCTTTCTTAAAATCATTGAGAGTCTTAAGTCCGGGCAAAGCCGCGACAGATAACTGCTCTTCGTCATATAAAGTGCCTCTATAAGGACAATGCCTCATTAGGATTCCTGTGAGACTCTAAGGTGGTTTTTGCTTGGGCTTTCTTAAATCTCTTCTGGTTGTAGTTCCCAAAAAGATCTCCTGCTCACTTCCTCTCTTTTTAGTTTTTCCCGTATTACACTGTTACTGATTTCACAGAAATATTCGGGCCCCAGAAATGGTGTCTCTGCCCTTTTTCTCGCGAGCTTGTCTACTATTTCATTTCCTCCTACCCCGGTGTATTCCAGCACCTACAGGATAGTAACTTTATCATTGATTGATTCGTTTAATTCATCTAGGCATTTTGAGATCATCTTGGGGCTGATTATTTCAGAACTTAGCGTAATGATAGCTACTTGCCCATCCAACATGTCGTTAATCTCTTGTTCGCGATAGTTTTTCTCTTTCCTGAATTGGATTCATTTCCTGATGTGCCTTTTCTCTCGGCAGATCTTTGGTGACTTGTCCAAACTTTCATATTTTCTGGTCCATACACTCCTATTCCAGTTCCTTCCGTGATTTTGGAGTTATCCGAATATCATTTAATGGAATTTTTGTTGAGTTTTTCAATGATATTTCTGTCTCATTTACTTTTGCGGCTCCACGGTATCTTAAAATTTTTCGCAAGGTTCAACTACTTTTTCAGTTCATCTTGGGACATGTCCCAGATTTGTTGATGTCTGGATAAGAGATTGAGTCTATTTGTTGTGAAGTTATCTTTTATCATCCTATTTATTATCTTCTTCGCCATATTCTCCAAAGTATATGTAGAGGTATAAGGTATAGGATTACTTACATGGCGGCTCGTGAGCAAGTTTAATTGCTCCAGTTAGACATACACAGTTAAATTTTCGAGAGACTAGCACTCGTATTGGCCAGACTGGTTCTTTTACTCCAGATCTGTACCCCATAGGTAATGATTGGTCTCATTATTGTCCAGGATTTTCGGGTTTGTACCCCAGCTTTTTCCGCAAAGCTTTTACAAACCGTTAAAGCTTTTGTAGCCTTGTTGATTACTTCCTTTTCGTGTTTATTCGAGAGAAGTTTATTATCTAGGGTCAGACTCAGATATTTAATCTCTGCCTTTCACTCAATAACATTCCCATCCATTTTGGAGGTTTTTTGATTAAGGCTTTCCTTGTAAAAGCTAAGATAATTTTGGCAGGGTTAACAATCAGTCAGAATTTGGCGCTTGCTATCATAACCACGTCATCGATATAGCCCTGACAGGGTACACCGAGGTCAGTCAAATCACAGAGAAGTCGATCTACAATTAGACTTCGCATAAGTGGAGGGCATGACACAGGGGGCGATAGTCGCGCCATCTATTTGGACGTCGTTCCGCCTACTCCCGTGTTGTCAAAAGCCACTTCTATATCAAGATATGCACATACTACGGTTTCCTTGTTATTCAGTGTACCGTGAATCTGATCTGTTAATTATATCATGCGGTTTTCATAGATCAGCCTACTTGATACGCATGCTAATGAGGGTGCAGTGGCACCTGTTCAAGCATTTCTGTTCTGATATCAACTACTTTCTCCATCGTTTTTAAAATAAATCATGTGAAGCTGTTAGTCGCAGAGATTTAGGGTGTGTAGTGTTCTTTTTCTCCGCTTTCGGAACGAAGGTTAGTCTGGTCCTTCTACGTATTTTTGATATGTAGCCCAATTCCAGGCTATTTCGACTAATACGTATTATATGTGGTAGACTATTTTCCTGTCCTCTTTGGAGCAGGATCGAAATTATTTCAGCGACTTCTAGGGTTTTAAATGACTGGAAGGTATTCATTGCCAAATTTAGACGACCGTCACTGCATATATGTCTAGCCATTGCTATAGCTTCGCTGACGTGTCTTTCGTTGTTTTCAATTGCGTCATTCGCGGTGCTAGGCTTGCTATCCGGAAATTAAGTGCTGCCATCTGACTTCCTGGTTGCCATGACTTTGTGTAGTCTCGCTGCGGCAAGTATAGATTGAATGTCTTCACAGAATTTCTTAAAACTGTTTCTTTTAGCTTTCCTAATTTCTTTGTTGTATATTGTGAGTTTCCTGGTGTAACTCTGCCATAATTCCGTCACGCTCGATTAGAGAGTTTTCGTGTTAAGGATCTTAGCTCCGACAGATGGTCATTCCATCAAGGTGCATCCCTACAACTTTTATTTTTTTGTAACTAGCAGCTCGATTCATTTGCTCCGAGTATTACCTCATTTACTTCTTGCAGATCATTTTCCAGCTCCAGATAATGCTTAGCACATCCTCTAGTCTGGATGTGTGCTAAGTTTGTTTTCAGATTGGTGCTGTATTTTTCCCGATCTGTTTTCCTAAGATTGAATTTTGCGACTAGCTCAGGAGGATTTATATCTAAAATGAATATGATCATTCTGTGATCTGAAAAAGAAGGTGCCTTCAGTAACCTAGACCTTCCACTAGGTCTGTTTGGCCTAGTACACTTAGTGTAATATCCAATACTTTTTTCCTTACCATGTGGTTTATAGCAAAATTACAATTGAAGATATATTTTAAAAGATCCTCACCTACTTGATTGGTGTCCTTGCTTCCTCAAATTGTGTTGTGAGCATTGGTATTACACGCCAATAGAGGAAATTTCTTTTCCTAGTAGTACTCTACCAATATTTGTACTTCTGGCGGTACGAGCCCGTCTCTCTCATCACGAATTCTGAAAGACAAAAATAATTAACATTTTTCCTTGCCATAATACGTGTTCTGGGTGTGTTATTACTGACATGATATACTACTTTAGCCAGGGGCGGATCCAGCTTCTCTTCTTGGGGGGGGGGGGCGCGGGGATATCAAAAAAGTACAGTATGGCAAGCGAAAGCAAGCTGTCGACAGGAAAGGAGACACTAGCAACATTCCCATTTCTAGTGTAAAAGGCATGATCGGGTCTATTTTTCTGAATTTGAAGCTCCTGGAGAGGAGGAGGGCGATCACAAGAAAAAAAAAAGTTGCCGACAGGGGGGGGGGGGGAGGATGTAAGCAGCATACACATTTTTAGTATAAGAGACAGAATCTGGTTTATTTTCCTGAACTCACAGCTCTTGAGGGGGGGCTATCCCAAGAAAAATGAGTTGTCAACGGCGGGGGGGGGGGGGGAGCCAGCAGCAAACACCTTCCCAATATAAAAGGCAGAATCGGTTCTATGTTCCTGAACTCAAAGCTCTTGGGAAGGGGAGAGGCGATCGCAAGCATACACATTCCTATACTCTATTCAAGAACTAGAGAGAGCAATAAAACTGTTCCCGAAACCTCCAACGTACATGCTCCAGTACCGCAGGTAACTGAGGACTGCCGTAAATCTAATTATATTTAAATATTATAAGCTTCTATAAATTTACTGCAACAATAAAATTTCTGATAGTTCAATTTAATTTCTGTCAGTGTGCAAAGTACACTTTACATTGTGTCCTTAGTGATTTATATTGTTTGTGCTTGTTTTTATATATTATTTGAAATTAGTGAGAGAGCCAAAAGATATGGCTTCCACGTCTATATTTATTCCAAAATCGTTAAACCAGGGCATTTTTTCCTCAACGAAAAACTTATTACGATAAATGTTTATAATGCCTTAAGATATCAATATCTAGATAACAATGTTAGAAGCTCTGTTTAGATGTATTCCAACATGACAGAAGTTGGAAAATCTACTATGTATCGAACATTGAAGGAGAAAAACGACCGGAATTGTTAGTACTCCCAAGCCACATTCGATCACAGGCAGACGAAAAACCTCGTTGGAAGAAGAGAGTAAGTAAAGTAAACTGCAATAACAGGAATTGTACATACATTTAAGTATGAGAAGCAGATGCCAGCCGTCGACAAAATTCTAACTAAAATCAATGAAGATCGGGATTTACCTGAAATTAAAAGAACTGAGGTCTGGAACCTGCTCAGAGTACTTCATTTTTGCTGGGAAAAACCAGATAGGAAATCTGTTCTTATAAATGGTCCGGAAAATGTCTGTTGGAGGAGGAAATATCCTTCTCAAGTAAAAGGTAGAGTTGCTAGAAATAACACAACTTACAAAATTAGTAATTTAACTGAACTTTTGAAAGATTTTTTGAATAAAATTCCTGCAGAAAATTGGGGAAAATCCATATAATAAAAGAAAATGTGGAAACTCGATCTCATGATCAGTGAGACAGAGGAACCAATTATAATTAATTTGAGCGAAGATAGCGTCACTGACATTGATTACGAATTAAATACGTATTGTTTACCAGCGTATACACAATTGATTATTTAAATTTTCTGTAATATACAAAAACCAATTACATTTGAATCCCTTTTTGGTGTTTAATTGTAATTCTGCAGATGGTTTAAGAAATAAATAAACTGAAACGTCAGATCTAAATGTTTTTAAGTAATAATAAAATGACCGATAGCCCCAAAAAAACTTTATTATTATATGGACGAATTTATTTTTCTATATATGTTTAACTTGTTGTATTTTTAACAATGGGTATTTTGTAAGTATTTAAATTATATCTTAGAATTTTTTGAGAGAAAAAGGCTACGTTTTAGTTTAATGTACCTAAAACGATTTCTATGCCAAAATTAAAAGTAATAAAAATACAGTTGTGATTTGTGTTAAATATGTCAAAATTATCTATATTTTCTAATGTATGTGTATTATTAAGAAATCATAAGAAATGAAATAATATTATAGTAAGTTTATTACTGAAATAATATTCTATGCCATAAATACTTAGTGATAAAATAAACCTCCTTCCGACGCCTATGACAAGGATTAAAATCATTTTTAACACTTCACACATCCAAATATCTATTGTTATCCAACCCAAATCGTTCATTATTATAGACCGGTATTTTTGATTATAAAACTTCTAACCCATTCCTATGAAAAATATATGTGTCTAACAGATTTTGCTGAAGACACCGGACTAAAGAATACAAGTAGTTTGCGAAGAAAAAAAAAGTTTTATTACTCTTTTTAGTTCTTGAATAAACTATAGTATAAGAGGCAAAATCGGGTCTATTTTCCTGAACTCAAAGCTCTTTGTGGGGGGGGGCGATCACCCCCCACCGCCCCCCTTAGATCCGCGCCTGACTTTAACATCCTTGCTGTGTAATCCTTTTACCTGATTTCTAATAACCCAGAGTTCCTGGATCCATTTAAACCTTAGCAAACAGTACACGCAACATGCTATTTTCAAAACCAATACGGCCAACCAAACAAAAATAATATGTTTGTTCAAAAAGAAATAGTCCCAAATTATTTTAATTTTTCATAAGCAGAAGCATTTTCAAATATCTAGTGATGTCCACCCTTTAAAAATGAATTAGGGTGAAAAATTTATGCAAGATAAACTAGAATAAAACCTATAAAATGCAATATACCTTTTTTCAATGACGTTTCGTAACAATGCTAATAATATTTCAATTTATTAAATACGTTTTTTGATTATTTATTACATAAGGTGTTGCAATTCTGTAGACAATTTTTACCTAGCGAAAAAAGTTGGAAAAAATGCAAAACAAATAGTATTGAATACTTGCATGAACAGAACGTCACAATTGAAAATCCCCGAGCCATGTCTTTAATGCTTCGGTGATATTTACATTCGATTCGAATTTTGCACATATTTGTACTAAAGAAACCCTAAAGTTTCTTTGAAAAATACAAACAACAATGAAAGTCGTATAAAAGAATATTTGTGAACTTACTGTTAAGATGTTATACAGCCATGACAATATGGTTTTATGCAAAATATTTTTACCCGTGGCATAAATTTTCTTTAACTTGCTAAAAAGCCTACAAAAGTAAATCGCCTTATCTCAGAGAAGTAAGGAAACTAACAAAAAATAAATCTTATTTCTTTAGCGAGATTTTGCTTAAAGTAATAAAAAAACTTGAGAATAAATTGATTTCTGCGGATTGATTTATCCTTTCCTAAAAAGTAATACAACCCGAATTAAGGCTTTTTAGCCATCTGTCTGCGAAATAACTTTTATGTGTTTAATACCTGTAGTTAACATTCCGTATTACGAAGTTGAAAAAGTTTTAAAACTTTCTGCGATTAGATTTATTTGTTGCAAATACCATTGACACAGCAAATTCTAAAAATTTACGGTTGGATGGATATGTACCCGAACTTGTCTTTGTTGGCCGGATATGTATCGGATATTGCTGAAGGTAACCGATCAAGGTCACCAAAAAACCCCTTTATATCCTACAAATTTTTTTGAAATATTTTTCTCTTTCGACCCTATGCTCAGAGATTTATCTGTGGATATTCCAAAACAGTATTTAATCTTGAAACGCCCTAAAAGGTCAAACGGATTTATGAATTAAGGACATGTCTGGACGCAAAATTTTCTCTACTTCCTATTTCCGTGTTCAGAAAGATAGTTCAACAAAATAAAATTAACTTTGGCAAGATCTCACCCTTTGACCGCTTCCTGAGTCAAAGTCATCATGGAATGACTCTATCTGGTAATAAAATATATTATTAACATATCAAAACGTTCAAGCAACAAGTGCATTTATAAATAAGCTTCTGTCTCTATGAGAAATCTCTGAATCTTCATTTTGTCGAAAATATGGAAACTTTGGTTCAAAAAATTTAAATACATATAGATAATGTACCCACTGTTAACTTAACACACCATTTTATTGCCTGAATGTGGTAAGAGAACTTCTCAAAATACAACAAATTGTCCATTGAAGAAATCATGTTTGTAATTTCTGTGTCACTAGATATCATTGTCCTTGTCATATATCATCAGTAACTTAGGTTTTAGGCTAATTTATTGGAATTAGAAGTTGACGGAGCCAAAAACCTTTTTTGTTTTTTGTTTTTTCTCTTGTTTCTATTATTAATCGAAAATCAAATTGCAAAACACATAACTACGTTAAAAATAAGGATGAAACCATGTTTATACGAAAACTTATTCTACGGTTAAAATGCTAATTTCTGGCGATTTTAATTTACCTATGCTTCAGTGGTCATGAGAAGATGGCGTGCTTGCTCCTGTTGAGATTCTTGGTTCAGTAACGGAAGTCCTGGTGGGGCATGTGTTCTATATGGAGCCGCAGCAGATAAATATAATCAAAAACCGTTTCAACAGAACCCTGGATCTGATCCTTTCGAAAAAATTTGATAGTTTGACGGTCAGTCGAACATCTACACTCTCTAAATTAAACGAATATCATCCAGCTCTTGAAATCAGTTTTTTTTCTGAACATACCTTAATTTATGCCCTCAAAAACAAATATGGACTTATTTTTATTTGATTTCAGATAATAGGTATCCTGGATGATATAGCTCAGAACTTAGAAGGCTGATAAATAAGAAAAACCGATTATATCATCAGTTTAAACGATCTGGGCTTCAGTGAGATTAGGAACGTTTTTTTACTGTGCTTCATGAGACTAAGGTTCAAATTGACTTTTGCTATTTGAAGCTTGCTTCTAATGCTGAAATAATGATTCCAAATAACATAAAACATTTCTGGTCCTCCGTTAACAATTGACGTGAGGACAACGGCATTCCGCGAATAATGAAATATCACAACAAGCAGCTGAATACTCCACATAATATTGTCGCAGCCTTTGCCCAACATTTTCAGTGGTGCTATTTTGATCACATTAACGTTAATTCTTTTGACGTTAACTCAGTAAATGAGGTAGTACATTCGCAAATCCATATATTTACTTTAGACGAAGATTAGAATAAGATTGACTAGTTAGACTGTAACAAGAGTGCAGGAGCCGATGGAATATCGCCATATTTTATCAAGAAGTGCATAGTTTTCCTTGTACCTCATCTATGCCTCATTTACCAAAAATCTTTTAATGATGGAATCTTCCCTTCGAGATGTTCCCTATTTTCAAATCTGGTGACCGCAATCGTGTTGAAAACTATCGGAGTGTATCATTGCTGTGTGTTATGGGAAAGATATTCGGGTCGATAATAACTGATGAAATATTCAATGCTTTTATAACTTACATCGGCCCAGAACAACATGGTTTTTTCCAAGGAAGGTCACCGATTATCAGTCAGATTTTTGGTTCGAGATATGGAGGCAGGATATCAAGTGGACTTATATATATATATATATATATATATATATATATATAAAATCGGATTTGATTAAAACCTGTTATAGTGTTTACCACAAGTTGCTGGTATATAAGCTCGAGTTTTACGATTTGTGTCATCCATCCATATTTAAAATGGATGGCTTCATATCTTTCTTCGCGTACACAGTGTGTTAAATAGTGTGGTAAAATGTCATGGGAGATCCTCGTATTATCTGCACTCCCCCCAGCGTTCTCATTTAAGTAAAATTTTATTTTTAGTGTTTATTAATGATGTTATAAATGTTTTTAAATTTTGTCATTGCCTTTTGTACGCTGATGATTTAAAAATGTTTCCAAGACACTATGCATTATATTTGGCAACAGATTGAGTAATCAATTTACATTAACATTTGAGGATACAACAATAACATCAGTTGAGAGCGCTGTTGTTTTGGGACTAAACGTCGATAGAAGGTTGAACTGGGGGATGCACATCGAGAGAGTTGCTACTAAAATATCTCAGTATTGTTTTGAATTAAGAATTATTTTGGTTAGAGTTGGAATCGATGCAGCTCTGTCAGCTCACCATGCATTTGTACAGTCCAGACTCAGACATGGTTTGATATTTTGGGGTAATTCCTGTGATATTAATAGAGTTTTGATTCTGCAAAAAAGATGTTTGCGATGTATTTTTGCAATGAAACAACAAAACAGTTGTAGAAATATGTTTATTAGTAACAATATTTTGACGGTTATAGGTATGTACATTGATAACAGGGATCTTTTTGAGGGTGCATCTATTAAACATAACTACATTATCAGACATAAAACAAATCTGCTTTCTGATAAATATAACTAGTTATTTGCAGAAAAAGGTCGAATTTTCTATAATAAAGTTTTTAATTCTTTACCTGAAAACGTTCATTTACTACCGAGAAATAAATTCAAGTTTGTCCTACAAATCTTTTTGTATAAAAAAGCCTTCTATTCATTGGAAGAGTTTTATGAGTGTGATAAAAGCAGCATTGTCTCGAATTAGATTTTTTGTGATTGGCTGTATTATTAAATTTTAAATGTGTCTAATTTTCCTTGTTATTTAATTTTTGTTTTATTTATAATATTGCCCTTTATCTTAAGTTTTAATTGTTTTGTTTTTACCACATTAATTTGATAGAATTATTCAAGAAAGGTATTTAAAACTTTATAATTATTGTTGAGGTTTTTTCCTTTTCATTTTTTTTTTCTTTTTTATGTACAGCTGAGAATGAACTATAATTTTTATTGTGATGTTTTTTTTTTACGTTGTTCCATGCCCTTATGGGTTTTTTTGTAAATAATACTTATTGGAATAAAAAACTTATCTATCTATCTATCTAACTATTTGCAATTGTTTCCTCGTTAGATGATTGTTTTTATATTCAACGGTAGCTAGATTTACTAGTCAGATCGTGTGATAATTTTTAAAGTCTTAATGTAAACAAATGTAAAGTTATGTAATTTTTGAAATGTTTTTCTCCTCTAATAAATTCTTATCATATAGATGATTTCGATTTGGAGTGTGTGCCATTTTTTAATCTAGAAGTTATTTTCGATAAGGGATTAAGTTTTAATATACATATTGACAATATTGTACTAAAGAGCTTTCAGATGTTGGGTTTTATAAAGAGAAATTATAGACATATATATCGAAGACACAAGGGCTATTCAAACCCTTTATAACATTTTAGTGCGTAGTTTGCTTGTACCATTTGGCACCTATGTACCTGTATCACATAGATAGACTTGAGAAAGTACAATCAAAATTTGTAAAATTTTTGCATATAAACACCGATTCCCATATGAGAATTTATCACACGAAATTCGTTGAATATTGGTAGGTCTCGCAAATTGAGGCATGCGTAGAAGAAAACATTATTTATTCTTTTTGTACAAGCAGATTAAGGGTTTGATTAATTGTGATGAACTTCTTGGCCATCTTAATTTTAGAGTGTACAGTAGACATACTAGACAAAATCAGTTATTTGCTGTAACAGTACATCGAACAAATTATGGTTGGAGAGCTTTTGTAGATTGCTTAACCAAAATTTATCATGAACACTTTTTAAATATAGATATTTTTTATGTAAGTTTTTATCAATTGAAAAAAATTACTGGGTACAGGTTAATCTGGATTACCAATATCGTTTTTGTGTTTAGTTTATAGAATCTATGTACTATTTAGATATTGTTCTGTAGTGTACATGTAAATAGGAAAAAAAACTTAGTTTTGATATCAAACCAGGTTGGGTGGTATATTTTCATAATAAAAATACTTATTTTTCAGAAATTGAATGATGATTTCACTCTTCCGACATATAAACAAAGAATCCTGTTTGAATAAGTTAACCATCAGAATTATACCAGTTTCCTAATTCTCTGCCAGATAAACCAGATAAGATTATGCTTTTAGAAATAGCTGAGAATATTTGATAAAAATATTGTTTATCCGCGCTTAACAAGTCAGCACTCACATTCAGAAATTCTGGGTTTCTAATAATCTAAACACTTCTCAGGCCTTTTTCTAGTACTTCCTGAAAAACTATGAGGATCTGTTGTGGTACCGTCGAGGCTGACGAATAGGTGAAGAAGTGGAAATTCATTGGCACGTAATAAGCACACAAACATTTGTAAAGATCTCTTAAGATGGTTTTTCAATAATATAAGGGCGCCATTTTTATCTTCTGTAGTTACAACAGTATCATCATATTCAATTACCATCAGAAATGTATAAAATTCAAAACTTCAGCTATATTCTTTTCAATCGTAATTGTTTGCCCCAAATAAATAGAAAGATGTCCGGTATACTCAGAATTGGGCTTAGATATTAATAAAATATGTTCCTCAGTGATAATCTTCCTATGTGATGTATATTCAGTCTTAATCAGATCTAAAGTTTTACGGCCTTCAAAATAAAAAGTGCTGATATAAATTTTTCATTAAATGCCCATTGGCAATTTTAATATACTTTTCAGCAGTCTCAACGTAATTTACTTTAATCTATTACTTTTGATGAGTTGTCACTACAGACAATACATCAAGCATCGCAGCGTTTACCATAATTGCTGTCGATCGATCGGAAACCCCCACTATCACAAACTGTCGCTAGATTTTTTAACTTATTTCTCAAGTTTTTTTTTGGGTTGTCTACAGAATTATAGAACACAAAGCTCATACAGGTCCATTTTAGACTGTCAGATGAATATTTAATTATTGGGACAGTGGTAGAACTGCCATAGTTTTCTCAAATTCTTCGTACTTCCGCTTCCTAAATTCTTTACACCTAAATTTAACTTTCATCTGGTCCATATATTCCATATATATATAGCAATTCTTTCATTGGTCTTTTAAAACACATTTTTTTTTTATTTTTACCACACATTTACACATTATACATTTTCCTTGAATATTTTACATGTCGCAGTATCAAAGAAATTTACGTAATTGATATATACTCCAGTATTCGCTACATTATCAAATAAACCTTGCGACGACTTGTTGAGACTGATGGTAGGAATCGATGCTTTAATCCAATTTTCTCGATGCCTTTTTTTATTTATAAAGGTCTTTATTTATTAATATTGGTTAAAATACGAGGTTTGTCCCAAAAATATCGAGCCTGCATTCATATCTCCGCGTCAAAACTTCCGAGCGACCTCTGTGGGGCATGAGCGTCACCAGTAAGTCTTCACGAACTCGTTGGTGTGCGCAGTTACCGACTGAACGTGTAAGTTCGTGAACGGTGTGCGATTGTTTACAGTGTCTTTTTTTCGTTAGTCGCATTTTGTTATTGTAAAAAATGACAGAAAAATTAGATCAACGAATGTGCATCAAGTTTTGCTTTAATCTTGAAAAAACTTGTTCGAAAACAATTAATATGATGAATAAGGCATTTAGAGAGTAGTGTATAAGTAAAGCAAGAATAAAAGAGTGGTACAAGCGGTTTAAAGATGGCAGCACGTCAGTTGACAGTGATTCTCGCTCTGGCCGACCTTCAAGCGCACTAACGCCAATAAATGTCGAGCATCTGCGACTTGCAATTGAAAGAGATCGTCAGTTGACTGTACACTAACTAGAAAGTGATCTTGGAATACTAAAAACTACTGTTTGGAGAATTTTAAACGAGAATTTGGCAATGGCTCGCGTATGTGTGAAATTCATCCCAAAATTGCTAACGGCAGAGCAGAAGAATCTTTGCTTTCAAATCGTTCAGGACCACTTGGAAATGGTTTCTAATGATGGAAACGTTCTCAAGAAGATTATTACTGGTGATGAATCATGGATTTACGGCTATGATCCGGAAAAAAAGCGACAGTCTTCACAGTGGAAGCATTCTGAATCGCCAAGACCAAAAAAAGCACGTCAAAGTCGGAGCAAAGTGAAGACAATATTGACTGTTTTCTTTGATTATGAAAGTGTTGTGCACCACGAATATGCTCCGAGAGGTCACACGACCACTAAAGAATATTACGTTGAAGTATTGAAAAGATTGCGTGACGCAGTCAGAAGAAAACGGCCATAGCTTTGGATAAGCGGTGATTGGCTGCTTCACCACGACAATAGACCAGCGCATTTATCGAACCTTGTGCAGCAATATTTAACAAAGTACCAAGTCCTACAGCTTCGCCAGCCTCAGTACAGTCCCGACGTAGCTCCCTGCGACTTTTGGCTCTTTTCCAGATTGAAAAGGACACCGGTTCGATGACAAAGAGACGGTTGAAACTAATGCGACGGATGCACTGAAGGCAATTCTGAAAACTGACTTACAGGACTGCTTCGGGAAGTAAAAACACCTCTGGGAACGCGTTATTCTCTTAAATGGGGACTACTTTGAAGGATGTCACTCACCGAATGATAAAGAATAACACCAATGCGGAGATATGAAGGTAGGTTCGATACTTTTGGGACAAACCTCGTATGTAAATAATATAAAAGAGCTTTCTCCGTCAATTGCTTGTTCAGCCTAGAGCCAAAGTCAAAGAATAATACATTGCGAGCTGCTCTTAGCTGTGGTGTATTATTATCATATTCGGGTATATGATATACTCGCGGGTCTTCGTCAACTGACTCAAACTGCTTTTAGATTTTATTATTCCTGCTGTTTGAAATAACATATTCCGTTAATTGCTTTAACTGTGTGTTTATTACTATATATTTTTTTTCTGTTGAGGAAATGTTGCTAAAAACTCTTCGAATTTTATAAAGTGTTAATAGCTCTTTTTTACCCTTTTGTCTAGTGCATTTTTATATTCGTGAATATATGTTATGTTATAGTGTATTGGAATACTTAGACACTGTTTATTTTATGTGAAATTTTGTATTTATATTTCCTGTGGTTAAGGGCCTCAACAGGAAAACAGGTATCAATCCATCATTTTCAAATTGTGATATTTGAAAGATTGTTATTTATTATCCCCGTCTATGGGTAATAAATTCCAGGATTGCCAGGGGAAAGAAAGCAGGTTGCTAACATTAAGGAACAAATGTAGTTAGTAGAATTTTATTAATATTTTGCTGTTTTTCTAATTTGAGTTATACTAATTTATTCTTATTTTAACACAGAAATCCAAGCGTCGTTGATTTCTGATATATTTTCTATACATGTAAGCTAGTATGTTTTATTATTATTTAAATTCAAATATTACGCTGTTTTTTGTATTTAATTATGTTAATTATCAATTTTACGTAAATTAGAACTAAAAATCATGATTTTCTAAGTTATTAGGAATAAACATCAAATCATCCTTAGCTTTAACTTCTTGGCTATTGGCGATTTTAATTACATTTAAAAAAATCGTTCAAGAATATTATGATTTTTTTAAAATTAACAGTATTTTTAAATTATTTCATTAATACAGCAAAGTCACGTACTAAAATATCTTTATTAAAATCAAGTAATTCTTTAGTCCAAACCATAGGTAAATATAGAGACGTAAATTCCGAAACGGATGAGACCTACCCTCGAGTGTTGGGAGCAATATAAGAACAAACGTCCTACATAAAACGTGATAGCAAAAATAGGTTGGGGCCAAGGGAGGAAGGGGTCAAAGTTAACTAAAACGGGTTTTTTGAATCTACAAGCCAAGGAACACATTTTGGAAAAAAAGGTTTAAATAAAAATTATAGTAATTTTAAAACTTACAATGTGAGCTTTTGCGGTCATTTTGTTGTGCGATCATTTTTGTTAATTTGTTATTGCAAAAAAACCAAAAAATCCTTAAAATCAGCAATTTTTTTCATATCAATTTTTTAATGAAAAATTGACTTCTTTTGCCTTTAAAAGGAAGCCACCGTCTTTTTGAACAAAATGATATTTTGTAATAATAAATAGGATAATTTGTTGCTAAGATATTGCTAGTTGTTTATCCCAAGATGCAAAATGTTGATTGCGTTAACTTTTTTTAGCGAACATTTTGACCTCCATAATGGTTCCATCTCTTGGTGAAGGCTTAAACTTTCATATCTTGTTAGAAACAAATGAAAAAATTAATTTTCAACTCCTTAAGTGTCGCTTTAAAAAGGGGGTGTTTTTTTATAGAGAAATTCGGGCACGCGAGAAAATTGAATTCACAGCTTCAAATCAGCAGCGCTCCGGAAAATTCGCCTTATTTTAGCTACGAATGGATCAATTTCGGTGTTTTTTTAAATCTGGAGTAGCTCGAAAAATTGTGAATATGGCACACCCCCTTTTTTAGAGCGATATTTTAGAGGTTGAAAATTAATTTTTTCATTTGCCACTAAGAATATATGAAAATTTAGGTTTTCGCGAAGAGGAGGTCAAAATGTTCGCCTACAAAAAAGTTATAGCAATCAACATTTCGCATCCTGGGATAAACAAATAGCAATATCTCAACAAATTATCTGATTTACTGTTGTAAAATATCATTGTGTTCAAAATGACGTAGGCTTCCCTTTAAAATCAAAAAAAGTGCAAAAAAAGTTAATTTTGCAATAAATAATTGATATGAAAAAAATTGCCGATTTTGAAGGTTTTTTGAACTTTTTGCAATAACAGATTAACCAATAATTTTCGCAGTTAAGTTCAAAATATAGGTTTTTAAAATCTCTATAACTTTTATTTGAAACTTTTTTTTCTAAAACTCGTTCCTTGCCTTGTAGATTCAAAAAAAAACATTTTAGCCCACTTGGACTCCCCCCTCTTGGCCCCAACCTATTTTTTGCTGTTACATTTTATGTAAGGTTTCTCATTTGTCCTCAACACTCCTGGATAGTTCTCATCCATCTCGAAATTTACGTCAAAAAAGCACTTTTTTGGATTTTGGGTAATTCATCTTGAGCCTGGATAAAGGTAACATACTTGCTCTGGTGGTAGCGAGGTCACTTGTTAGCTCATGCATTAGTAGTATTTTTTAAGTGTTGTATTTGTTAACTGGACAACTTACACTATTTGAGTTTTGTTGCTGACTAAAATGTGCATGTTTTTCTAATACTATTTCTTCGTTTTCAATATTTATCTTTACAATCTTTGATATTACGTGTTCGAGCACATATCATACATTATGAGATTCAGTGAGGATGTAATGATGCATGTCCTCACATTTGACAATTCTTGCACTGTAAAATCGTACAATTAGTTCCTACGTTCCTAATTAATCTATGTATTATTTATTTATTTTATGAAAAAAAACCAAACCGAGTTTTTGCTAAGTACTTATTGAAAGCGGAGCCAAATTTAAAATTTATGAAAAATACCTGCAAACTAAAGAAAGACACCCTTAATTTAAGCAAAAGAAATGAAACAGACATCAAAAGCTAAATATATAATACAATCATAATATAAAAATGAAATCGGTTAAAATACTAATTAAAATTTATTTAAATATGACTCCTCAACCGCAATACCGCCGACGTAAATAAAGTGTTGGATAAATAAGTAAATATACAAATATTAAACTTATTTATTCTTTACCATTTATTACAGTTTTTAAAAGTCGGTCTATTTTAATAAATTCCAGAGTAATATTTTAAGTACAAAAAGGTGTAAGGTAAAATAATAAATTTTAATTTTTCGAATCACGAACACACAATGCGCGTTTTGTTTTATATTCAAAAAATATATTTCAAAGGCCCCTCGCATTGCTCCTAAGGGAAGTATAAAGGATAATAAAATTCAGGACAGGAAATCGCATCCCTCTTCCATATATGGTCAAAATATTGTGCTATATGAAAACTATATTGTTTAAGATTTCAAGAAAAGTTAAAATACTATAAGTAGTTTTTGCGCTAGAAATCAATATATTTCTTAAAATATGAAAGTTTTGTACACCTATTCTATCCACGATCTTGGGCACGCTGGATTGGCATCAAAAATTATATGCACTGATCTTAGTTTTAAGCTTATCCAATTTTGGCGATAATGCTGTCTCTCGTTCACAAATAATACATCGTTGAATCACCGCGATTGTGGCAAGGTATGACTTAAAGACTTTTTTAGCGTTAATGATGTCTCCACTTTCAGCCAGTGACAGAGATATTTTCCACTGCGATATATACAGTGTGTCCCATAATGAACTGCCGCGATCGATTTCTCGAAAAATCGATGGGGACAATTCGGCTAAAATATTTTCAAGATGATGGTACTTTTGGTGATACCGGAACTTAATGCCTTCTTGCTTATTTTAAATGAAACTCCCTATATGTTATTTTATTTTCAAATTCTACGCCAAATTATAGACATATTTTATGTATATTGTTCTATTCTCAAATCAAATTGTTTTTCACGTATTTTAAATTTTATATCAAAAATGGCATTTGCAAGCCTAAACATAACTATCAATTTCTTCTATATGAAAGCTTTATTATTTAATTGGATTGGTTTTCTTCTAGAAGTGAATCTACTGTGTTGATATTTTGATAATAAATAAATACAGGGTGATCAAAAGATAACATTAAATTTTAACTTGAAAAAAATCATTAAAAGTCAGTTTTTTTAAATGTAAACTCTCCATTTTTATAATTGTTTATTCCAAAAATTTGCAGTTTTTGAAATATTTGCAATTTAATATTTTTATATTGTAAATTTACTAAACGACTTACCAACACATGGAAACAACTTTTTTTAATAAATTTTCAAAATTTCCACCCTGAACTTCCAAATATTTTTCACATCTCTGAGTTAGTTCGTTATGAGTGGCCACTGTAACTGAATCTGAAGATAAAATTTCGAACGCATTCCTTACCTTTGCCCATACAGTCCTCCATCGTTGTCACTGAATTACAATAAATAGTGTTTTTTTTGTTCCCCATATAAGATAATGCAAAACAGTGCAAAACAGCAAATCAGGAGAACAAGAAGGCCACAGAAAAGGTCCTTTATTGGCAATCTACTTGTCATAAAATGTTGCTTATAAGAAGTTAATAATTGGAACGGTTCTGTGTGGTGGGGCGGTATTCTGTTGCTAAAAAATTGTGTCTGTTAAAAAAGCCATTTTTCATAAATTTTGCTTCATCAGTCCAAACTATGTTGTCTAAAAATCGAGGGTCGTCTTGCATCATCGTTAACATAAATTCGCAAAATTGCATTCTTTTCGGCAATTCAGTATCTTCTAGATATTGAAACTAAGATATTGAATATAGGTGGACGCTATGTTTCAACAGGATTCCATGTATTGAGCTCTTCGAGATTCCTGTTTGTGGAGCCACTTGTCTTAACGATGTCCACAAATGTTCCATAATTGCAATTTTGACATTTTCATCATTGAAAAGAGGTTTCCTTTTATTTTTTTTTTGGCTTTAACGGGGCCAACATTTTTCCGAAAACTCGTCTACCAGTGTTCCGTGACAGTCTCTGTTTATCTGAATACCTAACAGCAAATGTCTGGTATGTTTTGTAAAAAATTACAGTCCCCATTGACAATAAACAAATTTAAATAATCTTAGTACGTATAATTTAAATGCTCCGGCATGATTTTTATTAATAATTGTCAGATGGCAAGAAATTGTGACATTTCGGTAGTGTTCTGTTGTTTTCTTTAATCGCGTTTTGCCGTCATGGCCAACTAATAAAAAAAATTTTAAAGCCGTGTAGCATTTTTACAATACAAAAATGTTGCCAATATTTCAAAAACTACAAATTTTTCGAATAAATAACCTTAATCAAAATCACCCTTATTTTTAATTCTGAATAAGATAATATTATAAAAATAGGGGGTTAATATTTAAAAAAAAATCGATTTTTATTGATTTTTTCAAGTTAATATTTAGTGTTAGTTTTTGATCACCCTGTTTTTTTTTTGTTATCAAAATATCAACACAATACACTCAAGTAGATCCCCTTCTAGAAAAAATTCAACCCCCCAATTCTTTCATACAAAAGAAGTTCTGAGCAACTTTAGATGTGTACGCTTGTACACAGAGTAACTCACGGTAGCAAATTACGAGGTATATAAATTAAGCAATGATATTGACCATTTTAATTTTTTTATTGGAATAGGTATTAAATTAAATATTGTCTCCTTCAAAATAGCTCCCTTGAGAAGCGACATAGCGCTGGAGATGGTTTTTTTAATCGTCATAACAGTGCTGGAATAGTGGAAAAATTTTCAGCTGGTGGGTTACAGCCGTTTGAAAATTTTTGAGTGTCCCAAAATAACATACCAGGAGATGATTTTTCAATCTCGGAAAGAGGAAAATGTCACAAGGACTTAAGTTAGACGAATAAAGAGGCTAAGTAACTACAAAATGTTTTTACTGCACAAAAACTTGTTAATTCAAATTGCTGTGGGGCAAGGTGCATTTTTGTGATGCATCACCCAGTTATTGCTAATGTTTGATCATACATTCATCATCTATTTTTCAAACAAATAATGGTACCACAAGATTTTTTTTACTGGAAAAAACTCGTCTTTTGAAATTGCTGTGTGACAAGGTGCATTGTTGTGATGCAAGACTGAGTTGTTGTTTGGTTTCACACTCATGACCTTTTTTTGGGGAACCTCTCGTTGAAAGGGTTGATTGACTGTTTGGTTTTGAGGCGCAAACTCTTTGTGGAGGATTCCCTGGCTGTCACAAACGTAAATCAGCATTTGTTCTTAGACTTGCTTATTCTTACTTTTTTGGGCCTTGGAGAGGTTGAAGTGTGCAATTCCATATCCTGGTGCTTTGTCTCCGTGTTGTGCTGAAAAATCCTAGTCTAGTGACCAGTAATGACACATTTTCAGAAAATGTAGATCATTTTCAATCAATTTCGTAAATTCAAGGCACATTATATTTCTAAAGTCCTTTTCGTCTTGCAAAAAGTTTTTTGGAACTATTTTTGCACAGACCTTTTTCATCACCAATTCACTGGTCAAAATCTGACTGCAAATTCTGTCTACATTTTTGTCGATTCTTGAAGATAGAAGCCTTTTGCTGAGTGATTCATTGTCAGTTAATTCTCTTCGTTCTGAAAATACCTTAAATCACCAAAAAATCTGAGCCCTTGACAAAACACTGTCTCCGTAGGTTTACCGAAATTTTGCAAAAGAACCAAGTCTTAGGCAAAAATTGATAGCACACTGTTGCTTGAAGTTGATGTCACTTATTTTTAAAACGCCCTAGAAAAACTGCTTCTCGAAAAAAATTGCTACTTTCAACCAAATGACCAAACTCGAACCGAAAGCATATCACATGTTCACCTGCCGCCCCTCCAGCTCTCGCGTCTCAAGTGTTGCCAGATCGAATATTACGTTGTTAATCTCATTACTTAATTTACACACCTCGTATATTAGCAAAAATCAGTCTCTACTACTCCAGCTGCCTTGTGCAAAAGAACTTCTTAAAAAATATTTTATTTCTGTATAATATAGGTCTTTAATAAGCCATGAGCGTTTCTTTTCACTAGAAATTTGAGGTGGGAAACGAACTCAAAAAACGCATAGGTGCTAATGAATGTTTGAAACCAAGTTTGCACAATACAGCAGGAGTAAAAACATGACCTTAATTACTTGCACACATAAACAATCGTAATTTAATATTTTCAGAAGTAACCGTGGAGACTATGATCGTAGCAGCCAGTACAGTCCAGATAACTACAGAGATACTGAAAATGGCAGAACTCGATATGAAGTACATGAATCTGAACTCGATGTTATTCGTGAAAAAAGAACCCAAAAATATTTGGGATCCATAATAACAATGTACGCTGTTTGTCTTTTGCCCTTGATGATAATGAGGCTTGCCAGGTAAATTAGATTAATGTGAAAGTTATTAAAATTAATTATTCAAATAACAAAACATTTTTATGTTAATAATAATAAATTAAGGAAAATAATTTGAAAACAATTATAAGAAATAAGCCAGCAATGAGCATGTTTTCATAATAAATGAAATTTTTTTATTGGGCCGTGACCAAAGTTGACATATGAGTTGATATAAATATTTTATTAAATCGATAACCTCTTGCAGTCTAGACTCGAAGGACACACGTGTCTCCAAAAGAATTAAGAACTGAAATCTCAGTATACAACAAATTAATTTTAAATGTTTTGGATCATATTCGTTAAATGGAAAAAAAAATAGTTATTTTAGTTTCGACATTTATTACGAGCCTTGTTTAAATACATCATAATAGATAATTTATTTCATATTACTACTATTTTTTTAAATATAGATCTCTCTTCGATGCAAGCATGACGCTATTTACAGTATTTTACTTACAGTTGTCCAAGCGAAAGAATACCCATGCGTCATTAATAATATTCCTCTAAACTAAATAAAAACTAACTAGTAAATTCTCTGTTTAATTCATAAAGACGGGCCTATTGAATCGACGTACGAAAGTAGATAGTATATTGAAAATTCAGCTATATTTGTGGATTCGCTATCTTTTGGAAAAATTCCAACATCGGTTTAAGTAAGTGAAAATACCAATACAAAAAATAATGAAAATAATAAATAGATTTATTGAACTCTAAAACATAAATTATCTCAAGTGGGTAGGACTAATGTTCTGTCCCACAGATTAGGGGGGCAACATTTCAACATCTTCACCGCAGAAGAAGCTAAATCCCAACTACAACAACATAAGAGCGAAACAACAGTGAGAGCTCCACTGTCCGAAGGTGCTGCGCAGGAACCTCAGCCAACGCTCACTCAGTCGGGACTTCCAAGACAGTGCATGAAATGGACAACATCCATGAATGAAACAATAATGCGCATTTTTTATAGAGTGACTGAACTAGGACGAGAAACGATCGGCTATAGATAATAGCTTCATGCCGAATTTTGTAGGGAATATCCACAACTACAAGTGTCAAAACGGAAAATATCCGACCAATACAGAGCTGTTCTCCGAAATAAACTAATTTCGGAAGCGCGACTTAACATCATCAAAACGGAAATCGAACGAGAGATAAGAAGCACCGACGATATCAATGACCAAATCACAGAACCTGCACCACAGCCAGACCCCTAGGTTGAAGAACAACCAAACAACGGCATGAGAAAGGACATCGCTGAAGACCAACAGCAACAACAATAACTACATCAGCACGAGAGCCGAAGAACTCTAAGAACTCCACCCGCCGAACGACCAAGACAAAGTATGAAATGGCCTGTGCCCATGAATGAGTTAATAAGGCGCATTTTTTACAGGATAACTCATCTAGGACGAGAGGCAATAACTTCACGGCGAATTATGCAGGGAGTATCCACACATGCAAGTGTCACAACAGAGAATAGCTGACCAATATAAAGTTATTTTCCGAAACAGCCTAATTCGTGTAACATGGCTTAATTCCGTCAAAGCGGAACTTGAACGTGAGATCAGGAACACTGACAATAACAACAATCTGATTGCTGAACCTGAGCCAGAGCCGGAACCGCAGGTCTAAGAACAGCAAGAACAGCTGAATGACGATACCCAACAGGAAAACCCTGAATTCCTTTATCAGAAACGATCAACAGAAATGAGTGTTGCGATGTTGGAGTATAATGGAACCAATTCATTATGCAGACCGGCACTGCCAAAAATTAAAAAAATAAAAAATAGGTATCATGTTGGACATCATGAACAATCGGATTTTACCAGCTTATGTTTCAGAGGCCTATACTCTGGAGTCCTTACATACGACCATCTATTGTGCTGCGATTGCGATAACTAGAGCTTTAAAAATTAAAATTACAACAGAGCTTCGATCAGCAACAACGGAACTCAACACTCCACCATGGGAGAGACATCTAAGTAACAAAATCGAAGATCTTCGAAAAGATATAGGACAGCTGACTGAGTATATTAGGGGCATGAGAACAAGTAAACTTCAAAGACGAGTTGAAGAAATAATGAATCGAGCCCGGTACTATTCGCAACACGATCCAGTGAATGGTACGGCTCAACAATAAAATTATTTTAAGAAAATCTAATATGTCAGATGCAATATGACGGTCTAGAAATTTTAAATTTCCGGATTTCATCCAAAATCAGTACTAGGGGGCTTTAAAGGGTTTAGATTTAGATTAGATTAAGACGTTAAAATTATTTTTTTGAAATTCGACATGGAGGATCTAATATGGTGGGTTGAATATTTTACCTTATTCGCATTTATCCAGATTTGGTATTAGGAGATTTTCGGGATTATGTGTTACGATAATGAAGTTAATTTTTTGCAACTATTAGGTTGATAAGATACAGTATGAGAAACTGAAAATTTTACATTTTCCAATTTTGTCTAAAACTGATATCGCGGCGTTCTTGGGGCGTATACAAACTCAATATCCAGTATAAAATAAATCCGGCTAAGAAATTTACATCTTAGGTTCTTTAAATCTTGATAATGGTCTATATTACCAATCTATAATTAATTAGAAATTTAAGATAGTGGATTTACTATGACAGACTAAATATTTGTGTAACACAATTTCACTGGTATTTGGAGAACCCTAAGGATCAAAGAATTTTTAGTGCCACCTTGAAGTCATTGCAAGGTACACTAATCTCCATTAGTACTTAGTTAAAATAATTTATGGATATCATAATGAATTCAAAACAAAAAATCGAAAAATAAAATTTTTATAAAAAAATTGAACCGACTTCTAAAAGTGCGCTAAATAGTAAAAAATAACTATAAATTTTTATATAAAATTGAAATGTTTTAAGTCGGCGCCAATTTATTTCTAAATAAAATGAATAACTACTAATATATACAAACTATGGTAAGAAGGCAATTACAAATAAAGTATTATTAATCTGTTTATGCGAATCACATTTTGTAAGATATTAGTTTGGCGCCGACTTCAAAAATTCCAATTTCAAATAAAAATTGATAGTTATTTTTCACTTTTGAGCGCACTTTTAGAAATTGGTTCAATTTTTTTTATAAAAATTTTATTAGGTATATCTCGTATTTCCTTTATGCATGAATTTATCAAAAAGGCAAAAGCTGATTTTTATAGAGCTTTTTTATATAGAGTTCAGAGACGCAGTCAGTTTTTTCTAAAAAGTTTAGTTTTTGAGATATTAACCAAACTTCTGATTTTTAAAAAGGAGACCCTGCTTGTTATTTTAGATATTGATTAAGTATAATTCAGACTTTTTAAAGATATATAATTTGTTTATTTTATTTTGAAAAACAAGGTCAGAATTCGATATTTTCTATAATTTACTTTATTTGTAACAATAGGCCATGGCCAATTTATAAGAAACAAATGCAAAATTTTGACAATAACAAGTTTAGCAAAGATTAGACACTTTAAAAGAAAATTTTAATATTTTTTTATATTTTTAATTGTAAACATTTAATTATCATTACATTTTTTACTTTAAAGAACACTGTTATTATAAAATCAGAATATTGAAATTTGATTAAGAAGAAACAAGAACAACATTATTTTATAAAACTAAAGGAAGAAAAACAAAAAGAAACACTGAAACTAAAAACCAGCAAGAGTTTTTTTAAAGATGGTTTTCAAAATGATGGCCGTTTTGTCGAATGCAATATCGGCACAGTTTTGTTATTATTGTCCAGAAATGGTCTTAACAGCTTAAAATTGTGGCTCGGGGCACCGTCTTGTTGAAAATAAATGGAATTGAAATGGGCCAATAGAACATTTTCAAGCAATTCTAAAATAATTTCCTCAGGAATTTCTAGGTATCTACGTACTGTAAGCCCTCTTCATACATCCTGTAGGCTATGCGTCGGCCCGAAATAAAACACGAGACACCAACCCCGAAACGCCCGCGTTGTGCCCTTTCGAAAATTAAATGGAGATTTTCTGCAGACAATGCCTCGTGTTGTAGCGACTAAAAATTCCTGCACTTGAAAAATAACATTCGCCAGACTAGACGACAAATCTGCCAAAAGATTTGTTGGTGAGGATTTGTTCCAAATACCATTGACAAAACGTTACTCGGCGCTCATCATCTCCGAGGTGTAAATGTTGCACTATTTTAAATTTATATGGATGGTATTTATACTTTTTCAAAATTCTTTCAGTGTCAGATTTGAAAATATAAAAATCCTCAAAACAGAAAACACTACAAAAAAACGTGAATTTTACGAAATGATCGCAATTCAAAAAAATAAAATAAAAATCAGTTAAAATGAAGCAAAGTTTTTGTTGTACCGTTTCAAAAGTTAGTCACGTGTTACCAATAAATACTTAATGTGTTGTTCTTTGCGAAAGGTTTAAATATATAAGATATGTTTTAAAATTAACCTATTAATTTTGTCATAATATAGCAAAAAATGTTCCTGTTATAGTTAATAGAAAACCATTCAAAGGAAGGTCATGTGTAATCAAAACGTCAATAAATATGCAAATAAATAAAACATATGCAGTTTAATTAATAAAACGGATTTTACCCCCAAGAAAACCAAAAACTTGAATATATATTTATTTTCTACGATTTCATAATTTATTTAATTAATTTTACCTTTGTTAATTTGCTCAGGGGACGTCTATTAAAGAAGGTCTGGAACTTTTTAGTAAATTCCATTTCTTTATTTTTAACATGGAACGCCTATGACAGAAGGTCTAGAAATTGCCAGATTACTCTTTTTTCTTGTTTTCATTACACGATGTAGTACGAAAACTCTTCTAGAAAGATCCGTAATCTTCTGGTATCGACCAAAAGGGTATATAAAGGGTCCATATCGGCTTTCGTGGACAGTTTAGTTTAAGCGTTCGTCGATTCAACTTGAATTTGTTTGACAAGTGTCAGGATTGAGGCTGACAAAAAATAGCTTTTGAAATCATAAAGTGTGGTCAATAATACAGTGTATGTTCAAAAATCGGCCGTCCGGAACAATATATTACACACAGCAAATTATTTGAATACAATATTAAAAAATATCTCGGAAATTGTTAACATTCAAAGATTTAAAAAAAATTCACGATATTCCTCTTTTCCTTGAAAGTATCTTAAATTTACAAATTAGATTGTTTAATTCTTTGTTTCTTTCTAGAAAGGATGGCACTATTATTCATCTTTCGTAAACCCCATTTTTTAATTTATATATATTTTAATTATTTTTGAAATATTAGTAGGTATTTGCAAATTAAATAAAAACCTAAAACTTATTAATAGACAATATATAACTTAGACCTACGTTATTTATATTATTTTCATTATAATGCAAAAGAAAAATCTGCTATTTCGTACTGATATTGAAAAAGCTTATTTTATATGTTTCAAAAAAAAAGTTTATATATTCCCAACACGTACATATAAAGTAACTGTCCTGATCCTGTAATAAACTCAAAATGTTCGGATCTGACTATCCTTTGTTTACGAGAAGGTTTACTTATAATAACAGGAAATATGCTGTCGCCATAGGGAAAGTATATGGGCTAAATATAATCCGTTATCTCTAACTGAAAAGGGCAGAAGCAATTCCCATAGCTTTGCGAATTTTTATCGATATAAGTAGTTGAACTAAACGTATAGTTTTAAACTCACTTGACTGATCCAATTCGTGTCAATTGATTGTAATCTCTGGATATGTGCAATACTATTGATTGATAGTAAAAATAAGTAGATTCAAAATTTTTTTATATTTTTGGTTGTTAAAAATTACTTATCACTGAAAAAAGCAATATGTTGGCGAACCGTTTCTTCGTAAGGTTTTATTTACAAAAAAAAAACAGTTGAAATGTTAATTAGGTGGTATCCCTATATTTTTAGTATTTTATAATTTTTAATAAAAATATTCTTAGAAACTTGTCTTCTCTTGCAAATTTCAAGTAAATTTGAAATTACAGACGTAAAAAATTATTACAGGACATTATGTTCATATCTCAGCAGTATTAGCATGATCTTTAAAAATGTTTTTCTACGACTAGTTCTGATTATGAATTTAACATAAATACATTTGTCCATATGTCTATAAGAGCCGAGTATTTTAGTTTTAAACAGTTAGGTCTATTATAATTGTTTTTATCAACAAAAAATTTAAGAAATTAAGTTTTGTAAGATATTTAAAACTCTTATTTAAATAAGTAATTAATTAGGCTGTATTGAACACTATACTATATTACACTTAAATAAATATTATTATGAATATAATTCATATATGCATATATATATATATATATATATATATATATATATATATATATATATATATATATATATATATATATATATATTAAAAACAAACAATTTCACGGTCTATGAAAGTTATTTAATTCTCGTTACGACCATTAAGAAAGAGTGCAAACTGCGAATTCCACTCTCTTTCTCTCTCTATACTAGTACCTAATGGTCTCACCAGTGGAGCTGTAACGAACCGAGAGCAAATACACAGAAAACAGCTTGCAACCCTTGCAATTAATAATTTATTTTTGTATCTGAAAACAGCAACAGAAAGATCATCATGACCTTCCTTGAAAATATCAAGAATTCATATGATTTAAAATAAATATACCAGCTCTTTGAAGGAGCTCACTATGTAGAGCGAAACGTCAGAAAAATTGTTGTCCTTTGTTTATATGTATATATATATATATATATATATATATATATATATATATATATATATATATATATATATATAAATATGACAACGAACGAGGTTCTTCAGCCTGAAAATGTTATTCCTAGGTTGGTATCTTCAAGCCTCTACAAATCTTTACAAAATAAAAAGAAGGTTTATTTAAGGTTGAATGTAGAATCTGCCAGTATCGTTAACGGCCTCTTCTGGTTGGTCTTTAGTTTTGATCTCTAGTCTTACAGAGTTTCTTTATCACTAGCCAAATTTCAGGTTTTCTTTCAAAGTTAGTTGTGAGGACAGGCTTGCAGTCATAGGCTGGATAGAGTGAATTCATATAATAATTGACTGAATGATTGATGTAGTAGATTGATATGATAATGAATTTTAGTGATACTCTGTTTCAAGGTTTTTATGAGTTGCTATTTTTCTTGATATCACTTCTTCTTTATATTCCTAAAGTTTTTGGCTCTTTGTATGAATTTTTGAATAACAATTCTAGCGTACTAATTTATAATAATTTTGTGGTCTATATTTACACCTAAATATTTGACTGACGGTTTGGCCTATATTACTTGATTGTTAAGCAGTAACGTAAATATCGACCCCGCAGTCCCCGTGATGCGGGGGTCACAGCCAATCCAGAGGCGCCTTCAAGTCTCTTAATGAAAATCAATAAATACGAAAGATCAAAACCAGTGCAAAATAGTAGGGCGCATTGAAAAATCTGCGGGGGGTGGGGCGCATGCTCTTAAGTACGCTACTGTTGTTAAGTAATATCAAATAAACTTAATCCACAACAATGACACTATTTTTTGACTTTTTACGATTTGAAATTTGACGTGCCAAAAATACTTTTTCATCAAAATGGCGACGAGCATAGTACGGATATTTTTGGTCTGACAGCTCAAATCAATCTGTCGCCCATTTTTTTTTTAATCCGTGGTTCCCTATTTAAATTAATTTTGATATATTTTTAGGTTGGCTTTGGTGGAAACATATGAAAATAGCGGCAATTTTGATTACACGTACGTGTTATTTGTCTGGATAGCTTTTTTACCGACTTGCGTCACACCTCCAATGTTTGCAAGCTGGCAGATGAGTAGGTAAGTAATTTTTAGCTTCATTATTTTGAAACTTAAATTCTATTCAAAAAATCACGCTTTTTTTCAAATACATTAAGCTAAAAAACTTATAACTAAAAATTTTATTAATCTCATATACTTTCAAAATATTTTATCAGTAAACTTTATAACAGGTATGACCTTATACCTAATATTAAGAGTTAGTTAATTTAAGAACAAAATTATTTATTTATTTTAGCTTCGAGTAGAAATATTGCGTTTAATTTTTGTTTCAAATTTCTACTATTAAAAGTATTGATAAATACTTTATTGAATCGATCTTTACTTGATGAAGACCCATATTGCGTATTAGAGGTGTAAAAGTAACGAAAAAAAGGGTTCCCGTATGTATTACTATCGTATCGTTACGTTACTCGTTACTTCTGATACCTCATAACATGATATTGTAGAAAAAATACTTAGATATACATTACACACTAAGCTGAGTAAGGTGCATTTTTTCACTTTTCCGTATTTTGATCCAGACTTGTGTTTAAGTTATTCTATATTTAGTTTGATTTAATAAATAAAGTGTAGAACTACAAGAACTGTTAACGGAATCTACTAAATTTGCAATGGATTTACTGTTTTAAAAATTTTAACCGTGAGCTTATGTTATATAACAATAGCATCCCAATCCATTATGCATCGATTATAGTGAAAAAGCAACAAATAGGTGTCGAAAATTATTTATTGACAACAAAATTTAAACAACGTTCTAACGATAAATTAACATAAAAATAGTTTTGTTTAGAATGAAATTAAATATAAAAAATGAAATAAAACATGTTTTAAACAAAATTAAAACAATAACAAAAATCTTTTGTTCATAGAATGAAATTAAACATAATAATAAAGTAAAAACATATTTTAAACAAAACTAAAACAACAAAAAAAATTTTTTTCTTAGAATGAAATTGAACCTAGAGTGCCGCAATTGTTATGGGCACTAATACTATATATTGTATATATTGTAAAAGAAAACATATTAAATAAAAACATTTTATGGCAGGAATCTCTGGTTCATATTTAAAAATAAAATCTTTTCCGTTCGCTTTGGTTCAACAGAGCTGCGCCTCTCACTTAATATCTGGCCCGATTTGGAAAAAGTCCTTTCAGATGGTACCGAGGTAACTATCACTGATAAATATTTCTCAGCCAAGTTTGAGAGTTCCGGGTATAGAATTGCCCGTGCCTGCCACCATTTCAAAGGTCACTAATTTCGAGGAATAATGCGTTCTTTTAGATATTGCCTCATGGTAATTATGTTGCTGCTAACTATAGAGTTCGAAGCAGACGCTTACGTTGCCAAAGCGTCAAAATCTTTCCATATTGAGTCGTTATCAGCGTCGGTGTCGCCAGTAGATATAGCTAACATCGATTCGTTCTCGTTAGGTTCTATTGACTGCTTATGAAAGTTAAACTCGTTTTGCAGCTCAGTTTTCAATGCATCTTTGGCAGACTCATAACTTGATGCATCAAACCTAAATGCCAGCTTCTTAAAACGCGAATCTAATAGTGCTGCTTTAGATAACACTGGGTGCCTGTAACAATTCTTGAATCTTCTTTTAAATTCCGCTATTACTTTATCTGCCAGTTTCTTTCCTGTTTCTATAATAATATTTGTATCTAAATTGTGAAAAATTCTAATCATACTTCCTCTCAAAGCGAGGACTATTGAAACAGTCACTTTTTTTTCTGAAGACATTTCTTCAGTGAGTTGCTTGAATGGCTTCAGAATTTTTATTATTTCTGGCAGTGTCTGCCATTCGCCTTCCGAAAGATTTTCTACCGGATTGTGTAGGATTCCAAGAGACGCTTCTAAAGGTTCTTGAAGTGAACAAATCCTCTCAATCATGTCCAGGGTACTGTTCCATTTGGTAACTACGTCCATTTTAATCTTCAATGGTTTTTGATTAGGCCTCAGCTGCTTCTGCATTGCAATTCGTTTTTTGGTAGCTATTGGACTCTTGTGGAAATGTTCCACAATGGCTTTTATTTTTTTATCAGCTTCCCAAGTCCACAGTCCTGGAGTCCTGCACGCACCACTAAATTAAGAGTGTCAGCGATACACGGCAAATGTTCATAATTTGTTAATCGTATAGCCGCCTTCATGTTCGCTGCATTATCTATAACGCAGACAAATATTTTATCTTGTATGCTCCAATAGAAGAGCACCCTATACAGCTCATTTTTAATATATTCGGCCGTGTGTCGCTCATGACATTCAAAACATCCTAATAAAGCAGACTTCAACTCCCAATTTAATAAATAATGGGCTGTTACAGCTTGGTAAGAAGTTGTTGCTCTTGAAGTCTAGCCATCCGTGGTGATCGATACATATTTTGCACTCTCCAATTCTTCTTTTAATTTTTTTTGGACTACTGAGTATTGAGCATCCAATAAAGTATTGCTTAATATATACCTTGAAGGCATTTTGTAACCTGGTTCTAAATAATTAATAAGATCTTTAAAACCCGCGTCTTCAACTACAGAAAAAGGTTGAAGGTCTTTAATTCTAATTTTAAAAATTAAATCATTAATTTTTTTTTGTCTTACTACACCTACTGGACGTTTAATAAAGGCACTTAACTTAGTCTGCTGCGAATTGGTTTCATTTGTTTTAATTACAGGATTCTTAGATTCTGTACTTGCTGAAGTTGACGGTATAGGAACTTCCAGAACAGTTGCATCTGACACGAAGCATGGAATGATGGTTTCATAGGTTGATCTGTGTTTTTTCATGAGATGCTTTTTCAAATTTGTAGTAGAGCCGCCTTTCACTGAATACAACGAATTACAAAGATCACATTTTGCCTTATCGTCTTTAGTCTGCGTAAAAAAACCCCATAGTTTACTTCTTTTCTTATCCATTGTAGTAGGTAAATTGAACTGTAAAATAAAAAAAATAATAAGTGTAAATAATAATAAATCGAATATAAACAATTAACAATATTTGATAATTGACAGCTTTTCTTAAACAAGAAACAATTAAATCTCATTAGAGCGGATTTATTATAATATCTCTTTTAAGATAAGAGCAAAAAAAAAACGTGAAAATACGCGATAATAAAAAACAAAAACATACATAGGTATTTCTAATTTATAAAAAATACTTTCTTACCTTGTTTCTGTTTCAATCTCAAATTTTGTCGACACACACAATACCTTTAATAAACAGTAAATAACTTGGACGATGAATTTCCAAATTATACTGTTAATAAACAAACATCGTTCTTTGTAACGTACGTTTTTAAATTCACCGAATAAGTGCGCGCATGAGTAAAACATACGATGGGCAAATGTTTAAATACACGCATCAACGGTACATGCGTGAACTGAAACAGTATAGGTACCCATACTACGAAAAATGCGAGTAACGAAATGCATTCGTGTGTAACGTTTCGTTACTCGGTACTAGATGGCGCACCCGTTACTCAGTACCGAATACTTACGGTTTGCTACAGCTCTATTGCGTATATAAAATTTAAAGAAACCAAGACTTTTAGATCTTCACTTTGTATGTTTTATTCAAAATTATATGTATTATATTTAGTAGCACGGTTACTTTGTCAGATGTAGGTGATAGGTAGTGACAAACAAAGTTAAGAAATAAATATATAAATAAGTTATTAACAGGTTGTACACCGAAGAAATCAAGAAATTTACAGATTTTGTATTTCAGTGTATATTTGAATTATTACAATCGGCCAAGCGCTTTCGGTCTCTCTATCGGACTATCCTCAGGGCTCAGACCTTGTCAAAGGGCACACCTCAACCCTGCCAGTTTGAGAAAAAAACCGCGAGCTTAGCCTCCACATAGAACAAGATATAAAAATATACAAGTATACAATTAAAAAAAAAATTTCTAGAAACATTTAAAATTAAAATTAAAACCAGAACCATATGATTGAATGATGATATATTGAATGTTCTGGTTTTAATTTTAATTTTAAATGTTTCTAAAAATTTTTTTTTTTAATTGTATACATCTTGTTCTGTGTGTAGGCTAAGCTCGCGACTTTTCTCAAACTGGCAGGGTTGAGGTGTGCCATTTGACAAGGTCTGAGCCCTGAGGATGGTCCGATAGAGAGACCGAAAGCGCTTGGCCGATTGTAATAATTCAAATATACACTGAAATACAAAATCTGTCAATTTCTTAAGAAATAAATAGTATAGTGGGAGTTCAGGTACGTATTTTAAAAATACGAGATTTATAAATTTTTACAGCCGTACCGTGACCTCTTATAAACTTGCAACATACCATAACACATATTTTATCATAAAACTCAATATAATTAAACAAATAGCAGTTAACAACGGAGATGCCCCAAATTTAATCTACAATATTCACGAAAGTAAATTAGAGAAAAAGGCTATGTCATTAATTTATCCCAAAAAAGGAAACAATAAAAAGTAAAAAACAATAAGTTATGTAGGCAATATTTCCAACGAAATTAAGAATACGTTAAAAAGATAGAATAATAAAATTGCCAATATCTTGGCAAATATAATAGAAAAAAAAGATAAGGTTTGCAAAGAGTAAAAATGCGGAGTTTATAAATTAAATGTTCATGCCAAAAAAGTTACATAGGTCAAGCAGGCCGTCCATTTAATATTAGAATTAAAGAGCATAAAAGAGATTATTTACACAAAAAAACACGATTCGACCTATGTAACACATCTTTTGACTCAAAAGTAAACCTTAAAAATATTATCTACCGAAAATAAAAGCACAAAGTTGACTGTTAGAATCATTAGAGATTATCAAACTGAAGTATACAGACAATATTTTGAATAACCATTTAAATGTTAATGATTCGCCATTATTAAATTTATTTAATAAAACGAATTGATTTGGTTTTTCCTTATTACGGTACAACTATAAAAATTTGTAAACCAAAAATTTTTAAATTCGTACATGGACACCTTCAATAATATTTTTTTCTTAACTTTTTTGTCATCACCAAATCGACACCTGACGCAGTAGCAGTGCTACTAAATACGCCATGGCTATTTACAATATAATTTTGAATAAAAACGAAAAAGTGAAGGTCTAAAACAGTCTTGGTTCCTTTACATAATACATACGTAAAAATATTTATATAGGCCTTCTCACACATTAGCTCTACAAGCACTAAAAATACTCCTATACCCGCTTTTTAATCAACCAAAATGAAAAACGGTTTCAATTAACTTTCAACGAAATATATTTGTATAAAATACATTTTTTTATCGAATACAGTAAATATTGAACACAGTATTATTGAATATTGTAAATAATCTAATTATCAATATCACTTTCGTCAGATAATAATATCTTACCTTAAAATTACATGATTCAGTAATGATTAAATACTATAAACTTTACTGAAACTTTATAACTATTAATAGTGTTGAACTATTAACATTTTCATTTTCACTGTTAATTGTGTAAATTTATAAGTAATCGATTTTTTATACGGTGTTAATAAACGTAAAGCGATTACAACTTTATTCAAGCTAATTAATTGACGCTCTATGTTGGTATTGAAAGCTTGCTCTATTATGTCATTTCACTTGTTTCAACAAGTTAAGACAATTGAAATATGGAACTATAAAATGCTCGTGAATTTAAATTTAGTTAAAATTGAACAATGCGTATGAAACACTATAAAACGACACATGCATACACGTAGATAAGTACATAATTTTGTATTATGTATAATTAATTAATAAATTAATTTATGTATATATTTAACCTTATTGATATCTAATAAAACTGAAGCCGAAAATAAGGGATATAGCTATTAATTTTTGAATGGGCATACAAGTCAATAATATGTATCATATAACAATTTATTTAGTTTATTGATAACATGTAATGTTAATAATACTTACTGTATTCAATAGAAAAATGTATTTTATAGAAACATATTTCCTTGAAAGTTATTTGAAACGGTTTTCATATTGTTTATTTGACACCTCTCTAACTACCATCAATTACGAAAAATTGCAATATTTTATGAAAATTCGATTGCAAAATTCACAAAAAAAAATGAAAAGGAGCCTACATGAAATGAATATTACGTCAAAGTACAACTCCCGATGATTATTTTGCGCGTAAGAATGATCGAAAAGACTTGGTAGAAGCGGAGATATGAATTTTTGAAAATGGCTATTTTTGGTCATTAAAACTCGAAAGGGACACATTTTTTTGAAAAAAGTGTTTATTTTCTCCCAATTAACCTGAAACAATATTTTGCGTAACGTTTTCTCAACCTTTTCATAATCTTATGAATATACCGAGTATCCAAAAGTCTAGATATAGATCCCAGATAAAATATTTTTTAAAAACGCGAAAGTCATTCTGGTAGTAACTTTTAACAAGGAATTCAATGGTGACCTTGGTTTTGACCTTAAGGATGAACGTGAAGGTTATTTCGAGGGCATTTTTGTTTTCTTCAATGGAACCCTATCTTTTGACATCGGCAATAGAAAGGACTGCAAATTTTACATTCAAAAATGTACTCAGATACTTTTTGAGAAGCATATATATATATATATATATATATATATATATATATATATATATATATATATATATATATATATATATATATATATATATATATATATATATATATATCTTGATTCTTGAACCATAGATTAAATCATTTTTCCTTTATTTTGTCTTTTCTTGGGTTTAGGTTCTATATTTAATAAAAACACAAAAAAAATTGATGTTTCGCCCTTTATTTAAGGCATTTTCAAAACTTTTTCCTCTTAAAAATATTTTTATATAATTAACATTCACATATCTACAATTTAAAAAAAAACAAACAAGACATTCTAAAACAATATTTAATTTTTTAAAATTCTTAAAAATATTTAATTTTACCGGTACATTCCTTGACATTTTGTTATTCTATTACTAAATATTATAAATATATATATATATATATATATATATATATATATATATATATATATATACATAGTTCAAATTACCTACTTAAATTTTGAAATTGAACTTCAAATGACCTTGATGGTTAAAGTCAAGGTTATTTTCAAGTGATAGTGACAACTGAGGCTCCGTGCTACCCAACGACTATTGTACGAAATATTGCAAGCTTTTTTGTTTTGACCTTGAAAAAATCTTCATATTTGACTTTTACTTCAGATCAAGGTCATACCCGAAGGTAAAATTTACGCCCTTTTCATTCCCATGGTCGAAATTGGGAACCCCATTTAAAATTTTGAAGTTGATCTTCAAATGACCTTGAAAACATGGTCAAGGTCGTTTTCAAGGTCACTACTAGTTAGCCCTCTGCCACCTTATAATTCATATAAAGGACATTTAAAGCTCAATTTCTAAATCTGAACGACGCAAAATATCGTGATATTTTAGAAAATCAGCTTCCACTTTTGCTTCAAGGTGTAAGACAACAAATATAATTTCAACACGATGGTTGTCCAGCGCATTATTCTCACTTAGCTCGTCAAGTGCTGGATCGCGAATTCAACGTACGGTGGAATGGTAGAGGATGTGTCTAGTAAAGTGGCCCGCAAGATCGCCAACTTTACCTCACCAGATTTTTTTATGGCGTTATTTGAAGAGCGAAGTTTATAAAGACGTGCCAACAACTCGTGAAGACACGAAGAAGCGAATCGAACATTCTTGTGTCAAAATAACACCTGAAATGCTCCGCAGTTGTGTGCAATCTTTTGGAGTGCTGGTCAATAAGTGTATTGAAGTTGAAGGTAACCATTTTAAAAACTTATTGAAATAAATTCTTATGAAACCTTTAACATGATCATACAAAATGATAAGGGGTGAGAAGACTCTTACAAAACAAGCACTCTGATGATGAGAGGCGGGGAGACTAACCAAAAATAAGCACCTTGATGGTGAGAGGCGAGAGGACTCACCGAAACGAGCACCTCGATGGTGAAAGCCAAAGTGACTTACTTTAAACTACGTCCACGTCGTTATTTCTGGTTAGTGCTAAAAATAGTTAATTATGCACATAGTCGTACTAAGTACAGTTTATGCTAACAATTCTGAACGAATGAATTTTTTCAAATAGCTCTGAAGATCAAGATCAAGGTAATGTTATAACAACTTTGCAATCTTACAACTTTAGTATGAAATATTTTATAAAATAATGATGTTGAAGATCTTCATTTTACCTTAAAATGACCTTGATATTAGACCTTGATGTCAAGGTCATGTATGATAATAAAATTACTGTGAAAATGATCGGTTTTTCCATTTTCGGGGGTCAAATTGCGGGTTTCCTTTTCAAATTTTGAAATTGAGCTTCAAATGACCTAGAGGACAAGGTCAATATTTCTTGCAAAGTTACCTCCATTTGGTCCCCGTGCCACCCAACAACTTTTGCACGAATCAGGAGTCATTTTCGAGGTCACTACTAGTTCGCTCCTCTGCGACGCTATAATTTTTGTATAAAATATTTTTCTAAAAAATGTGATCCCAACGAGATATTCCGTTGTCTCAAGATAAATGCCTAAACATATTCTAGCAATCATCATCATCATCATTTAGCTTGTCCTGTCCACTGCTGAACGAAAGGCTTCCCGACTTCCAGCCATCTCTTTTTATTTTGTGCCACTTGTATCCAATTTCTAGGCACTCTTTTTATGTCGTCTGTCCACCGAGTAGGAGATCGTTCTCTACTTCTATAGGCCTTATGTCTTGGCGTCCATTCCACAAGTCTCTTTGTCCACCGTCCATCAGTAATTCTAGCCACATGTCCTGCGCCTCTTACTCCTGTTCGGTTTCTTATGATGTGATTGGATATTCTATCCAACATTGACGGTTCCATTTTTCGTTGCACGACATGTGTTGTGTTAATGTTCTTTTTTGTCAAAGTAAGTGTCTCAGCTCCATACGTGAGAAAAAGCAACAAACTGTGGTTAAAGATCTTTCTTTTCAAGCATATAGGGAGATTAGATCTATATATATATATATATATATATATATATATATATATATATATATATATATATATATATATATATATATTCTTGATTCTTGAACCATAGATTATATCATTTTTCTTTTATTTTGTCTTTTCTTGGGTTTAGGTTCTATATTTAATAAATACATAAAACTATTGACGTTTCGCCCTTTATTCAAGGCATTTTCAAAATTTTTGCCTCCTAAAAATATATAATTTAACATTTTCGAAAAACAACAAGACACTTAAACAATTGTCAAAACTTTAAAAATACTTAATTTTACCGGTACGCACCTTGACATTTTGCTGTTTTGTTTCTGAATAAAATTTAAATTTTACATCGTTTACTGAGGATACGTGGAATGCGAATGTGTTTTATTTTTTTAATATTTTTTATATTTTACAATGCATAAAAAAACAAATAAGGTATATGTTTGGTTTTATGTTTAAGAGGATATTCCATTTTTGATTCTTATTTGACTGGATCGAATACTTAATGTTTAAATTAGGTTTGCGTAAATGTGGCTCAAATTTCCCATATCTGTTCTGTCGTTAACAGTGTTTTTATCTTTTTTAATTTCAATCATTTCTTTTATCTGTAATTTTTGGTAATTCATATCTTTGTTTTTTATAATGGTACTGTTATAATCAAAAGTGTGTTTTTCGTCCTGTGTGTGTTTGTTTAACGCTGTTGAGGCGTTTTTTGTATATTTATGGCCATTTAATCTGTTTTTCAGTAATTGGCTCGTCATGCCTATATATGTTTTGGGACAATTTGTGCAAGGGATGGAATATATTATATTTGATTTATTCATTAGAGGAGTTTTACTTTTTAAATTTGTGAACAATGTATTTAATTTATTATGTGACCTGTGGCATACGATGATCTCATGCTTTTTTAAAATGTATTTTATTTTTTCTGACAGCTCACTAGTGTACGGTAATGGCACATATTTTTGTTGTTTATGTTCTATGTTTTTTGTTTTTACGTTATTATAAAACTTATATGTTCGTTTATCAATTATTTTGGTGATAGTCTTTTAGTTGAAATTATTATTGATTAGTGTCTCTTTTACTTTTTGCAGTATTTTTGGTCGGAATTCTGGAGACGTTAGGGAGATAGCACGATCAGATAGACCGATTATAACGCTATTTTTTTGAGTTTTTGAATGATTAGAGAAATAGTTTAGATATCTACCTGACCAAGTTGGTTTGGTGAACCATTCAGTTAAAATATTGTTTTTTCTGCGTATAAGTGTCATATCTAGAAAATTTATTTTATTATTAATCTCTATTTCGGACGTGAACTGTAATTTCTCGTTGAAACTGTTAAATTCTTGGATAATTTCATTTATTTTATTTTGTGGTACGGCTGCTATGCAATCATCGACAAAACGTTTAAAAAATATTATGTTAAAATTTAATTTTTCTAAAATTGGTGATCCCATAGCACATCCATCGAGTTGTTTGTAAAAGGTATTTTCGTACTGAAAGTAATTTGTATTAAGAACGAGGTCAACAGCATCCATAAAATTATTTTTTGATAGCGATGTATGTTTTTTTAAAATTTCCCATTTTTATGCTAAAATAGTGTGGACAAGTTTTTTTGGTATGTTTGTAAACAAAGATATAACATCTAGCGAAATGAGTCTGTAATTTTCAGGTAGGTTTACTTTATCAATAAATTTTTTAAAGGCGAATGAATCTTTAATAAAAAAATCGTTTTTGCCTGTAATATTTGAAATGCAATCTGATAAGAATTTTGATAAACTATAGAATGGTGATTGTATACAAGAAACAATAGGTCTTAGTGGTATATTTTGTTGATGTAATTTTGGTAGGCCATATATTTTTGGTGGAATAGCATTGTGAATGGTTAGCCTTTTTGCATCTTTTTCAGTTAGTTCTTTTACATTGAGCAATTTTTTTATGAAGGTATTATTTTTTTTTGATATAAGTTCGTTGGATCACTCTTAATATTTTTATATGTATTTTCGTCCTTTAGTAAGTTGTTCATTTTTGTCTCGTAATCTGCCTTGTTCATAACTACTGTTTTATTGCTTTTATCAGGCCTTAGAACAATGATTTGAGGATTATCTTTGATAAATTTTTTTGTTCGATTCATTTTCTTTTTTAGATTTTTTTGGAGGCTGTTTCTTTTTATTGTTTGGTGCCTTATTTTGATTTTATGATTAGTTAAAACATTAGTTACTTCAGCTCTAATTGTATCCTTCTTGTCGTCTGACTCATTGCTAATAACAGATTCAATTGAGGCTATATATTCGGTTATTGGAATATCTTTTTCTTTTGTAACATCTAATGAGACTTCGGACGGTATCGGGGTATCAGATATATTTTCGATCCATTTGGACCTGTCGTTGTTTGTTTCTTTACAGATTTCACGCTTTTTAAATAATTGGTTTAATTTTTTTTAGTGTCTTTTTTTAATTTTTTTTATGTAATTCCTCAAACTTTTTATTTTCTAACAATAAGCATCTATCTAATATATCATTTGTTAAGTATCTCTCAGTTTTTTTGATGTTTTCTCTAATGGATGTATTTACGCAAACCTAATTTAAACATTAAGTATTCGATACAGTCAAATAAGAATCAAAAATGGAATATCCTCTTAAACATAAAACCAAACATATACCTTATTTGTTTTTTTATGCATTGTAAAATATAAAAAATATTAAAAAAATAAAACACATTCGCATTCCACGTATCCTCAGTAAACGATGTAAAATTTAAATTTTATTCAGAAACAGAACAGCAAAATGTCGAGGTACGTACCGGTAAAATTAAGTATTTTTAAAAAATTTTAAAGTTTTGACTATTGTTTAAGTGTCTTGTCTGTTTTTCGAAAATGTTAAATATGTTTTTTATGTGATGTATTTTAATTATATATTTTTAGGAGGCAAAAATTTTGAAAATGCCTTGAATAAAGGGCGAAACGTCAATAGTTTTATGTATTTATTAAATATAGAACCTAAACCCAAGAAAAGACAAAATAAAAGAAAAATGATATATATATATATATATATATATATATATATATATATATATATATATATATATATATATATATATACCGAATACCGCCCTCGAGGAACCTATTCTTCGCTGGATTTCGTGCGTCTGATTATCTCGCCTAATACCGATCTCATGTCCCAAGTATTTGTATATATACACTTGTTCTAGATTTATGTTATTGATGTTTAAAACTACTCATTACTAAGTTTGTAATTGTATTGTATTTTTGATAAATTAATTTTCAAACCGACTTTTTTTGAGGCATTGTTTAGCGTATCCGGCATATTTTGTGCTTCCTATATTTTGTCTGTTATTAACACAATCTCGTCTGCAAAACAGAGATGATTTATCAATTCGCTATCGATATTGATTTCTGTTGAATTAAAGTTTATCTTTTTCAACCCACTCTCTAGCAATGCAAGAAATAATTTTGGGGAAAGTGTGTCATCTTTTCTTACCACTCAAGCGATATTAAATCTATCTGTGCATTGATTTGCCGATGTTCTGACATTTGCCGTGGCATTTCATATATATTTTTGATAATTGCGGAGTATCGATAATCGACGCAACACTCGTTTAATATCTCTGGAATTTTCCGCTGATTTATCGAATCAAAGGCCTTTTCGAAATCCACGAAAACAAGCATCTAGCAATATATATTTAATAATATAAAACAATAAAGGATGTTGAAAATTAAGATTAATTATTGTGGGAAACCGGTTGCATTACGGCATGAATTTTTTCATTTTTCATTTCATCTTTTACACTCAGTTCATCTCAGATTATCAGATTTCAACGGAATAGCAACTTTGTATACACAGTTCATGTGTTAGCGTATTTGGAAGGTTCCAGACTTGGATAGGAAAAAGTTTATTATTTTAGGTTTCCACGCGCAATTTTCGAATACTCTGTATGCTAAGAAAGCTATAAGCTTAATAAAACAAAAAATTTTAAAAAAGTTTGTCGAAATTAAATTAAATCAAATTAGTTTATTTCTTAAGCTTCTTACGAATCAACAAAGCATTTGAAGTTTTTTCTGTGAATGTTTTTTGTACTGTATAAATTAATATGAGAAAACTTTAGTCGAATTTTAATTGCCTTTTAGCCCATCATTAAAATTGAATTTAAATGCTATTTTTGGCATTATACCTCAATAGAGTACTTTTTGTGCCATTTACAAGTTAAAATATAACTTTTCTAATTGGATAAAAGAATTATTTTCTAAATTTGCTTTAGTAATGATTTAATTATTAATAATACATAAATTTTTTAGTATGTCTTACAAATTTTTTTCCTAAATGTTTTTCCAATGAAGATATCGATATATCGGGCCCCAAAGAAGTATGCTTTGAAATGTAACTTTGAAATGACCATGTATATTTTACAATTTAGAATTTTGAAACGGCTGGCTCTAACATACAGATAATTTTTTCACAATTTTGATAGATGTAGTTCTATCGAACTAGAAATATTATTTTTATAAATTCCATTTTTCTTTAAAAAAAACTGAACTCCCTTTATTTTGATAAAATTAAGAGTTTTAGATATAAATACAGTTCGATATCCTCTTTTCACCTTATACATGTATTATTATTGATAAAACTACATCAATGAATAAAATATAATTTAATAACGAAATAACATTAATATGCAGAAATTTCATAGCGTTATATAATTCGATCAGACAAAAAAAACTTTATGTTTAAAGATTTCCAATTCGAACGTTACCAAGTCTAAAAACCTTTGAAAGGGTTGTTCAAATCTTGTTAGAAACTGGAAGAAGAATAATAAGTACCATTATTTTAGACTCCATATAGATATTCTTGATGATCTTGTAAATAAAACTAGAAAGCTTTCAGCACAAAACAATGTTACAAAATAGATTATGTGTGAAATTCTGAAAGAAAAGCTGCTTTTTCAGTACCACATTCCAAAAATACATGGTTTGTCTTCAAAATCTCAGCGAGCAAGACTTCAGTACAACAATAAAAATAAAAAAATTTGTTTTACGATGAAGCCAGTTTTATAAAAGACGTTCTAATAATTTCACACCATTTAAGCTATGTGGTGAGGAAAACCCAATATCAACAAAAATGTATGATAAATGAATGAACTGGAGGAAATAATCTCTTGTTCGTTCGCTAAGTTGTTAATGGTGCTCTTAATCAGCAGTTGCCCCAGCTATGTCTTAATAATTTATTGGAGACGAATCCCTGCAAATTGGAGGAGAAAATGTGAGGTACGTACGACGATACGTTTCTTAGTATTGAACGTTTAGTGCGTCATTACTTCTCAAATGCTGTTCGTGATTGATAGATACGTTGAGGCAGACTTATTTTATGCCCACCTCTTTCTGGGTCATTTAAAAAGCTCTTTTATTTAACAGATATAAATACTAGCGAAGAATTACTGCGAAGGACAACGAAAATTTATTCAGGTTCGTACCAATCCCGAAATATTTTCCAAAAGACATCAGGAAAAACACGATAAAGCATTTTTACAATCTTAAAGTACGTTTAAAATGTTAACTTTTCTCCTCTTGGACATTAATAGAAAGAACAGTTATTCGCTGTAAATTTCTCTCCGGTCCTCTTTCCATATGTATTTCGATCATTTCCTGGTTTCATCAGTACACTTTACCGAACTTAGAAATCGAAAACGACACAAAGATGCCCTTTTATGTACTGTTTTCTTTTCATTCATTAATGCATTTGAAAGCAGTAATCGTAGATTTCAACTTAAGATCTCGTATCTCCGGAATAAATGATTAAATATTTTTGAAATCGAATGAAAAATATAAAACAGCGATACGATTATTCACACACGATTTTCTCAGGGTAGAAAACCTAATCAGATGAAGCCAGACTTGTGTTTAAATATGGTTTCAACTGAACGAAGTACTAATAAAATACTATTTATATTGGACAATACATGAATTGGAAGATCCGATTAAATGACCTGCAAGATTACAACATACAGTTGGTCCAGTAAGATAGTCACCAATCTACGAACATACCAAAGACAGTTTTGAGACATGTTCATCTTAATTTAAATAAATAAAAAAAGGACAGAAAACAAAACATATTTCTTTTAATCCAAGTCATACATTGCAAAAAATATGACACTATAAGTAAAGCAAGACAGAAAGAGACGACCGAGATTAACAAACCATTTCGTTGTATGAATACAAACTTCCTTTTGACTTCAGTCAAAACATTATTTTATTGACACTCATTTTTTCGGGATTTTAATCATTTAAACCAGAAGATTGTTTTATATAAAAGCTATTAATCATTATTTTATAATTTATTACCGATAGGTATGTATAATTTTTATTAAAAACCTATACCTAGACGAGTTTAAATGCCCGATATATGGTACGTATTTTAAAAACGTTTTTACACTATTTTAATCAATTGTAATAGTCAGCCATTAAAAATTAGAATACAGTAATGAGCGATTTGTTCTTTTAGATAATGCGGCCTGAAATTTAAAAGAGGCAAAGACAATAGCTTGTGCTTAATTTGTGCGACAATTTCGAGTTGGAGAAGACAAACGGTGGTCCTGTGGAATATGTTTCATCTCTCCGAGAGGTAAAACAATAATATTGTTTTTGGAAATAAACATTTTCAATTAAGTGTCATTATTTTTAGAGAGTAAACACTGCTCTTAAAGTTTCAAGAAAAGCCCTATATACCATTAGAAAAAGAAAAGACAACACTAAAATTCTTTTCTGTCCTGGAAAAAGTAGACTTCGTCGAAAAATAAAACCACAGATCTTGAAGGAATCAAAATTGAAGTACGAAATACACTCTACAATATGTACTAAGAACGTGAGAGTATAATCTCAGTCATAATTTAAGCTAACCTAGAAGATAGTATCATTGTTTTATAATCGTAATGAATCCTTTATTTTTAGAAAAGCATATTATTCTAAAAAACCTAAATACTGAAGTCACCAACAAAGATTGTATCTATGGGTAAACCATCTTTAAGTATTATGCTTAAGGAGCTGACCTCGTCATCAGCGATTTTGATGAGACTGACTAAGGTCATCTAAAAAAATCCCCGAAAGCATTGGTGCCCATTTGATTTTTGTAAAAAAAATTTTAATGTCGACCGCGGTATACGCTGACAAGTGCGATACTCTTTTGGAAGCTCTCTTACATCAATCGCCATGGTGCAACTGGGTAAACGCTTTACCAGTGCTCCAAGAGCTTAGGATTCGATCCCCGCTCGATGCAATTTTTTTTATCATTTCAAAAAATAATCGATTTTATGAATTATTATTCCATGTAGTTTTTACACACGAACATTTTAATACATACATATATAATAATGATAAGTGACGAAAAAACATTTCTCTACACTTTTGAGTGGTTTTGTTTTTCGATAAGAAAATAATCCATTTTGAGATTTTTCGATTACTATTTTTTTTAATGTTTCATTGATCATTGTTTATTTCTCAAAAATTAATACAATCTGTTTTATGCCCAACTTCAATTGTGAAACTGAAAATGGAGATAATGAGCGAACTATTGAAATAAAGCACGGTAAGTGTGTATTTAAATATTCGTGCGTAAAAACTACATGGAATTAATAACTAGAAAAACTGGTGATAACTATTTTTTGAAATGATAAAAAAATGCTCTCAAAGCACTGGTAGAGCGCATACCCAGTTGCGCCACGGCGCCTGATGTGAGAGAGTTTCTAAAAGAGCATCGCACTTGTCACCGTATAACGCGGTCGACTTTAAAATTTTTTTCACTACAATCAAATTGAGCGATGGCTAGAACGCTTTTGGAGATTTCTTTAGATGATCTTAGTCAGTATAATCCTTTAGTTTCATCACAATCGGTAACAATGAGATCGCTACCTCCCCTTGTGAAATTCAAATACATAAAGGATGACAAGAGAAAAGCATTAGTGGCTTCAGCAAGAGCTCATTTTCTTTGAAAGTATATGAAAAATCTCAATAGTTCTTATTCAAGAGAAGTAGTTTTCTTAGAGGAACTGTTAAATGTGTATTTTTTATTGTTTACTCTGAGTCTGACATGTTACTGTTTCATTTTTGAGTTTTTCCCAAGGCTTGATTAGTGTAAGGTTTTAAAATTTTTATTAAAAATATTTGTTTATTGTATTTCGATGTTATTTTGGATTTGTAAATGTATGTCCTCTTCACTATACTATTTAGGCATTTGCCTGTTATGTACTTAGATAATAAAGGAATAAATAAATTTTCGTTATGTTTTATGTTTTTTAAGGATTATTATTTTATTTGCACTTTTCTATATTTCATTTTTTAAAATATTGCGTTAAAAGAGCTTTAGAAAAAATTATAAATATATTTTCGTAGTTTGTATCATTGAAAAAACAATGCTTATTTTAATTGTTTTCAAGTCAACTTTATTGTGTTATATTTAATATTATTTTCAGTTAAAGGAGAAGTTCTAACTCCGCCTCTTAGTGTTTTTTCGGCATTTCAATAAATCAGTTTGTAATTATTATTATTTATCTATAAAAAATATGTTATATCCTATGATTGCAAGCCAAATGGCTTCGCACTCCCTCCAGGGAATATTGACTTACACCAGGTATACGAAGATACCAGAAGTATGAAGTTTTGGGGAACCTTTTTCATGTCATCCAGTCCTAGGTAATGTGGTCTGCTGTATTTCCTAAGAACTTTCGGATGGCTCGTGCGGTTGCCAGAAGAACCGCTTTCTGAAATGGCTTATACAGATGCTCACTAAGGGCCAGTCCCTTGATGTTCTGTAGAAGGTTCTTTGGTATCACTCCAGTTGTTGAAAAAATTATGGGAATCATTTTAACGCTGTTCATTGCCCACTGTCTTCGAATCTGCACCTCCAGATCTCTGTGTTTGGCGATCTTCTCGTTGTATTTTGGCCTTAGGTTGTTGTTGTTAGGTATAGCAATGTCGATTAGTGTAGTTCTCCTAGAAATTTTATCTGTTAGTATAATGTCTGTTCTATGAGCAACTGATCCGTCAGAACCGTTCGGTCCCAATATAACTTGAACTGGTTGTTCTCAAGAATAGTCTCCGGATTGTACTTGTAATAAGGCACTTTTCCTACCTGCAATACGTTTAACTTATCTGCTAGCTCTTGGTGGAGTATCTTAGCGACTGAGTCGTGTCTTTCCTTATACTCGGTTGTGGCAAACGCTTGGCATCCTCCAGTTATGTGCTGGATTGTCTCTGATGTTCGACAGCCATATCTACATTGGTCATTTTCTATTGAGGGATCTCTGGGGATGAACTTCCGATAGTCCTCCGTCGAAATAACCGGGTCCTAGATAGAAGCCCTCCGTTTCCGGAAACATCTGTCCTGAAATCAACAATGAAATTATTATTATTTCACTGATATTTTCACTTACCTAAACTGATTTTGCAATTTTTCCCTTTTCCTTCTTCGTATTTATAAATATAAACATTATATTGACTAGTTTTCACGACGTTTTGCCTAAATCTTATTTGGCATTTTCAAGTGCGGTTTGTCTCGTTACTGAGAACTGATGGCCAGTTTTATTTAGCTGGCTTGTTTTCTGATTGGACGAGCGGCTTCGCAGGCTCTTCCGCCCTACCGAGTACGACATAATTTGTTCTTGTAAGTTGGTCTCTCATGAATTGGTTAATTTTTGTTGTTTTGTTACTTGATTTTTTATTAATATTTTCCATGTAATTAGAATATGTATAGTGTCGTCTCGTTTATCCAGCTGTCCCGCTTTTTCGACTTCTAGGGCCTCTCATAACGTGTACCTTGTAGTTTTGTACTGGTGATATTTCTTTTGCGTTTTCAAAATCGATGGTGTGTTCAGTTGTTTGGTTATGTTGAAAAAGAGAGTTAAGGTTGTGTGTTTGTTTTTGAGGCTATCTTTATATTCTTGAATTCTTGCTGATATGCACCTGTTTGTTTGTCCTATATATATTTGATGGCAATCTGCACATGGAACGCTGTAGATGCGATGATTTTCAAGGTTAATCTTATATTTAGTATTTCCCAGGATCTTGGCTATTGTTTTTTGTGATTTAAATATGAACTGTATGTTGTGTTTTCTTAAGATTCTTCCGATTCTGTCTGTTACTCCTTTTATGTATGGGATTATGGCTTTGTTCCTTGTTTGATCTTGGTCTTTGGTTTTTGTTGTGGTCTTCTTTTGAATTTTTATGGCTTTCTTTATATCTGGTTTGTTTATATATTTGGTTATTGAACATGAAATATGTGTTCTTTAGACAGTGTTCTGCAAGTTCAATTGTGGCTGTAGAATCTTCATTCATGGCGATTTTGTCCAAAGTCTCATCTAGTAGTATGCTTGGATATAGCGATTTTATGTCGGGGCTTGCTAAGATGTCATTTTCTTCGAGGTGAATATTTTTGATCATTCGGAGTTTTTTTACGAAGGCCAGTTCGACTCTTGGTTGCATGATAGTTGCTAAATGTTTCTCTAGTTTTTGTGTTGGAGATCCCACGGCGCTCACTATTGGTCTGAGCGATGCATTTGTTTTGTGTATTTTGGGTAGGTCATACAGTTTTGGACATTTGCTTGATTTTTCTCTTGGTATTATAGATTTTTCAGTGTCTGGATCTAGTTTTAAGGCTTTGATCTTGGCTTTCGTAGTTTTTTCAAGATACGTTGTTGGATCTCTGTTTGTTTGTTTGTTTGTAAGAGGCGTTTTTGAGAATTTCTGATATTTTTTGCATATATTCGTTGGTGTTCATTACAACCGTGACAATTCCCTGATCTGCTAGTATTATTGTTATTTCCTTATTCTTTTTTAAAGCTGAGAGGGCTTGATGTTCAGCTCGCGTTAAGTGTGAGTTGGGTGGCCGGCTTGATTTCAAAATTTGCATTATATTTTTTCTGTCTTGTTCGGCATTTCTTTCAGGGATGTTCTCTAGGGCAGCTTCTATTTTCGAAATTATCTCTTCTAAGAATATATTTATCCTCTTGTTATATTGAAAGACATTATTTATACCTAAAACTCGCCAGGAGAAAAAATAAAATTCAAGACGATGAGGCAAATTGTCTTCAAATTTATTATATGTGAAATTTATGCTAAGAAATATAAATGGATGTATTATGTAAAACTATGTATTTTAAAAAATGCGATTTTAAATGCAATTTATTCCTAAATCGGAAAGTGGGCATTTGTGACAGATTCGATAAAAAGCTTTTAACAATATAAGCTAAAATAGTATCCAGATTTATGTAAATACCGGTGGAACGTAAAATAGATTTTAAAAATAAATTACTGCTAGAAATATAAATTAGAAAAATCCATTTGCTATAGATTTTTACAGCAAATTATTTTTTCAAAGTAAGTATAGATTTACATTTATTTATGTTCATTAGCTATACTTATTATTAGTAAAAGTTATTCGAATAATATCCCAGAGTAACTATTGACAGTAACTACACCTAAATGTCATGACATTAGACATTTCAATTGCTCAGTTGTGTTTTGTTTATGATATTATTTTTATCTATGAATATCTACAAACTAATCTTGATTTTTTCCTTTAATAAAATATAATTGAAACTAGTTTACAAAACTAACGATTAATTCGAATCTGACGTGATATAATAGAAAGTTACTAAGACTAAGATATTTTCCACTGAATCACTTTGTGTTCTGTCATTTAACAAGTTCAAATGGTTTCACCCATTTGAGTCGTCTAGTAATACTTCGCACGCTGAGAAGTCTGGACGCTTACTTAACACTTTGTTCTGTGAACATTAGATTACCTGGATATTGAAGTCGCTAGCGCAGCTCCACAACTAAATACCATAACTGAATACATGACGTAAAATTTGCTTATATAAGATAAGCTTATTGTGAACTCAAAGCTCAGAATTACGACCGAGCAACCAATACATTTTTCTTAACTATGTTGACATATGCTAATTGCGTCCTATTAATATAGAGTTATTGTGCAATCTTCTTATTGGTAAAGTCAATGTGAGTCGATTCACCATTAATGCGCCATTTCTTTATCCAAATGGCAATTTTGTTGCGAGCAGACTGCAGTTTTCTGGTTGAGCTTTCCATGGACTCTCCCACTATCATAACTGCCGTATCGTCAGCGAAGCGGCCGTTGTGCCAATGTTACTGGAAGTTCATTAATGTAAATCAGATATAAAACTTCCTTGTGGTATCCCAGCCCTTATCAGCTTCAATTCCGAATACAAGTTTTCATGTTTTATACGAAAGTGCCGGTGAAAAAGGTAAGATTTTAAAAGTTGGTAGTAATTCACAGGTAGGAATGATCTTAATTTATGAAGGTTTTCATGCCATACAGAGCAGAGAGCTTTGTTTTCTAATATTTTTTAAATAATAAGACGATGCCCTTGGTCAATGGTCAAGTGATTATTTCTGAAGCTAAATTGATGAGATAGTTTCGGGTTTCTTTGGCCGAAAACAATTTTGAGGTGCTTCAAAATCCAGTTGGACATAATTGGCAGTAATGGAATAAATCGATGATTCCACTTCACTTAGGTTGGTAGCACGATAACTTCGGCCGATTTCTATGCATCTGGTCCATATTTGAGCCGATTGCAAGCATTGAGTTGAGCAGTTAGTTTAACCTTTAAAGTTTTCTTAGGATTTTACCTGTTATTAAATCATATCCAGGAGCCTTTTTCGCATTTAGATTGTTATTAATTTCGTTAGAGACCTCCTTGGGAATAACAGGAGGGATTTTATCACAATAAATATTTTGGCTGAAATTTGGTAAGACACGTAGATCATCATTAGGAAGAAATCTTGCTTCGAGATGTTCTGTAAATATATTTGCTTTTTCTGAGTTATTACGAGCTCATATCCCATCAGGTTTTTTAATGGGAGGTACTTGAGCCATGGGTCGTTTAAAATATTTAGTAGCTCTCCTAACTAAGTATTTAGCGCTAAAATTTGCTATTGTTTATTGATTGATGACTGGTTAATATTTTTGATTTCTTATGTTAATAGTTGTGTGGCTCTGTTGAGTAAAGTTTTATCATGTGAGCTTCTAAGTTCATGCTATCTGCTTCCAAATTTACGTTTTTCAGTTATTTAGTTTCTAATTTCTTTCAGGTAATTAAGGCCTTTTAGCTTTTTTTTAATAATATGTGTGCTATTCCCTGCAGCTTCCTGAATTGTAGTGGTAAAAGTACACAATTCTTCTTCCAGTTGGTTAGTAGTTTTAAGAGGTACTAATAAGTTGATGTCATTTTCCAGTAAGTGATTGAAATCATTCAATCCGTGGGCTTATTGATCAACGCTAGATTTTGATCTTTGATGATTATTTTGTCACTAATAGTTAAATAAATTGAAGATCTCCTGAATTAATATCAAATCCTTTTTCGACTTTGATATAGATTGACAAAAAGAATTCAAGTAAACCTGGAGTCTTATTTGGATCGTATCCATATCTTACAGCAGCCTTATATAATTCTCGACCCTTAGGAGTAATAATCCTTGATCTCCAATGGGTATGCTTAGCGTTGAAATCACCTCCAATTATGAAGTGGCTATTTAATTTGTTAAAGAATGTTAGATATGCATTTGCCTTAACATTATATCTTGTCTTTATTAAATTAAAAACAAAGAGAGAGGAGCAAAGTCTAAGAAAAAAATTATCTTTCTAACAGCACCAACTTTGATATCTACCTTCAGAAAATGTCTGCAAATGTCAAACATATATATTGTATCCCGGTCTAAACTCTTAACTGCAACCAGCATTCAAATCTTGCAACAGTGTGTTATATGCTGAAAAATGTAAATTGACAATCGACCTAAGAAATTGCTTTTCCTGACTTGTGAATTTACGTATATATCAAGTTGTTTATTTTTAACTTGTCAAGCATTAAAATGTAGAAATCGATACTTTGTGTCTATATTCACCAAAGTAAGATACTTTAAGAGCTTTTTATTTGTAAAATATTGAGATAAAAGAATTGTTTTGGTGATTTTATTAGGAAAAGTTAGAAACTCTTTTATTAGTGATTTGTCACTCACTTGGAGTCAGCGCCGTAGTAACTAAACGGCATTTGATCTATGTTCAATTTATCTTAGTTAAGAGTATCTTATGTAGTTTACAGTTATTTTCCATAAATTTTATAGTTTTGCGCTGACTTCAAAAAAGTCCTAAATACAGCAAATCATAAATTAAAATTTTTGAAAAGATCTTACAAAACAATTCGTAATTTAAATTTGTTTCCTTTGGTGGAATTATTTAAAGTCAATTTTGTTTCCATTTTCAACTTGTTTTTAAGATAGGTAAGATAATGTTACACAAATGCAAGAAAGAGGTTTAAAAGAAAATGAAAATGAGAGGAAATTTCATTGAGCTAATGTGAAAACGGCAATGGTTTAAGAAGCAATAGATAAAGTGTGCTAATTAACCATTTTGTTTTCGTTTTTCCAATTTCTAATGTACTTGAGATAAACCTGTTGTGAAAATTTTCTAACTAGACCTTTTTTTAAGTATCTCTAACAAAATTCGCTAAAAAAACGTTTTGTGAAAAAAGTTATTTTTTCAACAATTTTTTTTGTTTTTTTAACCTTTACCCTTCTTACATATACCTACCGTAAAGTAAAATCTCAAAAAAACTCCTTAAAATATGCTAAACATTTCATTAAAATATTTTATTCCCATAAAAAAAGCGAATGAAATTAGTTTAAAAATTTTCGTAAACCAACATTTTTTTAAAGTATTGTCAGTTTTTAAACATCTAATAATAAACTTATCGTAGAAATATTTTTACGGAATTATCTCACCATGGCTAATTCATTTAATTTAACCTTATTTTTCCAAATACTCTTGTTATGGGCAACATAGTATTATTTTCCTTAAGTATTTCCCAGGGATTCTTTGAAGAAAAGCATTTCATAAAATCAGTTTCAATAAATTTTTATTTTTCAAGTTGACCATTATTTTGTCTTGCTTTGGTATTTCACTACACTGTGCTTAGGTATTTTCTTATAGATACTGAATTTACTGCTACGTTTTTTTATTCAGATAGATCTAGTTTTTTTTTTCTGTCCTCTGCTATTTGAGTGGAATTGTACGTATTTTGGGTTGCAGGAAATTTCAAAGCGAATTTCTTTAATTTGAAAATAATTATTAGGATACTTATTTGATTAATTTTTTTAGGGGAAAATAGTAGTGATTAACGAAGTATCTTATGTAACAAATATATATCATCCGACTGTTGTTGCTCAGTGTCATTATTTTTTACCTGTCATTTTTTACACGTGGCAATTGAACGCACCTAGCGGAAACTGACTAGAGCGCAAGCTGGGCCATGGTTATAAATGGAGACCATTTTGCCTGGATTTTCACTTTTTCCTGGTTTGATTCGGTCGAAGCAGCTGCAGACTTCCATTTCAATTTTTATTTGACAACTTTTTGGATTCTGAGATGGAAAGTAGTTTATTATCCTGGTAATTTTGTTGAGTTTTTGGAGTACTCTATTTTTACCTGGTTGGAAATTATGGTTTTCTACCGGGATAAACCTGGAGACAAAGATTTTTGGCAGTTTGCACATGTCAACGCAGAAATTCTGTTACTGTTAGACATCGGGTAAGATCTATTAATTAGAACTTACTAAAACAATCTTTCATAGATTTTTATAATTGATTAAGATTCAAGCTCAAAATTGATCCTTACCACCGAGTAAATTTAATGTCTAATTTGAATCTGATCTGCTGTTTTAAAATTCATCAAGATCTAAATTGACTGTATTACACTATTATTAAGTTATATGTTGGGTTTTAGGGCCGATTATTACTATTTAATCATGATTATCGACAAATTTTTTTGGTAATATTCTTAGTTTTCAATAGCTGCTACCTTGTGAACGCCCTATTTATTATTTTTTTAATTTTGAGTGTAATTTTTCTGTATATTGTGTAATTTAATATATTTTGTTATGTATTTACTTCTTGAACATATCACGATGTTGCAAATTTTTAGTTAAATTCATTTATTAGTAGTAATTCTGAAGAATTTTGTATTGTATGCAATAGTACGGCCCCATCCTGGCGAATTATTGGCGAATTTAGAGTTATTTAGCATCGTGATATGTTCATGGCCACGTTAACTTTCAGTTTGACTCCAGCAATTTTTTTTGTGTGTTGGAATACAATATTTGGGTACTAGAGACTGTCTTATTAAGTGAAACTAGAAATTCTTTCCGCTCATTTATTTTTTTCAAATAAAAAGTTAATGTCTAAACGCCTATCTTGGCTTTTCACATAGTATTGTAGAAATTAATATAATCATATTTTGAGTGTATTTATTCTAATGTTCTGGCTATAGAGTGAATTAAAATTGTATTTTATTTTAGCTAGGATTAACCCAACGTCATCTTATAGTAGTCTAGAGTCATGAATTTTATATTCAGATTCATGATGATTGATTTAATTCCAGAACTAATTATATTCCATAGTAAATCCCTTGTTTTATCTTATTTTAAAGAAATTATCAGTGATCATCTGCGGTCGAACTGGTCTTTTATTGTCCATTTATAGATGTGCCTTTACTATTATATATCTTAAGCTATCAGTTAAAACAGTTAATTACTTTAAACTAACTATTTTTTTGTTGATTTTCTCTAACTAATTATTACCTAAAATGTCTTATTTTATGTTATCTTGACTTAAAAATCACCTTCGATTTCTTTTTTTAAATATATAGAAAGTTAAAAATTTTAAATCCAAATATTTCTCGACTTTTTTGCCGAAGGTTGATTAATAAATTCATTTCCCTTTTTTTATAAATTTAAGTTTATAGTAAGCGTTTCTCTTTTTGTAGGGTCTACCCTACTGGTTACCCCATTACGTAGTCTACCCTATTGATTATCTCATTACGTAGTTCACCCTCAGGGTACTTTCTTTTGCTACTGTTAACCACCCAACGGGTTTGAACATTACAACTATCAACCCTGTCTTATTGTACTACCCTCAGGACTTATTCTTACCGCTAAGCTCTGCGTATTCCTGTGGATGATATGACAGAACCTAACTCGTAGCCGAGAAAATAAACAACGTGCAAACATAGGCAAACCATTTGTATTTATCTCGTTTTTCTCTGTGTATTTATTCAAGTTTGATGTTCTTTTAATATTTTGTAACATCTAGCTTACGCTACAGTTTAGTTTTAATTAAAGTTTTTTTATACTATATGAAAATAATACCGAGTTCTATTCTTCCCACTTACTTCTTGCGTTTGAATCTTTTGTATATTGTTGATAGCTAATTTTAATGAGAAAAATTAGAAGCTATTTTTTAACAACATCGTGGAAGGTTTCTAGCTCTGAAGCAGTGGCGCCATTAATTCTCCACCCCAACTGTCCGGCTAGCTCGGCATTTTTGTCGCTGGTGTTTCTACTAGCCTTCAACTATACTCTAATGATTTTCTTTACCTTTCTTTTATTGAATTAAATGAACTCTATCTTTCACCTCATTGTGTGGTTTTATGCCTCTGATCTTTTGTAAACCAGTGTAACAAGATTCAAAATATGTTATTATTATCAAAAATTATTTGTGAATGCAGTTGATTAAAAGTTCTTAATTAATAAATTTATCAGTTTTGAATCCCTATCAAGCCATTTAGAAATAATTTTTTTAAGCTGAAATATCTCACCCCTATTAAAAAATTATAGCGAATGCAGTTATTTAAAAGTTTGCAAGTTTGCAACTCAACAATTTTTTAAAGTATTTTCAGTTTTTGAACCTCTTGCAGTAAATGTTTTTTCGGGACTACCTCAAAAAAAAGTATAGAACATATTCAAACTGTATCAAAATATCTCATTCCTATCAAAAGCTATTTGCAAATGAAGTTGATTAAAAGTTCGCTAATCAATAAATTTTTCAGTTTTAACTTCTTTGCAATCAACCTAATTTCGAAATGGAAACTATTTCAAAAATCTCCTTAGAACATGCTGAAAATTTAACCAAAATATCTTACTCGCTTAAAAAGTTTTAGCGAATGCACTTAGTTAAAAAGTTGGCAAGACAAAAATTTTTTTAAAGTATTTTCAGTTTTTAAACCTCTTGTAGTAAACTTATAAAAGTTCAATAATCTTTTAACTCTTTTACCCTTAACCAATTTTTGAAATATCTTTATGCAACCATCTCAAAAAACTCCTTGAAATATTCTGAATATTTCGTTAAAATATCTTACCCTATCAGAAGTTATAGTGAACGCATTTAGTTCGCAAACCAACAATTTTTTTTAAGTATTTTCAGTTTTTAACCGCTTAGCGTAAACTTATCTTGTAAATATTTTTTCAGGACTACATCGAAGATTACTTTAGAGCATTCTTAAAATTTTCTCAAAATATCTTGTTCCTATCAAAAATCATATGGGTTTAAAGTTGGTTGAAAGTTCGCCAGCAAACAATTTTTTAACCTACTTGTTATAAACATATCTTGAAAATATTTTCATCAAACATCTTAGAAACCCCTTAGAATATATTTTAAATTTCATGGAAATATTTGACTCGTATGAAAAGTTATGCGTTTTATTAAAAAATAAAACATAGATAAACACGTCAGTTGAATAAGTTCTTCTATCTGCGACCCCCGAAAGAGAACGTTCACTGTCCATTATCTTCGCTCGCGGCGCAGTTCTTCAATGCCTATTTTTTACTTACAGAGCGCAATTGCCAAAAAATGCCTTCTTAGATGACGTATTTTACAAGCTTTCATTTAAAACCCCACACGAATAGAAAACCTCCTACTACTACTATTCATATCATCATTATTAACTCAATCCATCTATCATCAGATGGACGATGTCACCTTGATACCAAAAGTAAAAAGAAAAAACTAAATGAAATGTTTGTTTGAAGGCCATAAGCAACGATGTTTCTTGTGAAGTAGATATCTGTTGGACTATCGTTTTTATCGTTGTTAAAAATCACGACATTCCGCTAGTAATCATCTCTAACCATTTTCAAGTGAAATTGAATAAATTCTGAAGCCACATAACTATTTATACTAAAAGTTGATGCAATGGAGCGTGCTACGAGTTCTGATATTTAACCGCGGCTTCTTTGAATCAAATCAACAAAGAGGGGGAAACCGACTAGCGAATCTAGAGAAAGATTTCAGTATCAAGATTCTTCCAGCGGATAAAGAAAATGCCACAGTCATGCGACCATAAAATTGACGAAATTTTCAGGAAAAATAAACTATACGTCTCTTACTAAAAATCCTACATCTATAATTAACGAAAAAGCTTTGGCTTTCTTAAGAAACATGAACGGCTTATTATTAGAAGATCCGGACTAAGTTGATGCCACATCACAGCAAAACTCCACATCTTTATGGACTCTCAAAGATACATAAACAAGACATGCTTTTACGGTTTCCCGGAACTCCCCGATTTCTGAGCTTTCCAAGTTCCTTCTTCATGTCTCGAAACTATTACAAGGAAATACATCGCCATGGGTTAAGAACTCGCAATATTTCCTAGAAATTATACGTGAAATGGAAGTACAATCAGAACACCTTTTTATTTTCTTTGAAGTGGAAAGCCTATATACAAATATTCTAGTTGAGGGGTCACTAAAGATCATAAAGAAGAAACTTGAAGAAGACCACACCTTAAAAAAATGACACCGATACCACCACACGCTATCATGAACCTACTGGAATGTTATTGAACCAACTTTTATTTCCAGGAAAAGGAAACATTTTTCATCCAGGATGATGACTCACTAATAAGATATTTGCTCTCACCGATGATGGCAAACATTTTCATAGAATGCTTCGAGACCTTTGCAAATTAATCAGCTGATTAGAAACCCGAATTATGGCTTACACTGTAAAAAAATGAATGCATTAAATTTAAGGTAAATATACTGGATGCAAATTTCATAAACGTTTATTAAATGCGTTTGATGTAATGCATTAAATTTAATAATTTACATTTCCAAATTTTAAGTTCACTAGGAAAAACGTTATTGCAATTGTTTGGATCTAGAATTTTCTTTTTTCAAAATTTCTCGGCTCCAAATAAATAATTTAAAAAATATATCTGAGAAATATACGTCGTTTTGAACAATTTGGCGTAAGACTGGTTGCTGTATCTTAATTAAGAGAGTAAATAATCGAGGTCAAACTTTCAACTTTGAAGCCCATTTTCCCAGATGTACAGATTCCGTTTTTAGCACACTTTTTTGGGTTCGCAATATTTATATTTTTCTTAAATTTCAAGATAATAATTCGTAAAAAAATATAATTTTCTTTAAAATATAAAAAAATATATAATTTTCGTAAAAGAAATTATATCTCCATAACTAGTGGCGCTACCTATAAATTTAATTATACGAATCGAATGGTTTTTCAGTTATCTATAACTTTTGTGTGTTGTATGCATTGAATTTGGCATATATCTTAATCATAACGTTCCATCTAATGAGTTCAACCGCCCGTGATTATTTCATACACCAATTAATTTATTAATTAGAAAGCCGACAGAAATTATATATATTTTAAATATTTTAAATTGTCTTACATAATGTCATGTCTTTATATAAAATATAAGTAGACTATTTTTGATTCTTTTTTTAATCGTACTCCTTTAAAATTAGATACTAGGCTTATGAAAAAACGGCTTAGGTATTTTTGAGATTTTTATAACTGCATATTTTTAAATATGTCGGTTAGATGTGTTGATCACCTCACTGCATAAATCCCAGTCAACTATTAGATGTTTCGTTTTTTGGTCCGTCGCTACCCAGAGGGATAAAAGTCAATCCTAGCCATATCATAGGTCAGTTTCAAATGGGGTATTTTATGTAGCCTATAACAAGATAGAAATAGCAAATCGCTTCTGCTGGCTTTGCTAAAACATACATATTTCCATTTAAATCAAAAATCATACCAGGGTATTTTGTTATGCCTAGTTTAATGATCATCACTTCCCTTCTAAAGACCATTTTCTATAAATGATGTATAAAAATATTAATAGTTGTTTTTATAGAAGACCCTACTCAGTTTTGTACGGGTAAAAACTACGAAAACCTTACCGAATAGTCTCCTGAAAATATATATTTAAAAACTGTCTAAGCCAGCTTCTCTAGACAGGGAGCTTTAACATAAATCAGTTATCAACTTAAAAGGAATTTTACATAAATAAATGAGATCTCGTGTTCTTATCGCGTTACCATTAATATTTTTTTAAAATTAATTTCAAGGGGAGGCATGTATCAAGGATTAACTAAACAAAAGCGCTAACGTATAGGGCTTTTAGCTCTATAAACGAATTAATTTTTAAATAAAGGCACACAGGCTTGTTTAGCTGATTAAATTCGACAAAGCGCATTGGGCTTTGCATCAATCGTAATTAATGATGACACTGGTGCATTCAGATTGAAGGAACTTCGAAAAACACAGAAACAGAATTTTGTGAAGTGACTCAATAGTTCCCATAATTAATAAAGTATTTATATAAAAGTTGATCCGACTTCTATAACTTCATTAAAAAGCAAAAAATGATAAAATTAATTTTTATATGAAATTAAAATTTTTGATGTCAACGTCAAACTAATACGATATATATGTATGATTCGCATAAAAAGATTAAAAAACAATTTATTTGTAGATGCTTCCTTACCACAATTTTTATATATCTCGTGTTAATGTTTATTTGTTTCCTATAGAAAAATGACATGGGACCACTGCAGCAACTTCATACATAACTTTAAAATTTTATTCAACACGGTGCCGCTATTCCGGAGTAATCGATGTTCATACTTAAAATCGATTAAAAAGTAAGCATAAACTGCAGAAGGAACAAGAAAATATAAAATACATAATATATATATATATATATATATATATATATATATATATATATATATATATATATATATATATACGATCACTCGTAAACGCCATACAGTTAGCTTTGAAAATGGTGAATGAGATTATATATATATATATATATATATATATATATATATATATATATATATGTATGTCTCTTTGAAAGGAAAAACAATGTCCCTAAGTAGATACAATAAAATTTTTAGCTGTGTCGCTGAACCCGTCTTTATCTTGGAGGTAATAGATTGATAAGAGTGGTTAAACAAGTGAATAAGGCATGATACATAATGAGATATCCTTAATCAGGTAAGTTTAGAGAACTTAAAAGTTTATTATTACGCTTATGTTCAGTCAGTAGATTGGCATAGAGTATTTGTATCACAAAACCGTATAGTAAGTTTAATGCAGGGTCTCTCTTAGACAATCTTGTTGTAGCAGCATTTGATCATAGACTCTTGCAAATGCAAAATTTGGGTAGCGTTGACCGTGCCGTCTAAAATCATACTGCTGTCATATATTAATTTGTAGCTATCTTAAATACTTATAAATAATTACTACAAAGACAACGGCTCAAAGTCTGGACGTTGAACTTCTCCCTTGCAGCCTAAGATTTAAACAACTACAGGTTAATTTAGGCTTACCACTTTCAAAATTCTGAACTTCAAGACTTAGGCAAGGCTGCTAACTAGCTGAAGAGATGACGTCTCTTGATTTGAAGTTTTCACAACGGCGCGACTGCGATGTTAGTCGCGTGAAGGTTTTTAACTAAATTAAACAAAACCAGTTTCTCAAAACATCTATTAACAAAAATAAATAGGAAACGATATTGTTTACAATGAGAAACTTAAAGTTAGTAATGAATAACAATATCAAAGTAACGAGCATAACTGCTCTTAATGGCCGTTCTGTTAATTAAAATGTAAAATCCAATTTAGAAGATAAAACTTATAAATAGCTTACTAGAATATTAAACAGAAAAAAGAATAAAGACGCGAAAAACAGCTATTTATTTTACTTAAATAAACATGGTTAAAGTTACTTCTTTTACCCAGTGAAATAAAAAGAGGATATTCCCTTAAATTCCCCAAAAGAAATAAAAACAAAACAAAGAAAACCTTCATTCCCGACAAAACCTTCATTCTCTACGAATATACACGTCACGTAATTCTCTAAGTAAAGAACTCTCAAAACCGACTACCGACTTTAACGAATTCCAGATTAAACTGAAGTTTATTATTTCTTAAAAGGCCAAACTTGCCTACCCTCGGTACGCATTTCACTCTATGCATCCCTGTAACTGTAGGTTTCATTCCTAATAGTTCGATTAGTCTGTCTTTTGGTCCCCATAGAACGCTAGCTAGTCTATATCGTATACTTGATTCCCGAATTGGCCTCTGAGGGTCTTAATATTTTTTATACAAAAAAAAATTAAACTAATCTACGTCTTTCTATAACTAATTCAATCCTTCTTGCAATCAGCAAAAACAGTAGCTATATGAATTTCTTTGTACATGTTGTCCAACAATATATTATATTATAGTGAGTTTATTTGATCACTCTTTTGTTTCCTAATAATGAAAAAATCGTTCAATATTTTAATACATTTTAAAGGTATTTTGCAGATACCGTATGTCAAAAACTCCCTCGTCACTCATCTCCTCGGTTTTAATTACATAACCAGTACCAGTACAGTTTATGTCATCATAAATTTTCTAGGTTTACATATTTTTAAGAAAACATTTAAACAACTTACAGATAGTAAAGTTGAGATACGGCTTAAGTACGATATTTGGTTTATTTTTCCTTTAGACTTTCTTAGTTGGTAATAAAAAATATCTACTATCCCGTTCCCACGGATAAAATCTATCCACAAAGTAATTATTTAATTACTCATTTTAGCAGAATATACTTCACGTTAAACAGTATAAAATAACTGTTTTTTTCATTACATTATAGACCATATTTTGAAGCCATGCAAATTTTAACAGTTCGTTGTTTATATATTATGAATATTTGTTTATTTGTGAAGAAGACTGCATAGAAATTTCTTATGAATGAATATATTTATAATAATATTGGCATAATGGGCCTCAGCGTTCCCCAGCATCACACCAGAATATATGAAAATTGTCATAATTTAATTTTGTAATAATTTTTAACATGTTACCTTATATCATTAAAACAATTACAAGTTCAAATAAAAATTTAAGGTGCTTTTACAAGGAAATAATTTTTTGTTTGCTAGAAAAATATTATGACTTTTTTTCATGTAAAATGAAATCCTATTTTTTGCTTGTAATGATTCATTCTCTGTTTATATTAATAGTAGGATTAAACCTGAAGGAGTGTATGTCCATGGGATCCATAATTTTAATTTGTGACGTTGTAACGTTTAACGAATGAAACTAATGACAATAAAAGGTTTATTTATATATTTTTATATTACATATTAACTATTCAAAAACAGTTGCTAATTCAGGGCCTCCACCAAAAGTTAAAATATATAAAAAAATATCTTATCTTTTAATTAATTTCTGATAGTTCAATAGGACTTTTATTAAATCTCTAGAAAATAGGAAAATTAATTCTAATTAAAATTAAGAACAAAAAATTTGCGGGTTTTGACAAGAGATCAAAATATATCGAAAAATCTATTATATCCTTTAACGAATCTCTTTGTAATTGTCCGGATTGTCCAATAAACTTTTTAACAAACCTCTACATAAATAGCAAAATCTATTATAGTTAGAATTACGAGCATAATAGTTTAAGATCCTATTGTCAAGTTTCGCGTCACGTATCAAAAGATCTAAACATCTGCTTGGTTAAGTTATGTATCCAAAATAAGATTAAGTTATACTCATATAACATCTCCTAACTTACCCCTAACTTACACAAGAGTTTCGTCACGTCGTCTTTATGTCTCGCTTGGTAAAGTGTCTTTTACGTAAATCATCAGTATTATGTTCTATGACTTGTGAAAGCTTGGCAAACCTGATCCTATAAGAAATTAGTTAGGCAAATATGAATGTCTACATAATAAATTTATACAGGGTGTTTAACTAAGAGTGGCCGGGTACCATATCTCAGAAAATTATAGTCCAGGAACTTTGGGAAAAATATCCCGTTAAGAAAAGTTGCCAAAATAAATGGCTGGAAATAATTTTTAAGTTCCTAACTCTGTCGCTAGGGGGGCGTAGTTGCATAGTCACGTAAAAAAGACATTTTTCTGAAAAATATCCCTACATCATCTATTAAAAAAATATTACACTAATAATTTTACTATAATTCTACTTCTTTTTGGCTTTATATTTTTTGCTGTAAGATGTAAAGTTAGGGCAAGAGAGGAAGGGGAATGATAAAAGTTACCATAAGTTTGGTTTGGCTGAACCGATTTTGATATACTTGGTATGGTTTAAGAAAGGGAGGTTTGATAATTAAAACGAAATAATAGCTATATTAGGATGATTTTCGCTGTCCTCACTACAGGGCGTTATTTAGAACCCTTCTCTTTTTATCAGTTTTACTCCGAAATTTTAAAGGCAAAGACAGTTTTTATATCATATTCGGAAACTAGAATAAGTTTGCAAGAGAACATGTAAGAAATTAATTCGATATCTTTATTTGTTTCGGAATTATAGCCAAAAGAATAACTGATATCACGTTGACGGGAAAAAGTAATTGTTTTCAAAGGTCCGTGGTCAAGCGTGGCGTGAAAAATAATAATAATCTTTTTTAGCTTTTCATAAGTGTGCGTTTTCTCACTTTTTATTCCATTACTATCGCCTTTAATTTATTTACCTTTCATATTATTACAAAATTATCTAGTAAGCTATGAAACAAAATCGGCAGATTTCCAGAAAAAAAACGAATTGATATGTCACTTGAAAGAAGCTTTGATAAGACAAGTATCTCGTTAAAATCTTATCTTGCATTTTTTGTGAATTTTGAAGTTACCGTTATTCAACTTGTGTATTACGTCTTTCAAAAATGTCTTATACAATGCCAAGGCTTACGATATGCTTGAAAATGCTAATATGGTGGCACGTGAACATGGTGTCGGGTATCCTGAACGAAGATCTTATACTAGAAAGTGTTTCGGCGGTTGACAATACGTCTCAGAGAAACGGGTAGTGTACGTTCCTATCCAGTGCGCTTCAGGAGACATCCATCAAGAAATGAAGACAATATTATAAACGTTCTCGCGTACGTACAAGCGGATCCGCACTTGAGTGTCAGAAACATTTCTTTAGACTTAGGTATAAGTTGCACTACAATGTATCGAATTTTAAGGGATTTTAAGGTGCATCCCTATCATAGATTGTTGACTGATGAAGCAACTTTTACTAGTTGTGGGAGAGTTAAATAGCGCAACATGTACTATTGGTCAGAAACAAACCCCTATTGGATGTAGCAAGTGGATCATCAAAAAACAGATGGAGTCTCAACGCGTGGTTGAAAATCTTAGGACACAGAATTACTAGACCGTTTATCTTTAATAACCATTTAAATGGCGACTCGTATCTAGACTTTTTACGGAATAATCTGCCTATCCTTTTAGAAGAGATATATGTGCTATTAGCATGATAGATGCCCGGCAAACTTTTCTGAAAGAGTCCGTGAGACACTTGTTGCCCAAATCGTTGTATTGGAAGGGGTGGTTTATTTCCGTGGCCACCCAGGTCCCCGGATTTAACCGTGCTAGATTTTTACTTATGGGGAAGACTAAAAGAGATTATTTGTCACACACGACCAACCATATGGGAGAATATGATTGAGATAATTCAAAATGCTGTAAATATGATTTTAGAAGCTGAAATTGAAATTGCCATTTCCAGTACTAGAAAAAAATGTAATAGTTGCTTTTTACACAACGGTGGACATTTTGAACATTTATAAAGTCTAGTTGTTTTTGTTTTTTGAACTAACTTACTATGATTTCGTTAATAACGTTAAGGTGTTTGTTGTTTTTATTGTTGTTTTGGCCTGTTGATCTTTAAATATGCTTCAAATCTTGCATCTCATGTAGTTTGAACCGTCCTATATCTGGAAAAAATGTGAAGGAAGGTACACAGAAACAAAACAACAAATAAACTTTAATTGTAACCGTAAAATGACAAATAAATTAAAAAATTAATAAAAAGTAGAAAAACGTACACTTGTGGAAAGTTTAAAAATATTTTTATTATTTTTTATGGCAAAGCGTTACCATGGACTTTTGAAAACAATGACTTTTTCCCGTCAACGCGATATCAATTATTCTTTAGGCTATAGTTTCAAAACAAATAAAGATACCGAATTAATTTTTTGACATTTTCTCTTGCAAATTTATTCTACTTTTCAAACATGATAGAAAAATGATGTCTTTCGCTTTAAAATTTCGGAGTAAAATTGAAAACAAGAGAAGGGTTCCAATTAACTAACGCCTTCTAGCGTGGGCCACGAAAATCATTCTTATATAGCTATTATTTCGTTTAGTTGTGAAACTTTCCTTTCTTAAACAAGACCAAATTTATCAAATTCGGTTCAGCCAGACCAAACTGATGGTAACTTTTATCAGTAGATTCTCCCTGCCCTCAGGTTACATCTTACAGCAAAAAGTGTTAAACCAAACAGATTTAGAATTGTAGTAAAATTATGAGTTTAATATTTTTTTCATAGCTTATATGGATATTTTCCAGAGAAATGTCTTTTTTTACATGATCATAGCAATTACGCTCGCTAACTAAAGTTAGAAAAATAAAATAATTTTCAGCAATTTCTCTTGGCCAATTTTCTTAACGAGATTTCCCAAAGTTCCTGGAATATGATTTCCTAGATATATTACCCGGCCACTCTTTATGAAACACTTTGTATATCTGGTGTTAACTAATCTCAGAAGGATAAAGTGAAATATACAGCATATATTGAAATAACACTTTACGTGTAATAAAAAATCAAGAAATAAGAATATGCAAAACTTTCCATTTTTGCTGGTTTAATAATACAAAATTTTAAGGTTCAGAACCCAGTTGATATTTTGCAGTATTTACCAAAATACACCTTCAACTTAAAACTGTAAAGTTGAAATATGTTGAAATAAAGTGTTAAGATCTTTAGTTTCAAAGTATGTAATAGATAGAATTCAAATAAAATTTGACACAAACAGAATAAGTATAGAGCCAAAATCAACAAGAATTAACTTTTCTAAGAAAGAATTAAAAAGCATTATTATGAACTCTTTCAACAGCGATGACAAATTAATTGCGAAAATAGCGATCAGAAAATGTATGAAGCATTCATGATATTTAGATCAGTCACAATGATATTTAAAAAACAATTCGTTACCACGTTCTAATAACGGAAAAATTTAAAAAATATTACGAAAAAAGAAGGAAAAATCATCCGAATCACTAGCTAGTTATCGGGGTGAAACGGAGTGAAAATTGCGGGCTGAAAAATGGATTTTTGAGATTTATGGTAGAACTATGTTACCTATCACAAAAAGCTGAATACAAAAATTAATAGTAATAAAAAATTTACAGCTTTTGTATTTAGCATTTTTAACAAAACCTCAAAATTTTCAGAGAAAAACTCTAAAAACCATAATTTTGTTTTTTTATTTGTCTCTTTTAGAAAAATTATTTGATTTGGTTTAAATGAAGTGTATACTTTTTGATATTCCAAATGAGTTGTATTTTTTTTGACCCAAAAATATTCAATGGTTGATATTTATTAAATTTATTTAAAAAAAAAATGAAAATTTTTAATTGCAATTCGTCTTAAAAATAATTCTGCGACAGTGTTCGGATGGGTTCATCTTTTTCATTTTCACTTCTACATTCAATATTTATATAGTATAATGAGAAAAAGAGCCTAGAAACCGGAAAATCCGAAAAAGTGACGTTTCTCGTTACACGTTTGTTATTAATTTTATCCTAATTTGAATAATACCTATTTTTAAATTGTTGTTTATTTTTAAATATATTTTTCGTAATTGTAATTATGAAACATCATTAAAAAATTGTTTATTTAGCAAATATGATAAATTAAATACACTTATTAATATGTAAAAAAAACATTTTTCTTAATTTAAATACAAATCATATTATGGAATGTTTTGAAACGTAATCGAGTGTGGATATAGAAAAAAAAAATAGTCAGGCAGGCTTAGATGTAGCAGTACAGCATCTGCTGGAACTGTTACAATACAATGTATTGCTGTAGTCTTGGTAATTACGAAGCAGTGATAACTTTTATATTAGTTTTGTAGTAACCTCGTGAGGAACCGTTATCATCATTTTGAAGATTTTGTCTTAATAGAAAATAAAGAATGTAAGTTAAACTAAGCAAAAACATTGTTTATTATTTTAGGTTACCTCTTTTTAATGCATTCAAAAATTTATAATTCAGTCTTCTTACACGTTTCAGAATACATACATCTAAAACATATAAAGCGAGCACAAGCTACTGAAATGATACATGGCAACGCAATGTTTTGAAATTTGAAATCAGGTGTAATATTTATTAGTGGTATAGCTCCAAAAGTTCTGACTGAAAAACAAATAAAATATATTTATCAGTATATACATATTTCTAATATAAAAATATGTAGTTCATTTGGTCAAGGGGCCAACTTATGTACCGGGCAGCTTGTTACAGTGGAGAAACGGCAAGACAGGGGTCAATTGGGCGTTTTAGTGCTGGCTGCCGGCTACCAATTGTTACCTGTAATGTTAAAAATGGGACTAGGGAATGAAACAAACGGTTTTAAAACATCCTGTGTCCTGTATTCCATACTTTTATAAAAAGGCATGGCCTGAAACTAATTTACAACCTAAGATGTACAACAAAATAAACATTTAAACGTTCTGGAGGGCAAGAGTATGTTATGCAAACTGTTTACGGTAGCTCGTACTGGTGGGTAGCGCTGGAGACGGTAACCCGGCGGTATCATTCACGACGGCTCGTACTCAATTATCGCGCTTCGTGTCTAAAATCCGCGGACGCTGTTCACGGCGCTTCGTACTATAAAAATTCTATGTCTAACAATATCCCGGCATCGACCGGTGGTAAGCGGCGTCGGCGATAAAAAGTCGGGGCGGCAGTTGTTAAGCGCCCTTATCAACGGAGAACTAAGGGTACCCGGCGGTTAAACATATTTCTGGTCAATACGGAAACAAAAACAAATCTTACGGCATTCAGTGCGCGTGTGTATAGGTGACGGTAGGAAGGAAAGAAAGGAACTGACGCTGCCCGTACTTGTAAGGGTCCTCGACAGCGTTAGCAGCATGGAACGACATTGCCCGTACTTGTAAGGGTCCACGACAATGTCTACCAATAGCGGTAGGAAAGTAGGAAAGGAACCGACACTGGCCGTATTTATAAGGGTCCTCGGCAGTGACGGTAGGATAATACAACATTGCCCGTACTTACAGAGGTCTTCGACAATGCTGGCCATTAGCGGGGTAGAACGTAAGGAAGGAAGTGGATGGTGAAACACAATATACACACAAGCCTAGCCTCACCTACATTGCTAGACCAGGAAAGTGCGGTCTAGCAGGCAACCAGGCAGTCCGTAGGGACTGTTGACCAGGGTGGAGAACATGCAGTTCCCCGCGAAATAATGGTTTGCTCGAGCTTAAGTAGTCGGCCCAAGCTCCCACTACGCTGACGAGTGACGGCGTGCGGTGATCGCGCATACAATACTGCTGTATACGGCGCGCGATTACTATAGTCGGACGCTCTAAAAATCATCCGAAAATTGTATTTTCCGATATGGCGCAGTAAATCTAATTTTAAACCGGTAATATTGAAACTTTAAACATTCTTTTCCAGCAAGAATCAAACTTTTCGGATGTTAAATAAATAAATTAAATTCCGGCGAACATGCTCATGCCTAAAAATATAGTAACTTCGTTACAACTTAGATACTTAAATTTCTATTAGTTGTTCAGTTGGCATCTTTAACATTATTTTAGAACATATTATCAGCTTTAAATATGGTTTCGAAATAAAATAAATGCAAGGAATTGGGGCTAGAAGAGATCGGCGGAAAAAATCATAATGTCGAGTTTCACTGGAGAACTGCTGCGAATAGGACTGTTCTGATGCAAGATGTAGTTGTTGAAAACATGACCATCTTATATTCAATTTGTTATAATTTATAGAATTGTTCAAATGCAGAAAATCACTAATTTAATAGACAGTGACTCAAAAGAAATGGAAATGGAGTAAAGTAATTTTCAACCAGTTGATGAAACTCTCGACGATCCTGAAGAAATTGATAGTTTCACACAATCCAGCAAAAAAGCATCCATATATTGTTCGAAAAGGTTAAAGATTAATGAAGATATTTAAAATATTCATTAGCATCTTTATTAATTTCATGTACAACAAATGCAAACTTAATGTTTTTTTTTTACAAAATTTGAATAATTTTAATTTTCATGGTATATTGGATAATAAAATTTATTCAAAAACGTATTAATGACTTATCGGTGTTAATTTTTGTCATTTTTCAGTAAAAGTCAGGAGAAGTTAATAGTCAGTGGTCATTATTTAACTTTTTTTCACTCGCATGTGCGTTTTTTAAGGTTAAAATCGTAGATATAATAAGTATTGTGCGACTCAATAATGTGATTTTTTTTTGTTATACGTACCTTCGTAATATATATATATATATATATATATATATATATATATATATATATATATATATATATATATATATATAAATACAGGGGCGGATCCAGCGCTCTCTCTTGGGGGGGGGGGCGGTGCTATCACAAAAATACAGCACGGCAAGAAAAACAAGTTGTCAAAGGGGGGGGGGGGGGGTAGTGCCAGCAGCATACGCATTCCTAAAATAAAAGGCAGAATCGGTTCTATTTTCCTGAACTCAAAGCTCTTGGGAGGGAGGAGAGGCGATCGCAAGCATACACATTTCTATACTCCATTCAAGAATTAGAGAGAGTAATAAAACTGTTAACGAAACCTCCAACGTACCTGCTCCAGGGCCACAGGTAACTGAGAACTACCGTGAATCTAATTATATTTCATTATATGTAAATATAAAATAAGCTTTTCTAAATTTACTGCCACAATAAAATTTCTGATAATTCAATTTAATTTCTGGTAGTCAGCAAAGTACACCTTACAGTGTGTTCTTAGTGATTTGTCTTGTTTGCGCTTGTTTTTATATATTTTTTGAGATTAGTGAGATTAGTGAGATACCCAAAAGGTGGCTTCCACCTCTATATTTATTTCAAAATTGTTAAACCAGGGTATTTTTTCTCCAACGAAAAACTTACTACGATGAATGTTTATGATGCCTCAAGACATCAATATCCCGATAATAATGTTGAAAGCTCGGTTGAGATATGTTCCAACATGACAGGAGTTCGAAAATCTACTATGTACCGAATACTCAAGTAGAAAAAAACGACTGGAATTGTTAGTACTTCCAAGCCACATTCGATCACAAGCAATTAAAGGAGTTGTACATAAATTTTATTATGAGAAGCAGATTCCAACCGTCGACAAAAATTCTAACCAAAAACCAATACAGATCGCGATTTACCTGAAATTAGAATAACTGAACTCTGGAAATTGCTCAGAGAACTTAATTTTTGCTGAGAAAAACTGGATAGAAAATCTGTTCCTATAGATCGTCCGGAAACTGTCCGTTGGAGAAGTAAATATCTCTCTCAAGTAAAAGGTACAGTTGCTAGAAATAACACAACTTACAAAATTAGTAATTTAACTGAACTTTTGAAAAATTTTTTTGAATAAAGTTACTGTGGAAAATTGGGAAAAGTCCATATAATAAAAAAGAATAAAACAAAATGTGAAAATTCGATCTCATGATCGGTGAGATAGAGGAACCAATTATAATTAATTTCAGCGAAGATAGTTTCACTGACTTTGATTAGGAATTAGATATGTAATGTTTACCAGTGTAACCACAACTTATTATTTAAATTTTTGTTTTTGTTGTATTTTATTGTTTAATGTTGTTCATATATATTTTTATTTTTTTATATATTTTTATTTCAGGGTGTCCCACTCTTTAATTTTATATATATTTAATTCCAATTAGCCGTAAGTTTTTTATTATTTTATTATTGTATTTTTCTTAAGCGTGTAGAATTAACATGTTTATCTAATTTTTTTGGGGCTATCGGATTTCCATATAATAAAGTAAATTAAATTAAGATATAAGTACATCCCATCTCGTCTTCTGTTCATTTCCCTAATACTCAAAAACAATAATAACACATCCATTGCCCTCTGAGAATAGACTTTTGATGAGTTTCGAGGTAGTGTTAGGTTGGTATGTGAGGAATTTAGTGTGCGGCGTACAAAGAACAGATTAGCTTCCAACTCTAATAAGACTGAAATTTTCATATTTGGTAAACAATTTCCTCGCGACATGGTCTGGGTCAGTAGTGACAAGATTAGATTTTTAGAGGTGGTAATGGATCAGGGAAAGGTTTGGAATGATCACGTTGATCATGTTTATTAAAAAACTTAAAAGTGAATACTTTACACTCTTGCAGCTTAGATATAATTTAAACACAGCCACACTCTTCAAAGTATATTACGCTGCCTTGTTGTATGTTATATAATAGTGGTACTGTAGCATTAGTAGAGTCTTCTTGATCCAGAAACGTATGTTAAGATTGATTTTTCATTATTAGAAAGAAAGGTACTGGTAGACCAATCCTTATTAATAATGGCATGTTAACTTTATTCAGTGTGTATGCTTTCAAATATTGTTGGAATGGCAAAAATAATCTGAGTGTTTTTGATATCTGACACAGCATGGTAATACCTTACTTTTTCAACAATAATGAACAGCAGACTTTATATGCATGTGCAAAAGTTCACACATTCCAATGGATATTTGTAACATTGTAGAAATGGAAAGGTTCAAGAAACAACTTCTTAAATATTTATTTTTTTAATAACGTGCGAATTTAAAAACTTCGACCCAGCAGGACATGACTGATAAGTGGTGGTATAGTAAGAGCCCATGTCCTCAAATGTCATTATGTACTGTCGGTCTTGTAGATAAATAAATGTTATTTTATTTTATATCTCAAAGCAAAGTTGTCAAGCCTTAGACAAAATATTTTTCCTCAACATGTATTTATACCGTTATACATAGTTCTATTTTCACCCAAGATATTAGTATCATATAAATTAAATGTTATTTTGCACGGAATCTTTTATATAAAATGCTCTATAGAAAGGATGTATTCAATACAAAAGAGGACACAATTGAATAGGGTCTATAATCTCTATACCTGGAATGCCCTTATATTACCTTGGCCCATTTACCTTTTGTAAGTGTTTTAGAAATATCTTTTGTTTTAAATGTTTTTATGATAATTATCATTGTTATTTCAGAATATCATGAAAAAAGTAAATTAAAAACTAGAAATGACGTGTTATAAAAGTTATTTAAAGTTTTCTGCTCTTGACTGCGTATGGAAATGATGTGTTATAAAAGTTTTTACTTAAAGTTTTCTTGCTCTTGAGTGCGTATTTATCTTTACCATTAAAAACAGATGGATTTGTGAAACATTTAAATAAAGTGTTCTATTCTATATCACCCAACGTTATGGACCACAAAGAAATAATTGAACTTTATGGGAGCCACGTGGATTCGCTTTAAACAACTAAACTGTTAAGATTTTAGTTGATAGGAAACGTAACTAAACTATTGAAAATTTTATGTATCTTCCTAATATAGAAAATTATTTAAATATCTTAATTTTTTTGCCCTACATGCCGCTATATATTTTTTACGATTAAAAGAAATCAAGTTTTTTATTGATATAAAAAAATTTAATTATCTCGAAAACTATAAGACTTACCATGGTCGCTTCAGATTTTAAAATGGTTTCTACTACCACGTTTATATCAAAATTTTAGTTATACTTGTTCCAGAAATAGATGAAAAAATGGATTTCGAAACATACAAATAAATAATGGAATAAGCCATTGCGATTCTTTGTGTCCTCCTGTATTGAACTTCACGGATGATATTATTAAGAAGACTCGCGACGGCAAAACATACATAATGGATGAACAAGAGGTAACAATACTTTGCTACAATAATGACGCAATACCCTTTCCTAAAAACTTAATTTTGATACCTAGAATAGAACTGGAGAAAATATAATATATTCATATCTGCTCACAAAAGAAATTGCATGGCAACGGCAAAACAACCTCTCTAAGCGGATAAAGAGGTATCTCGCAGTGACAGTTCCACTCCTAGTTATGAAGATATCGAAAACGAAGTACTGTATCAAGTCACCAAAGCCATTAAAATAGAGGAATGTTTGAATGACACTATCGGGCGAAACAAACACCTCAATGTTAAAACCAAATTTAGAATATATATAAGAATCCAACGTCAAATTGGCGTGATTGGAGTTTAATTTTTTAAACGAATTTAATTTATCAAAATTTTGTTAATTTTTAAAAATTTTCGTATGGAGTGATGTGATGTAAGTAGTTATTTATTATTATAATAACACCTATTATTGATGATTAATATTTTTTAAATAATATTAGGTTAGTTTGCCAGGCTACCATTCAATAGTAATATTTTATTTTATTTTGTTAAAATTCAGACTTTAATTGATGCTAGTGTTATTTTTTTATTTTATTTTCTACAAACAGCTAATAGCGTTTACTTTTTTTAGACAATTATAAATACCTTTGATGTTATTTTCTCTACCTTGGTTTACTTTCTATACATTGGTTTTTCTATCAGTACCTTGGTCCAAATTCATTAAATACAATCCCAGTATACTGATTGATTCTTTTCCTTCTTCAAAAGTCCGTTAAATATAGCCAAAATATTTTGTAAAAGTCTCCTATGAAGTAAGGAACTTAGAAATATTTTTCCCAATACTTGAAAAAAATTATTTCTTCTTTTAAAATATGACACTTTATTTTTTTATATTTTCCAACACTATTTCCCGAACTTGTTGTTATTTGAGAGTTGATTAAATAATTTGTAGGACGAAATTCAATACTTTAATTTAATTTTATGAAATATGAAACTTGTTTACTTGTCAACAAACATATAACCTCACTTATAATAAAAAACAAAACAAAATACTTGACTTTTGTTTCGATGACGTAAGTGAACAACCCTTTTTTTCGAGTTAGGTATCAATTTTTCTGCCAACTATTCGAGTGAAGTTCTTCTTTTTATCCTTTTTTTGTGGCAGTTTTCTTGAAATTATTTTGAGTGATTCTATAGATTTTGTTTATATTATTATTAAGTTAGGTCATATGTCACTTTTGAATTTTCATTAACATGTTATTTTTCACCACTCATCGAAGTCTTTTTTTATGTTTTTTGAGTTGTAAAACTTGTGAAATCCTAATATATAGGAACTTTAAAATTTCAGGAAATTTATTCCTTTACTTGAAATGTATCTCTTTAATTTAAAAATTATTAATGGTATACTCATTTAAGCCGAAAATGTTAGTGATTATTAAATTGGTTTATTTGACAAATTTCTTTTAGTCGACTGTCATTGCCCAGGGTAAATTTTAAGCTGTCATTTCTTTCAAACGTGTCAAAATTTTAAACGCATTCCAAGGAGGTAGCGCTACGCGCATGCATGGTGTTTGATATAAATAAGGTCGGGCCATATACCTTGAGTTTCACTTGCTTGATTCGACTTAGGAAACTATAAATTTTTCCATTTCATTTTATATTAAACTTTTGGTCTCGAAAGTCATTTATTATACTGGTAATTGAGTTCAGTTGATTAGTTACTTTATTTTTAGCCTGTTTGACGTTTTTAAGATATTTTTATTGGGATTGACCTAAAGATAGGGATTTTAGAAGTTTCGCTCGTTTCAACGAAGGAATTCTTTTAAAACCCCAACAACTTTGGATAAGATTTTTAATTACAATTTATTGAAGAATCTATGGTAGATTTTCGATTTACTAAAATTTAAACTCAAAATTGATTCTTACCTAGTGAGTCTAAAGTCTAATTTGAATCTAGCTATAGTATGCTGTTATAAGTCTCATTATACCTAAATTGACTTCAGTAGTCTATTATTAAGTTTTACACTGGGTTTTGAGGCCGTTCGTTGTTATTTTTTTAAGGATACTCATTTATTTCTCTTGGAAACTTTGGAAATGCTGAACTATTATTTTTATATTAATGAGTTAGTCTTGAGTATAACTTTAGTGTTTATTGTAAAATTTCCTAAATTTTAATATGTATCTGCTCTCTGAATATATCACGATAGCCCCAATTTATGGAAGCATTAATTTAACTTAAATCTTTTAAGGTACTGTATTCAGTCTCTTGGTCCCATGCTCGGTTTAAAATTGGTGGAAATAAAATTCTGTAGCATCGTGATATGTCTGGTGGCTTGATCATTTTCAGTTTAACGCCAGTATATAAATATATTTTTTTGTATCGATTACAATATATTAGCACATGAGATTGGCCAAATTAAGTTAAAGTTCGAAAAAGTATCAGCAAGAAGTTAATTTATTTTTATTTAAATAAAATGTTAATGCCAAAATGTATATCCTAGCTTTTCCCCTAGTAGTATGGTCAATATTCTGATTATATTTGATTTCTTAATTTCTCCTTGGAGCGTTTATTTTTGCCAAGTTTAACATGATTTGTTTAAAAGTAATTAATGTTGATAAAACTAAGCATTTAGTATCCTCCAGTGGTTTTAAATTCCAATTATTATCCTTTTTATTTTATTATTATTTCTAATTTAGTAATGGTTAACTTAGTTAAGTAATTAATTGTTTTTAAAGTAAATATTTGGTTTTATCTTATATTAAACTAAATATTGGTGATCACCCGGAGCCAGACTGAAATTTTATTGTACGTTTAACAATTTAAGCATTTAATTATTTGTTTTAATATTACTAATTTGTTACTGATTAATATTTCATTTTCTAACGTTACTTTAACTTAAAGGTCACCTTTGATATATTTTTTTAATGTGTATGAAATTTAATTTAAATATTTTTTGACATTTTGGCGAGAGTTAATTTATAAATTCATTTACTTTTTGATTTAATTTTTATAAGTAGTCTTAGATGTTTCTTTTTTTTTGGTAGGGTCTTTCCTACTCGTACTGTTCCAACTCGTTCTCTTTCTATTGGCGTTCATCCTCTGATATATCTGACCGGTTTTGTTACTACTGTTTATGTTCCTGGTTTCTTTCACGTTTATTTTTTGATGTTTCACTAATACCTACACAGTTTATTAGAGTTGCAGCATGATTTGTTCGAGACCACACAGCCAACAGTCTCACCATCGGAATAACAGAGAAACTTGCATTTTTTTTGTATCTTAATGATAACATCCCAATAATTTTGTAAAAAAAGTGTATTCCATTGTAAGGTGTTACGCAATTTTCCGGCATTCTATGACTATAGAATTTGTCTTATGTTTTAGCGCCAGAATATACTCAGTAGTTACTAGAATGTGTCATGTCAAGTATTGAGTTACATCTCTAAACTAATTTATAATTTTTTTTTTGCTGAAGATTTTATTTAAGGCATAACTAGCTTTATGCTAGACAAACAAAAACAACTATTCAATTAAAGATTTTTATTACTATTATTCTAATTATGATATTTTATTTGACTCATATGCTTACTTGCGTATGTAATATTTGTATCTGCTTATCTATTAGGAGTGAAGTTGAAAATTAGTTCCTAACGACATCGCGGAAGGTTTGTGCATTCAGCCTAGCTACAGATGCAGTGGTGCCCTGAATTACCCACCTCTACTCTCTGGCATAGGGTTTAGCTTGACATTTTGCTTGATATTGAGGCTACCATCTTTTAACTGAACTCTGGTGATTTCATTTTGATTTTTATTAATTAATTTTTGAATTTTTTCTCTCTTAATTGTGAGATTTGGGCGTGAAATATCAACGTAGCATAATAATGAGATCTGGATCCAAAGAGTTACTAAATTATCTCATATCTTAGATCAGCTAAACAAACTAAATTTGAAACTGCAGAATAAAGAAACGTACATTGTTCACATCGAAGATATTATACAAACGTTCTAAATAAAGTAATTTTGGAAATTTTGCCTTTTCATCAAAACTGAATATTAGCAGACGATAATTTTAGACAATCTAAGAGGGGAAATTAGTAATCACCTTCATGTCCTTGATTCGGAAATTCCTTGTTATTTCCCAGAGTTCTATGAACAAAAATGTGATCTAAAATGAAGTCCATTTCATGTAAGTTTGGATGTTGCCGACATTCCCGATGATGTACAAAATGATTTTTTGGAATACTAGTGCCATTTGCTACTTCTTAACTCTGCGAAAGTAGATTTACAACTCTTTTGCATATCAAGACAAAAGCCAGGAATAAGATGAACGTTCGAGATGTTATAAGATTGACCTTGATAAAAACTCAACCAAAACACACATGTCAAGCATATGCAAACTCAATAATCACATTAATCATTAAAAATTATTATCACTTATATTAAATCCTAAAACATATTTTTTTAAACCTTTTATTTTTTGTTTTATTGATCAAATATGGCGGAGAGGAAATGGGGGTCGCGACTATTTTAAAAACATTGTTAAAGAATCCCCTTACAAAAAATAGATTAATATTTAAATTATAAAAATTAATTATTTAACAATATCATACAATATAGTAAAAATTAATTAATTTAAATTAATTAATACAATTTTTTTTCGAAAACTCTAATAATTAAAATATAGTTAAAAAACATTAGAAACCGATGCACCAAACCAACGGTGTGAGTTAACAATAAATAGATCATACAATACAAAATTGTGTGCTGTATATAACTGTTAAGAAAAATTTGCTGAAACTCTGTAAAGTGATCGTTTACGTGATTTTAGTCGACACTGGTAATAGGCACAAAACTTTGTAGGCTAATTTTACAAATTATAAAAACAGGGCGACATTAAGACATTTTTTTACATTTTATATGATTTTTAAATTCCATTTCAATTTTATTGCAATTGAATTTTCGTAAGACTTAGAGGGGTGTCTTGATTATCTTGGAGAGCCGAAAACCGAATCAGATGTAAAGCAATAAGCAATAAGTAAAGCAACTTTTTATAAAGTAGCTAAAAAATAATTTTAAGGCTTTAGAATTTTTAGTTAAACCTTAATTTAAAAAATTGATTGCTATAATTCTATATATTTATTTCTTGTATCAAAGCACTTTTAAAATGTTTAGGAAAAAACATCATTTGGTTTTGTAAACGAAAACTTATATAATGTAAACGCAACAAAAAAAAAAGCAAATGATAAAAATGTCAATTCATTCCCACATAAGACGAAAGGTTTCAGAAATGTTTGAGAAACGTTCATACAAGGATCTAAACATTTCAGAAAGATTACATTGCAACGTTTTAGAAATGATGATATGACACAGAAATAAATGTTTCTGAAAGGATTTCAAAAAAGTTTCGGCAATATTGCATGCAAGGTTAATGAAATATTATAATAAACGTTTCTTGAAATATTTATGAAATATTTAAGAAAAATTTTAACCAACTTTAATGCGACCTACTTAATACTTCTGGAAAAGTCAACGCAAGTTTTTAGAAATGTTTCCAGAAACGTTTCATAAAATGTTTCAAAAGCTTTTAAAGAATCTTTGCGTGAGGTATTCATTTGCAAACTGAACACTTCGTGTAATATTTCATAAATGTTTCATCAACTTAAAAAGGATGATTTCACGAAATATTTTTAAAAGATTCTATATATTTGAAGTTTATATTTAGAAGAAACCAACTGAAAAAGTCTTATAAGGACAGGCGTGCTTTGTTCTAGTTAGTAATCAAAAGCACTACTTCAGATTGCAAGAAACTACCAGAAAAAGATGGAAACTTTTCCTTTTGGTAGTGTACCGCCATCTGTAGACCGGTTTCCACTTTACTGATTCTTGTCAGTACAATACAGCCAATTACACCGCATTATAAGAAAAGTGAATATTTTTAACAACTTATATGAAACTAAACAGAAAGCTCAATACAAACTGCACCATCTCTCGGCATTTCATGTAATCTGAACAGAAAAATAGCAAATGAAAAATAGAAATATTTCTGAAAAGGTTTATGATACGTTTAATGAAACTTTTCTTGAAATGTTTAGGGAATGATTTGGACATATTTTTCGCTGCCTATTTGTGGCACTCATGAAGGCTTTTGATAAACACTGCAAAAATATTTCGAAAAGGTTTCTGGAAAGCTTTTGGAAGATGGTTTGAGTAGCATTTCAGGAAATGGTTCATGGAATATTTCTAAAATATTTCCGAAATATGTCTTGACTCGTTTTTAAATTCATCATGAAATATTTTAGTAATTATCTCGCAAAGGTTTCAAAAACGTTTCTCTAAACATTTTTGAAAAGGTTTATGATACGTTTCATGAAACTTTTCTCGAAATGTTTAGGGAATGATTTGGAAATCTTTTTCGCTGCCTATTTGTCGTGCTCATAAAGGCTGTTGAGAAACATTGCGAAAATATTTCGAAAAGGTTTCTTGAAAGCTTTTGGAAGATGGTTTGAATAGCGTTTCAGGAAACGATTCATGGAATGTTTCTTAAATATTTCCCAAACATATCTTAACTCGTTTTTAAATTCATCATGAAAGCATTCAGTAAATCTTTCGCGAAGATTTCGAAAACATTTCTCGAAATATTTCTGAGAAGGTTTATTATACGTTTCATGAAACTTTCCTCGAAACGTTTATGGAACCATTTGGAAATCTTTTTTGCTGCCTATTTGTCGCACTCATAAAGCCAGCTGGGAAACACTCCGAAAATATTTCGAAAAGTTCCTTGAAAGCTTTCAGAAGTTGGTTTATATGGCGTTTCAGAAAATGATTCATGGAATGTTTCTTAAATATCTCCGAAACATATCTTGATTTGTTTTTAAATTCATTATGAAAGCTATTTCGCGAAGGTTTCAAATACGTTACTCTAAACATTTCATGTTTTATTTTTGAGCGATTTCGTGAAATTTTTAATGAAATATTGTCTCAGTGTTTCCACAGTATTTCATGAAACTATATTTTAACATTTTGTGTTTATTTCATGAAATGTTCAAGAAAGTATTCGTAAAGATTTGACTGAAAACTTTCATGGAAATGTTTTATTCACATTATTGAAATGTTTACGAAATATTTCTGAAAATTTTCATAGAAACGTTTCAGTAAAATCTTTTTAGAAACATTTCGTCTCATGTGGGTTGTTTGGCTTTATTTCCATAACAAATTCCCAACTGCTTCGTGTCAACAATTTAATGAAATTAATTTTTAACATAAAGCTTTCTTGAAATAACTCAGTCACCGAACATCTCCAGGAAACTTGGTCTTGAACTGATCATATTCAATATCTTTCAATTCTCTGCTACTTCACAAAACGCACACATAAATATACTTTACTAGATGGTTTTTAATATTCTACGAAAATCTGAAAAACATTCATCTTTTTTATTATAGTGTTACAAAAAGTTCAATATTTTGAAAATTATGACTTTGGGATTTCTCCCTCTAAATATCAATATATTAGTAAAGGCTGTTTAGGCGAAAATTTTAGCAATTATAGATGTCGTCTAAAATAAGAAATTGAAGTGACAATCAAAGTATTTTTAGCTTGTTTACTCTGCTATAATATAGAATGCTGACATTTTACCTTAAAATAGTGCCTGCTGTCTCATCTCCTTACTTTGATTCGATTTTGGTTTCAGATTGTTTTAATAGTCTTAAATTGGATATTTTTTACCTAGTATTCTCAAATTTCCCTTTTAGCAGTTATTAAAATTAATGTGCAGAGTTTTGTGTATTGAATTTAATAGAATCCTTTCTACACTACGATTCGACATCACAGTGTCTTCAGCATCTCACTTAAAGACACAAATTTATGAACTTCCATTTATTTATAAACTTTTATATAATTTTTGTTTTTGGTGGGCATAATGTAATGTCATAAATGTAAAATTTTTGATATTTGTTATATCTAAACCAACATTTCATTGTAGAAGGAATCTGCAAGCAGTGAAGATATGGCTAAAGTATAGAATAGGTTCTCTGAAAGTGGTACATCATCCTGAGCCTCTCTTCATCCAGATTTGAATTTCTGGATATAGTTCTCTTTCACTTCTCTCCACTTCTTTCTCTTTAATATTATTCTTCTTTATGTCAAACCTGTGGGTCTCGTCAAGTCATCCGTATATTTATTTTGGGATGTTCCTATTGTGATATCACCTTCATAGGGCCGCTAGCTCTGTATAAGATAATTTCAACGATGATTCTGGTATCCGGCCCATTTCCATTTTAACCTCGCTGTTTTTTTCACCACATCGATGACCTTAGTTTGCTTCTATATTCACGTATTTGTCAATGTAAATATCACCATTCTATTTTCCATGTTTCATTGTATTTTTCTTACTTGAACAACAAAATGTTCTTTAATTCTGAGAATTCCCAAAATACCAGTTTTAAATGAAATTGTACTAAACAAACATTTAGTGTAGTAAAGAAAATCCACTATTTTGAAATTACTTTTAGATTCGTAACCTAGGCCCCCAAAACTGATATTGAAAAAATTTAAGACATGTCAATTTATTATTCTGCCCAATTTTATCATGCATATGGTGTTTAAAAAAATTAATTTAAGATCCGTAATATACGCGCCAAGAAATACCCTATTGGATCCATCATATTGAATTTTTAATAACTAATTCTGAAGTTACATACTTAAAGACCATATTAAATCCGCCATTTTAAATTTTTCAAAAATAATTTAAGATTTGTTTTGTGCAATCCGAAAAGCTCCTTCGTACCAATTTTGAAGAAACTTGGACAGAATTTTTTTATCCGCCATATTATAAGGACAATTTTGAATTTTACTAAATTAATTTCAGCAAAAATGACATGGCACCGCAGCAACTTCATGAACATAATGCAAAAAATATTCTAAAATCGATCCCGCTATTCCGGAATATTCGACTTAAATCTATAAAAAAACATACATAGCGGTCGAATGTAGAACTTTCTTCTTTTAGAAATCGATTAAAAAGTAAACATTTGTCTTTAAAAACGTATGAAAGATGCATATTGAAATTTTCGAGCTTGCCTTTAAAAACAAGTACCTTCACTTTATGTAATTCAAAACATTCTGTCGGTAAAGAAAACGCATACGTTATATATGTCACAGGATATCTTAAGACAGTTATCCCTTTATATCCTTTTAGCTTCTACAATGCTTTTGACTTCAGTAAGAAGGACATCCTCTATAGTGCTTTTAAAGGTAATGTGAGAACTCTAAGATGAAATAAAGTACAATAAATAGAAACCGGCTATTTACTCTTTTAATCGGGGTCAAATACTAATAATAAGTAATTTAACACGTGACTATTTTTGTTCCGAAAGAGGAATGGCTTATTTTCTTTTTAAAACTTACCAAAAATATACTGCGTTAAAGTAGTCAATAACATACGCTTAAGAAAATTATGCAACAGTATTTTCTTGAGATTATTGCTTCACACTGATTTTTGTTAAAAATGTTAAAAACTAATGTCTCAAAATAGAACGACAATATGAATTTTCTACTGCCTTTGTACTCTCTCCTATGATTTTTCCAGTTGTATTAGTACGCCAGACAGTCATATTTTATGATTTATTATTATATTTTGAAATAAAACTTAAAAATAATTTATTAACAATAATTAATTTCTGGACGAGCGAAACGATAAATGGGATATGCATCATATCTGCATACCTGTTTAGTACCGATCGACGCCTTTTTGGTCGCCGTTCGATTTTATTATTGTTATTTTGCATTAAGTACAAAATTCCAGTACATTACAAGTGTAAATACTGTTTTATATATTCTTGCGATGCGATGTAGAGACCTTGTGTACTACATTCTAGGTTAAGTTAGTTCATTCGTGAAACGGCTTTTCTTAGGAATGTGATCCAATCTGAATATATAGTCTACAAAAGTGTCCTTTATTTAATTTAAAAAAAACGACATTTTTTAATAGTCTGTGAGACGAAATATTAACAATTAAAATATGCATAATTAACATGCTAGAGGTCACTACATATAACAAAATACCAATACATTTTGGAATATCTCAAAAACGGGTTTTATCATATTGTTTAAAAACCAATGCAACGTAGACCCAAAAATTATAAATTTTTTAGAAAAAAGCCGGAATTTCTTGACCGTTTTGTTTAGAAAATACAGATTTTTTTTAAATAAAAATCATTTGAAAATATCTGACGCGTAGTGGGGTACAGTGATCACAACTTGGCAACGCGCGATAATGCAAACCTAAGTTAGTTAGGTTATTTCTTCAGAATGTAACATTTTTTTAAATATATTTTTATTTATTTTCTCAATGTGTTGGGATGTCAACATAACAAACTGTATAGGTATGAGACTCACACTATATAAACATAACTATACCCATTTGCGGCGCTGCCAGATTTTTTATATTTAATGTTATTACTGTACGTACGTGTGTTGGGTACAGTCTCATACAAAAACAAAATTCTTTAGGTCTGAGAATCTTTAACTTTTGGTACTTACTTAAAGGCTATACTTTTGTCTAGGACTGTCGCAAGTGAACTACCTTAAATTATCCAAACAGTATAATGCTACAAGAGTTTCGATTTCCAAAAAATTACGTATGCAGGTTAAAATGATAAAGAGCGACTTATCGTGAAAGTATTGTACTTACAAATAGTAGCCGAATGTTTAAGTGTCATTTTACAAAAGCGGATTTTTTCTAGCATATATCCCAGCAATGTTCCAAAACGTTTTTTTAAAATACCAGGATTAAACGAGCACTTATCAAAAACTATAACACATCGCGAAAGCAGAAACGAAAACTTAAAGAAATAAACATTTAATTTCAAAAAGAATTAAAGAAAGAAAACTCGAAATTCTGATAGATGAAAAGCTTATTTGAATTTTTTAAAGGATTAAATAGTTTGTTTAAAACATTTAGGTTATGGAAAGGATGGTTTACCTTAAATGAAAAAACTTTTTAGCCTCCTTTTTGGATTGAACATACTCCGAGACCTCTTATTAGACGCGTTATTCAAATAAACATTAATTATAAGTATTTATAGATTTGGACAATCGATAAGTATAGAACTCAATAAGCAAAAGTATCCTATTATTAATTAGTTTGAATAAATTACAAAGTTTATTGAGACTATTGATTCTTAAATGCGTTTTCAATAAATTTCCCAACTCAAAACTTAATTGCAAACATTGATTGATATGCGTTAAAAACTTTTCGGGACACTGAGAGCGAATCTTCAATTAAAAATTTGATTGTCCAGAATCCGAAATGATAGAAAACATCTTTTAATTTGTTTTTTTTTTAACTTTTTGTTTTTTTTCTTGTGGTCCATATAACTTAGGCGCAGCGGGATCCAGGCTCCCGATACAGCAGACAGCTGAGCGGACCGATTTTGTTCGATAGACTGAAAACCGAAGCTTGCAAACCTACTTTTATTTATAATATTTTTATTGCGTTACTTATAAAAAGTCTTTCAACAATGAACCGCGATATGTTATCTCGTAGCATATTCTTTGTAATTGTTTCCGAGGTGTCCATAGTAATTACTGAAGTACTAACTGATCTTCTATATCTGAATTATTTTCTTTTATTTATAATCTTGTTGATTATGAAGGAAATCTGGATAAGTAGTTAAAATGAAATAGATTAAAAGTGAAGAAAGTTGAGATGTCATTCACCAGACCACAAAAACACAGAGAAAAAAGTAACAAATATAAAACGAATAAAAGAAAAGAAGAAACCAGATGTTAAATTCTTTTGACAATCTCCTTATAACGGCAAAAACCCCCAAATAAGTATTTTCAGAACAAATACTTAACTTTCAAATAAATCGAGGTTCGCCATTTTGAATCCGCCATCTTGGATATTAATAAATTGAAATTCTCATTACAAATTTATGCTCAGTGACCTCAAAGCCCACGAGTAAGTTTTTCAGAGCACAATATTAGCTTTTCACAAAATAAGGTCTGCTATTTTGAATCCGCCATCTTGGATATTAAAAAATTGAAATTCTGATTACAGATTCATGCTCAGCGACCCGAAAACCCCCCGAATAAGTAGTAGAGCAAAATATTATCTTTAAAAAAATTATAGTCAACCATTTTGAATCAACCATCTTCAATATTGGAAAATTTAAATTATCATTACATATTCGCACTCTGTGACGTCAAAAACTCCAAGTGAGTAATGTTAAGCAAAAATACCGGTTATAAAAATGGGATCATTAAAGGGATTTAACTAATAATAACTTTATACCATTTAATAAAGTAATTTTGCCGTGCACCATTCGAAAGCTTGTACTTTTCGGATGGTTTTAATATTTTTTAGGAATTTTTTTAATGAAATAGAAAAAGGGGCAGCAGGGGTGTAACGTTGGAAAATAATGCCCCTTATATTTATATATATATATATATATATATATATATATATATATATATATATATATATATATATATATATATATATATATATAGCCAGCACGGGATGCTGGGAAATGGCGCAACTTGTATTAGACTTCATATTTTGTCTGATATAATGAGTAGTGAACATAACCCGATTCTCTCAATCCCCCCACTCCTCGACCTTGACCTTGACATTGCTTCACCCCTCTTTGGCCCCGCCCACATGTCCTTGTCATTGACCTTGAAAGTGCACGTGTGCTTTGGCCTTGGCCTTGTGTTCAAGGTTGTGTGTGTGACCTTGACCTTGACCTTGGTCGAGACGGCCTTGACTTTGTTGAAGGTCATCTTGGGTGTGTGCCCTTGAAGATATGTTACGTGGTTGGGGGTGACCTTGAAATGATTTTGACCTTGCAAATTGTTCTATAAATTGTGTGAGTCTATTTGCATTCATTCAGTGTGAAATGTCAGATACGGAAGTATCTAAAGAAAAAATTATAGAGCAAGTCGGCAGAGTAATTTGTTTATATCAGAGTAATTTAAAAAGTTTGTGTGATTTTGAAGAGAAGGATCTAGCATTTTTTCCTCTCGAATATTTAAAAACTTGCGTTGATACGCTGAGTTTACGGCAAATTTGGGATAAGCTGCCAGCGTCATATCGGTGTGACAAGGAACTACAGTTAAGCTTACCCTGTTACATTCACTATGAACAAATATATCGTCATTATATAGATGGGCCACCACCAGCAATAAAAAAGTGTCGTGAATGTAAAAATGAGTGAATAATATGAATAGTGCTTTGCAAGAGACAGTAAAAAAATTGGGCGATGAGTTCACTGAAACGGCTAGTAATTATTTCAATGATGCAATGAAAAGTCGAGCAGAATGGGCGTCGCGCTATTGTGATTTGGCTTATGAATATGAAAAGGCTGCGAATGCATGTCGTAAATATTGCAGCAAAACAATAAATTTACAAGACTTTGTTCGTGAGATAAAAAAGTTGGGGTTTAGTGACTGTTTGGAAAAACTGATTAGGTTCATTGCAGATCCGGTTGTGTTAGATGAAATTAGAGTGTAGGACTTAAGTTTAACGTAGTAGTAGTTAATATGGAAAGTTTAGTGCGAGAAATGTACGAGGAATTTCTAATTTCTGCAGCCTGTTAGGAATTTTACGCATATGAAATGCAAGATTCGGAGGCTCAGGACTTTAGTGTATTTTTTAAGTATATGGACCATGCCGAAGTGTGTCTTTTAGCTAGTATAGTTTGTAAGAATTTTCTAAGAGATAAAAACAAACAATTATTATTGAACAAATTAAGGAAATTAGGTTTAGGTGATAATGTTAAACGCATAGAAGAATGGCAGAAAAAAATCAATGAATAAAGTACATAAAATGTAGTTATTTGTTTCATTATATTTTGTCCTTGAAGTTATCCTTATACCAATTTAAATGTGTGACGTCATTTGACCTTGAATACTCCTCCCACTATTTCTATCGTTAAGCTACCCCCACCATTGTTACAATTCGACCTTGAAACCCCGCTATAAAGGTTCGTGGGAAAAGAAGTGACTTCAAACAGTCGCAGATATCAGTGGCATAAACATCAAATATTGTGTTCGTGTAGTGTTCTGAAAGTGCTTTTATATTCACGGTAATTTTTGGATTTATATACCATTTTTTTCAATAATGAGTATTGCAAAAGAAACTCTAGATGAAATTAATGAAATGTTTAGCAAAGATTTCGAGGTTTTAGAGAGAAAAAAGGTTACCGAAATGATTGTAGGCAAAGTGTATAAAATTGTAAAGATGGTTTCAATGACTACACGATTTGGTAAAACTCTTTTAGTGGCTTTACACGATGACGGTGATAATAGCACATTTGAGACTTTTTTACCAAAACGTGTGGCCGAAACACTATCTGACGATATTGTAGATATTATGAGTAAAACTAAAGATAAATACACTCTAACTTATTTGGGGCAGGGCACTAGAGTTTTTGGAAACAATACTCGAACATTATTACGTTTTGGCTCATTGGAGTAAATTATATGTAAATTGTTTGAAAAAAGGATGTAATTAAATTTAAAATATAGTTGCACATGTCAGAATACTTACTTGTGTTCATTATTTCTGTTAAAGATGTCTGCCGATGCGACGACGACGACGACGACCGCCAACGAATGTGTAGATAGATACATATTTTGGTTGGGGAGAGAATTAAGAAATAGGGCTCACGATATGTTAGATAGCGTAAATGATTGGTCGCATATTGATGTAACCAAAGATCAATATAAGAACGAGATCAGGGATACAATCAATTTTATGGCTGGGGCACACTTGTGCGACAAATTTTTATATGGTTCCATAGACATGGATACATTTTATGCTGAAATGGTTGAAGAAGAATTAAAAGAATACCTCGTCAATATTCCACATTTACCAGGTGAGCTTGCTGCAAAATATGAATTGGTTTCTGCAACAGCAACAGCCCAAGACGTTGACGATCGAAATAGTGTCGGATGGGATAGAATTTTGAGCAACGAAAACGAAGACATGGAAAATTAATTTTTTATAATTTTTGTATTTGTGCAATTAAATAACTGTAAATAAATATCTGTTACAATCACAGTTTTATTTTATTTCTTTTATAAACATACCAACCCAGTAGATCATAGTCAGTGTTTCTTTTTCTCAGCTGAAATATTTAATATAAGTAGGGCAAATAAAAATAAAATAGTTTAGTAAAGATTGAAAATGAGTCGAGGAAACAACACAATTGATAAATTTGGTCGTCAGAAATATAATGAAAAATATCATATATTATCTGGGCCACAAGGGATTGGTTTTAAACTTACAGCGGATGGGCAGTATGATATGGGTGGAAAAATCATAACCAACTTAGGCGAACCTAAAGATGATGACGATGCTGTGACAAAACACTTTGTTAATAGAAAGTTTTACAATTTTGCAGTTGTAATATGTGACATATTTAGCAAGGATGTCCTCCCCATGATATACAAAAATAATAGTGAGCTTAAAACAAAAATTGAAGTTATGCAGAAAATACTCTATCATCAGCCTTTAAATGACTCATTAAGCGCACTGTCGTACTACTCGACTTCAAAAAAAATCTAAAAAAAGCAGGTTAAAGAATAGGAGAACGCACTCCGAGTGGCATAGCCTTGAAGATAACGTCGTAGTCGTCGGTGAATTGGACCTTCCCTCCAAGAATATTGAAATGTTATTTATGTGTATGATGTTTTATTGTCATTGTTTTTAATAATGAAGATTGAAATAAAAAACTTTATTTTACAATATATTGTTTATTTATTTTACATTTCAAATAAAAAATATAGCCATACAATATGTTATTTAAACAATATTAGCTTTATCTATCCAAGAGTTGAAGTGGTTGGGAAATCCTAGCCATTTGACAAATAATTGTTCGATGTGATTTTTCTTGCGTTGTCTAAGGACCTTTTCTACTAGATAAACGTCAGGACTGCTTGTTTTTGGTAGTTCTGATTCGTAAAAACACCCTCTTATAGGCTGACCTTCTAACGATTCCAACAAGTAAGTAGGTGGATTTGTAACGTTAACTTTTACAACTTTAAACAATTCGGTTGACCAAGAGGGCGTATATCCTTTCTCGAATAAGCTTTTGTACTTGCTAATACGCACAATGTCACCCATGGAAAACTTAAATTTTTTAGGTACAATTTTTAAATAATCATATGCTTTAATATGTGTTTTTTCTTGCACGTCTGCAGGTTTCATTCCAATGGTGCGATGTTTCGAATGGTTATAGGTTTTTGTTACTGCCGATAATATATGTATCCATTTGTAAGATCCTCTTGTCGAGAATTGTTTATATAAATTATTTTTTAAAGTCCTTATGACTCGCTCAACAATTGCAGATTTCTTTGTGCTGTAAGTGGAATAATGATTTATATTATATTTTTTCATCAGGGCTTGAAAGTTTGTATTATAGAACTCCTTTCCTTGATCACTTTGCAGATTTGTTGGTGTATATGATGCCTCTTCAATGATGCTTTTCATCGCATTAGTAACTTCTATACCAGTCTTGTTTTTTATGGCTTTGGTATAGACAAATTTCGAGTAACAATTTATACAGACCAAAATATAACGATAACCATCGTTTTCATCAGCATACTGTTGCATTTCAGCCAAATCAATTTGCCACAAATCTCTGTATCCTTTTATTATCGTGCGCCGTCTTACAAAATTTTTTCTAGCCGTTCTATGTAGTTCATTAACAATCTTGATTTTTTCTAAACTGGGCTCCATATTATTAGTAATACTAAAGGTTTCAGATCGAAGGAAGAACTGAATAATATCATTAAATATTGAGCTTAATATATTATATCTTCTTCTCGTAATTCCTCTATGATTGACATAATTTCATTTTCGTGTCCAGTGTGACCGGCCATTTTGGAACTCCACAACAAACGTAAACGATCCACCAACTCTTTAGCTTTGTTCCAGTAGACATATTGAAATTTTTTCGAAGATAATTTCTTTTTTGTGGGTAACTGTAGTTTTTCCGAGAGATTTTTTCTTGTAATAGTACCACCTAATTTTGTGCCCATTATCAGAGGTTTAATAATTCGTAAATATTTGTTCCATCTGGTCTCCCGTAAACCATCACTTTTTTTAAAATTGTTGTAGACAGCACTCGTTGATTCCAAAATTTCCTTGTACGTTGAAAGTACATTATCACTTAATTGTTGTTGTTCCTTGCCTACACTTGGGGGTGTTTTAAGAAATAACAAATCATAAAGTGCCGGTGATCCACCATATTCTGCAATATTTTTCCCTTTTTTGTATAAGACAATATTTACATTTCGAAAACGCACCTCTAAATTACCAATAAAATTTTTGTTATGATCTGTTTTTGAACCAAAACGTACACCATATACAGTATCGTATAGAGATGGTTTCGAACGTAATCCTTTCAGGTGTGCGTTTAAAGTATCGGAAGTTGTGGTGTCAGCGGATGCGAGAGATGTATTAGTTGATGTCGAGGGTGTATCAAACACCGATTGGCTAATATCTTCTTTTGAAATGTGATGCTGCTGCTGCTGCTGCTGAATAGGTGTGGAGGTTTGAAAGGAATGTGTAGGTTGGGGAAAACCTGATATTTGAGTCGACTGCACTGATGTACTGAGACTATGTGGCTTTGTAGCTGGATAATGTTGCTGTTGTTGTTGTTGTTGTTGTTGATGTTGTTGTTGCTGCTGCTGCTGACGTTGCTTAACCACATCAGATATAGTTGTCAATGGCTTAGAAATGGGTTCGTAAAACTTTTCCAATTCCACAACATTAAACTCTTTAGCCGCTTTAATTTGTTTAAATTTTTTTCTGACGGCATTGGTAGCTTCCACTAGTTTACGTTTTAAGTCGATCGCGTTATTCATGATGTTAACAAAGGACGTTTCAACAATCAAATGAGCGTTTTCTCTTATTATTACAGTAATATATAGCTATCAAATCCTTTACGGTATCTTCCCGATTTCACATCACTGTCTTTATCAATTACTAAAAATCCATACTTATTATCCCAACATTTTGAGCACATTTCTTGAAATTGAGTAAAAGTTAAGAGTCCGTAAGCAGGTACTTCACTTCTATTTTGGGGGGAAATCTCAGTCACTATATTTAAATCGATAAGAAGAATACTTGTCTCCTGAAAACAAGAAAAATCCTGTTTTGAGGGTTCGGTAATAAATACGAACGATTTTTATTCTTTTAATTTGAAGATTGAAAACTTGTTTGATTTACTGTCATATTTGTCAACCTAAATCATCTAGTGTCAGTTTAGACCGGTTTCAAAGTTCGACCATGTTAATGAATTAGGGGGTAAGTGTTTTTTTTTTAAATACTCGATATATTATGTCGTTTAAGAAAGATATTTCCATTGATTAGCCCTTGCACATAATTTTTACAAATTTTCGAGCAAAATTCACCTAATATTTCCATACAAAACTTATTGCTCTACCTTCCCAGTAACTTTATCTCGGGTATAAATATCAACTTGGATAAGATAAACAAGTAAATAAACATTATAAAAATGTACCCCGATATTATTACCGACACGTCTAATTTTTACATCATACCTCAAAAGGTGTATTAAGAATATCATTTAACAAATTGCAAAATTTAATATAAATTTCTTTTTGTTTTAATTTTTATTTTAATTCAAATAAGGTATATTTTAAACTGTACATAATATCACTTATATATATAATTTGAAAAAATCAAAAATTTTAATATCTTTATCGAAATTTAATTAGCATTATTTTAAATCCATAGATAATCTCAGTCTAACAAAAAATCATTAACAAATTTTGTTTTTATTGCATTTTCATTTGAAATAAACTATAATTCACAGAAAAATTCATCAGCGAATTTATTTTTTATTTTTCAGTCTTCTGATACCATGCTGTGAGTGATTTCCTTTTACCATTAAGGTCAAAAACTAGAAATTTATCGTGACCAAGATTAAAATAGCAATTTTAGTTATTCTTCATAAAAATATTTCACTTCCTGCGATAAACCAAAGATGATATAAATTTTAAAGTATTTATATAAAAGTAATAGCAAGTTACAAATTTCGACGAGAATTGCGAAGCTATGAAAAATATTTTCATAAAGTTTTTCTTCAAATCATTTTCAATTAAATGTATTTTTGGGTCAATATGTACTTTAGTTTTTTTTACCTAAATCTTAAATCCCGTCATTCTCTGGATAAATTGTGCAAATTAATTTAGAAAACAGGCAATCCGAAAATAATATATGGTAAACCTAATTTCTTAGAATAAATGAACAGACAAACACGAAAAGGTATTTCTCATTGGTCATGGTTAATGATTGAGTCTTTAAGTTCTTCTATAACCTCGTAACGTGATATTTTAAAAATAGCTACAGAGAGGTCTATCTAATTAGTTATTATTTTCAAATGGTCCTAAGTGAGGGCATATTAGTATTGGATATATGAGAGAAGGAAAGAGGAGGAGGAGGAGGAGTAAGAAGAGTAAATCATCAACACTTTTCATCCTCCTCCTCCTCTTTTCTTCTCTCATTATACTTTTCAAATCTCTCATTATACTTATTAAAAAACCTCGTATCATCAACACTTTTCATCCTCCTCCTCTTTTGTTCTCTCATTATACTTTTCAAAAAGCCTCGTATACATCACCTTGAGTTTAATCTTAAAGTTAACAACATGGCTAACCTTTCATCGAATCCGATCATAGTAGGAGATCTAACCTTATGTTTGACCTTGAGGTGGATAACCTTATTTGACCATGAAGTCGATATAAAGTCCTACCACCAATGAATTTTCACTTCAGTAAATTTATAAAATAGATACGTGGAGCAACAAAAGATGATAAATTAAATACCAACAAATAATAAGTAAATAATAAGTAAATAATTTTATATTTAATAGTAAATATTACAAAGTAAATATTAAAAAATTCATTCAAAAATTTATGGATAATAATATTGAAGAAGAAGATCCAGATCTAGATGAATTAATTGGAGTATTGGATTACAATACACATCTTAACGAAGAAAAATTTCAGAAGAACTTCAGAAATTGTTTAAACTACGATATAAATAATTTCGAACAAATTGAAGCTGACTCTGGTGACTCCGATATGAATTAATTTGCAATAGTAGTGTTAAAAATATTGATTTAGATTGGGACGCAAATGTTCCAGTGGTGCCAATATAATGCCTGGTAAAAAACCAATATATAAAAACGGTAGGAAGTCGCGAAGGGTAAAAAAAAAAGTTGTTAATGAAATAATTGAAAATAAAACCGAAGAATGTCCTATATGTCTTGAAGATATATTATCTAATAAAATGATATCACCAGAACCTTGTAATCACAGATTTTGCATCCCTTGTTTAGGAATGTGGATGTTAATTAATAAAACATGTCCAATCTGTCGCAATGAACTATGTGTAATTAAATGTGAAAATGAAGAAACTGTAGTCCTAGAATATTTAGATTAGAATGTATTATTTAATATTTATGTATTGCAAACCACTTCATAAATGTGAAAATGAAGAAATTATAATCCTAGAATATTTATTTTAAAATGTATTATTATTTAATTTTTATTATTTTAAAATTATTATTGTTTGTATTTAATTTATCCATTTATTCTTATCTTATTGGAATAAAGAATTGAACAATTTCGAAAAAAAATGTTTTATTTATAAGAATAACGAACAAACATAACAACTAAATACAAGAGTTTTGATTATTCATAATAGATTGAAAAAATATTTTAAATTAACCACCCTGTTCAAAAATTCTTAATCCTTTCTTATTTTAGAGGGTTTTAAATCTAAAATTAATAAGTTTATAAATATGAAAGAAAAATATTATAGGAAATTTAGGTACAGTTATCTTCATACTCCTTTATAATTAGATCAATTAAATAAAATTTACATTACCTTAAATCGTCTCCGTTACTATTCACTATCACTTAAACACTTTAACTTAACCTAAAAATAGTTTCACTTAACACTGTCCCTAAACTTGGTCTATTGTTTGTATCTGTCAACTGAAAAAAAAAAATCAATTAGTATTTTGATATTAGGAAGACTAATAATAAATTTAATATAAGCTACTTACTTTGTAGTGGAATCGACTTCGTCACACTGGACTGGCGGATTTATCTGAGGTTCCACTTGAGGATCCTCATTTTCCTCTGGATTTGTCGAGGAGGTTATGGTTGGTACTTGTACCGGAGGAGGAACGTTGACTCTCCTTCTTATTACAAGTCTATTACCATCCATAACCTGAATTTCATAATTTCTGTTCCTGAACATATTGATAATTAAATTAAATAATAAAAATTAAAATTTAGGAAGACAGCACTGGTGATGAACCAAAAATGAAAAAGTCACCTCGCAAAACAGTCATTTTATGAAAGTAGGTCAAGGTAAAATTTCGATTTTTAAATCGCGGAGAGGGCCCCTCATACCGCCCCTATACTCCTCCTATACCCCCCGCCCCCGCCCCGCCCCCCGAAGGGGGAGGGGCGGGGGGGGGGGGGGGGGGGGGCGCGGCCTTCGGCCGCGCGCACTGCCTTCCAGGGAGCGGGGGGCCTTCGGCCCCCCGCCCCCTGGACCCCTCCCCAGTCGAGATGCCCCGAAAAAACCTTGTGTTTTTTATAGGCCCGCAAACCTCTCGAGTTTTTATAGTTACAGCACATTTTAGGACGTCTCACTGAGAGTTATAGGGGACCCTAAGGTAAGATGCTCCGAAGAGAATTTTGTGTTTTATACGCCCGCAAACCTCTCGAGTTTTTATAATTACAGCACATTTTAGGACGTCTCACTGAGACTTATAGGGGACGTAACTCCCTAAGCAGCTCAGCAGAGGGACTCAGCTGGGGGGCTCAGCGGGGGGAAGGGAGGAAAGGGGAAGGAGGCTTTGCGGGGGAAGGGGGCGGGGAAAAAATTTTGCGGGGGAAGGGGGGAGGGGGGCTCCGCGGGGTGTGACGCGCAGAATTGAGGTCATTGACCTTTATTGAGGTCACTATACGTACGAGGACAAACCGTGGCCTGCTTTCATATAAAACGGTCGAGGATCAGTTTATAGCAAGCTTAAGTCGAGTTTACCACGCTTTAAATTTAAAGTCTCCAATTTTAGTTTCTTTTAGTTTGTTTTAGTGTGTTTTAGTTTGTTGCTGTCAAGTGTACTCAAATTTTAAAGGTATGTCTTTTCCTTTTGCCTCAACTTCCACTGAACAGTTAGGAGTGGTGAACAAAATTAATATAATTTCAAATATAATAATTCAGCCTGCTTTTTTGAATAATGAAAATGAAAGTGACAACCAAAATTTAAGTCAGAGAACCCAAAATTTTAACGCGATGATTAATACGATGCAAGAAAAAAATTTAGAAAACAAATTACTCCAAAGTTGTTCAGAAACGAACATAAAATTTTTAGAAAATTTGGAATATTTGCCTGAACTAGAGAATATTTCGGAGACAGATTTTGACTTTCAAAATTCAATTTTATCACAAAATTTAGATTTTAATAATATTTTAACGCCGGAAACCCCAAATTTTTTAACTCAAGATTTAGATGTAACAACGGACACTCCCATTACAAATACTCCCGACATATTAACTCAAGATTTAGATAATATCGACAATTTTAAAAAGCTAATGGGGATTCCCAAAATTAATAAAAATTTAACAAATTATCAGAGTAAAAGTGACAGTGACAGTGACAATGATTCGAGTTCAAATAAATCACAAAATTTTTTTGGAATGTTGAAAACTAGAAATTTTGAAAGTGAAAACAATTCTGGAGGAATACCGGGTAATTCTTCATTTTCTCCTCTATCTCTGTTCAAAATTTCAACTAATCAAAAAAAAATAAAATTTCGGAATCGACTAGTAGTGGAAATATGGGGGTTGATGTTTTGGGGGAGGAGGATGGTTCACGGGATAGTTACAAAATTTCAGATTGTAGTGAAGATTTGGGAGCATCGTTTACTAGTGGTGGTGGTTCCCAAGAAATTCTTCCAATAATAAGTGAACCATCTGAAAAAAATGAAAATTTTAGTCAAAATTCAATTCCGTGCGGCCAAAATACCTACTGTGAATTAAATTTTCCAAATTCTCCAATAATTTTTGAAAACTCGCCACCAGATTTCGATGAAATTTTAAATTCTGTTTCTACACAAACAGAGACAGTTCAAAATTCTGTTTTAACACAAACGGAAGTGTCAATCCCCTTCGAAAACGATTATCCGAAACTAAGCTTTCATTCAAAATCAAATTTCAAAATTAAAAATAAACATTTGTCTTATCAAAGATCATTAGGATTTGTTTTGGATTCTATTTTAAATTGCGATCCTAATAAAACAGCTGAGGAGAAAAGGAAGATGTGGGAAAGGGCGATAGAACTTTATAAAGCTACTCTTAGCTTTTTCCATCCCATTCCTTAACTCCCCTCCTACTTCTTTTCCACCATTTAAATTCATACCTGACCGTGTCACCTTCAGTGTGTTAAAATCGACTTGGGCTTCACAATAAGAGATTCGTTTTAGAAAAATGGATTTTAAATGTGAAGAGTGCTTCAAAATTTTTACTCGAAAAGACAATTTGAATCGCCACAAGAAGATAATTCACTCTAACAATGGCCCCCAGTTAGAACAGAAGAAGAAAAGCTGTAAGTTTAATTTTAAATAGAAATTTTGTTTCAATTTAATAATTAGTTATTAATTTGATGAATTAGAGGCAAATTTAATAAAGAAGTTATTAAATTTTAGGTGAAAGAAGATATTGTCAATTCTGCAAAATATTTATAAAAAAGTCATTATGGTTCTGTCATTTGAGAACAAATAAACACAAAACCAATTCAATGGTGGTTAGGGATGAAAATGTGTCTGTAATAAAATCGGCATTTAAGGAAAGAATCATTTCATATAAAATATCATCGACTCAATACCAAATCAACATTTATGATTTTTTCTCCGAAATACAACAAAAAATAATTGAGGTAATCAATTATGAAATCCAAAGACACACCTGCATCAAACTCAACATGGAGTTATTTGGTCTTTACTTAAATCCTTCCAATGAAAGTCATGAAGTTAAGTCTTTCAATACCCCATTTCGGATTTTATGTAATAGTTCAGAATTAACGCAAGAACTAGAAGATATTATTAAAATTATTGACCGGAAAGCTGATGAACTGGCAGAAAAAGATTCGGGTAAATTATTTTTTATTAAATATTTAGTAACTAAACTTAAACCAAAAATAAATTTGTTGTTAATTATTCTTCTTTAATTTCAGGATGGATTTTAATAAAAATATTACACGTTGAGCTTAACATCAACAAGTACAACCCCTTAAAAGCTTCTTCATATATACCGCTACCGTCAGAGATCAAGTTGAAAAATGCTGTAGTCAACGTTCAAAACAATGATGAATGTTGTTTCGCCTGGTCTGTGGTTGCAGCTCTTCATTCACCTAACGGACCAATTGAAAAGGTGGAGTCGTATCCACATTTCACCACTATTTTAAACTTTAAAGGTATCAATTTTCCTTTAACTTTAAAAGACATAAGTAAATTTGAAAATTTAAACAATATTTCGGTTAATGTTTATGGATTAGAAAAAATCAAGAATAATTTAAAAACTCAATTCGAAATTATAGGACCTTTACATTATACAAAAAATAAGCGAGAACGTCACCTTAATTTATTATTAATTGGAGATGATAATGGAAATTTCCATTACTGTTATATTTCGGATTTATCTAGATTAATTTCAAAACAATTATCTAAACATCATGGGAAAAAATTTTTATGCGACGGTTGTTTACAATATTTTACTACTGAAGAATTATTAGTCAGGCATAACACATATGATTGCGATTTTGTAAGAATAAATCTACCTTCAACTGAAACCAAAATAGATAGATTTGGAAATATTATTCCCGAAAATATTTTAAAATTTCAGAATATACAGAAACAAATTGAAGTTCCATTTGTTATATATGCAGATTTTGAATGCATTCTTAAGCCTTTAAATAATGAAATTAATGATGTAGATCCAAGTTCTCCATATACTGAAAAAAAATGTCAACATATTCCATATTCGTTTGCTTATTATATAAAGTGTTCATTTGATGATTCAATTTCCAAATTTCAAAATTATATGGGTCCCAATTGTGCACAAATTTTTATAACTTACTTAGAAAGAGACGTTCTTAATATTTACAATAAATATATGAAAAAGTTAATACCAATGAAAAAATTAAATGTGTTGGAACAATTACATTTTGAATATACGAATGAATGTCATATATGTGATAAACCTATAATTTCGGATAAGGTTGCTGATCATTGTCATTTAACAGGTTCCTATAGAGGTCCGTCACACTCTATATGCAACTTAAATTATAAATTATCTAATTCCATTCCAGTAGTTTTACACAATTTGCGTAATTATGATTCTCATCTGTTTATAAAAAATTTATGTCCAAATCATGAACAATTATTTGTCATAGCCCAGAATAAAGAGAAATACATTTCATTTCAAAAATCTATTGAAGTAGATCAATATTTAGATAAAAAGACTGGTTTCACCAAGTCAAAATTTCTATATCTTAAGTTTATTGATTCATTTCAGTTCCTACCATATTCTTTGTCAAATTTAGCTTCCATCCTTAATGATGAACAATGCAAAGAAGTGTTCAAATATTTTAATGAAAAGGAAAAATTTAAGTATATCCGTCAAAAAGGCGTTTTCCCTTATAAATATATTGATAATATCGACAAATTAAATGAAACGGAGTTACCCAATAAAAAAAATTTTTATAATGACCTCACGGATGAACACATTACTGATGAAGAATATGAGAGGGCTAAAAATGTTTGGAATTTATTTGAATGTAAAACAATCGGTGAATATTCCGATTTATATCTTAAATCTGATGTATTACTTTTGGCAGATGTTTTTCAAAATTTTAGAAAAACGTGTATGGAAACTTACAAACTTGATCCTGCACATTATTATACTTTTCCAGGTTTAAGTTTTGACGCTTGTTTAAGATATACTGGAGTCGAATTGGAGTTAATAACAGACCCAGATATGTTACATTTTTTTAAAGGTAGTGTAAGAGGAGGAATCAGTACCTGTGTATGTAGGAAATCTATAGCAAACAATTTATTTCTTTCAAATTATGATCCATTACAACCATCTAAATATATTATGTATTTTGATGCAACTAATCTTTACGGATATGCGATGTCTCAATATCTGCCCGAAAAAGATTTTGTTTGGTTATCAAATCAACAAATTCAAAATTTAGATATAATGAATATATCTGAGACTAATGACAAGGGTTATGTGCTAGAGGTTGATTTAGAATATCCTGAAAATTTACACAATTTACATAATGAATTTCCATTCTGTCCAGAAAATTATAAGCCTCAAAATTCTAAAACTTTTAAATTAATTCCAAATTTAAAAAATAAAGAAAAATATGTAATTCACTATACTTTATTAAAACAATGTATTCAATATGGAATTAAACTAACTAAAATTCATCGGGTTGTAGAGTTTACACAATCTCAATGGTTAAAAAAATTTATTGATCTAAATACAAATTTAAGAAATCAATCTAAAAATCAATTTCAGAAAAATTCTTATAAATTGGCAAATAATAGCATCTACGGAAAAACAATGGAAAATGTGGATAAAAGGACAGATATACGATTGGTTACACAATGGGCAAAAAATCATAGAAAAGATGGGGCAGAAAATTTAATTGCTAAACCATCCTTTAAAGATGTAACAATATTTTCAGAGAATTTAGTAGCTGTGCAAATGTGTAAAGTGTTAGTGCAATATGATAAACCTGTCTATGTAGGCTTTAGTATTTTAGATATATCAAAAACGGTGATGTATGACTTTTTTTATGGGTTTTTAAAACCTTTATATAAGAATAATATTAAACTTCTGTACACAGATACAGATTCCTTTATTTTGGAAATTGAGACAAGTAATGTTTATGAAGACATTAGGGTTAATATTGATAAATTCGATACTTCAAATTATGATGTTAATAATATTCATGAAATACCAATAACTGAATCTGTTGTTGGAAAGTTTAAGGATGAATATGCTGGTGAACCAATAGAAAGCTTTTATGGCACAGGGGCCAAAGCTTATTGTGTTAAGTCAGAAAATGGGTTGCTTAAAAAAGCTAAGGGGATAAAGAAAAGTAGCATTAAAAAACAATTAGAATTAACACATTATAAAGATGTTGTAGAACAAAATTCAAAAGCTTTCTGTACAATGTATTTGTTTAGATCTCGACTTCACAATATTTATACAGAATTAGTTAACAAATTAGCTCTCACTTCTAATGATGATAAAAGATTTAAAATTCCCAATAGTTATGATACATTAGCGTGGGGTCACCAAGATATTCCATTTTTTCAGTGGTTAATAGACCATGAAAATGAATTATAAAAAATTCTTTTAAGATTAAAAGTTTTACTCTTCAAGGCTAAATTTGAAGTATTTAAGAACATGGTAAATTTTAAAATTATATCAGTATAAAATATACCACCGTCTAGAATAAATATGTGTTTAGAATCTTTTGAAAAAGAAATTGATAACAAATTATATAGAACATATGAAAAAAGACTTTCCTCATTTAAATTCTGGAATGGAAAATTAAATCCTAAAGTGTTAGCCCAATCAGGGTTTTATTATTTAGCTATTCATGATGTTTGTAAATGTTTTTACTGTGGTGCAGAAATATTTGCCTGGAAAATTGATGATTGTCCAATTGAGGAACATTATCGTCACTGGAAGAACTGTGACTTAATCGAGTGTTTGTGGTTAGGTGAAAAAAATAAAAAATGTGAACCTGTTGTCCTTAAAGTGAAAGAAAATATGTCAACATCTTTCATTTTTTTATTAGTTTTAATAACTATGTTTGTATCTCTAATTTGTAAACAAATTATTTAATGTCCTTAAAGTGAAAGAAAATATGTCAACATCTTTCATTTTTTAATAGTTTTAATAACCATGTTTGTATCTCTAATTTGTAAACAAATTATTTAATATTTTGAAAAAAAAAATGTCTATATATTGTAGAAAATTAATTAAAACTGTTCAGTCTTATTTCAATCTCTTATTGTTTTGTTAATAGACATTTAAAATTGAAAAGTGTTTTAATGGCATCCCTTATCAACTACATTGTTTTACATTCAATTTTAAATAATACTTTATATGTACTTTATCCTCCAAGGGTTTTACATGGAATGGTGTGTTTTGAAAACGAAACCTCTACTATTAAACCTGAAATATGTAATTATATGAAAGCTATGAATATTAATAATTATTCAACTGCTTTCGCATATAATATGAATAATAGTCAATCTAATAGTAATTTTTTCAAAATTTACTTTCATTATCCAAATAATACAATTTTTGACACTAACTGGATTGAAAAAAATAAAAAACCATTTACGATTTCTAGCTGTGATCATATTAAAAATGATGAGGAAGGTAAAAACTGTTTAATTCTATTTATCTTCAATATAATTTTATCAATAGGTAGTTTTTCACTTTTGTCGTTCTTGACAATTTTGTTTTATCAAGATAGGTCATAAAAATTTAATAAACTTGCTTGACCTTGAAATTTATAGAGGAGTGGGGTGGATAAGATATATTCAGACTCAGTATTTTAGTTTTCAGTTAGCATCAAGACATCATGTTTAATAGTAGCAATTTTAATGGATATAAATCCAGTTCTAGTGAAACCAATGATAAAATTAGTCAGTGTAATGAAAAATTATTAAATTCAAAAATCTACTATCTTAACAATTCCTTATCAAAATTTGTTTGTGTTGGAATTGGTATAAATGATTTTACACCAAAAGTTCTAATTGGAGGTCGAAATGGATTTCACATTTACTTGAATGAAGAAGAATGGAAAGAACTTCAAAAAAATCAAGGAGTGTTGGTGAATTATTTTTATTCTGCTCAAGCATATGCATACCCACTAAAAATTGAAAAAATCACAGTGTTTTTTGAAAAAATAAATCATTCTCCTGTTATCAGAATTCAAAAGGATGAACATTATGTGATTCTGGGAAAAGAATCAATAGATAAATTAGTTGAAATCGATGAACTTGTTGACTACAGAATTCATATAATTAAAAAGCAAGAATTTTCCAAATATTTTAATTTGTTTCATCACTATAATTATCAGTCAGGAGATGTGTTGTCTCATATTTATAGTGTTTTGGATCCATGTCAGAATTTAAACAGTGAAAATGTCGGAACTGTTTTAGAAATGTTATCTCTACATAAACAGGAATTAGAAAACAAGTTAAGAAAATCCGGTGCATTACAATAGAAATATGAAGAAATCAGTGACAATCAGTGAGAACAATAATAAAGTTTATATATTAGTGACATGGGACTTTGCATTTAGACAAGCTCGAAAAAGTGAATATCAGAAATTTTATCTTGACAGACTAAGATTTGAAAAACGAGTTGAACAATGTGAAAGTATTCTTAAAAGTATTTTTGATGTAGATCATAGAAAAAAAATATATATTGAAAGATTTAATGTAAAAATATAAATTTATATTGTTAATCTCAGTTGTAAACATCTTAAAAATTATATTGTTAGTATTTGTTGTAAAAAGGATTATCGTAAATAAAAAATATGTTATATAAATAGGTCTTTTATTTAAAAATTTGATATACAATATTACTTAAAATTAATTACAATACATCTTTTTTAAGAATCCATGAATTATGTGATTTATCGAATCCTAACCATTTAACAAAAACTTGGTTCCCTTTCTTCCTTAAAATTTTTTCAACCAAAAACACATCTGGATGTTTAACTTTTTGTAACTCTTCTTGGTAGAAACCTCCTTCAATATATTCATTTTTACTATCTTTTAATAAATAGGTGGGTGGATTTGTTAACTGAACCTTTCTAATTTGAAAAATTTCAGTTGACCAATTTGGAGTATATCCTTTTTCAAAAGCTTCTCTTTGTTTGGAAATTCTAACAAAATCATTTTCTTTAAATTTAGTGCGCTTTAAATCAAATGTTTTTTTAAAAGTAAAAGAATTTTGCAGTATAGTTTTCTCATTTTTTTTATTAACCTCAACAGGTCTATATCCGGTAGTTCTATGAATACTATTATTATATTTTTCAATAATAGTGGGTAAAATAGAGTACCATTGGTAATTCCCTCTATTACTAAAATATTTCCACATTATATTTTTTAAAGTTCGATTTACGCGTTCTACAATACTCGCTTTGAGATTAGAGTAAGTATTATAATGATTAATTTTGTAATAATTCATAAGATCTTTAAAATCTTTATTGAAAAATTCTTTTCCTAAATCTGTCTGCAAATTTTGCGGTTTACTTGTTTTTTCTAAAATTTTTTTCATAGCTTCAGTTACATCTTTTCCTTTTTTACTTTTAAGTGGTTGAGTCCAAACATACTTTGAGAATGCATTTATCACCACCAAAATATATCTATAACCTTTATTAAATTTGGAATAGGGTTGCATCTCTACCAAATCAGCTTGCCATAAGTCATTAAGGCTTTTAACAATAGTTCGTCTTCTTCTATATCTTCTTCTTGCCGGTTTATGTAATTCATCTACAACTGTTTCTTTAATATTTTTACTCATAGTACTAGAATAAAATTTCTTAATACCTTCTTTAAATAACTTATTTTATTTGTTTGTTATCTTTTTTTAGCAAATCTTCGATTTTATATTCCAAAGTTTTAAAAGATGCATTATTCGAATCTTTGACTTTTTTGATTTCATCTTCGATTTTATATTCCAAATTTTTAAAAGATGCATTATTCGAATCTTTGACTTTTTTGATTTCATCTTCAATGTTGGTAATTCTTACATTAATTTTAGTTTCAAAAACAACAAGTGATTTTATACTTTCGTTTCTCATTTCTCTTACTGTTGCGTTTAATTCTTCTCTAGCATATGCCATTGTGTCATTAAACTCTTTTCTAGAAACTTCGGCTGCTCTTTGAACTAATTCGTTTAGTGATTTTATTTCTTTTACCAATTTATTTTCTAGATTTTTTATATCTTTTCCTAATTGAAATTCTACATTTGTTAAATTTAATTTTATTTCTACCAATTTTTTTTCTATTTTCTTTATATCTAAAATCGCTTTTTCAATTTCAATTCTTACATCGTTCAAAGATTTTTCATAATCATTTAACTTTGTTGAAATTTCTTCAATTTTTGAACTGTGTTGTGCAAGTCCTTTTTTTAAATCATGGATAGAGGTGTTAATCATAGCTTGTATTAGTTCTGCTAAAGATTCTAATTCTTTTTCTAATCTTTTATTCAACATCTTTTGAAAATATTCATCGTCAACAGTGGTTTTTAATTCTGTTTTTAGATTGTTTAATTGTGAGATTATCTCCATGATTTGTTCACTATTTTTTAAAATTTCATTTTTAAATTTATTTTCAATTTTTTCATCTACATTTTGTAAATCTGTGTTTAATTTCTTTTCCAAATTTTTCAAGTTTAATAGAATTATTTCAGCATTATTTTCAATTGAATTAATTTTCTGATTTATTTCATTAATATTATCGCTATCTTTTTTATGGATTATAAAGTGTGTATTCATAGCTCTCTCTATTTGTTGTGTGTTTTTATTCATACCATCATGAACGTTTTGAAAATTACCTATTTCTTCAGAAACCCTATTATTAAGTTTGTTCGTAAATTCTTGGAACTTTGATACCATATCTTTTATAATAATTTGTTTAACATTTTCTATTGCAGAAGTATCATTTATTTTTGATTTAACCAATGTTATTTCATTTTTTATGTTATTTTCAAAACTCTTTACTTCATCATATTTCTGTTTTATTGTTTTAAAATCATCTTCACACTTCGATGTTTTTTGAGAAAAACTTTTTAATAGTTCATCATTGTCTTTGACAATATTTTTTATATTTAATATCCTGTTATCATAGTTTGACACATTTTCTTCAAATAACTTAATTTTTTTCGAAATAGATTCCACATTTTCATCATTTTCACTAACTCTCTTTTTTAAATTTACAATATCATTTTTTAACACAGGTTCAAATCTTTGAACAATATCATCACTTTTAAAATTTTTTAATATTTCATTTTCAACATTGGCTAGTATTTTATTTTCTATTGTAGGTATATCTACTGTATACTTTTTAGAAATATGACGTCCAAATTTATCAATGGTCATTTTAACAATGTTATGTAACAATATTTACTACTTTCTTTTATACAATTATATTGGCTTCTTTCAATTCTTCAATAATAGAAATAATTTCGTTGTTATGTCCTGTATTCCCAGCCATCATAGATGCTACCAACAGTCGAAGTCTATCAACAAGTTCATTTACGTTATCCCAATATACGTAATCGGTATAAGGTTTATTAACTTTTAAAGTTATTCCGGATCCTGTTCTTTTCGAAGATATTCGAGTTTCCCTGTATGGAGCTTTTCGTCTGTCAAAAAATCCTTGAACTATATTATGCGTTTCGGGATTTATGGTTTTAGTTTTTGTAATTCCTTTATTTTGTAAATAAGGCCCTATTATAGAAATATATTTTTGTGATCCATTTCCCTGTACCTGCTCATTTGGATCATAATTTCTACGGTATGCATTGGTTCTCTTTAAAATATCCATATAATTTTCCAAATCTTGTTTTTTATAACCTACTGGTTCCTTTTTAAATAATAATTCATATAAACCTGGTGTACCTGTATAAGTTATACCTTCAACTTTTATGTTTTTACCGATAATTTCTATAGGTCTTTGTGTTAAACCCAAAAAGAATTTCTCAGTTTCAAAATCATGTACTATTCCATAGAGGTGATCAAACTTATGTTCCACATCTTTTACCCCTCCGTCAATATATTGACGAGGTAATTCATGAAATCCTGATAAATATTCTTGATATAAAGGTGTACTGACAAATGTTTGAATTGTTTGGCGTGTTTGTTCTAATATATCCGAAAGATTTCCTACCGTAGATTGTGAAATTGAAGAAGGGGTGGTTTCTGCTATGACACTTGTTTGTTGTAAAGATGGCATCTGACTATGTGAAGCTATACTGGTTTCCCAATCAATAATTGTTGGTATTTCTGTAGGAAGAATTGGAGTTTTCCCTGTCTTTCTTTTTTCTGGTGTTGATGTTCCATACTGTAGTTTTTTTCTTGGTGTTAGTGTTGGAAACAATCTTTTTTCTGGTGTTTCATAATTTTTTTTAATGGGTGTTTGTAGCTCTTCCTTTACCTCAGCCGATTCAATTTTACCAATTGTTGAAATTAATTGTTGTAGGGGTTGAGTTATTGGTTTATAGGTTTCCTCCAATTTGGATTGTGCTTCAAATTCAGCATTTTTTAAACTTTGATATTTTTGTTTAACAGCTTTCCTTGACTTAACAAGCTCTCTTGCTAAGCGTTCATTCATGATTAGTTAAATTTTTCACAAAACTTTTATTTTTATAAGAAAATATATGAATCAAATCCTTTTCGATATCGACCGGATTTTAAATTCGAATCCTTGTCTATTACCAAAAATCCAAATTTATCTTTCCAACACATCAAACATAACTCATTAAATTGATTAAATGACATATCAACATTAACATGATCATCATAAATATGTTTTAAGTTCGTTTTGTCTTGTTGAAATATAACAATCAAATTCGCATTGTCACGAATTAATTGTTTTGGAATCGAAGAATACGTTTGACACAAATAAAAACAATCAGTATTTTTATGTCTTCCGAAACAAAAATAATCTTTTACAACATTCTGATTGCAACACACTATATCATCAAATATAATTATGGAATTTGGTTTTATTTCTTGTGGAGAAACAATATTTTCTTCATTTTCGGATTCATAATATCCAATTTCTCTCAATGGTTTAAAAAGTAATCTCAAATATTCATATTTTGGTTGATATAGAGACTTTGAATAAATATATAAATTTTCAAACCGTAAACCATTGGGATCTTCAATTAAACTTATAATGATATTAGTTTTACCACACCCTGATGGACCAATAATTAACCCCCTTTTACTAGAGCCTTCAAACAATTTTCCATGTTTTCTAAAATTATTTCTTGAAGTCTCATGGTCTTTAATAATAATTGAATAAGGTTGTTTGACAATTTTCATATATAAGAGGATGTATAAAGGGTAAGTTCTAATTTAAAACTAGTCAGTTTGTTCCAAGATTTCAATTATATAATGCCAATCTCATATAAGCAACAATCCATTTATAAAAGAAGAGTCAGAAAAAGAGGTAGTGGTTTAATTAATACTCTAATAAATAAGTTACCTTTTGAATTACATCTACCTGGGTATAATTTTTGTGGACCTGGAACCAAACTAGAAAAGAGACTAGCTAGAGGCGATAAAGGCATAAACTTATTGGATGAAGCTTGTAAAGAGCATGATATTGCCTATGCACAATCAAATGATATAAAAAGCCGACACGCTGCTGATAAATTATTAGGTGACAAAGCTGCCGAAAGGTTCAGAGCAAAAGACGCCACTTTTGGAGAAAAAACTGCTGCACTTGGAATAAGAGGTGCAATGAAAATTAAAAGAAAATTTGGTATGGGATTAAAAAAAAGAAGGAAAAACAGAAGTCGAAAAACTCGTCTAGGACGAGGAATAACTTTATCTCAAGCTATTTCAAAAGCAAGACAAGCACTAAACGGAAAACAATTTAAAAGTTTGACTGATATTATTCAAACCGCTCTTAGATCTATCGGAGATAGTAGAATATTATCACCAAAAAATAGAATCATACCAATTCCAAAAACTGGTGGATTTCTACCTCTTATTCCTTTATTTGCTGGTTTGTCCGCTTTAGGTGCTCTTGGAGGAGGAGCAGCAGGTATTGCGAAAGCTGTCAACGATGCAAAAGCTGCTAAAGAAAAATTAGAAGAGTCCAAAAGACATAATAAAATGATGGAATCTATAGCAGTAGGAAAACAAGGAAGTGGTCTTTATTTAAAACCATATAAAACTGGATGTGGATTATATCTGAAACCTTATTCAAAAAACTGTTAAAACAAATACCTCGAAAACCACTTACAAATTATGATTTAAGTAAATATATTAATCTACTTAAAATTCCCAACTTTCGAGGTATATTCATGAGAGATAAATTACCAAAAAAAATTAATAAAAATGAAAGTGGTATTGTTAATCTCGATAAGAATAGTGGTGATGGAACTCATTGGACTGCATACATAAAAAAAGGGAAAAATATTTTATATTTTGATAGTTATGGCAATTTGCGACCATCTACCGAATTAACAAAATATTTTTTCAGCGATAAAAAGAAAAATATTGTGAAATATAACTACGATCATTATCAATCAATTAACAAAACAAATTGTGGTGAGCTCTGTCTTAAATTTCTTTATAATAATGGTTGAAAAACAATATTAATTCATTTTGTTAAAAATTTTTAAAGAGATATGTCGTACAGTTTTGTCATTAGTGGTAATTCCCCCACGCTTTCTGTTAATATTCATCCTCCAATATATTTAGATGAAAATTTTGAATATTCCATTGGACTTGTAAATTTTGAAACTTTTAATGCTATTCCAAATATTGATGAGACTAATAATCTTTTCATTTATGACTCAAATAAAGAAATAAGAATACCACCAGGTAGTTATGAAATAGATGATGTAAATAATTTTATTCAAAAATTTTTGGACAATCGTACTTTTCTTCATATTTATGCCAATAATAATACTTTACGAACACATATTAAAACAGATATTCCTATCTCGTTTCGTGATGGAACTATAGGAAAAATATTAGGTTTTAAAAATAAGGAATTAGAAGGTCTTAAGGAGCACATTTCAGATTTTCCAGCGGAAATTATTAAAGTAAACGCCATAAACATCGATTGTAATATTGCCGAAGGATCATATTTAAATGGAAAACCTGTTCATATAATACATCAATTTTTTCCTAGTGTAGCTCCTGGTTTTAAAATAATAGAATCACCACAAAATGTCCTTTACTTTCCTGTTACTGTAAAGGTAATAGACAATATAAACATTAAAATAGTAGATCAAGATGGTGATCTCATCAATTTCAGAGGAGAAACGGTAACAGTAAGACTACATCTTAAAAAAATAGATGAATAATGGTTATTTTATATAATAAAAAAGTCTCAAATTATAATTTTTCAAAAAAATTTTACTCTAAAAACATTAATAAGAAAGATACTAAACGACATTTAACTAGTAATAAATTAAACTCTCAAAGGTTAACACCTTCTAATAAAAAATTTCTGATAAGTTTAGGTTTCAAACTAAAATAAAATGGAATATTTAAATGTAAAAGAAAATATTCTTGTAGATGAATCAATATTAAGCTGGGAAATACTATCATTTGAACCTTTCAATCCTACAAAACTTGGATTAAATGATGAAATTAGAATTGCTCTACAACAAACAGGAAAATATCCTTTACCTTGCAAAAGTGAATTATATTTAGAATTTCAAGTTACCAAAGAAGATGATACTCCATTGGCTAATACGGTATTAATCAACAATGCTCCAGCATTCTTGTTTAAAGAATTACGTTATATTTTAAATGGTGTTACAATTGATTCAGTTCGAGATGTAGGAATTACTTCAACTCTTAAAGGATACATATCATTTAATCAAAACGAAAGTGCAAAATTGGAAAATGCTGGATGGTATCCAAAAACGAAACCTAAAGAAAAAATTATGACTGATGAAAAAGGAAACGTTTCCCTATGCGTCCCATTAAAAATGTACTCGGGATTTTTTGAAGATTATAACAAAATAATTTTAAATTCACAACAAGAACTAATACTAATAAGAAGCAATGATGACACTAATGCTTTAGTAACCACAAGTGATGATGAAAAACCGAAAATTAAAATAACCAAACTTTGTTGGCGAGTTCCACATCTTACTGTGGCCATTCCCCAAGAATTGGCACTAACGAAAATTATTGATAAAAACAATGATATTCTTCTTACTTTCCGAAGTTGGGAATTAATTGAATATCCAGAGTTATTAGAAAATACAAGACATAATTGGCCTGTCAAAACCTCCACAAAAATTGAAACACCAAGACATGTACTAATTGCTTTTCAAAAGGATAGACGTGGTAATTTAAAATCAGATATGAGTAAATTTGATCATTGTGACCTAAGGAATATAAATGTGTTTTTAAATTCAGAAAGATATCCTTACCAGGATCTTCAGCTTGATTTTAAAAATAATAAGTTTGCTACCCTGTATGAAATGTTTTCTGAATTTCGTCAAGTATATTATAACTTTCCAATAGAACCAATATTTAATCCCAAAGAATTTAAAGATAATGCACCTATTGCTTACATTAATTGCTCTCATCAGAGAGATTTATTACAATCCGGCCCAGTAACCATGAGAATTGAATTTGAGACAAAAGAAAAAATATCGGGAAAAACAGCTGCGTATTGTGTTATAATACATGATAAAGTATTTAGCTATAATCCATTAACAAAAATTGTTAAACAACTTTAACTTCTCCCACCACATCAAATATCATTATTAAAATGAAAATATATCGAATAAGATCAGTTGTTTCTATACCATAGTTTGTTGCACATCAAATGGAATGTACAAAATACAAAAAGAAAAAATAGAACTATTTTTAAAAAAAATTAAACATCTAAAAAATCTTATTGAAGACTATTCGAAAAAACAATTTGTAATAAAAAAATTTAGTACTTTAAAAATTTGCTAAATAAAAATGAGAATAGTTATGGATGTTCAAGGATTTAAGGATGAACACAACAAGTTTATTCCTAAAGAACTTGCAATGTTTGATGGACATAAAATGAGTCATTATATTTTTAAACCACCGTATCCACTACAAATGCTTCCACCAGAAACATACAAGCAAGCAGAATGGTTAATGAAATTTCATCACTGCATCAATTGGAATACAGGATATATTCCTCTTCATAATTTTTCATCTATAGTAAAAAACTTAACAGAAAAAGGAGAATTCATTTATATTAAAGGAGAAGAGAAAGCTAATTTTATTAGAAAATATTGTACTAAGCCAATAATTGAATTGGACGAACAACCTGTTTTAATTAAATCATCTCCTAAATGTTTTTATCATTCTCAATCACCTTCAATGTGTGCCCTTTCTAATGTATTCTTTATGTATAAAAATTTTTTTATGAATGAATAAATTAACAATGAATGTAATAATATTTTTTTTATTTATCCACATCCCCACATTACTAACAGAAAATTATATTTTCCTATCTTTACATAATCAAATATTTAAACATAACAGCCGTTACACAATAATAAAACAACTATAAAAATTTAAATATTTTATTTCACACTAACTTTAATTAACCAATAAATCAATACATAAATTTATTTCTTTATTGAGTCCAATTTTTTTAAGTTCATCAAAGAATTTTAACACATTTTTAGTCTTCAAAAATTCACTACACAATTCTGCTGCTTTTTTACAAAAATTTGCATGATCAACATATTTTATATATAACAATAAATCTTGACCCTCACTTTCTTCTTCAACTAAACAAGATAAATATCTGGAACATGCTTCGTTCATAATGAACCCTTCATAAAGGTCCCTCACAAAATTTTCAATTTTAGGCATCATCTTCACCACGCAATTTGATTAGTTCTTGTAATACAACAGGATCTCTAATATATTGGTTTAAATGACGAACTTCATGATGAAACCAACTTAACTTCACTAATTCACGTATAAACTGTACAATATCTTTCTTTTGAAAATAACGTTCGCACAATTTCACAGCCTCTGTATGGTTTTTGGATATATCCAAATAATATTGAAACCAAGATGGACCACTATCAACTGCATAATGTTCGAACTCAAAAGCAGAACTTTTACATTTTTTATAAAATTTTTGAATTAATAAATTTAATTCACTTTCGTTAGAAGCAGAAGACATATTTCATTTTAGTATGTTTTAAGCTGGTAAAGTGTTGCTTTTATAATCAAAATTTAAAGAAGGGATACAAGGTCATGTTAACATGTATACGAAGTAACTCGAATGTATACGAAGTAACTCGAATGTATACGAGATAATTCAAATGAGAAAACAAAAGAGGAGGAGGATGAAAAGCGTTGATGATACGAGGTTTTTTAATAAGTATAATGAGAGATTTGAAAAGTATAATGAGAGAAGAAAAGAGGAGGAGGATGAAAAGTGTTGATGATTTACTCTTACTCCTCCTCCTCCTCTTTCCTTCTCTCATATATCCACTACTCATATTAGCAAGATTTTTAAACTGTGAATGTAACCCATCCTTATAAAATAATTTATAGACGTTAACAAATAAGATCTTTTTATCTAAAGTAACTTTACACCTGCTTAAGATGTCTAAAAAGGCTAAGTCCCCAGAAAATTGATAAATGGAAGTTTAAATAACATAGATATGCCTTAAGATACAGAACTGAAGCCTACCAAAGACTCAAAGTAACGCATAGCTCAGACTTTTAACTGATGACATGACGGTGTTTCTTCTTTACTAATGATAGCTTTGGGAGATCGCCTGAAAGTGTGTTGGATATGCATCTCTTTAAAAATAAATTATATAACCAATTTTTTTTTAGGACAACTGATGTAGACCATATTACAACAAGAAAAATACATAAAGCTTATGTAAGGGATACGAATAGTGATGTTGATGAATAAAAAAAAATTGCTTATATCAGCAAATTGTGCTTCTTCAATCAATATTTTGGCAATAGTAGAAAAATGATAAACGGGAATATGTTGAGTGTTTCATTTGCTGCCATGTTGAAATTTCTTCAATTATATACCTTAATTGTGTGTTTCTGGAAAATGTCAAGCGAAATATTTTTTCGGAAACATAATTTTCTTTACCCATCAAAATTAGGTAATTGGATGGATATCCACAAATACATAACTTGCCCTAGATTTTCAAACTACCATATTTTGAATATTTTTCAATAATTCATGTGAGAACTTCAATTTATATTTATAATATTTTCTAATTTTTGTTGAAATATTTTAAACTTTACATCAGACGTTCTTCCATCAAAGGTTTATAGAATAAAGATTTAGAACATTTAGTTGCTTGAAAATTTTTTTATAGAATTGTAGCTAAAATTTTATCATGAATTATAGCAGAATATGCAGCAGCAGTCACTGGTATTTTATCTTTTATTTCAAATTAAATGCTTACAGTTCCTAGGTCAGTTAGAGGTTAATCCTTTTGGCGTGAAAAATTAATATATGTAATTCAAGCATTAGTTGCATTACAAGCAAATATTTCATTTAGGCTATACACTGATTATCTTTGAGATCAAATGGGAAATTTAGTAAGAAAACTTTCCCGAATTCAAAAAATATTAGGTTCCTTAAATTTAAAATTTACTTTTATCTGCCTCTAAATTTACACATCCATCCTTTCCGCAAACATTTAAAATGTATAGTATTTAAACTTTTGTCAATTGTTACTGGCCTTGCAATTACTGGATGTTCAAGTAATTCCCAACTCCTGAAATTTATAAATATATCACTATTTAAAAAAAAATTCCAGCAAAATTTCCACTAGCAGAGAAACTGAAGGATATCATATTTAAACTCTAGAAGGGAATGAATTAACATTGGTTATCCTCGAGATTTTTGAATTTCGTATTCTTGAGATTTTGAAAAAAAAAAAAAAAAGAAACCCTCCCCTACAACTTCCACATACTCCCGTTCGGCGGCCCTAGCCTCCTAACTCAAGAATTTCAATTTTTTCGTCTAAATTTTTTGTCATTTTTAAGATTTTCCAAATTTTTTTTTCACCATTGTATTCTACTCAAAATTCTAGGTAATTAAAGTGCTTTTATTTTTTCTCTATCTTGAACGGTTCCCGAGCTACAGCGCTTTAAAGAATTCAAATAACTAACTTTCTATAACCCTTTTTTTCAAATTTCATTTTTTCGAATTTTCAAAAATACTACAATATGTAGAAAAAAATTCTCTCTTTAATTTCCCAATACCGTTTTTCTCTAAATCTTCAACTTTAGCGCGTATTCAGCATTTTCAAAAAAAAAAATTATAATTTTTCTTACACCATCGCATTCTCCTCAAAATTTTGGGCTATCAAAGTGCTTTTATTTTTTTTCTATCTTGAACGGTTCCCGAGCTACAACGCTTAAAAAAATCCAAATTACTAACTTACTATAACCCTTTTCTTAAAATTTCATCTTTCCGAATTTTGAAAAGTACTACCATATGTAGAAAAAAATTCTCTTTCTAATTTCCTAATATCATTTTGCTCCAAAACTTCAACTTTGGCGCGCATTCACCATTTTTCATTTTTTTTTGAAAAAAATTTTTTTTACGTTTTTACTATCGAGAAAAATGCTTGCTTATAGTACTCGATTTCCTCTATAATTTTTTCTTATAACTTTTTTCCCTATTCCTAACCGTTACTTTCCTACAAATTTTCTAAATCGTTGTTTTCATATTTTGCATTAAAAATTTTTTCTTGTGTTATTTAAGCTCTTTTTTCCACTTAATAAACCACCATTTTCTAAATTCCCGTACTCTTTTCTTAAAGAGCGGGCTTTTCCGCCAGCTTTTTTTTTTTGGTTGGGTTTCAAATAAATATAAAACTACTACTTCACTCATTACAAATTTATTGATTCAAGAACATTATTTTGTGTTACATATAATAGATACATTAAAATATAGATTTATTGGTCACCGAACCGTTTAATACATTATAACTAAAAAATGAGTCGTGAATAACTAATGCGTACACTTTAGTGTCTTTGGGGAATTTATTCTTTCTCGTTTGGAACTCCAATTTTACATCCACTGTCGATGAGTTAATCGCCTCTGGTTGATGACTGCAATTGATAATAAAAACGGGGTTTTTCATATATTCCGCGAACGTTATCATCGGATCGTTTATTTCGCGCCCGTAGTAGCTGCTTTGGAAGTTTTCGTAATTGTAATAGGCTGCTGCGTACAGTTTCTTGGCGAAATCTAAATTCCATCTTTCGTATGGGTAAACGGTTGAATTCAGATACAGTCTAATGTCGCATACGTCGGCGTGGGTAAACTGGGTTGCGTTTTTTTCTTTCTTGTCGCAATTATTGCTGTCTTGAAACCCGACGATTATATAGCGCGGTCTTTCCAGACTTGTACTCGTTCTCAAGGCCCACACGTCGGAAGATGTTTGCCTTAAAGCTGGTAATTCGTACAGATCCCATTTACGATATGCCATTTGAATACTGGCATTGTTTCCTCCTTTATTAATGCGAGACAGTATTTTCAATTTTTGCTTGTCGTCTGGAATGATGTGACGAATTTTCCATTCGATTTTGTCGATACTAATTTCTGCCTCTACTTCGCCGACGTAACAATTTGTAAAAGTGCGAGCTATAATCATAATAAGCTCTTGTTTTACGTTGAAAACACCTTTTGCGTAATCTTCGGCGAATCCCATAAGATATTTTAAGGGTAATTTCCCGGAGAATACGTTACTTGCCGTGTCTACGATATCTTGGTTTGCTTCGTCGAGACCCCATCCGCACGTCATGAGAGATCTTTGTTGCAAACTTCCGAATGAAACCATGGTTTTTAATGTCGTCGTAACTCCAGGTTTACGAACCACGGCGACCTGCACACCTCCCATCTCGTAGCGAATTTCATCGAACAAAAATGCGAGGGCATTATTTGATAAAAAAACATCTTTTCGTTGCGTCTATGGGTTTAAATTTTCCTTCGATATATATGTAACTTTCGGCGATATCCAGTATAATATCTTGAAAATTAATGGGGATACGGACTTCATCCGAATTGTTGAATGATGGAGATCCGTATGGTTTATACGTATGCTCTTCTAGACTAATAATGGAATTGTCCAAGATGGGCTCGGAGAAAACCTCTATTTTATCGCTGGTTGTGGAAATCATTTTCGCACTTTAAGACCGATTGATTTTAAAAATTTATAGTCTTCGGCAGATAACTGTTGAGATGTTTGTGATCTAACGTCTGGACGACGACTAACCTTGACGTTAACTCTTCTTTTACTTTTATTATGTTTCGGCGGTTCCCCCATCTTAGTCGACAGCACACACAATTGACGATTGAAGCAAAAACCCATTTCTATGAAAGTTTCTTCAGTTCCAATTTCACGATTATTTTCTCGCCTTGAAAATTGATTAGATCACCGCTATCGTCCAAGATGCGAAGAGTAATGTTGTCGATAAACTGACGTCCTGCCGGCATTAACGGCATATAAATATTATTTTGTGGTTCTTTACTGATTTTGTAACCGGGCTCCACGTCGATATCGAATTCGAACAAGGTATGACCTTCCACCGAATTCATATATGCTCCGGAAATTATATTACAATCTACGCGTATGATGCGTACTTTCATTATTTCCACCATCTCGGTTGATTCGTGCTTTTTGTCTCTTTTTAACACTGTATGATTAAATCCTAACATTTTACCGATACTCGCCTCTCCCCGGAAATCTATAGTATATTGGGATTTCAGTTCACATTTCAGCGTATTATTATTAGCGACCAAGTAAAAGATTCCATCGTTCTTTTCTTCAGTTGAAATCCTCAAAGCCTCCAACATAGCTTTACCTATCTCATCTATTTCATAGGCCCCAGGTGGAATCTGCAATTGTATCGGCTCGGTGGTGTAACCCTCCTTCATGTAGGCAAACTTATTGTTGCTTTCGTCCACATTAAAAATTGAATTGTATGTGTAAAATCCCAGCAATGCCAGACCATATTTGTTTTCTCTATTTAATTCGACTGGTGGATAAAAATCGGCGCTTAAGACGCTCGAGTGTCCTGTTAGTGTGAACGTATAAGACATGACTAACCATTAAAACATCACACATCTCGGTTTTATTCTTAGCGGCAACATTTAAAAAGATTCATCTTCACACCTTTTCTCACTGCATTAGATAGTGATGTTTTTATGCTATTTTCTGCTTTTATGCGCACATCGCTGATTTTGCAATAACAACAAAATATTTTTCTAGCTGTATGATCCTCATCAGCCGTAACCTCGTTTAAATTGCTGCTGCTGCTGAAATAATGTTTGCAACCGCACTGATATTTTAATATATCGATATCGCTTTTGAGGTGCTCGGGCAACTTTTCCCAAACGAATGGAATTTCATTTGGGGATAATGCAATCATTACTTCCTTGGGCATGTTTTCTAACTGTTTCACGGTCATTTTCCTTAATCCACCGGCTAGATGAAATGCTTTCAGTGATTGCAACATTTTAGTATAGTTATTGCGATCCATTTGCGGTGTTAATGGTGACGATGATGATGATGACATCTTTTACGCTGATGATTCGACAAGAAACTTTAAGCACAAATGTCCACACCAGACTGTTCCAAAATCCTGCTGACGATCGTATGTATAGTAAATAATTTTTGATGGTTCCGATCCCGTTTGTAGATATCGTACCAATTCGATCGGTGGGGGTAAATCGCCGAAGCTGTCATAATATGTTACTTTAGAATTATTTTTTCTATAAGCTACCCAATGAGTCCCTGCACCACGCGTACTATCCAAATTCACTATTGCTGCTTCGTAACGTCGAGGACCTTGTCTAGGTAATAAATCCCTCATATAAACGCCTCGAAAGTGTCCTATTCTTTTCTTTTTGGCATATTTTTCTATATCGATGTTAGATAGTGGTCTTCGAGGTAGGGATTCAATTAGTTTTTTGATCTACGATTTAAAAATAATCCCATACCTTTACGATATGGCTTTAGAAACAAACCATTTCCTTTCGATTTTAAATACAGGCCGGCACCGGTTTTATCTTCGCTGCTTTTTTTTACTGCTTTTATGGCGCGCACAATTCCCGCTGCCCCACCGGCTAATGAACCCAAAGCTGATAACCCGGCAAAAATTGGTATTAATGGTAATATTCCACCAGTTTTAGGAATCGGTATTATTCTCGGTGTACGAACCTTCCTTTTGCCACCTGCCGCTTTTACCGATCTACGTGCTGCCGACAGAGCTATTTTAGATGCATTCATGACATTTTTTTCCAACACATTTTTACTTCCGGCTTTTAATAATTCCCTTCGAACTGCTTGTCGAATAGCTGTTCCGAAACTGGCTTTCCGAACATGTCGATTTTTATTAACACCTTTCCTTTTTGTATGACGCGTGCCTTTACTAGATGTTTTTTTTGTTGATAATGATGATGGTACACCCATACCAAAACGTTGTTTTCCTTTCATAATGTTTGTAACTAACCAAGCTGCTGTTTTTTCACCTAAACTGGAATCTTTCGATTTTACTCTATTCCAAGCACTTTGTTCGAGCTCGTAATCCGCTCGATGTCTCGCACTTATGTTGTCTTTATTATGTAAATAGGCTAAATCGTGTTTTTTGCATGCGGCATCCAAAGGATTAATGCCTGGATCACCTCTTGTTACACGTTTTATTACTTTTGTTCCGGGTCCGCAATATTGATAACCAGGAATGTGTACCTCGAATGGTAATTTATTTATTAACGAATTCACAATACCGTATCCAGTTTTGTTGGAAACGTGAGACCGTCCACTTCGTTTGACGCTCGGCATCTGAATGACAGTTTTTGTGAAAAATTGCCTATAAAATATCAAATTTTCCTAAGATGCGCGTTATCGATCTTAAACAAAAACTTCCTATTGACAATCTCGATGAAAAAGTCGGACTTGGATTTGAAAAGAAGATAATGAAGAGACACGGTCCTCTACTTCCTTCCTCTATTCGCGGCCTGTTAATTGGTCCATCCAATTGTGGAAAAACTAATGTCATGATTTCGCTGCTTACACACCCCCTTGGGCTACGTTTCGAAAATGTCTATATTTACTCGAAATCTCTGTATCCACCGAAATATGAGTATTTAAGGAAAATTTTAGCGCCCATCAAAGGTTTAGGCTACTATGCCTTTAGTGATTCCAGTAATATTGTGGAACCGTCCGATGCAAAACCAAACTCTATATTTATCTTTGATGATGTTATATGTGAAAAACAAGATGTTATAAGATCGTACTTTAGCATGGGACGTCATAAAAATATCGACTCCTTTTACCTAGCGCAAACATATTCGCGAGTGCCTAAACAGCTTGTGCGAGACAATGCCAATTTTATTATTATGTTTAAACAAGATGAGTTGAATATGAAACACATATTTTCCGACCACGTTTCACCGGATCTAACTTTTACTCAATTTCAAGAAATGTGCTCAAAATGTTGGGATAATAAGTATGGATTTTTAGTAATTGATAAAGACAGTGATGTGAAATCGGGAAGATACCGTAAAGGATTTGATAGCTATATATTACTGTAATAATAAGAGAAAACGCTCATTTGATTGTTGAAACGTCCTTTGTTAACATCATGAATAACGCGATCGACTTAAAACGTAAACTAGTGGAAGCTACCAATGCCGTCAGAAAAAAATTTAAACAAATTAAAGCGGCTAAAGAGTTTAATGTTGTGGAATTGGAAAAGTTTTACGAACCCATTTCTAAGCCATTGACAACTATATCTGATGTGGTTAAGCAACGTCAGCAGCAGCAGCAACAACAACATCAACAACAACAACAACAACAACAGCAACATTATCCAGCTACAAAGCCACATAGTCTCAGTACATCAGTGCAGTCGACTCAAATATCAGGTTTTCCCCAACCTACACATTCCTTTCAAACCTCCACACCTATTCAGCAGCAGCAGCAGCAGCATCACATTTCAAAAGAAGATATTAGCCAATCGGTGTTTGATACACCCTCGACATCAACTAATACATCTCTCGCATCCGCTGACACCACAACTTCCGATACTTTAAACGCACACCTGAAAGGATTACGTTCGAAACCATCTCTATACGATACTGTATATGGTGTACGTTTTGGTTCAAAAACAGATCATAACAAAAATTTTATTGGTAATTTAGAGGTGCGTTTTCGAAATGGAAATATTGTCTTATACAAAAAAGGGAAAAATATTGCAGAATATGGTGGATCACCGGCACTTTATGATTTGTTATTTCTTAAAACACCCCCAAGTGTAGGCAAGGAACAACAACAATTAAGTGATAATGTACTTTCAACGTACAAGGAAATTTTGGAATCAACGAGTGCTGTCTACAACAATTTTAAAAAAAGTGATGGTTTACGGGAGACCAGATGGAACAAATATTTACGAATTATTAAACCTCTGATAATGGGCACAAAATTAGGTGGTACTATTACAAGAAAAAATCTCTCGGAAAAACTACAGTTACCCACAAAAAAGAAATTATCTTCGAAAAAATTTCAATATGTCTACTGGAACAAAGCTAAAGAGTTGGTGGATCGTTTACGTTTGTTGTGGAGTTCCAAAATGGCCGGTCACACTGGACACGAAAATGAAATTATGTCAATCATAGAGGAATTACGAGAAGAAGATATAATATATTAAGCTCAATATTTAATGATATTATTCAGTTCTTCCTTCGATCTGAAACCTTTAGTATTACTAATAATATGGAGCCCAGTTTAGAAAAAATCAAGATTGTTAATGAACTACATAGAACGGCTAGAAAAAATTTTGTAAGACGGCGCACGATAATAAAAGGATACGGAGATTTGTGGCAAATTGATTTGGCTGAAATGCAACAGTATGCTGATGAAAACGATGGTTATCGTTATATTTTGGTCTGTATAAATTGTTACTCGAAATTTGTCTATACCAAAGCCATAAAAAACAAGACTGGTATAGAAGTTACTAATGCGATGAAAAGCATCATTGAAGAGGCATCATATACACCAACAAATCTGCAAAGTGATCAAGGAAAGGAGTTCTATAATACAAACTTTCAAGCCCTGATGAAAAAATATAATATAAATCATTATTCCACTTACAGCACAAAGAAAGCTGCAATTGTTGAGCGAGTCATAAGGACTTTAAAAAATAATTTATATAAACAATTCTCGACAAGAGGATCTTACAAATGGATACATATATTATCGGCAGTAACAAAAACTTATAACCATTCGAAACATCGCACCATTGGAATGAAACCTGCAGACGTGCAAGAAAAAACACATATTAAAGCATATGATTATTTAAAAATTGTACCTAAAAAATTTAAGTTTTCCATGGGTGACATTGTGCGTATTAGCAAGTACAAAAGCTTATTCGAGAAAGGATATACGCCCTCTTGGTCAACCGAATTGTTTAAAGTTGTAAAAGTTAACGTTACAAATCCACCTACTTACTTGTTGGAATCGTTAGAAGGTCAGCCTATAAGAGGGTGTTTTTACGAATCAGAACTACAAAAAACAAGCAGTCCTGACGTTTATCTAGTAGAAAAGGTCCTTAGACAACGCAAGAAAAATCACATCGAACAATTATTTGTCAAATGGCTAGGATTTCCCAACCACTTCAACTCTTGGATAGATAAAGCTAATATTGTTTAAATAACATATTGTATGGCTATATTTTTTATTTAAAATGTAAAATAAATAAACAATATATTGTAAAATAAAGTTTTTTATTTCAATCTTCATTATTAAAAACAATGACAATAAAACATCATACACATAAATAACATTTCAATATTCTTGGAGGGAAGGTCCAATTCACCGACGACTACGACGTTATCTTCAAGGCTATGCCACTCGAAGTGCGTTCTCCTATTCTTTAACCTGCTTTTTTTAGATTTTTTTTGAAGTCGAGTAGTACGACAGTGCGCTTAATGAGTCATTTAAAGGCTGATGATAGAGTATTTTCTGCATAACTTCAATTTTTGTTTTAAGCTCACTATTATTTTTGTATATCATGGGGAGGACATCCTTGTTAAATATGTCACATATTACAACTGCAAAATTGTAAAACTTTCTATTAACAAAGTGTTTTGTCACAGCATCGTCATCATCTTTAGGTTCGCCTAAGTTGGTTATGATTTTTCCACCCATATCATACTGCCCATCCGCTGTAAGTTTAAAACCAATCCCTTGTGGCCCAGATAATATATGATATTTTTCATTATATTTCTGACGACCAAATTTATCAATTGTGTTGTTTCCTCGACTCATTTTCAATCTTTACTAAACTATTTTATTTTTATTTGCCCTACTTATATTAAATATTTCAGCTGAGAAAAAGAAACACTGACTATGATCTACTGGGTTGGTATGTTTATAAAAGAAATAAAATAAAACTGTGATTGTAACAGATATTTATTTACAGTTATTTAATTGCACAAATACAAAAATTATAAAAAATTAATTTTCCATGTCTTCGTTTTCGTTGCTCAAAATTCTATCCCATCCGACACTATTTCGATCGTCAACGTCTTGGGCTGTTGCTGTTGCAGAAACCAATTCATATTTTGCAGCAAGCTCACCTGGTAAATGTGGAATATTGACGAGGTATTCTTTTAATTCTTCTTCAACCATTTCAGCATAAAATGTATCCATGTCTATGGAACCATATAAAAATTTGTCGCACAAGTGTGCCCCAGCCATAAAATTGATTGTATCCCTGATCTCGTTCTTATATTGATCTTTGGTTACATCAATATGCGACCAATCATTTACGCTATCTAACATATCGTGAGCCCTATTTCTTAATTCTCTCCCCAACCAAAATATGTATCTATCTACACATTCGTTGGCGGTCGTCGTCGTCGTCGTCGTCGCATCGGCAGACATCTTTAACAGAAATAATGAACACAAGTAAGTATTCTGACATGTGCAACTATATTTTAAATTTAATTACATCCTTTTTTCAAACAATTTACATACAATTTACTCCAATGAGCCAAAACGTAATAATGTTCGAGTATTGTTTCCAAAAACTCTAGTGCCCTGCCCCAAATAAGTTAGAGTGTATTTATCTTTAGTTTTACTCATAATATCTACAATATCGTCAGATAGTGTTTCGGCCACACGTTTTGGTAAAAAAGTCTCAAATGTGCTATTATCACCGTCATCGTGTAAAGCCACTAAAAGAGTTTTACCAAATCGTGTAGTCATTGAAACCATCTTTACAATTTTATACACTTTGCCTACAATCATTTCGGTAACCTTTTTTCTCTCTAAAACCTCGAAATCTTTGCTAAACATTTCATTAATTTCATCTAGAGTTTCTTTTGCAATACTCATTATTGAAAAAAATGGTATATAAATCCAAAAATTACCGTGAATATAAAAGCACTTTCAGAACACTACACGAACACAATATTTGATGTTTATGCCACTGATATCTGCGACTGTTTGAAGTCACTTCTTTTCCCACGAACCTTTATAGCGGGGTTTCAAGGTCGAATTGTAACAATGGTGGGGGTAGCTTAACGATAGAAATAGTGGGAGGAGTATTCAAGGTCAAATGACGTCACACATTTAAATTGGTATAAGGATAACTTCAAGGACAAAATATAATGAAACAAATAACTACATTTTATGTACTTTAATCATTGATTTTTTTCTGCCATTCTTCTATGCGTTTAACATTATCACCTAAACCTAATTTCCTTAATTTGTTCAATAATAATTGTTTGTTTTTATCTCTTAGAAAATTCTTACAAACTATACTAGCTAAAAGACACACTTCGGCATGGTCCATATACTTAAAAAATACACTAAAGTCCTGAGCCTCCGAATCTTGCATTTCATATGCGTAAAATTCCTAACAGGCTGCAGAAATTAGAAATTCCTCGTACATTTCTCGCACTAAACTTTCCATATTAACTACTACTACGTTAAACTTAAGTCCTACACTCTAATTTCATCTAACACAACCGGATCTGCAATGAACCTAATCAGTTTTTCCAAACAGTCACTAAACCCCAACTTTTTTATCTCACGAACAAAGTCTTGTAAATTTATTGTTTTGCTGCAATATTTACGACATGCATTCGCAGCCTTTTCATATTCATAAGCCAAATCACAATAGCGCGACGCCCATTCTGCTCGACTTTTCATTGCATCATTGAAATAATTACTAGCCGTTTCAGTGAACTCATCGCCCAATTTTTTTACTGTCTCTTGCAAAGCACTATTCATATTATTCACTCATTTTTACATTCACGACACTTTTTTATTGCTGGTGGTGGCCCAACTATATAATGACGATATATTTGTTCATAGTGAATGTAACAGGGTAAGCTTAACTGTAGTTCCTTGTCACACCGATATGACGCTGGCAGCTTATCCCAAATTTGCCGTAAACTCAGCGTATCAACGCAAGTTTTTAAATATTCGAGAGGAAAAAATGCTAGATCCTTCTCTCCAAAATCACACAAACTTTTTAAATTACTCTGATATAAACAAATTACTCTGCCGACTTGCTCTATAATTTTTTCTTTAGATACTTCCGTATCTGACATTTCACACTGAATGAATGCAAATAGACTCACACAATTTATAGAACAATTTGCAAGGTCAAAATCATTTCAAGGTCACCCCCAACCACGTAACATATCTTCAAGGGCACACACCCAAGATGACCTTCAACAAAGTCAAGGCCGTCACACACACAACCTTGAACACAAGGCCAAGGCCAAAGCACACGTGCACTTTCAAGGTCAATGACAAGGACATGTGGGCGGGGCCAAAGAGGGGTGAAGCAAGGTCAAGGTCAAGGTCGATGAGTGGGGGGATTGAGAGAATCGGGTTATGTTCACTACTATAATGTGCTTAGAGGAGTCGCTTTTCTTATATTTAGGTGCGCTTGCCTACCCTATGCTAACGAGATCGGTCAGCAGGTGGCGATGCATTGCATGGGAGAAATTTATTTAATATAAATATATAATATAAATATATCTGTACACCCAACTACAACAATATTATATCCGCTGTTGATGTATAGATCTTTTCGAAATTAAATATTTAGATTGCATAGAATACTAAGAAATGACGCTGCTTGTATTAGACTTCACATTTGGTCAGACATAAGTTGCTTAATGAGTCGGTTTTCATATGTTTAGGTGCGCTTGCCTATCCTATACTGACGAGAACCAATAACTTCGAAACCAGAGTGCAGGTAACGAAGCACTGCGACTTCCACCCTTTCTCGGTGTTTCTTTGCAATCTGAGATAATGCTTTGTCTCTAACTATGTTAGAACCGAGTACGTCTGTCCTTAGAGTACAAAATTTTATCAATTGGTGGAGAAATAAAATAGTGTCTCAAATATAAATGCAACACACTCTGCGCATTATCAACGCAATGTGCAACAGTAATGAGGATGAAATTTAAAGATACAAATACAGCCGACCGTTTGGCAGATTTGAGACCATAATTATTTGTGGTGATTTCAAGATAAATTTAAAGATACAAATACAGCCGACTGTTTGGCAGATTTGAGACCATAATTATTTGTGATGATTTCAAGATAAATTAGCTTGATAAGTCTTTTGACAGAGACCTGTTGGAGGATTGTCAATATACCAGGATTGCTACAAATGCTAATGGATCGGTCAGTCTTTCTAAACAAATACGAGGAATATGTGGAATATTTAAACATTGCTAATCATTTGGCGAATATACATGTTTTGTGAAAAATTGTTACTGATTCTAAATATTTTGCAGCAGTGCTGAAATACCACAATAGAAGTAAGATGCTCTTAATGCTGTGACAACATTTGATCGTAGACTCCTGCAAATGATATATTTTGGTAGTGTAAGGCCGGTAGGCCTACCATCTCGTGCTGTGACATATTAATTTGTAGCTATTTTAAAATCCTATAAATAATTATCACAAAAACAAAGATTCTCTGGAAGTCTGGTCGTTCCTCTTGGCTCTTGCAGTTTTAGTGCTAAACAACTACAGGTTATTTAGGGCTTACCAGTATCATCAGTCACAAATTCGGGACTCAGAAAAAGCTGCTATCCAGCTGGTCAAGTGACGCTTCTTGATTTAAAGATCTCACAACGGCACGCCGGCGAATTATTTGCGTGAAGGTTTTTAATAAATTAACAAAACAAGTTTCTCAAAACACTTAAATCTATTAACAAAAACAAATAGAAAACAAAATTATAAACAATGAGAAACTTAAAATTAGTAAAGTTTAACAATTTTAAAATACTAAACTAATTGCTCCTGTTGGCTGTTCTATTATTAAAGAAAATATAATAACCCATTTTAAAAGGTAAAACGTATAATTAGCGTTTAAGAATAAAAATAAATAGTAAAGAAAATCTTCGTTACCGCCGAATATACACGGCAGGTAATTTTCTACGACGTGTTCCCAATGTCGTACCGCCTTAACGAATCCCAGACCGTAACTGAAGGTTATTATTTCTTAAAAGGCTAAACTTGCATTCTCTCGGTACCTTGCGGGTTCCTCAGTCGTAGGGGTGAATTTTATTCCCGGAAGTTTCAATCCTCGTCCGTCGATGGCATTAGTTATCCATATGTCGGTTACTTAAATATTCTGGATACAATTCCAGAATCGAAAATGGAAACCGACAGACTCTTCATGTTCTATGAGATATATCTTTGACATTAACTATGAAGTAGTAACTGACTGATACCAAGCTTTAATGGGATGGTTTAATATGGATCTAAATGAAAGAGAATGTTGGAGTAGTTCTTTCAGGTATAGGTTTTAGATTTGCTGTCTCTGGAGAAAACCCTTTTTCTATTTTCCAAGTAAGAATGCATACGGTTCAAATTTATACTGACAAGTACCTAGGAAAACACTAAATAAACTAAAATTTACAAATTATCAAATAGCCAAGCGGCGCCAAAAATTACTAACAAGGAAGGTACTTGACGTGTCCGGCTCCGATTTTAATGAAACTTCAATATGTTGTAGAGGGTACAAAAATAAGAGAGTTTCAAGGTTTCTAAAAATAACTAGTAGAAGAAGGTGAGCCTCCTCCAAATATTTTTTTCTTAAATATCAGGTTCTAATTGAGATATCTTTACAAAATAACATGGAAATTTCTTGTTATTTGAACTGATGTTGAACTAACGGATTTTCATTCCCAAGAATAAGATCTCTTATTTTTTATAAGGGTGAATCCTTTATTCCCGCACGTAACTTAATTCTAAAAATTAGAAAATTTAATAAAATTGTTTGAAAATATTTTTTTACGAATACCATAATTAACTGAAGTAGACATCTTTCGGGGTTTTCAAAAATAAACTAGTAAACGAGAGCGAGTCACCTCCAAACACCTTTTTAGTATTTCTATTTCTAACCAAGATAACTCGACAAAACAAAATGAATATTAATTGTTATTTGAAATTATATTAAATTATGGTATTTTCACCCCCAAGGATATCATCCCTTATTTTTTATTAGGGTAAACCATATATTTGTGCACGTAATTTAATTCTAAAAATTACGAAATTTAATATAATTGTTTGAAAATATTTGTTTCCCGAATATCATGAGTAGCTTAAGTTGATGGGTTTTAAGGTGTCTAAAAATACACTAGTAAAAGAGGGTGAGCCACCCCCAAATACTTTTTTTGTACATCTCAAGTTCGAATTGAGATAACTTTACGAAATCAATTGGAAATTACAGGTATTATTTGAAATGTAGTTAAACTATAGTATTTTCACTCTCAAAGATATCATTCGAAGAATGTCATTTCATACATATATAATTATTCTTAAAATTACCATAGTTTAACAATATTTCGAATAACAAGTAATTTTACTTTGGTTTTGTAGAGATATCTTAATTAGAAGTGAAGATATTAAAAAAACGTATTTGGAGGTGGCTTACTCTATTTTACTAGTTTATTTTCTGAAACCCGGAAATCCGTCAACTTAAGCTACTTATTGCAAGCGTAAAAAAATATTATCAACAAGTTTGGTTTAATTTCGTAATATTCAGAAGTAAATTATATAAATAAATACAAGATTAACCCTTATAAAAAGTAAGGGATGATATATCCGGGGGTTAAAACAACATAGTGTAACTTTACTTCAACTAACAAGTAATTTCCACTTTGTTTTGTAAATATATCTCAATTAGAATTTGAGATTTGAAAAAAATATATTTGGGGGTGACTCACCCTCTTTTACTACCTCATTTTTTGAAACCCCAAAACATGTTAACTTGAGTTAATTATGGTATTCGCGAAAAAAATACTTTGAAACAATTTCATTAAATTTCGTAATTCTTAGAATTAAATTACATTCGCTAATAGATGTTTTCCTCTTATAAAAAATAAGGAATGATATTCTTGGGGATGAAAACACCTTAGTTCAACATCATTTCAAATAACAAATAATATTCATTTTGTTTTGTAAAGATATCTCAATTAGAACTTGAGATTTAAGGAAAAAAGTTTTTGGGGGTGGCTCAACCTCTTTTACTAGTTATTTTTAGAGATTCCAAAACCCGTCAAATTAAGCTACTTATAGTTTTCATGAAAAAAATATTTTCAAACAACTATATTAAATTTCGTAATTTTTAGAATTAAATTACGTGCGCAAATATATGTTTACTCTAATAAAAAATAACGGATGAAATCCTTGGGTGTGAAAATATCGTAGTTTAATATCATTTCAAATAATAAATAATTTTCATTTTGTTTTGTTTAGTTATTTTAATTAAATCTTGAGATATTAAAAAAAGAAAAGTATTTTGGGGTACCTCACCCTCTTTCACTAGTTTATTTTTGAAAATATCTGAAAGATGTTAAGTTCATTTAATAATGGTATTCGTGAAAAAAATATTTTCAAACAATTTTATTAAATTTCGTAATTTTTAGAAGCAAATTACGTATGGGAATAGATGGTTTACCCTTATAAAAAATAAGGGATGATATTCTTGGGGATGAGAATACCTTAGTTCAACATCAGTTCAAATAATAAGTAATTTCCATTTTGTTTTGTAAAGATATATCAATTAGAACTTGAAATTTAATAAAAAAATTATTTGGGGTGGCTCACCCTCTTCTACTAGTTATTTTTAGAAGCCCCGAAACCCGTCAACTTAGGTTACTTATGGTATCGGCGAAAAAAGTGTTTTCAAACAATTATATTAAATTTCGTAATTTTTAGAATTAAATAGGTTGCGCGAATAGATGGTTTGCCCTTATAAAAAATAGGGGTTGATATCCTTGGGGATGAAACAACCATAGTTGAACACAATTTCAAACAACAAGTAATTTTTATTTTGTTTTCTAAAGATATCTCACTTATAACCTGAAATATTTCAAAAAACTATTTTTAGGAATAAACTTTAAGGGCAATTTTCACCCCGTTAAAATGAACCTCCGCAGATAAAAATACGGGTTTCTTATTTTTGTACCCTCTACAACATATTGAAGTTTCATTAAAATCAGAACCGGATACTTCAAGTACCTTCCTTGTAAGTCAAACACCTATGAGAATAAATTGATTTGGGATTACAGGCAAGCTCTAAAGCAATTGAGAAGAAAAAACAGGGTAATCCTGATGTAAATGCGAGGGCACAAGGAAATGAAAAAAATCGAGGAAACCCAGAGGCAAAATCTCCTTTTCTCGATCCAGAACTTTTTGTGGATTACCAACAAGCTATATAAAAGAGTTGCTCAGGAGTTAAGAACAAAATCATATAAGAATAAGAGGGAACAATACGCCTAATCTCAGGCAAGAAAAAAAAATTTAATCGTCACCAAAGAACTTAGAAATTCTTCCCAAAAAGAGATATCGGAGATAAATCTTCGCCTATTGAGATATCATCTCAAAAAAAATGAGCAGAGTTGAGATTCTGTGACCGTGCAGTCGAGATAGTGTAACACCTATCATGCGAATGCACTATACTGTTCTGAAAGAACTGTCACCTGGGCGGCTGAAAAAATAAAGCACACAAATAATAAATTTTGTGAAAAGATTACTTATCCTAGGTTTATGTTAGAATAAGATAACGTACAAAAGATCTTATAGGTCCAAGTATACAGCAACAAAGTAAGCATTAATGATCTACTCCCCATCTATAATCTACAACGGAGTTTAAATCAAATGTAAGTAGAGTTACATTTTGATTAAATTTATAAAAATGTTCTGCTGGGAGAGAATGATAAAGTAAACTTACATACAAAACATCATTTTACCCTAATATTGTCTTTTACTCTAGTATGTTTGAAATTCTTAGGATTAAGAATCGTTTTTTGAAAGGTTTTGTTTTTAATAATCTTAATTTAAAAATTAGTGTAATTGCTTTGAAATAAAAACTTTAACTTATTGTGTCTGCTATCTTGGCTAAGTCATGAACATGGTATTTTTAAACCAGAAATATTACTTGTATTTGCCTAGTTTCATGAAATCTAATTGGTAAAACAAAAATATCCCAAAAAGATGTAAGTTGCTAGAATCCGTTGAGATAATAATTAAGAAAATAAAGATTAAATACAAAAAAAATTGAGAAATAGAGAATAAAATTAAAAATACAACTGATTAAAAAAAGAATTTTAGAAAGTCATAATGGAAATCAAAAACCTATTTAGAAGAAATAGAAGACAGTATGAAGATGTAACCTCTTGTGAGTCTTGTAAGAAATGGCTAGTTATTAAATAATTTTTTTCCATATATACCATTTTATCCCACATTTAGCAGAAAAATAAATCTTTTTATAAAACAGTATCAATTTTGTGCATAGATATATTCCTATTAAAATAAATTTTGTTACATAATGATAAACGTTGTAATATAAGTTTCAACTAAATTATATTTAATTATATGATATTTAATACCAGTTTGCTGTCAAGAAGTTTCAGTATGTCATTTTATTACTCACCCCTATTCCTTAAACCAATTTAAAAAAATAATGTACTTCTAAGGAAATAGCTTTCATATATATTCAGATTTTGAAATGCGATTTCAGTATTATTTTTTTGGTAAATATTTTATTTCAGTGGTAAACAAAATATGAAAATTTTAAAAACTCGTCAGGAAATGAAAAAAAAAAGCTTATATATTTCTACTATACATGTATTTTTTGCATGTTGATATTGGCCCCAAAATATAGAGAGGTCTCAAATTTGAGATCTTTCTTAAACAAAATTGATTTATAAAATATTCTAAATTCCTGCATTTATAAACAGTTGCATAAGTACGATTACTTTAATTTTATAGCAAGAACGTTTCCTAACTTGCAAAAAATAAAAGTTTAAGTCAAAGTAGAGCGAATTTTCAAACAGATATGAGTCTTAATTAGGTACAGGTCCATTATCACAGGAGATCTTATTCAAGTACAGGTCATTATCTTGTTTTCAACTTTCTTATGCTTGATTTAGGTCGACGATTGACATGAAATAAAAAAATAGGCATATAGTGATTAAATCATACAAATCAGGTACAAAAATTTCATTTTTCTTTGCCTTGTAGTAAATTATTGAAGTAAGTTGTACAGTACAGATGTTCAGAAAAACACTTTACAGTTCCAAGAAGAAAGCTGTGAAAATATGAATCCAGAAATGGAAGACCATATTAAATTCATGCAATTGTAAATTACATAGAATATATTTTGGAAAAACAAAAATAATAATGAAAATACCAGTCGAACTTAAAATCTCACTTTATTGTTATAATTAACTTCTATTAAGATGAAAATTTTGTGGAAATTATTTCGAGAATAATGGTTTCTAAAAAACAGTATACAATAAAAGAATAAAGTATCATAAAATATGATTGCCGTCATGCTCAAAAAATTTGAAAGACAAGTATGTTTTCCATGAATTCATAAAACTGATTACCAAATACATACTATATACTTAAATATAATCAAAGTATCCAATTAAATTCCAACATGTTTTCACTATTAAACAAAAGCAAATAATAAATTGCTAAATAAAAATGATAAAATTCTCGCAAACTACGACAAATTCACGCCGGCACAATTTTATACAATCAATGAGGTGATGATTCAATAAATGAACAGAATGTACCTATTCTGAATATAACAAATATTTAGCTGTGAGTAATAATTTTGAGTAGATTTGCTGTGACAATTCTCGATATATTCAGTTTTAAATAAAGGATGTGTCGAGACGAAAAAGAAATATTTTTAGGAGATGTTTTGGAGGTCATTAACAAATTTATAAACACCAAATACTAATACTAATATAAGAATTTGAAGTAACATACAAAATCAATAGAACTTAATATCTGTAAATAACTATAACAATAAATAACTACTTAACATCATAAGTTTATGTATTTAAACTAGGATTAAAATTTTCTATGAGTACGAAAAATGTCGAGCTCAGGATGAGGGATTAGTGCGATGGAACGTCAAAAGTTTGGTGGCTACGAGTTGGCCTGAAGGGGGCATGCAATCCCACACTGGCAAGAGAGGCAGGACGGTCAACAAGAGAATTGACCACCTTGTCAAAAAGACGCAGGTCATAATGGGCTCTTCTGACAGAAAGTTGTGGAAGACCTGTCAACTTACACATTAGATCATAACGAAATTCAATATCGTTATAAAATTTAAAGTGAATGTAATGCATAAACTTTCTGTGAACATTCTCCACCTTCTGTCTCTGAGTTATGTAATATGGGTTTCACACAGACGAGGTGAACTCAAGGGGAGACTTTACCAGAGGGCAGTAAAGAAATCTCAAGAACTGCAGATGCAAAAATCTCTAGAGCTTCTTTTTATAAAGCCCAGTGTTCTAAGGGCATTGCTGGCGATATTTGCTATATGCTCGGTAAATGAGAGCTCCGGATCTCCGAGATCCCTAACGAGAGCAGCAGGCGACATAATATCACTCTCGATTTGTATTTGGTAGTGTTTAAAAGCATCCTATTTCTGTCTCACAATGACGAAAACCAGTCAAGGTCATCCTGAAACAACCGGCAATTATTCAAATTGTCAGTGTTTCTAAACAATTTCAAATCGTCAGCAAACAAGAGAAATTTGGTGATTTTAAAACTCATTTTGACATCGTTGATAAAAAGATTAAACAGTAGGGGTCCAATATGAGACCCCTGAGGTACCCTCAAAGAGAACGAAATCTCCCTAGAGACAAAATTGTTGACTTGAACTATCTGAGTTTGGACATCAAGATAGCTCTAGTTTTTAAATTCGCTCATTCGTTGTGGGGAACCCTATCAAATACCTTTGAAAAGTCAGTGTAAATGAAATGAACCTCCAAGCCACCCTCAAAGACCTCTGTAATATAGGATGTATAAGATAAAAGGTTAAGCTCAGAATTTCTGCTCCCACAAAACCCATACTGTGCGCCAATCACTTCAGACAACAACACAGACGATAGATGATTAGTTATTAGCTTTTAAAAAATCTTCGGTATGACACTTTTAATACTTATAGGTCTATAATTCGTCACGTCCGCTGTGTCACCAGACTTGTATATAGGAACAACATAACTGACCTCCCAAAAATTTGGAATATAACCGTACTGTAGCGATGCAATAAATATTATATGTAATGGCTTAGCAAATAAAAAAAAACAATTAATTTTTAAGCAAAATCAGATAAAGAAGATTAGACCCAAGGCCTTTATGTATGTTTAATTTGTTAAATTCATCCAACATATCAGAAATGAATTATAAAAAAACGTTAACATGATTGGCTGAAACTTCCTCTGCATGCTGAGGACTATCTAAATTATAGACAGAACCAAAATAACGGGCAAACAGATCAGCAACCCCAGGACTCATGTACACCGTGATGTCAGATACTGTTTGGTATATCGTTAATCCTACGCTTTGAGTTGACAAAGCCCTAAAAATATTTAACATCATTTTGAAGAGAAAACTCAATATTCTCAATGTAATTATTGTAGCTTTCTCTCGAGAGAACGCTACACTGTGCACGCAAAATGGAGAATGCTTGAGAATGCTGATGAGACTGTCCTAGCAATAAGAAAAGTCATCTCAAAAACTAGAATAGTCGGCTGATTTATAATCATAGTAAAACTCATTGGCCTGCTTACTAACATCAAGTAGCTCTTTGGACGTTCTAAAATGAAAACATAAAGGCAGATGGTGATCATCTTTACACACCAATGGATCACATGAGTTAACGACAAGTCTTCTATAACTAAACACTAGATCTAAGTTATTGATATTGCGATTACTATTAAGCTGAAAGAGATTATTAAGTGCACAGATGTCTGATACAATTCTTATGTTTTCAACGATTACAGGTTGCGCGTAATTGTCATCTCGCGGAACTGCTAGCGAACACACGTCATCAATTATCCACGCTGCCCGGGAATGTTAAAATCTCCAGCTATACAGAGCTCAGCCCCAGGAGCTGAAACTTTGTCACTTAAAGCTGAGACGCTGAATCGGATCGAAGCTTTTGAATTGTGCTCACATAACGAATGATGAAGTTCTAAGAGGAGCTGGCGTAGAAGGACAACTAATGTACACTGTAAAACAACGAAAAGTGTAATATCTAGGACATATATTAAGAGGTTCTCACTATTCCAGACCAAGGCTAATACTACAGGGAAAAATTTAAGGCAGTCGGGGGCCAGGTCGAAAACACCACTCTTGGCTCCGCAATATAAAAAACTGGTGTAGTATATCAGACGCCGCAACCATATTTAGACAGGTTGAGGAGGGCACTCTAGTTATAACGTGACCATGAGATGGACAAATGATCGCCGACGTGTGGTATACCACATGGCACCCGAAGAAGAAGAATAAATTAAAATAATGCTTTATTTGAGTCGAATATTGCAGGAAATGTTATTTTAATATACTACTTGAAGACGACCGTCGATCTCAGGAGACTATTTTCTTTACAATTGGTCAAAGATTTAGGAAAATAACACTGATTAGAAAAAACGTTATTGTAACTTTTTTAATAAAAATATCTTATATATTCTGTCACGCACGCCACTGAAAAAATGATAAAAAAATTTATATTGAAAAAACTTTCTTTTCTTCTATATAAGCGCATACTTAAATTCAGTTTAATATCTTAGATCCTATATCTCGCAAACGAAGCGTTTACAAATCAATAATTGTATGAACTTTTATCTCAGAACATATTCTCAGAATATTTTACTTTTCTTCTCAACATCCTGTATCGATTAAATTATTTAACAAATCAATATTCATTTTATTTTATGTAGTTGATCTGTTACTCTATGTAAAAGAATACCCTCTATATATAATTATTTCACGTTCATTACAGCTCGTCAAAAGAACGACTCATGGGATATTTTCGCTTCAGTTATAGAAAACAGCGACATTCCTGCGAGACTGTTGTAACAGCCGCTGACACCCCTGCTTCTCGAATGAAATTCATGCACGGATCACAACAACTTGATGAAGGATATTCTGATGGGACCAGCAGTGTCCAACAAGAAAACCATTCACCTTGATGTTGAACCCTCAGGGAAAGTAGATCTTTCAGGTAAGTGTACCTAATATTTCCATAGAGCCATAGTTATGCTGGAGAATAGAAGAAAAACTTCTTGATTTTAAAATGGCCATAACAAGAATAATGAAACAAAACTGTAAAATCATTAAAATAAAGTCGAAAATATACGATTCTAAATTTCACAAAAAGATACGAAATATCGCAGATAAAATGGTCGTTAATGTGAAATCTAAAAACTTTTAGAAATTACTACACAAGTAATACGAGTAGAATTAAAATTATCCCAAATGAAAAACAGTGAAATACCTGGAACGACAGAACTGATTAGATGACGAGAAATTTTAACTATTAAATGAATAAAAATGCTTATCAATAAATGTCTAGTAGAAGGTGTCGTATCAAAAATATGATCAAATTCTCAGGCTCTTACATAAAAAAGGTGACAAATTAAAAAAATACAATAACTTAGAAGCCCTGGCACCATCTAATTATCATTTATTTCGAAGTTTGCGAAACTCTTTAAATTGTAAAACTTTCAGAAATGCTGCTGACCTTAAATTACAATTGATTTAGTTTTTTGCTAATAAGGACCAAAATTTCTATGAGCGCGGAATCATGAAACTGTAAGAAAGACGGCAAAGAGTCGTTGAAGAAAATGGAAAACATATAATGATTTAAGTTCATTTTTTGTATAAAAAAATTAGTTTATTTCACCGTACAAAACCGAAATTACTTTCTTGCCAACCTCCCTGAAACTATACACTCTTTCATTGGAGAGGAAGCTTTGATTGCGAACGATAGAGTTCTTATCAGCCAAGGTGCCGGGAACTACAACACATGCCAGAAGAACTTGAATTAGTATCAGAAGCGATTGGACTTACTCTCAACTGATGAGCTTTGCGCAGTAGCATTATCGTAACCGATGAGGTTAATCCGAGGTGCGATTATTGTTAGGAGGCGTGAAGAGTGAATTCCGTGATCGGATCATATTGGTTAAAGACGTGCACCCCCCTCCTCGTGGGTTTCTAGCGGGCAACGATTAGCAGGCGATAAGTCGTGGACATGACTTCGTTTCTGATAGAATTTTATTGCCATAGGTACTGATTTCGATTTCGGGTAGCTCTGATCGCTACGCACTTCTCGCTGTTTTGTCGAATGGACAATTTTGTTTTTCGCTTTTATGGGATGTATTTTTATTTGAGACCATTGTTAAAGGACTGTTAGTTTTAAGGAAAGAATATTTATGTTTTTAGGAAAGCAAAGACATTGCGTCGAGTTCATTTTAATTTAAAATTTTTATAGAATTAAATGTTTTGTTAGAAAATTTATTTTGTTGCAAAAAAGGAGGATTTTTGGTACCTCTTGGGTTCGCCCGAACACAGAAGGGCCATCTCCTCAGCGTGACTTTGCTTTCTATGTTAGTTGTAAAAGAAAGAAATAAAGAGAATGAAATAAAAAAAAAGGAAGATAAAAAAAAGAAGGGTTTTTGCTCGATAGACAAAGGTCGCGGGGGCACCGTCGTTTCTCCTTCAGAGGGCGGCGCTGGATGAGGGTGGTGGGTACCCCCCTTCTTCCTTTTTATTTTTTTTTTACTCTCAACTGAAGTAAGACAAAAATTATGATAACAGATGATACTGAAGTAAACCTAAGTAAAGAAAATCAAACTGCCAAAAAAAAAATAAAAGAGTTAGTATGAAGAAGATAATGTTGTTCTATAGAATGGAAACCGTTGCGCTCACTGTTAAATCAGAAAATAATATAAATAATAGCTCAGTTGAAGGTATTGGACATATTGCTCATCAGGATATGCCAGATGAACAAGACGAATAATTCAGTGGAACCACAAATACTGGAAAGAGGCCTTAATAGACAATAAAGCATTGGCTAGAAAACATAATGAAAAAATTATGCAGAAAGCAAGAAGATCTATTTCCAATAATGAATGGTGAATAGCTGCTAGAAAAAAAAGAACAAATTTTAAAATTGGAAAATTTGAAACCTTTCAATTACTTATCGACTTTTAATTTACTCAGAAAATATATCTCCAGCTAAATACCATCGTAGATCGTACGGTTTTTTTCGTCATGATGTACTAAGTTAACAATATAAGTCTGGGTCTTCGGTACTGTATGCACAGAAAAGAAATAATTTTTTTAATTAATATAGCACGTTTTTACGAAAGGCACTAAAAAAGTTTTTGTCCTAACAATTACACCAACAACTCACTTTTTGCTGATAATTTCATTTTTTACATTTCTTAACTTCAGCATATTTGCAACACTTGTTTTGCATGTTATTCAATCTGAAAAAGAGCAATATCCTTTTTTTGAGCTGTTTTTTCAAAATTCTGAATAATAGGAAGTCAGTCGAACCATACGGCGGATAGTCTTGTTCAAACTTGGCCTTTTTTGTGATCTGAAGCATAACAGCATAAAAAAAACGGAAAATTGTTGTAACACACACCAGGACATTTTTGGTGAATAACCATACGAAATTTTATTACAGTATTACAGTAGGTAATTAGTGTTATTGAAGTAATCTTCGGTATGTGTTGAAAATAATTGCTACTAGCCCCAAAGATGAAAATTGTAAGCGGACCTTTTGTAAAAGCGGAGAATCCCTATGGATTCTACCGACTGTGATTTTGTCTTTGGATCCCAGTAATATACCCAAGTCTTGTCACTTGTAATTATATTAACGAAAAAGTCATAGTCTGCATCCACAGATTCCAAATGATTTTGTGAAATTTTCTGCTTAAGCTTCTTGGAACTAAATTTCCTTTGAGATGTTATTCATGCCTGGTTTATCGTTTGAAATTGTCGAAATGGGTATTCAGGTATATTTTACTTAAGCAATAATAAAGACGTTTAAACAGCTGTTTTTACTACTTTACTAAAATCAAGTTTGGTTGCGTCTAAAGATCTTCCAGTTGTTAGGTCTTCGAAACTGCTTTGAATAATATTTTATTTAAAATATGATGGAAACTCGTGCCCATACACAACAATCATTCATCCGTTGCACCAACTGAAATATTAAAGATCCAAGATGAATTCGGTGAGGTAGATGCACAGGCTCTTTTAGTTTCACTACAGTCACTTTATCGTCTCATGTAGGTTAGGTTCATAGTTTTGATAGTACCTGCAGGTATGGTATGGATTTATTTTTGTACTCTATAGTTCTTCAGCAATATAATTTAATTAAAGTTGATTTGAACTAACCTGGACATGCATGTTACTACTCGCCTTAAAAATTTGTCTAGTTGCCATGCTCATAGGTTGGTTGAGAATTAGCATTGCAAAATTATTGTTATTAAATGGAGATCAGGGAGTTAATAAATTTTGGGTTAAAATTATTAATACTTCTATTCACGGTATTCGTACATAAAGAATTTGTTTGACTGGGTATATTACTTTGGATGTATTTAACTACTTCTAGCATTACATGCTGAATATTGTGTTAAGGTTTATTTGTGGTCACATACAGCAAAAAGTTGTTCCCAATTATTCTTGAAAACCAAATAGAAACGTTTTAATGCTTAATTCTAATACAAAGTATATTTTAAGTCTGCGGTATTGACTTTTTTATATACGAAAATACACAAGAGATTTAGTATTTCTAGACATCTATTATAGAAACTTTGTGGTTATACATTAAGTGATTGTTTTAATATTACTAAATTTCTAGTTAGACAAGACAGTTTTCCGTTAATTCTGCTCAAGTTATAATATTTTGAACGTTAATAACTAATTTGGTGAAAGTTTGTCCATTATTATCGATCAATGTTTGGCATATTCCTTAATAACGATTAAACTCATCCTTAGTTTGGATCCAATTGAAACAGTCAGGCTTGAATTGACTGACCATACTTTGTTTGTTCATAAATTTATAGCAAAATCGGTATTATTTTTTAACTTTCACTTGTAATGTTTTCTTGTAATTTAATGGATGATAAAGATTGTAATCTCAATTATATTGCTTTCGCATAATGCCTTCGAGAGGCACATTTAGCAATTTTTTTTCTATAGGATAAAGAATCTATCAAAATAATTAATTCTAGACATACTTCTGATTAAGTTTAATGAGAAGAGTCAGAGAGTTTGGTTGTTTACTATGATTTGGTTTTTTGAGCGACGTATAAAAGCAGAAGGTTCTACATTCGACCACTATATATGTTTTTTTTAATGTACGTATGTCGATTACTTTGGAATTGTGGTATTGATTGCTGCGGTGGATCTGTATTATTTTGACAAAAGATAGTTTGGTAAAATCCCAGATGGCGCTCATAATACTATTTACAAAAAAACTGTTTTTGTCTCATTTTCCCCAAAACTGAAATGGAGGAAATTATTTTAAAAAAATTTAATATAGCGGATCCACTATGGTGGATTCAAAATTATACATCTTTTGATTTTGTCCAAAATTAGTATAAAAAGGTTTTTGAGTGTTTAAATTATTTTCAAAAAATAAAATATGGCGGACCAAAAATTAAACTCTCTAGATTTTTTTCAACATATGTAACTGGGTGGTTTCGGAGAGCGTAAATTATTTTAAAAAAGTTAATACGGCAGACGCAAATACCGATCTAAAAATTTAATATTTTCAGATTATTTCCAAAATTGGTATTGGGGTTTTTAAAGGTGTATTGTACATTAAAATTAGATTAGGATTTTAAATGATTTTTTTTAATTGAATATGGCAGATCCAATATGATGGATTAAAAATTTTTCATTATTTACATTTTTGCAAAATTGGTATTAGGTGATTTTCGAAATCGTAGGTTACGAATCTAAAGTTAATTTAGTATGGCCGATACAATATGGGCGACTAAATATTTTACATTTTTCCGATTTTGTTCAGATTATTCTTGGGACCTAGATTACGGATCTTAAATTAATTACCTCAAACCCAATATGAAAGATGTCAGAGTAAAAATTTACCTGTCTCAAATTCTTCAAATAAAGGTTTTGGGGGTTTTAGGGGACCTAGGTTACGAACTTGCTATAGTAGACTAAATATTTGTTTGGTACAATATCATTCAAAAATGGTATTTGGGGAATTCTCAGAATCAAAGAATTTTTTGTTGTTCAATTTAGTGTGGTCTTCAACAATGGGTACTTTTATGCGACCTTAAAAACTCAACCCAATTCAAAACTAAATATCGAAAAATAAAAATTTATAAAAGGAATTGAACCGATTTCCATACATAACAATATAAATTTTTATATAAAATATAAATTTTTCAAGTCGGTGCCAAATTATTATCAAATGAAACAAATAATTTCTAACATGAATGCAATTATAAATAAATTATTTCTCGATCTTTTTATGAGAATCGCATTTTGCCAGATATGAATTTGGCGCCGACTTGAAAAATTTCAATTTCGTGTAAACATTTTATTGATTGTCGAAAAGTCACCTTATAGAATGCTCTACTTCCTGAATTTTAGCGGGTAAATTTAAAACTGGTATTTGGGGAATTCTCAGAATCAAAGAATATTTTGTTATTCAATTTAGTGTGGTCTTCAACAATGGGTACTTTTATGCGACCTTAAAAACTCAACCCAATTCAATAATAAATATCGAAAAATAAAAATTTATAAAAAGAATTGAACCGACTTCCAAACATAACAATATAAATTTTTATATAAAATATAAATTTTTCAAGTCGGCACTAAATTATTACCAAATGAAACAAATAATTTCTAACATGAATGCAATTATAAATAAATTATTTTTCAATCTTTTTATGTGAATCACATTTTGCCAGATATGAATTTGGCACCGACTTCAAAAATTTCAATTTCATGTAAACATTTTATTGATTGTCGAAAAGTCACCTTATAGAATGCTCTACTTCCTGAATTTTAGCGGGTAAATTTAAAACTGGTATTTGGGGAATTCTCAGAATCAAAGAATATTTTGTTATTCAATTTAGTGTGGTCTTCAACAATGGGTACTTTTATGCGACCTTAAAAACTCAACCCAATTCAATAATAAATATCGAAAAATAAAAATTTATAAAAAGAATTGATCCGACTTCCAAACAACAATATAAATTTTTATATAAAATATAAATTTTTCAAGTCGGCACTAAATTATTACCAAATGAAACAAATAATTTCTAACATGAATGCAATTATAAATAAATTATTTCTCAATCTTTTTATGTGAATCACATTTTGCCAGATATGAATTTGGCACCGACTTCAAAAATTTCAATTTCATGTAAACATTTTATCGATTGTCGAAAAGTCACCTTATAGAATGCTTTACTTCCTGAATTTTAGTGGATAAATTTAGCAAATCGCTTATAGAGAGAACCAGAATGCAACATACAAGTAATAATAAGTTGTTTCTTAAGAATTCTAAATTTGAACCGTTTTATTCTTTTAGTTACTGTTAACTGTTAACGTTTTTCATTTTGCGATAGAAATTTTAAATACACAGTTCTTTTCTACGAATTTCAATAAATCTATTAATACAAATAATAAATTATTGTTTCTTGATCGATCGTATGGAGAAAAGGTATCTTTCTTGAAAGACGGAAAATTCTCCACTTTGAATCGTAACCAGTACTTTTAACTCTATATTTTTAAGTACACAGATATTTTCTGTGAATTTCAATATATCTCCCTTGGTATGGTCATGGAGGAAGTCGAGACTCTTCAAGAGAGACAATGTTTTGAAAATTAACGACCTCAAGAAGGGAAGACATTTTTTAAATGTATTCAGAGAACGTCAAAAATTCATTACCCTGAACTAGCACTTTACTGGTATTTGCAATATCTCTAATTTATTATAGACAGATTTAATTAATTATATTTTTTATTGCGTTCATAATGTAAGTCTCTAATAGAATTAAAGCCAACGACATAAAATTTAAAGAAAAGGAAATTTATGTGGTTAATAAAGCTTAGGTTTTTATTTCCTGGTCATGAAAACTACGAATCAAATATATATAAATTCAATTCACGAACTTAAGTAAATCTATAATATATTGCTCATAAAAAAATTGTTGACAAATAAAATATTTTAATAAAATTTAATCATCTTTTGTTAGTAAAGAAAGTATTTTATATATCCAAAGAAAAGAATTTGATCATACTTATTAAAAAGCTATAATATGGAAAATAATGGAACTATTTTTATACGAATATCAATGTAAGTCCAGAAAAACTTGTAAATATATATATATATATATATATATATATATATATATATATATATATATATATATATATATATATATATATATATATATATGTTCCGGCTGGAACTTCCCTAACCCTTTTCAAACATTGTACATTGAAATATTACAAAAAATATTGCGTTTGAAGACCCTGCTATTATAGATATTAATTAAAAATTAATCCTACCTTAATTTGAACTCTCACAACATCAAAATGAAATAAAACGGAGACAGAAAGTTAACTTTTTCGATAGTTTTTATTTTTTTCATTTCTATCATCTCATAGAGTGAGATCTAAAAAGTTAATTTTATTATGTTGTCCTATTTCAATGGTGAATTGTAATCTGTTATTGTAGCTATTAAATAGATTAAGTATGTTTTTGTATTCGGCTTTAGGCACTGCAGTTATGCAGTCGTCGACATGTCTATAAAAAAATTGAATAGAAAAGTAGATATGTCGACTACTGCATAACTGCAATGCCTAAAACCGAATACAATAATATACTTAATCTTTTTAATAGCTACAATAACAGACTACAATTCACCATCGAAATAGAACAACACAATAAAATTAACTTTCTAGACCTCACTTTGCACAATACTAAAAACAAAATTAGAACGGAATGGTAGACAAAGGAAACTTGGTCTTTAGGGTATATACATTATGACTCCATGCATCCATTATCCCAAAAAAAAAGCCGTGATACTTGTCTTGCCGATCGTTCAATTGAATTAACCGATCCTAAGTTTCGATTAAATGCAATTAAAAAAGCAAAGGGAGCCCTACTAAAAAACAATTACCCAAACAACCTTATGGAGTCAATATTTAAAAAGAGAATAAACAGAATTTATAATAAATGTAGTAATTTTATAAAAAGAAACAAAAATAATATCCAAAAATATCTGACGCTTCCATACATCTCAAAGCTTTCGCATAACATACAAAACATATTTAAAAAGGAAAATATTACTATATGTCACATAGCTCATAACTTATTGAAAAATAATTTTTCCAAATTAAAAGCAAAAATTACAAATGACAAGAGAATAATGTCGTATATTAAATTCCTTGCATCTGATTCGGTGTATATAGGACAAAAAATTAGAGCTAATGGACATAAATTTGACAAAAAAAATTAAAGAGCCTTAACTAACCACATAACGGAAACTACTCTTATATTTAGCTTTGAAAAAAACAAAATTTTAAAAACCGAAAATCATAATAAAAAACTAGAATTCTATGAGATGATAGAAATCCAAAAATAAATAAATAAATAAAAACGCTATAAACTCAAAAACTGATACGAGACACTTAAGTAAAATATATAATAATTTATTTAAATAGAAACTATCCACATGTTTTAGCAAACAGCCACCCTTTGGTCACCTTAAAGTATATTATCGTTATCTATTAATACAGAGAAGTAAAATACCTTCCGGCATACAAGTTCAGTACAATTTATAATTTTAAAATGTTTGTTCTATCTCCGTTTTGTTATTTTGATGTTGTGAGTTCAAATTAAGGTAGAATTAATTTTTAATTAACATCTATAATAGCAGCGCAATATTTTTGCAATATTTGAATGTAAAATGTTTGAAAAAGGCTAGGGAAGTTCCAGCCGAAACACATATATACTTATATATACATATATATATATATATATATATATATATATATATATATATATATATATATAAAGTAAAAATCTAGTACAGACGAAACATGTAGCTCTGCCGTATCACTCTGGCGGGAACGGTGTTTTGACTTTCTTCTCGGTATGGTGGTACAGGTAGGCCATCATCTCCATGGTGGTGGAATAGGATAAATTGTGTTTTATCGCAATTTATTCAAACTGTGCAACCTCTAACACGCAAAGGATATGAAGGAACGAAGTCTTCATTTGTTGTTCGCAATTTACTTCATTTATACAAGGAGTGGCATATAGCTGTACGTTTGCTGAATATGATTTCAGCACTACAACGGCATAATGTGGATATACCCACTGCCACTGCATCTCACACAGAGGAATCCGTGAAATCCGCATAAACATATATAGGTCATCCGGCGGGAGGTCGGCGAAGCCGTGTTTCAGTGATGCATGCTTCCTTTCGATCTGTCATTTGCACAGACAGGTGCATGTCGGTACCCTGATGAGTTTAGTAGAGACGAAACATGTACCTCTACCGTATCACTCTGGCGGGGAGGATAAGTTTTGACTTTCCTCTCGGTATGGATATGGTGGAATGAGTTGCATATAGTTGTACGTTTGCTGAATGTGATTTCTGCACTACAACGGCATAATGTGGAAATAACCACAACTGTAATGTTATACCGAAATCCGTTCAGGTCCGGAGTAATGTTTATTTTTAATGCTAATTTTAATTTTGTTACATTCGTACAATTCTCAGCTTCCTAAGGAGAGAAGCTCCCTAGTAAGCTATGCGCAATGTGTTCTTTGACACTCCTAATTCCAGGAGCTCCTCTCTACGATTCAATAATTGCTTTCCAACAAGAATTTTAATTCCCTTTTAACAACGGCAATCAGGAAAGATAGAATTGGTTAGGGTCCATATGATTCAATTATGAACCCTATCTTTGCCAGACGGTCTGCCTTCTCATTTCCGTGTATACCCAAGTGAACCGGGACCTTCACAATTCTCATTGTGCAGTCGTTCCCTGTGAGACTGCAATCAAACACTAATCATGAAATTACGACACTGGACTTCAATGCCATTTTCGCAGCCCTACGACCTAAGCATATATTTATTATCCTATTCCTGTATATGCTTCTCTTACAGAGATGGCGACACTGTAGAACAGCATAAATTTTCGCTGTAGAACTCTCTCACTTTCGTGCTTCTGCTGAAAACTCCGGACCCAGCTTTTTCTTCTTATCGAGATCAGCCTGTAAATTACTTGACTCAATTTCTCCGAGGATTTTGCTCCCCCTCCCAATTCTCTGTATTTGGCAAAAGTATCTCAAGAGAGTGGAAGGGTTTCAAAAGCGGAACTATTTAATTTGTTAATATGGGGAGAGATCTCTCCATCACGCTTTTCCAGACACCTGAATAACTGCACCCGTTCCAGTTCAAAGATTCTCTAAGCAGCTGAGACGATAAACAGTCTTAAGAGCCTCGTTCTCTATGTTTTAGTGGAGAGAAGTAAAAATATTTTAAAGTAATGGAATAATCCAAATCATTTGTTTCTATACAACTACCTCCAAAATTAGAACATAAATGCTTCTCGTCAATGACTAGAACTTCGGCATAATATGGATCTTCTAAAGCAGAGGTATCCAAACTTTTTAGCCTAAGGGCCACACTGACTTTTCCACTAAGTTCCTAGGTCCAAAACCAAGTTAACTCATCATATCAACATACTGTACGCGATAATTTTCGTATCTCAATTGGTACTTAATTTCTCTATCTGTAACAGTTTGAATTATTCTGCCAACTTTTAATGGATGATCTTGGCGTGTCTCTCCTTGATGAGAAATCAGCGATATTGATTTGTTTGCTTCGCATATTGTCAGGAACGTTCTGACTCTTTTTTGCAGACTTTCTATGTCAGTCTTGCTCCATTTCACAATTCCAAAGAGTAAATGAGTGCAGAACAAGCATAGGTATTGAATGTCTTAAACAGGTTTTTACTGTTTAGGTGGGTTCGCAGTACCTGCCTCACCCGTCTTAGGAACTTGGTTAATTAGTTCTTCATAGTTTGTTGATAAATTTTTCTGCCTGTTTCATTCCTAACTACTTATAGATCTGTTCTGCCTCCATCGTCGCAATAATTTGACCATTCTGCATCTCAGATTCTCCCAATTGTATATTTCCTCTAGTTGTGTTTAAAATGCGGCATTTATCAAGGCCAAATACAATTTTGAGCATTTGTTTCAGTTGATTCTTGGTGTCAGCCATCAATTTAAGATCATCCTTATACAGAAGATGATTTAGTCTTATCACGTCTTTACAATTGTTCCTAGTAGTGAAGCTGCAACTGGCTTGAACGGCGTGATAGTGACAAGGTAGAACCATAATGAGGTCAGTGAAACTCTCTGAAATATTCTTCTTCGTACTAGGTTTGAGTCAATCTCGAGTTGTCGGTATTTGCATTCATTTCCTAATTTTCCAAGTTAACATAAGGTGTTCCAAGAAAAAAACAATATGTATATTGACTCAATATATTCCAAGAATAGCAGCCAGCCAGCCATGTGGTCCAGTCCACGTAGATGCAAATAGGTTATTTCGCCTGATATAGCCCTAAGTACAGATGACTGAATCGATAATAACTTATTTCTTGCAATCCATTGTGCCTTTGAAAATCTTTTTTGCTGAATTGCAATAATGTTATTTTGCTCACAATAACATTTTTGTGGATGAAGCAAAATATCTTTTATCAGAACAGTCAGTCGTAGGTATATAATCCAAAACATTTTAAGTTAGAAATTCTGGACATGATCAAGACTAGAGGCTTTCCAATTTTAAAGTCATTTAATGATGATAGTGATTTCCTCGATGGTAAGGGACTTGAATTATATCTGACTGTTATTTTGACAGACTTGATATTCTTCATGGATACAGCTAGCATTGATGCTGTAAAAAGTAATTGTAACTGGTTGACTTCTCCAGAAATCTTCTACTTGTTCTTTATTCGGATTTATAGTACCTGCCATTTTTAATAAAGAGTTTAACTACCGGTAGTTGTCTCGGTTTGGTTGGTTGAACTCGATTCAAGATTTCTTTTACCCGCCTCTTCAATTTTCTTGTTTTAATACCTCTAATATACTCCGTCAGTTGTCTCATGTCTTTCCGACAATTTTCGATCTTTTTGTTAGGTCTTTTCTCCCATTAACTTCCATGGTTCTTGTGGCTGTTATTAAAAATTCAATATGTAAATAATATCTAACAATATTAACCGACAAAAATAGGTTTTCAAATTTTCTTTTTGTTGATATTAATTATAAACTTCGCATTTGTAGTTTTTTTAACAATTTAAAACACTCAACTAAGTCACGACAAGCAAAAATAACTGAAAGCAAAATTAAAGAAAAATACTTTTGTTTCTAGAACATTATATTAATCTCTCCGCCACCGACCATAAACACGTTTAAACAAATTTATTGTTGTCTAAATATACTAGTACAGTCAAATATTTAAGTTAAAAATAATATATTAGAAGGAAAACAAACAACTTTTTTTCAATTGAAAAAGGTGATAAGATCAGCATAAGACAGAGATAGTTTTTAACAGTATATAATATTGACTACTGGTATATAAAAGCAGTAGTGAAGACCAGTAAAACTAAATATATGCAAATATGCAGACAGGTATAACAGATATATGAAGTAATATCAACATATTCAGTGCCAATTTACATGTAAATTTGCATAATATATACAATATGTATATATGCGTGCACATTGTTGATTTTACATTAATTTCGAACTGAATGTTGTTTTAGCTTTCATTAGTTAATTTTTACAAAATTTGATAGCTAACAACCTTTTTTTACCATGTTGTAAACAGTCCATTGATTAATAAGAAGAAAGTTGATAGTTTAATTAAAATTTAAAATTATACAAAATTAAGAAAGGGACAAACTAAAAAACAGATTGAAACTATTACCAAAATATGCAAATTAATTTTTAAAAAATAAGATTTAAATTGCAGCAGAAATTAAAAAGGTAGTTTTATAAAAAAAAATTATTATAGATACAGTTTACAATTTCAAGGAAAATAGGTTATTTAAGATTTAATAATATTTAATTAGATGCAAGACTAGTAACCAAAATTAAAAAGCTAAGTATTTAAGAAAACATGTAACCTTACAATTTCGAAAATATTGAGCAGAAAAAAATAATAACTTCTTTGTTGCCTCTGTCAGATTAGATGCACTAAGGCAGTTCCTGCGTTTTTCAAGACATTATGGTTTTGATTTTTTGGAGTAGACTGCCTGTTGAATTATTACAGTTTTATCAACCAAAACGTGTTTTTAACAAAAGAAATCTTAATCTGTAGATCGAACGCACAACGCGCTTAGTCGTTTTCTTAATTAATACGCAAAAAAAATTAGCCCTTTTATATATATATATATATATATATATATATATATATATATATATATATATATATATACATACATATATATATATATATATATATATATATATATATATATATATATATATATATATAAACTAACGTTTGTCCCCTTAAAATGCTTATATATATATATATATTAAGAAATGACAAAGACCGTTGATAAATATTACCCATTACCCTCATGCTAAAAAGTGCGGAGAACTCCAAAGAACATGGAAAAACTCCGAGTCCGAAAAATTACGACGGCGCTGTTTTGTCCTAGTGTGGGACTTATCAGGCCATTGCATTCGGTACAAACCATCATCTCGCATCTGTGTTCCATAAACAGATTTCACGGTTGAAAAATAGTTAATAAGACACATTGGCGACATTTCGATGGCTGACTCAATAACATAAGAATAACACAATTGAACAATGTTGTATAAAACCGCCATGTGGTGGCGCGACGGTAAATTAAAAAAGAAATATATCAAAACTCGACACACGAAACTTACTACTCTAAGGATAGAGATCGCATTATCCGGCATTGGCAACCAAACCAACTATGAATTCCCCAGTTTAAATAAAGTTTCTCACCAATGATCTCTCTAAGAGAGTTATTGTGTGTTTTTTAAGCCAACAAATATAAAAGCATGCACCTGTTTACACAAAGGACATATCGGAAGGACGTATGCAATACTGAACGCGGCTTCGTCGACCTCCTGCCGGATGGCGTATATATGTTCATGCGGCTTTCACGAATTCCTCCGTGTGAGATGCATTAGCAGAGGTTATATCCACATTATGCTGTTGTAGTGCTGAAATCACATTCAGCAAACTTACAATTATATGCAGCTCAGTCTTTAAATGAAGTAAAATGCGAACAGTGAATGCAAACTTCGCTTCATCATATTCTTTCCATGTTAGAGGTTACACAGTTTGAATAAATTGCTAAAAAACACAATTCATCGTATTCCACCACCACCGAGATGGTGGCCTACCTGGACCACCACACCGAGAAGAAAGTTAACAAACTTACCCCCTCCGCTACAGTGATACGGCAGAGGTACATGTTTCGTCTCTCACTAGACTCATCAAGGTACCATCATGCACCTATCTGTGCAAAGGACAGATCAAAAGGAAGCATGCATCACTGAAACGCGGCTTCGCCGACCTCCTACCGGATGGCGTATATATGTTTATGCGGCTTTCACGGATTCCTCCGTGTGAGATGCAATAGCAGTGGTTATATCCACATTATGCTGTTGTAGTGCTGAAATTCAGCAAACGTACAACTATATGCAATTCCGTGTGTGAATGAAGTAAAATGCGAACAGTGAATGTAAACTTCGCTCCATCATATCCTTTCCATGTTAGAGGTTGCACAGTTTCAATAAATTACTAAAAAACACAATTCATCCTGTTCCACCACCATCGAGATGGTGGCATACCTGGACTATCACACCGATAAGAAAGTTAACAAACTTACTCCCTCCGTAACAGTGATACGGCAGAGGTACATGTTTCGTCTCTCATTAGACTCATCAGGGGACCGACATGCACCTGTCTGTACAAAGGACAAATCGGAAGGAAGCATGCATCACTGAAACGCGTTTCAGTGATGTAGGTTGGCTAGTGCCCTTCTATGAACGAGAAGACCGGAACATTCGGGAATGGAATTCATCCTTACAATGTTATACGGACGAGTAATAGGTACCAGAGGGAATCGACATGATTCCGGGGAAATTCAAATTTGGCTTTTGAGAAATAATAATCTTCAGTTGCGATTTGAAATGCGTTGGAGGCGGTTTTGAGAACAGTCAGAAAATTACATGAAGCCTATATTTAGTGTTTGAGAAGGTTCTTATTTTTAACTTTTAATTTATCTAGAGAAAGTTAAAGGGAAATCCTGTTTTATTTCACTTGGGAAAAGGGCGATTATAGTACTGTTGGTTTAAGCAGTTTAAATTGATGTTTTTCGTGTTTTATTATTTTCTTAATTAATATTTTAGCAAGCTATTTAAACGTATCATTTTCAAAATTGGGTTTGTCAAATTTTTAATAAGAGAACGGCCAACAAGAGCAATTATTTTGGTTATTTTGGAATTGTTAATCAATATTAATTATAAGTTTCTTCCATGTGGTTTTCTGTAATAATGATCTGGAGAGAGCCTTCATGTTAATAATTACTATTTCTGCATCATATCTCGTATTGGGCAAGGCACAGGTATATCTAAGAAGAAAAAATCGGTGATCAACTTCCCAAATATACCATCTGTCATGAGGCCTGTGCCTCATAGTGACAAACTTCCTATTTTAGAACCCTCAGAAACATTCACTTACGAATCAAATAATAACAATACCACGATTTCTCAAGAAAAAGGTATGCCATCAACATTAAGAGATTCTGATTTTACACCCAGCACGTTATACCGCCATCCGCACAAAATAAGCCAATCAAAATTAAACTATCTTGTGCGAAACTAAGAATTTCCAAAAAGTAAATCAGAGGTACTACGATCAAGATTGCAGCAGGGGAACTTATTAGAAAACGATATTTCAGTATATGTTTTTCGTTAACGCCATAAGAGCCTTGCACCATTTCTTAACATGGAAAAGAACTTGGTTTTCTGCAATAACATTAGCGGTTTATTGGCGGATTTAAATATAAACTACAAGCTGGAGGAATGGAAATTGTTTATAGACAGTTCAACATTGATTATACGACCGTATGAAGTACCTATTGACAAGTATAAAATACGATAAGCACTTAAAGTTGATTGCACTTTTACTTGGGTTGCAGCTAGACTACACCAAGTTTTGCTGTTTTTTGTGTGAATGAAACAGTCGGCCAAAGGCACTTGAGTACAAGAGAAAGGACTGGTCCTTTTAACAATCATTAAAGCCAGGTGAAAATAATGTACAGTATATTCCATTGATAGACCCCAAAAAAAAAGATTTTATTACCATCACTGAATATCAAATTGGGCCTAATGAAAAACTTTGTTAAGGAACTGAATGCACATGAGCCAGCTTTTCAGTACCTTCGTCGGAAATTCCCAAAACTAAGTGAAGCAAAAATTAAAGAAGTTATTTTTGTTGGGCCACAGATTTAAAATATTCTGAAAGACAAATATTTTGAAAGCTCTCTATCGGATATTGAAAAAAATGCTTGGAATGACTTTAGCCTCGTCGTTACTAATTTCCTCGGAAATTAAAAAGCTGGCAATTACGTTACTCTTGTTGAAAACATGCTGTCATCGTATTAAAAAATGGGTTACAATATGTTTCTAAAGATCCATTTCCTACACTTACATCTGTACCTTTTTCCGGACAATTGCGGAGCTGCAAGTGATGAGGAGGGCGATCCCTTCCAGCAGGATATATCAACAATGGGGAAAAGGTAGCAGGGAAAGTGGAATGTTTCCATGCTTGCCGATTACTGTTGTATTCTTGTTAGAGATGCTCCAGAAACAATTCACCAAAGAAAAGCAAAAAAACAGGATATTTAATGTCTCTACAAGTGTAAAAGTAACTATTTTTTATTATTTTGATAAAAATAAAGTGAAAAAGACTTGTTCTTGAAAATTGCAACTAAGTTTTTAATTTCATTGTCATTTTTGAATTCGGCACCCCAACTTTAACAAAAAATCTCCGTACAAGACACAACAAATAAACTAAAATTTGTTGCGTAGTGTTATTACTTAACCGTTAAACATATGTTTCCTCCAAGAACAAGCTTAAACTTCTATATAATCAGCAACCTGTAAATATTCACATAACACCGCATTTCACGTAAATTGCTAAGCACTAGTTCTTTCTGCGGTTTTGCGTGAAATGTAATTAACTACAATAATTTATTTGCGAATCTACCTATTTGTTGTTTATTTTGCTTGGGTTTGTGTCATGTTGCGCCATCTTGTTCATTTCACCTGTTTTTACATTGAAAGTAATTCCTGTTTTTTGGTTTATTGATATCCTAATTTAGCAATATATAAGATAATATTTATTTAGCGAAACTATGTCGATTTATTTCATGTTTACGAGTATAAAACCAAGAATGAACTATTTGACTGAGAGCCAGTTAGAAAATTTAAAAAAAGGTGATATACTGGATGAAGATAAAAAGAAGCAGGTGCTAAAGAAATGCTGCTATAAAATGACGACTACACTTGATTGAAGGTTAAAGTTATTTATTTTAATTGGACCTTGAATGAACGTCTAGACTGTACTTAACAATGGAATTTAGACATAATATGACCTACTGTAAGTTATTTTACCAAATAAATAATGCTAAAGCTAAGCAATCACTAAAACGTTGCAAATGAAACTTGTTATCATTGCCGATTTCTAAAATTTTGGTTCCACATTTTTAAATGTCGCAAAACAAAAAAAAATACTTGTTAAAAGTGTTATTTCCACTTAAATATCCTTAATTAAAATATAAGATTATATGGCTCTAAATGTCAGTGTCGCGAGAATTGCGATATTGTGGATATGACAGGAACTTAGTAAAGGAGGGGGTTGGTATATATGTAAAGGATAATATTGACAGTTTAATTTTGGTTCAGATATGGATGGATTTCACTGAATGCATGTAGCACAAAATTAAATTACTCAATAACTTAATGATAATAAGTAATATATATCAACCGTCTAGTCCAAATATTTTCCAATTTTTAAAGTACTTAGAAAAAAACCTTTTCTTTTTGCGAACCCCTTCTAAAAATCGAATAAAACTGGTGAACCCTCTTTGTAGTCATTAGAAGCAGTCAAATTGAGTTATTAAAATTTATTTTCCATATTGAATAACAGTTGATAACGAAAAACAAAAACAATCGCATAATATTTACAGACAAGCATTACTAAATCCAAAAGTTATAATAGCTACTGCTCCAGATACCTTACGCTTCTGGCAGGCCTCGTTTTTATTTTTCCGTAGTAAAGCCGACCAAAATAAGAATAAATTGAAATTGGCAGTTCGCGAACTTTCATGTGTGCTAGCGATGTTGTCAGATGCCATTATTTTATACCTAGGTCGCCAGATATTACACCTTTACACTTTTTCCTCTGGAGGCGTTCGAAAACATCAGTATGGAAGAAAAGATCATATAACTAATTACCTGGGAGGCAATCTATCCGATAAATTATTCTCCTTGTCATCAGGAACTCTATTAGCGTTTCGAACATTCATTTGTAAGAAAGAGGGCGTGTGGAGACCTAAATGATTTTCGATCCGCTAAAACCGTTTTATTTGTTGTAAACTTATTCAAAATAGTGGTTTTTAACAATCTTTTAAATCTCATTTTACGTCCTAGGCCTTAAAACTTGATTCTTACTCTTACATAGTTGTAATCTAGTCTAAAAGAAATTTAGAATAGTATTTAATCACACTTTTTTTAACCTCTCAGTATTGTTCTAAATTAATTATTTAAATCACAAGATTACTTTCTCAAAATCATGTTATATCTACTGTCAAGAAAATAAACGTTTAGATAAAGTTTTTATGTATTTTTAACTTTACTGAGCTATGACTTTTACTCTTTTAGACCACCCTGTATGTCTTCTATCAATTTTTTCTTTCCATCCAAGCGTATAGAATGCATACCAATAAAACTTTTTTTGCAAGAATCATATATATATATATATATATATATATATATATATATATATATATATATATATATATATATATATATATACATTTATGCGGTTTTCACGGATTCCTCCATGTGAATATAACTACTGCTGTTGCATCTCATATGCAGAATTCTCCGTATCACTGTAGCGGGGAGGGTAAGTTTTGACTTTCTTCTTCATATGATGGTACAGGTAGGCTATAATCTCGATTAGTGGTGGATTAGGATAAATTGTGTTCTGTAGTAATTTATCCAGTTTGTGCAACCTCTAACACGGTAAGGATTTAACCGAACGAAGTTTGCATCTACCGTTCGCATTTCACTTCATATACATAAAGCAATAAAATTATTTTAACATCTGAACATCCGTCGCGAAACCTTTTCAAATTCTTCCAATTCTGGCAAACTATTTCAAACGGAATAAATGCCAGGGTAAATTACAACAAACAAGTAGGACATTCATGCCAATGAATTATATTTTTCCGGATTGACTGGCGACAGGCTCCCTACGCCAGTGAAATGGCGAGGCTCAAATTGGCAACAGCGTGCAATCCTCGGTCTCAGCGAAGCTCCATTACATTACGTTCGTCCCGCTGGAGCCAGTCTTAAATCTCCTGGCTCCATAGATGTTTAGATGTTATCAAAAATTTAACATGGCGTAAGCTATCTATACCGTCAGCTATAATAATCTTTGCTAAAACTAAAGTGATAGCTTAACCTACAAAAAAAGAATTAATACAAAATGAATACAATAATATAGAACTTAAAAATATCCTTACTGGGATATTTATGCCTACTTTTGTATTAGATCAGGTTCTGCATTTAACCTCTTTCTGTACTTATCTTCTAGTGTATGTTAAAAATCCTTTCTCATATAGATATGTTGTACAACAGGGCAATAAAACTTTAGAAGCTTTCCCCGCCAAAACAGGATCTTCATTTCTTACACTGAGTCAAAAATCAATTAAAGAGTGATCTTTAAAAACAGTTTTTAGGGAACTGTCAATAAGTCAATAAGTTTTTCTTTTTCCGGTAAGTTAAAGAAGTATCCGAAGTAACATGTCCTTGAAAAGGATTACGTATCCGGTTATTCAATCCAGATATAATAGGTTTATTAGTAAATGATCCTTGAGCGTTAATTGAAGTTATTTGAGACATTCAGTAATATTCCTTTTAATATTTTCGTTAAGTTGAATTTCATTTTCTAATAAAATGGTGCTAAGAGAACCAAAATATTCATATTCGTTCACTTACAGACATTGAATCCAAAAGCTGAACTTCATTAGCATGGCTGCTATTCTATCATGCTCATTCAAAATGATGATATCTGGGCCTTGTAAAGACAGATTTAAATCATTTAATTTTTAAAAAAATGTCTAAATATGTAAATTTTTGCAGGCATAGAATATCAGATACACAAGAAGACAAATGAAATGGTTGGTCAAGAAAAAATGCTTTTACTTCAGACTTCAATTCAAACAAACAAGTCAAAACATACCAAGGCTTGTCTATAAATACGGCAACGATTCCATTCAATATTCTCATTGATCTTCTTTACCCGCACCACAGGACCAGAAAATGTTCCGGTATGATTTTGCACCATCACTGCACACAGCCAAACAAAAAGATCACTGTATTTAATTTTTTTTTCAAAATAGTTATTTGTTATACCGAAAATTGCTGCACCTGTCGTATAAGTTTTCAGTGATTTTGCAAATAATATATCTTCTTAAATCAAATTCTGAAAAATATATCTGGCACAGAAAAGCAATACTGCTGCGTTAGCTACATCGATCGACTCGTCAAGCTAAATAGAGAAATAATTCAATTTTCTTTATAAAATATACTTTCCACATCATTTGCTCAATCATTAATTCTCCGCAATACTGTGTTGTTTAGTAAGAGAACAAGGGCAATTTTCTTTGCAGCTTATTTTCCAAGCACACATTTCGTGATGTCTTTAGCACACGGTCCAATTAATTTTTCTGCCACTGTATATGCTTATCCAAATCTTGCAATTTTGTAACTCAAAATGATGTCATGTCATTTTAATATATTCATTTAAATCTGTTAAAAAAGAAAAAACACTAGATTTTTTAATACCTGCCAGTTTTCTTCTAAAATACTCAACAGGTTTATTGTTGTGATTCGGATCTCTTGTTTTAAGATGTCTACGAAGAGGAGATGGTTTTAAACTTCTGTTGGCCAGGATATCATCACAGATTACACAAAAAGATTTAGATCCTGAGTCCTCCCCAGTAAAATAGAAACCTATTTGTTATTTTCTGTCATATTTTTGTTTCTATCCTTCTCGCCAATGGCGTGGCGACTCATCGCGTTATGGATTGTTGCCTGTTGCGATGTTTAATTTAAAATTCCGCCATTACAATATTTTTTTCGCGAACTCCCTTTATAAAGCTAGCGAGCTTTAATATTTATATGGTTGATATGAACTTAAATAACACTCGGAGGTTCGAGTCTGTTTTTCTACTTTTAACATGCATTAAAATAATAAAGAAACCCATAAAATACCCCTCTTATAAATACTATAATTGATTGTTGATGTGGGTGTTGTTGATCATTTTTTAATTTATGTCAAAGTAAAAATTGAAAAAAAAAAGTTCTAATTATACATCTATAAAAATATTAATTTGAAACAATTTGAATTTGGTCTGCAATGGGCTATTTGGGTACACATCTAAAATATCTGCAACTCTATGACAAATTAAACTAATTTAAGTTAATATTCTTGGAAGTTGTGCCCAAAGAATAAATATATCTAGGTCCAAAATTCCAAAACCCTTGTTACAAAGACAAGAACTAAGAACTAAAAAACTACAGCTATTAAAAAAGAAATACAAAAATTCACCTTTCAATTTAAGCAACCCGAATAAAAAAACAATTTTTTTAATATAAATTGTGAGAAAAATAATATTAATCCAAATTCAGAAATTTTAGCATTTTATAATAATAATACTGTCAACAATATAAACAACAATCATTTTGATTTAAGTAACGAGAATGAAGATCTGCAAATTTTAGGACATTTATAGTCCAAAGCGACTAGAATCCCTAAATATCACTCTGATTTAATTCTTTTATAATTCCTCACCTTCCCACATAATTAATGAGCGCACATAAGCATCATATTTTGTGACTGCATAAAATATAGACATCTACGTTGTATAAGTATTCTACCAACGCTTTCGAAAGTACTTGAAAAATTATGGAAAAACAAATAAGTTCCCTTTTAAATAAATTCAACATTTTCCTAAGGCAGAATTTAGGTTTAGACAGGAGGAGATGACATTCTTATAGAGATGGATGAAAACACGATCAAGGAACTTGATATAATTAATCATAAAATTTTGTTTCCAAATCTCCATATCATAGATTTTAACAAAAATGCATGTTGTTTAATAGTTTTTTTATTTTTTGAGAAAACGCAAAGGATAATTTATAAAAATCGTCACTAACAATCAGAACAGCTATCTATCCCTACTGGTGTACAACAGGTAGCGTTCTAGGGCCTCTTCTTTAGAGTATCAACCAATAATTTTTCAAAGTGTATTAAGAGGTGAAATTTTTATTTTGGCGCCGACAATGCACAATTATATTTTTCATCCCTTCAAGAAAATGCTGAACAAGCTGAAAGATTATTAAATTATGTCCTGTCCTAATTTCTTAATGAATTAACAGATCACAAGCTTCTGTTCAATCCTAATAAATCATGATTTTTGCAAATAAAACTACTTTAATTTTCAATAGTTTTATAGGTATTCATTCCATACGCTTCAGCATAAATTTGGTTTGTTTAGTTAAGGAACATAAAATAAGTACAATTTACCCATTATGGCCGTTTATCATCAAAATTATAATTACTAGTACTATTTTTTTCACCATAACACTTTTTAAACGTTCATGTCTCATAAAAGCACGTGTTTATTTTTCGTTAAGTTAATTGTTTAATATGTCCACTATTTAACTCTCTGCAAAACTGGCAGCTTCTTAGCCAATTTTATACATTGAAAAATTCCTGGGGTATTTTTAATGTGGGCCCCTATCCTCGAAAATGTGATGTGAAAGGTGATGTGAATGGCGATGGGAACGGCGATGTGAACTTTTTGACAGTAAAAGTCGTATTCTTGAAAAGCCAATGTTGCCAGATATGAACGTGCTAAAACCCCAGAATTTCGAAAAATAAAATGGATGACAGATTGAATTGAGCTGTCAGACCGAAAATGTCCGTAGCATATTTTGTTGCCATTTTAGGCAAAAAGTAGTTTTGGTACTTTAAATTAATCGTCAAAAGTAAAAAAAAAAATACTGCTGTTGTTATTTTTGTGAAGTTATTGATTGCCATTACAATATTTGTACTTTGCCTGGATTAAATTTATCTTAAATTGACACTCTGGAACCGTTAAACAAAAATGCATACGAAGAGCCAAGTACTTTCAGATTCTAATATATAACGAAAAAGGGATATCAAGAAAAACAGCAATCATATATACAAAGTAATATACTGACAGTAATTGCCGAAAATCAGCACTGATAAAGCTTGAAACGGTGGAAATTATAACTCTACGTAGTATGACTAAAAGCCACCATCCCCATCCACTATGGAAACTATCAGTTATTTATTGTATGAATTCACAAAGTGTCCAGCCTCTTACTGCAAGATGTTCTGTCCTGACAAGTAAATTTGAAAGAAAACTTGAACAATGATAGTGAAACTGTTTATGACCAGGGACCGAAACCAAAGGCCAGACAGAAGACGTCCATTAAATATACTGGCGGATCTCATATTCAACTTTAAATATTTGTATTTTTTTATTTTATAAAGATTCGTAGAGACTTGAAGATCAAATGTACCATAAATAAAGTTTTCATGCTGAAGGACCGTTGGTCTGTAGGGTTCATATTTATATGTCCCGATAAATTATAATCATAATATTTATTTAATTGTAGTGTCGTACAGTGTTTAACACAGTCTAATTAAGTTAAGTGTTGTAGTTAACATAATGTAAATATAAAATTTGTTACTTATTTAAATAAAAGTTTCAGATAGCTTACAAATTGTGATTTCTCAGATTTATTATAAGTTGTGTCGTGAAAAGAATTATGTTAGATTTAACTGTTTAAAACTAAGATACTCGGCTGTTATGGACACAAGTATTTATGTTAAATCCAGAACTGGCCCTAGAAAAACATTTTTAAATAACACGCTCATACAACGAGTTATAAACCAGCTTTTTCTTATACCCCCAAAATAAAAAATCCAAAGGATTACAGAGTACATATAGGATATTTATTTACAAAATATCAATTTATTACATCTATTCTCAGAAAAAAAAACAATAATATTTTTCTGGAATCAAAAAAATAAAAAACCAAATTAGTTCAACTTTCCATGTATACTCTGTCAAACCTATAGCAATTTATTGGCTACCAAAGATTATAGATTTTTTATCAAAATTATTAACTAGTATTAATTAGTTTATCTCTGGTTTATTGGTGATTAATATTTGCCAAATACATATTTGCTTAAAATTTGAATTCTTATCATACTTCTTCGATAGAGGTAGGTTTTAAACCGTCGTTGTAAGAAATATCTTTCTTTAAAATAATATTCATATCGTTGGCTAAATTCTCAAAAGTTATTTTCCTAACACCCTGTATTAAAAAATTGTTGGAAGATAACTTCTGGATGATGTTCTAACAACATATGGATTTTCACATATTTTTCCCACTTTATTTTGTTGTTGTTTGCTTTGGAATTGAAAGATCAAAATTTGATAGATTGTTCATATTGTTATAATTTTCTCTCTTTAAAATCGCTCACTGGGTTCGCAGAATAAAACACAACACGATTCTCTAATTTAATTAAAATACTATTATAACTACTTCTTAACACAGCTATTCAAATACCACTATACAACTAACTATACAACTCTAATCCTATCCCTATTTATATACCTATGGAATATCGTATATAAATCTAGAATATAAAAGTTGAGATCTATCTAGAAATACAACGCATCAATATAATATGCCTTTTGGCACATTATGATGACTGATCACATCGGAATATTTGTATACTAGAGCGTATCCATAATTTTCTCATAGTCCTTCTTAACAATATTAAAACAAACTGCTCTCTATTCTTCACATATTTAGCAAGAGATTTTTACATAACTTTATTTTTTCTTTTCAGATCACTGTCTTCAAACCTATTTCGAGTGGAGCAACTGATTTAAAAAGAAAAATTGATGGATGGTAATTATTGACCAAGGAATCTTATTGTCTAATTTAAACAATAAATGTACTTCTTAAAAATATTAATTGTTGGTTAACCTTATGTATGTCATGTTATATATTATATCATAAAAGCTACTACCTAAAATAAAATTAGGTACGCTATAGTAATATATATCTACTATAATTTGTGGTTTAAAAAAATGACTTTAGAAAAGAATGAAACTAAAACAAACGATAAAAATATTTTGTATTTTTTGAAAAGACATCTTCAACTTGAAAAAAACCTTTAGTGTCAAATTGTGCTGATTTTAAGGAGTCCAATTCACCAAAAAGGTTTAAGCCTTTAATTCGATTTTTGTCATAAAAATTAGGCATTTGAGATGGCTAGTTCTGCTTTGTATAGGATATTTTTATTGTGTATATCACCAATTAAATCGTTATTTCAGAAAGTTACATGATAAAAAATGGCTAGTAAGGCATTAAGAAAGAGAAAAAGAGTAATTTGTTTCAAGCATAATTAGAGTGTCATATGTTTAATAACATAATAGAAAATACAAGAAAATGATTGTTCTAGTTTCCTAATACATGTCGAGTTGACTTATTGTTGCATCTGTTAATTTATAAGTAATAACGTATTGGTGAATTAAAAATTATGATCAATTTGATATTTAAACGTTAACAACAGATTGAACCATTTTTTACTACGATTTTGATCAGAGCAAACCCTAATTACATAACACGAAGTAAAGTTTGTACACTGAATCAGAATAGTCATTTCTTATAGATTTAGGGTGGCTAAATTCAGCTTCAGAATTGATAAGCTTTTAAGCGACAATTTTGATAAACTATGGATATTTTAAGGCTATCAAAGCGTCGCTCCATCCAAACTTATTATTAGTTTTGCAAAATAAATTTGTTTAAACAAATTTTTGTAAAACGCTTTTTTTTTAAATAAATGCTTCCATTGCATTTTACAAAAATAAATTCGTTCAAAGGAGTCGTTCCCGTTATTATGATATATTTTATTATATATAAAGTATTTGATAAAAAATTTTGCAATTTAATTACAGGTTGTTCTCAAAGTTACGTAATTTATTTTAACAGCTTGTACAACTCGTAAAGAGAAATCGATATACCAAAAACCATTTATATAAAAGTTGGCAAATAAAGAAATTATTCACGATTATTTAAAAATTTAAAAATTGTAATACAAACCATTTTTCATGACATTTTCAACCTCTGAATTGTAAAAGCTTTGTTTACTACTCTGAACAGATTACATCTTGTTCTACAAAAAGTGCTCTACAAAATTGTCACCATTGGTTCGGTTAACGCAAAGTCTGGTTCGCGGTATCTACGAGCGACTACAGGCATCAAAATTAAAATCCCGGTCTCCACGGATGACATCACAAGCATTTTCAATGCGCTGTTGTAGTTCATCCACAGTATTCACTTCCTCGTCGTGATAAACTAACCGTTTTAAGTAGCTCCACAGAAAAAAATCGCGGGTATTTAGATCCAGGGAACGTGCAGGCCAAGAAATGGGTCCATTTCGCCCTATCCATCTATTAAGAAACACATTATTTAAATGTTCCTGAATCTCTCGTATGACATGTGGTGGAGCTCTCATTTAAAGGAACATCTTCTAATAATTATGGCGATTGTTTTGAAGAAAGTTTAAATCATTTTCACCCGTCAGTCGATTTGAAAAAAAGTAAGGCTCAATAAGCATGTCATTTACTACGTCATCCTCAACATTTACTGAAAATGACTTGTTTTCACTGCATGCGGATTTCCTACTACTCATACATGGCTTCTGTGGAAATTATTTACTCCATTTCTTGTAAACGTGGGCTAGCCGATAGCCAAAATAAATTTCATCAAATTCTCATTTATGTTGCACTGATGTAAGGGCCAGTGACGAAATTCAACTCTTCTAAGATAATCTTCTGGTTGCAACGTTTATACCCGTTGATAATGGTACGGATAAAGTTGTTCTTGTCGTAAAGTTTTCAACACTTTATTCTGAGCAACTTCTACTTGACCTGCTATGGACCTTGTGTAGCAATGTCTATGTTTCTCCAACATAAGTGTATATTATTCTCTTAATATACTTTTGCATAAACCGCTGGACCCAAACTTAGTCTTTATAGCACTAAATTCAGGATTTATTTCGAAGGACCATCTGTTGCTTATACAGGGAAAAAAACAACTGCAGAGATTTGTTTTGCAAACGTTTAATAAAATTAACTTTAAAAACTTAACTACAGGAATTTCTTCTAAATATTATAATAGTTCTTAACAACCACTCTATTACAATCAATAAAATAAATCAAGTTTTCATAAACCCAAATTTAGGGTGAGAAAAACTCGCAAGAGAGAGAATTGCAAGAATGATAGTGCTAGTTCGTCGCGAACCGCCGTTCTAGGAAGCACGGTGATTGTTTGTTTGGCATGTTACCCCTAGATCGGGGAGAAAAAAACGTATTCTTCGCGCTTGGTCACGTAGGCCATCGTGTATGATATGTTGCCTATACTTAAATAGTATTTAAATTAAATAATTTATAAATACTTTATAAAAAATAATCAGTGGTTGCGACTGGTTTCGCAACAGACCTAGTGCTCCCTGTTGGATCGTTTTCGACAATTTCCAGCGTCACCTCCTCGTTGGGTCTTTAAATCCCCGGTCTCGCGAAGTTTTATAACTAACGCGGAGACGGATGGTTTCGTAAAGGAAATCTCTCCGCGTACAAACGACATGCTGCGGCTGGATTTTGTTGACACTCTCCGTAAATATTACATATACTAGTTCATTGTTTTCATAAACGTGTGCCATTTTTGTTGGACAAAACACCCACAAATGAAAAATAATATCACGCACTACTGTACGAATTATTTAGCACTGGTCAAATCGAAAATTGCACTCAAAACCGTGTAACAATTACACACAAAAAATAGGCATACCCAGTATCAGTAGTAAACAAGGTTTTTAAAATGCAGTGGTTGAAAATATGAAATAAAGTTTGTATTGCAGCTTTTAAATTTTTTAAATAATTGTTAATAATTTCTTTCTTTGCCAACTTTTATATAAACGATTTTTGGTAAATCGATTTCTATTTACGAGTTCTACAAGCTGTTAAAATAAATTACTCAACTTTGAGAACACCCTGTATAAACTCTTTAAAGATATACATTTATAGACTTTGTATTTGTGGAATATGGTTTTGTAAATTCTGGATATACATTCTTAATTATTTTCTAATGATGGTTTCAGGGTTTTTTAAATTGAAAAATTAAAGGTTTATAATTTTGTTTACAACAAAATAAGTGATAATATCTATAACGACTTCATTAAAAGTATTAATTTTTGTAAAATACAATGGAAACATTTATTTAAAAAATAATAAATTTTCCAAAAATTTGTTTAAACAAATTGTCTAAAATGTGGTTGTCGGACTTGAATTGTCTCTATTTTTATTTATTTTTACGACATTTCGATTAGGTTGTATCTCTAATCGTAATCAAGTATAAACTGAATGTTTTGTCTTAAGACTACGAGCTTATATAGGGACTGTGTCCATTGAAATGCAAAGTTTCGCGTCACTGTACACACCTCAATGATTTGATATTACAAAGTAGTGGTTGCCAAAGATTAGGTATCTCAACACTCGGTTTACTGAAGATTCCATTATTGTTTTTAACAAATGCACTGGCGAAGTTTCTTTTAAAAATTATACATGCTTTGATAGCCTTCAAACATCCATAGTTTATCAAAATTGACGCTTAAAAGCTTATCGGTCACGAAAAGTGAAGGTTTCCAAAACTCGAAAAATTCATGCAATTAGAAGTTTTCAAAATTGAATATCTCGAAGAAAAAAAGATATTTGTACAAACTCAATGGCATTTGAAAGGGTAGGACTTATACTTTAAAATGCTATATATAGTTTTGTGAGAAAAAAAATATCGCAATGATAAATAACCTTAAATATATACAAAAATCGCGTATTTTGCACTTTTGAGTTAGAATATTTAAAAAGCTGGATTCAAATTCAGCGACCAAAAATCTATAAGAAGTAACTATTCTTAATCAATGTACAAATTTCACGTCGTAGTGTGTTATTAAATATTATTTCAAAATTCGTTCCCGTACACAGCGTCTAAACGCGTTTAATATCCGACGGCGTTTTCCCCTCGTTATTCAAAAATTTAATCACTGAATGTTTCAGTCAACAAACCTGTTTTTAATAAGTAACGTCGCAACTATGAAATGAAACCCAGTAATGGGTAAATAATGAATAGTTAACTAACTAAATAATATTAATTGGCTAGAAAGATTGTATTAAAAACAAGCAAAAATGAACATTAAACTGAAATTTTTCTTATTGCAAAATATTATCCAAGTCAATACAAAATGATTTTCATCTTGAACGTGTCAAATTTTTTTGGCAAATATTTTTTATTGAGAATTAAGAGCGAAAAATCCACTCAGCAGATTCTTTTAGACCAATTAGTTTATTTTTCACTGTAGGAAATATAATCGAGTGTATTATATTAAACCATATAAACGATGTTATAATCGACAAAGATATCCTGCCCGTGGAGCAATTTGGCTTTCGAACAAACTGTATTCCATCAACTCTCAAAGACACTCAATTTTCTCTCCTAAACATTGAAGAGATAAAAAAAAAAACAGATAACTTAATAATACAAAATTATCAGCTATTTTTTTCCTACCAGATGGTAAATGCTATAGTTATTAGTGATTGAAAAGGGAGCAATATTCTCTATTGAATCTAAGGAAAGGGAGCCAAATTTTTCTCAAAAGAATATATTCACTTGCCGTGAAAATGAAGATTTATTGTAATATAAAATTAAGCTACTGAAGGAGAGACAATTTTATTTTCTACAAAAAAATTCCTAACCCTATGACATGTGATACTATAAACAGTTTTATATCGGTCTGACACTTACTTTTGTTACATCGCATATGTTGTCCTATTCTGTCTCACTCTTATTTTTCAAATTTCGCTCCCGTCTATAGATTCGTTTCCGCCCAAGTTTTGATTTCCGATGGTATATTTTCTGCTTCGGTTTCCACGACTCCAGCTCTCAATATTTTCTTCACTACTCTCCACCACGGTTTTCTGCGTTATATGCTCGGTTCACTACTATTACGTGCTACTGTTACTGTTCACTATTTTTTCTAACTGACTGACTTGTTTTTCAACTAACTATTAACTATTAACTTTTCCCAGAAACTTCTAACTAATAACTCTTTTAACAATTTCTGGCTTTTAACAATTTCAACAACTTGTAGCTATTAACCTTTCCAACAACTTCTATCTATTCACTGCCTCTCCTACGGAGAGTACCGCTTTTATAAGCCGGATAAGTTCGTACCATGAGCAAAATTTGTGACGTGTGAACCATTGTGAACCACATAGTAGAGAGAGCTATCGGGTACAAAATGTGTGCCGTGTGGACCACGGCGAACCGTGCGGAAGATAGCAAAATTTGTGACATGTGGACCACGGCGTTGCGTGCAAAATTCGTGCGGTGTGAACTTCGGCGAACCGTGTGGAAAATAGTAGGAGAAGTGTATTAGGGAAAAGGTGCTTTACTATATTTTATTTTATTATTTCGCAATGCGTGGTAAACTTCAACAAGAATTTTTTATTTTTGACATGTAAATCTACCTAAATAATATTTTTTGTTTTGTTTTATTTTCCTTCATTTTATTGGACTTCGGTAAAATTTTAATTTTATTTTAGGCATATATTTCAAATGCAGTTAAATGATTTTTGATTTATTTTATTGTATTTCACTTTATTAGATTTCAACAATTTCATTTTTGATTCTTATATCCTTATAGTTCATAGCCAATTAAATTTTTACCATATTACATTTTTTTTAATCTGTCTTGAAACACACGGAAACCTGAGAACCAATTTTCTTTTCATAAATTTTCTCGTTTACAAAGTCCCAGATTTTTCTGTCACCACATAACCATAGATACGTCCATCAGACGAGTACTCTGACCATTGACATAACCAAAAGCTTTAGTCGTAAATTTAGCACGGGAATAATATTCTTAAACAGATATAAAGTTTTGACACAGTTTGGTATAATGGCTTGGTGTTTGACAAGAAGCTTCTCGGTATCATCAAATGAATATACTAGAAAATATCTAGGATTAATTTTCGACGAACGACTCAACTGGATCAGTAGCATGATTGATTTACTGAAAAAGATGAAATCAAGTTCTTGCACACTATACCCTCTTATCAATAAGAACAGTAAACTTAATCTGAAAATAAAACTCTCTCTCTCTCTCTCTCTCTTTCCCACTTGGATCACCGTCAGTAAATTAAGACTAGAAAGAATTGGACACTTTCAAAACAAATGTTAAACGCTTCATGACAAGGCAGATTTAATCAATAAGCAGATAAATACAAACTTATATAACGCAATAGCCCCACCTCTAAATTGATTTAGTTCCCGCGTGACTATTGAACCATCTAATAACATTAGTCAACATATACAAAAAAAATTGCGACTAATGGTATAATGGCTGTCCCTGAGAGTTTAAAGCATCCTGAATGCTGAAGTTCAAAACAATAAAAAACAAGATATTTTACGGACAGGAACAGGATCTATTTATAAAAATACACATGAAAATACATTTATAGTAAGTCTTTTAGACATAACTTTTTTGCAAATATTGACTTTGGTTTATATTCCTAATCTCTTTCTCTCATAAGAAACCAATAATAATCCCCCATCATTGCTGGATCCCATCTGCCTTGGTAGCGTTGCTCGATTATTAATATGTCTTGGTGGAACCTATTTCCTTGCTCGTCACTAACCGTACCCAAATTTTCCGGGATAAAATTTAAATGTGAGTACAAGAAGTGTATTTTAAGAGACATACGATTCCATTTTGCAGTAGCTTTCAGGTAGTTGGTCTACAAGTTTTTCGTAGTTTTCTACTTTTTTATTGCCGAGAAACTCCGAGACAATTGTTTTAAAAGTACTCCAAGCAGCTAATTCAATATCACTTAATTTTTGATCAAACTGTTGATCCCTTAATATTTTTCTAATTTGTGGTCCAACAAATATTCCTTCCTTAAGCTTAGCATCACTTAATTTAGGAAAAATTTGCTTAACATATTTAAACGCATCTCCTTCTTTATTTAATGCTTTAATGAAATTTTTAATCAATCCTAAATTAATATGTAATGGAGGTTACAGTACTTTTTTGGGATATTTTTGAAGCTAGCTTGACCTGGAATATATTGATCTCTCCAAAGTCATTCTTTTACTTAATAATGGCTCCGTGTTGCTCTACTGTCCCAAAGACAAAGAAGACAGCAATACTTCGTAAACCCACCCTGAGGACCTAGTAATAGTCCTATGACTTTTAGGTCACCACATGTTTGCCACTTATACATATCGTAGCTTATTGCATTTAGAATAAGTGATATACTTTCGTATGTTTCCTTCATGTCAACTGCATATGCAAGAGGAATAGAGGGTTTTTGATGTCATTGTGGAGCAAAACTGCTTTTAAACTTATTTTAGAAAACTATATAAATAAACGCCATTCCTCGGGTTATGTGCAAATCCTAATTTTTCCAAAACACTATTTGGATTAATACAAGGAGAGTAAAAAACGAGGATAGCTTACCGATTGTTCGATTAAATGGAGTGCTTTTCCTTCACTTTTGGGAAAATAAGGATCGTCCTTTTCTAATACATTATTCGGTTCTTGCTTATCATCATACATTCTTAAATGTTCCTTACATTTTGCCGAGGACGTTGAAATTGGTAAACCTTTTCCATTAAGAATCGGTTTTATTGCTGAGGGAATATCCGGCTATTCAATATTATGTCTGAAAAACCAGACACCTATATCATATAAAAGTAACAGTCTTTAAAATAATCTGTTGATTCTCGCCAAATCATTGGAACTGCAAAAGGCATAGAAAAGCGTTTGCCATTACTTAGATTTTATGCACAGGTTTGGCAACAAATGTGAGGAACCCAGTCCCAATCTTAGTCGTCAACAAGATATCCAAAATACTTATGATAAGCTACTTTGATCATTTTGTTAATTGTCTTCTTCTGCGATTTAGGGCTAAACTGACCACATATATTGACAAAACTATTCGCGGGGTTAACACAGCCACGTTTCTGTAGTTTAGATATTTTTATACTGTCATGTACGTAGGTTCAAAGATATGATACTACGTTTAAAGGCGTCAGCTAACTTTATTCAACACAAAGATAACACTAGTACAAGACTCTTACTATTGGCTTATCCGCGCACTTTGCTTCGCTATCTAATACTGACCACTACTCGTATTAAACCAATACTGATGATACGACTGCTGGTCTGCTGCTTTTATAGCCATTTCAAACTTCTAGTATTTTCTAGAAACATCGGGTATCGAAAGTTCGAAAAGCAACAGCGTACTTCTCGTATACAGAAGCCATCTATAAGTAGATTCGGCTACGAGGCAGAATAAAATTTGGAATTATATGGGTTTAAATGGGCACTTCCGTTATATTAAACCCTAGGAGGTTGAGACTTCGTTATTGACTTGTGATTCCTAGACACCCCACACGGCGTTGCAAAATTGTGCACAACTTCCCTAACTTATGAAAAATATAAATTTGACAACGTTGCCCTCCGGTATATTACAAATTACTTTTTAAAATAATGTGATTTTTTGCTGAAAAAATCATAACTCAAAAATCTTACGTGTTGGAATGTTTTTACCATCATTTTCGCATTTAGAGACCAAAAATTAACCTGCCTTTTACATTACAGTCGCAAACTAGCTGTAAAGTTCTGTAATTTGGCTTTCGTATATTTTTCTTTGCAAAAATCGTACTTAAAAGCACTTTTATTACTAAATGAGACACTTCCAAATTACCTTAAAGAAATGTATAGACACAAGACCGATTCATGAACCACAAAGGGAATCCTATTTAGTTGTTTTGATGTTATAAACAAATGAAATAATTTGGGTGCAATAACATTTAGAAGAGTCCGGTTTTATTATTCGAGAAGCTGGAATTTTTTCGCAAACTGAAAAATTATATATCGTCTTAAGTCACCTAGAAATTAAGATGTCGTTTTTATTTTGAAAAAATACAGTGCATTTGTTTAAAAAAAATTAAAAAACGAAACGAACCACATTTTACAGATAAAAAGTTGATGTTATAGCGTTGAAATTTATAAATCGATTGCAATAAAAGTGTTGTGTTGGCAAAGCTTCAAAGTATCCAGAAAAGTGGCGCAGTGTACCGGTCAAAGTATGGTGGGAGAATCTTCATATTTAGAGGAATCTGGTTTTCTTATCTGACAGGCTGTTATTTTTACGCGAATTTAAAAAATATAACTTATCCCAAATCACATAGGCTGACTTTTTTATTATAGAAACAGTTGATAGTCCAGGAAAACACAATGCTGACGTACAAAATTATAATGATTTCAAATATGCATATTTCAATGATATTACAATCAAGGAAAGCACACTATTTTTAACGCTTTATAAGGTTAAAAAATAATGTAAATTCGGATATTATCGCAAAAAAATCAAATGTATTGCACAGCTGCTGATAACAAAAAATTAAAAAATAACGATAAATCTTTGTGCAAGTCGCGATAAATGCAATTCTCCAGAGTTACTGAAATCGAAATGTAAATTTGAGTTGTTACCACCTAGGGAAGCAGCCCTCAGGCAGCGTGCTTGCCGGACATATTACTAATTGTAATAAAAAAATATTCTCTCCGAATTTAGATAATTATTTTTTACAGGGTCAAACTAATTAGGGTTGGAAATCACCTCTACTAAAACAAATTACGTGTGCCTGAAAAATTGGTTTTAATACGTTAGCGTGCAGAGAAAAAGTGCTCTTTGCAAAGAGAAAGTACAGGGTTGTTCCCTATATTATAACAAGCTTAGGTTAATTTATTATAGGAGTTTGAAAAAAACTTTAAATAAATAAGTTGCTGGATTTTTTCTATATCGTAAGAATGTTTTTTAAATAAATTCTCTTTTTTTAAACAGAAAATGTAAGCAAACAAATCACTTGATTTCTAGCTAGTTATTTTTAATAAAATCATTTTTCTGTCATTAAAGTGTCTAATTATTTTCATTTAGCTCACTTGATTTTATATTATAATACAACGATATTATATTATGTTCCTTACTGAACAACCTAATTTCCAATTCTTTCATAATTTACGTGGCTATGGTGACGTTTTGAAATATTTTATATTTTGAGATAAATATTTCAAAAAGGGTTGAAGCAAACATAAACAACATATGCACTTTTAAAAGAGAATTGCAAGGTCTATTTAAATATTTAGTAATATACAGGGTGTTCTATTTGAAAAAAAAGAATTTGTTTTAAAAAAATACAAGAATTTATTTTTAAAAAATACTTGTATAATTTAATGAAATTTAGAGAAATAGAAGAAAAATATAGGGAAAAAAGACTCATTAAATCATACTACAGTAGATGTTTTAGATCATTAGAGAATTCGGGAAAGGACTTGCAGCCACACTTGGGCATAATTTTTAATAGGTGTTATTTTACAGAGATGAAAACTAATTCTTTAAATACTTTCGTTTTTCCTCTTCAAAAAAGGTACTCTTAATTTATTTCGATAAAACTAACTGTTTTCGAGATAAATCAGCTTTTATGCGAAAAGCTTAAAAGTTACTAATGCTAAACACAAACACGTAAAAATAAAATACGCAGGTGCTTTAATTTGTGGGGAAGCGTTGTCTCACTCTTCGCAAGCTGAAAGATTTCCAGCTCAGACATTGTCAAGTCCAGAAACCTTTCAAAGGATTGATCGGGGCTCAATTAATTTACAATGTTATTAAAATGCAAAAATAGTAAAAATGTTAAAATGTTGTTTTGGCAAATGTTCAATATGGGTTCCAAGTACTTCAATACATTTTCCTATTCTTCGAATATTTTCCCGCTGTACCTCAAATAATAGTCCCGCATTATTACGGACTCCCTTAGAATGATGTGCTCTTCTTACTGGTAGTTCTTCTCTAGTATTAATTGGTGTTGAATAAACTAGTTCTTTTAGATGTCCCCAGAAGTAAAAGTCTAAAGAATTTAGGTCTGGAAACCTTGGTGGCTATAAAAGAAGCCCACCTCGACCTATCCATCGAGGGCCAAATACGTTTGTTAAGTGTTGACGTACTATACTTTTAAAATGTGGTGGAGCACCATCAGACATGTACCACATTTGCATTCTTCTAACAATAAATTATTGAAATTTTGCTGCAAAAATTCTAACGAAATCTCACTAGTGAGTTTCCTTCTAAAATAAATGGGGACCTTTCATCAGCCCAAAAATCTAAATTGTGTTAGTTTATTATGCCATTTCTTGTATAACCGACCTCGTCGGTAAACAAAATATGGTTAGAAAAATTTAGATTTAGGTAATGTTGCTGTATAAATCAGTTGAAGTATTGAAGTCATGTGGGATAATCATCCAGAGACATAACGTGTACTTTTTCAACGTGGTACAAGTAAAGTAACGGTTCTGTTAGAGTTTCATGTACAATCCATTTTGTAACATTGTTTTGTGTCGCGAGCTTTCTTATGCTGTTTGAAGGGTTGTCAGCAATATCTTGCAAAGTTTGTTCCTCTAAGTGTGGATCTCGTGCTCTCCTGGGAGGGCCCTCGCCGCCACGGCGCGACAAAAATTACCCTGAATAAAATATGTAAAAGTTTAAATCGCTAACTCTAATAGGTTTTTTCTAGTCATCTTTTACTTGTTTCCCTAAGGCTGTGGTCAACCCTTTAAAAGGTTTTTGAACTTAGCCATGTTTGAGCTGGAAATCTTTCAGCACAAAGCCTTCTTGCCTTCGAAGAATTTGACAGCGCTTCACCATAAATTAAATACATATCAGCGTAAGAATATTTTTCTATTTTTTAAAATTACTTGTATTCGAAGGCGGTTTTCATACATTCTGTCAATAGTAATTCATTATGTAGGTATTAACAATTACAACCTGTTTGTGTTTAGCATTATTAACTTTTGAGTTTTTCGCATAAAAACCGATATATCTCAGTAAGGTCAAAGTTTTTAAAAAAATCAGTTTTCAGCATTGTAAAATGATACGTCAAAAATTAGGACAACGAGAGTAGCTCCAACTCCATTGCTGACTTCTCTGAAGATCTAAAACATCTACATGGTTTAATGAATTTTCATGGCCTCTATAAAATATTAAAATTTCATTAAGTTATACAAGTCGGGTCAAAACTTAGAGCGGATAAGGTAAATCGCTGGGTACCCTTATAGGGCTCAGTATCTCCGTTAAGGGGCATTTAAAAAAAAATTTCTGTAACAAAGTAGAGTTATTTTGACCTTCCCTGTATGCTCCCGAGAAATTAAGTAGTACTTACCGGACACCCTGTATAATAATAAAGATAACGATATTCCGGATAAAAAAAAACAGATTAGTTGTTTAGTTAATAAGACGAAAACAAGTGATATTTTGCAAAATAATTGTTTATGAAAAAATATTTAAACAAATTAAATTCATGAGTGTCTTAGGATAATATTTTTTTTTGCAAATTCGCATAACACACTAGCTAGGTAAACAAAATAAACAGATTTCAGTATATATTATTGTAACAAAATTGTTTCATTTGTCTGTAACCTCAAAACAACTATCTTTTTCCTACGATCTCATGTAATGTTGTCAACAAAACCTTCGGAGATCTAATAATTCAATATACCATAGTATAATAACTCTTTTTCTTCAATGATAGTTCTTTTCGATCATTGTAAGAGGATTATTTTTCCTATTATAAAAGAATTTCTGGGAAAAATAGTTGAAACTTTGCAAAAACTACTTGAAGAGTCGATTTGAAATTTCTACCCCTATTAAGTACTCAACTGCTTATGTCTTTATGCAATATCTAAACTATAGATTAATTTTTTAAATATTATTGTTTATTAAACAATTAGTAAATTCTTATATTTTTTTGAGGATAGCGACAAATAATCCATTTAATTCCTGCAATAACTTATTTTGAAGGGTTTTAAAAGCCCAACAAGGCCAATTTTTAAGTTCCATGCCTTTCACTCTAAAACCGCACAAATTTTAATTTTTTCACCTCTAATTTCTAACCAATAATTTCAACAAAATCCTAACAGGACACGTACTCGATTTGTTCCCACACTCTTACATTATTTTGAAACACCTGTCAGTCAACTGTCGCAGACGCTGTCCGAACAGGAGATGTTTTTGCTCATTTCCTGGCCTACCGTATAATAAGTATTTTACGTGGAAACGTGAAACCAGTGTTTCTTCCATTTATGTAAGCAAAATGTTAAATTTACAACTAAAAATTATCTATCAACTATAAAAGGTAGTTTTATTTGAGAAATATACAAGAGAGTGTTTCAGTGATTCAGTGGGAGTTGAAGGAATCTATAAGTTTGTATACATCCAATCGAAATAACGAGTTATGGTTTAAAATAAACATCACATTAAAAATCAAAATTTCACTAATTGTAAGAAATAAAGAAATCTTTTATGACTGTAGAATTAGTTTAATTAGCTACCACTTTATTGCAATATACATCCCAGTGAATATCGATTGCTAAGCTTCGTGATAGGGATGGGCAATATTTTCAATAAAATATCGATATTTGGTATCGATCTCTATCATAAAGGAGGGCATCGATACAGAAAAATATCATCAAAAAATGAAGACGATGTAAAATAAAACAAGAAAAAATAAAGGGGCAAAGTATTAGTTATTTAATGAACTTATTAATAATTTTGAATATAAGGAAATATGTTTATTATATATAGACTATTGCGTGATTAAAAAATTCTAATAAATTAAATAACAAACAAGGCAAAGTATTAATACAACACTATATTATTTATACAAGTACATTATAAAATCATTACAAACGATATATTTTTAAATTCAGTCCTTTATATTTAAACTACTTTTCAATTTCTCGCGAAAACAATTAAACATTTCAAACCGTATCGGATCCCCCCTATATCTCCGAAAAAACGCAACTTAGGAAAAAATGACTCATAAAAAAGTTGTAGGATCTCAGGGTGACCTGAACTTTGGCATATGGCTTTATCTTCAAGGTCATTTTAAAATTAAGTTAAATAAAAATTTTATAATTTATTACTAAGTTATCTTGGAAAGCGGAGAAAATTCTAATGATATAAATACTATAAAGAGTAAAACCATATCTAAAGGTTATTTGAGGGTTGAATATCCTTATAGCAGGGATTGGTGTAAATTATTTAATGACTCATCAAATAAAAGTAATGGAGAAAAACTTTTCCTACAAGAGTTTCAGGAAATCGAATGGTGACCATAAATTTGACCTTGAAATTCAAGGTAATTTGAAGATCAACTTCATAATTTTAAATGAGATCTCCTTCATTTGACCCCGAAGATGGAAAAATCACTGAATCTTTTATCCACATATGCAAAGAATAACTCGTATAAAAGTTATAGGATTTCACCCGGGAAATCTTATGTTGACCTCAAATTTGTCCTCGACTTTGACCTTCAAGGTCATTTAACGGTCAACTTTGTTCCTTTTTCTTTTATTGAATTTGTACCTAAAATCTCTTTCTGTCCTTCAAAAAGTTTGTCTAGTTGGGAAGATATCAATCTGGTGACATTAGTTGCCAATACAAGATTTTCAGATTCTTCTTTGTAATTTGATCAATAATTAAGTTATCTAATAAAAAAAAATATTAAAGTAAAAAAAGCATTTCAAATTGAAATAGTACTTCCATACAACCAATAATTAAAATTAAAAAAATAAATATTGATAGACAGAAATAGACGCTAACTTACTGAACTACAGATCCCCTAATGAGATCTTCAAGTGGTCGGAATTATATGCGGCGGGAAGCAGAGTTGTATACGCAGGAAATAAGCTATTTATTTTTTCCCTTAACGATCTACAGGAAAAAGAAGGCTTAATTTCGTTATTTAAATTTATTAAATGGACTAATGGAGCAGAGATTTTTCAGGACATTTGTTATATCGTTATTTAGTCTTACATATCCGATGTCCATTTAGCTATTATTAAGCAAGGGTTATAACTAATGGTAGCAATTGTGACTTTGAAATCTAAATTATCTTGTGAAACATTTATTATATTCTGTCCCTAAATTTTAGTCTCTCCGCGTCAGGGATTATACCGTGTCCAGAAAGGAACAAGATTAACAATTTGTGCTCAAAGTATGACAACATGATTTCATAATAGTCTCGCTATCCGTGGCAATCTATTTTACCATCCATTATCATATTACTCAAAATGTTCTCCAGCTTTAGTAAAAATATTTCTATTATTTTGTGTACATCGCCCAAGAATCTTTGAAAAAATATGACTTTTAAATAGTTGAGAAATATTACGATATAATATTTATCGGATCGGGATAATAGATCTGTGGAAGATCAAATAATGCATACAAATATACTTTTAATGCCTATGCTGTATATATATATATATATATATATATATATATATATATATATATATATATATATATATATATATATATATATATATATATATATATATATACTACCTACTACTGGTTTATGTTTCGTAAGCAGGTTTTTCCAAGTATTAGGCTTTGCTAGCTATCATCTCTGCTGTATAAGTTGTTGGGCCTCTTAAAAATCTCGATGGCTTCCCTTATAACTCTTGTGAACAGGTTTTCACATTTCCATAGCATTTTTGTGCCTGAGAAGTTTATAAGTTTATCTTATGTCCTGTGTTTAACAAGTGTTGGACCAGTGCAGAAGAAATTGTTTTTTGCTTGACAGCGTTTATATGTTCGTCTCTTTTGCGCTTATTTTACGGTTAATCAGGCTTATGTAAGATGAACTGCATTCTCCGCATGGAATTTCGTACGCTTCCTGGTTTTCTAAAGGTTGTTGGCAGGAGACCCTTTACTTTATGATCTTTGGTGAAAATGGTTTCAATATTGTGTCTCTTGAGAATTTTTGCGATTTTGTCTGTGGTGCCTCTGACATAAAAAACAAACGTCTATATGTTTTTTTTATAACCAAAGAACATATAAACAACGCTCTTAAAAACAAACGCTAGGGCCCAAAAAATCGCGAAGCCAAAAGAACAGCTCCAAAGATTTTGTTCCTTGAATGAAATGAATGAATGAAAAAGGGGTCATCGATGCCTAGGCCTCCATTGGGCCCTTTACATCCCACCATATCTGCAAGCTATTCGAGGCCGATCGCCTTTTCGAATCCAAGCAGCCTCGTTATTTAAACTTGCCTAACTGCTTCCAGTAACAAAACTATATCTTCGAAATATCTCGGTCGCAGTCCGTTGAGTGCTGGGCACCCTTTGAGAACATGGTCAATAGTTTCATCCTCCTCGAAACACCATCTGCATGTCGGGTCGCCCTCGACATCGATTTTATGAAGATGGCCCCGGAGGTGACAATGTCCTGTCAACAATCCCACCACAATTCACATCTGCTTCTTTCCCAAGGAGAGAAGCTTCTTAGTACGCCGTGCGCTAGGCCCCGTTATATGTTCTTTAACACACCTCATTCCAAGAGCTCCCCTCCACGATTCAATAAATTTGCTTTCCAGCAACGATTTTAATTCCCTTTTGCCAAAAACAATTGGAACAGGTAATATTGGTTGGGGTCCATACGGTTCGATCGCTGAACCCAACTTTGCCAGACGGTCTGCTTCCTCATTCCAGCGTATGCCCGAGTGACCCGGGACCCATACGAGTCTGACTGTGCAGCCTTTCCTTATCATACCATTTAGTACATCCTTGCACTCAGACACCAGTCGCGAAGTCACGACACTTCAGTGTCAATATCGCAGCCTTACTGTCTGAGCATATATTTGTTACTCTATTCCTGTCTATGTCCCTCTCACAGAGATGGGCACACTGCAGAATAGCATAAATCTCCGCTGTGAAAATTGTCGCACATTGTTCGAGAGCGTAGTACTCTCTGACTCCTGTGGTCTTGCCGAATACTCCGGCTCCAGCTCTTTCATCTTGTCGAGATCCATCAGTATACCACTAGGATCCATTTTTCGGAAGATTTTTTTCTCCCTCCCAATCCTCTCTACTTGGCATAAGTATCTCCAGGGAGAGGTTGGGTTCTAAAAACGGCGTCATGTAGTCTGTCCGCATGGGGAGTGATGGATACCTCTCCACCCCGCTTTCCCAGACACCTGAGTCACCGCCTGTTTCAATTCCAAGATGTCCCAGGCACCTGAGACGATAAACAGTTTTCAGGGCCTCGTTCTCTATGTATAAGTGAAGAGGGGGCAGGTTCACCAGGACTTCCAGAGTCCTGGTGGGAGTAGTCCTCACAAGCCATTCTCTGAACTTTGTCAAGTTGAAGAATGTGTTTGCGCGATTTTGTTCCTTATATTATAGGCATCAGTAACAAAATTGCAAAAATTTGAGATACAACATTGAAACCATTTTCACCACAGACCGTAAAGGATATTCTGCCAACACCTAAAGAAAAACAACAATCAGGTAGGTGCCAAAGGAGACGAACATAGAAACGCTATCAATAAGAAAACAATTTTTTCTGCATTGGTCAAACACAGGACATAAGATAATCTTCTCAAAAACAAGATATGAAACCTGTCCACCAGAGTTATGAGGGAAGCCATCGAGATTGTAAAGAGGCCAAGCAACTTAAATAGCAGAGATAATAGCCAACGATTGCTAAATACTTGGAAAAACCTGCTTTTGAAACATCAAGCAGTGGGTGGTAAAGAAATGGATCACAACTCGGCAACATGACCTCAAACACTGGCATCAGAGCCGATGACAAACAACAGGTCTCGCAACCTGATTGCCAGAACCATTCAGCCAACGAATATGCCCAATGTACACACAGAACCGACAGCATACCAATCGCAAGCGTCATTTTGCCCACAGACGCCGTACAATGAGTTTTGAAAGTGGTGAATGAGATTTCATCGAAACGTCAGTTGCCCTACAGTCCTGAGAAAGACTCAGCACACACACGGGATATCCGAAAACCTTCGATTACACATCACGTCCATAAGAACACCCGACATGACATATTGTAACGAACTTTATAGCATTATAAATCTCATAGTATTAGTTGTGTTTATATTTTGTAGGGTTTTAGATTAATTTTCTACGATTTCATAATTTATTTAATTAATTTTACCTTTGTTAAATTCCTCAGGAGACGTCTATAAAAGAAGGTATAGAACTTTTTAGAAAATTCTATTTTCTTATTTTTAATACGGAACGCCTATGATAGAAGATATATAAATCGTCAGGTTACTCTTTTTTTATATTTTTATTACATCAAGTAGTATGAAAATCCTTCTAAAAGATTCGGAAATCTTCTGGAATCGGCAAAAAGGGTATATAAAGGGTCCAGATCGGCTTCCATGGACAGTTTAGTTTGAGATTCATCAATGCAACTTGAATTATTTCACAAGTGTCAGAATTGAATCGCACATGTTCGAAGTTTAACAATCGATATTTATTGAGGTGTACCTAAACTCCTGGATAAAAGGTAGATCCATAGTTTATTTCCTGCTAATTCAACGTTGCTTCTCTTTCCATACTTGTTTTTTTAACGTAATAGTTTTGTCAGAAGAGCTGTAAGGAACCAGAAGCAATATTCACAAAAACAACTGTTTATTGCAAAGTAGTAGATATCTGTTGGACTTCTATTATCTTTATTTTTGTTGAATATCACGACGTTTCGGCTAGTAGTTATCTCTAGCCGTTTTCAAATGAAACTAAATAAATCCCTTAGCTACATGACTATTTATACTAAAAGTAAATGCAGTGGAGTGTGACTGAGATGGGTGCAGTCATGTCTGCTATGGCAAATTTTTTTTTTTTACGCTGCATTTAGTTTTAGTTTACAATTATTAATAAGTGATTTCCACACTTCTCTTATATCTAAAGATAGTTTACTAAAATAACTCGGGTTCTGATGTATAACCGCGGCTTCTTTGAATTTCCGTTTTCTCCGATGTTGTTCTCGGTATAGTATTTTAGCTTCAGACCATTTTATGTGGTCCATGAGTCCAAGCATGGTTGGCGGCACCAGATTTTTCTGTTTCTCCTTGATATGTGCATTTTTGGTGTTCTTTGATCCTTACGTCAAGAGGTCTCTTTGTTGCGCCAACGTAGAAATTGCCACATTCACATGATATCTGATATACACAGTTCTTTGAGTTGTTGGTTTGACTCTAGTGAGCCGATTTCTCAGAAAGTTATTTGAATTGAAAACAACGTTGATTTTATATCGTTTTCCTGTCCTTCTAACTTTTTCTGAAATGCCTTTAACGTAGGGGATGTTCAATACCGATTTTCGTTCTTCATTCGTTGTCGATATTGTCCTATTTCTGCGTTGTTCTAGAAATTTATCCACTAGATATACTGGGTATCCGTTGGCTGTCAGATCATTTTTAATGTAATCTATCTCTTTCATCAAGTTCTCGTTGGAGTTGCAGAGAGTTAAAGCTCTATCTACGAGATTTCTTATGATTCCATATTTGGTGTTGTTGGAGTGATTAGATGAATAATTAAGGTATTGTCCTGTGTGCGTGGCTTTTCTGTAAACTGAAGTTCGAATTTATCTGCCATTTATTTCATCTAAGAGTGGTAATTTATTTTCTACTTCATTCTCCATGGTGAGTTTAATAGTTGGGCTGATATTGTTGAAATGAAAAAGAAAGTTTCGAAGTTCTTCCTCGTTTCCACTCCAGATAATAAAAGTATCGTCTACGTATCTGAGCCATAACTTCGGTTTCTTAGTTGTGGATTCTGCAACTCCAACGAGAACTTGATAAAAAAGATAGATTTCATTAAAAATGTTCTGACAGCCAACGGATACCCAGTATGTTTAATGGATAAATTTCTAGAACAACGCAGAATAGGAAAAGATTGACAACGAATGAAGAACGAAAACCAGTATTGAACATCCCCTACGTTAAAGGCATTTCAGAAAAAGTTAGAAGGATGGAAAAACAATATAAAATCAATATTGTTTTCAATTCAAATAACTCTCTGAGAAGTCGGCTCGCTAGGGTCAAACCAACATCTCAAAGGGGCATGAAGAACTGTGTATATTAGATACCATGTGAATGTGGCAATTCCTACGTTGGCGAAACAAAGATACCTCTGACGTAAGGATCAAAGAACACCAAAAATGCGCATCTCGAGGAGAAACAGAAAAATCTGGTGCCGCCAACCATGCCTGGACTCATGGACCACATAAAATGGTCTGAAGCTAAAATACTACACCGAGAACAACATTGGAGAAAACGGAAATTCAAAGAAGCCGCGGTTATACATCAGAACCCGAGTTGTTTTAGTAAACCATCTTTAGATATAAGAGAAGTGTGGAAACCACTTCTAAATACTTGTAAACTAAAACTAAATGCAGCATAAAAAATGGGGTTTTGCCATAGCAGGCATTACGGCACCCATCTCAGTCCCACTCCACTGCATTTACTTTTAGTATAAATAGTCATGTAGCTAAGGGATTTTTTTAGTTTCACTTGAAAACGGCTAGAGATAACTACTAGCCGAAACGTCGTGATATTCAACAAAAATATAGTCAGTGGACGTCCAACAGATATCTACTACTTCGCAAGAAACCTTGTTGTCTATGACCTTCAAACAAACAACTGTCTATATAAAATCTAAATTCCGAGAAATGCCGGCATTATCTTACATTTTCGATGACATGCTGTAAAATATTAATATCCAAATATCAGTGGCGACACCTAAATAGTAATAAGCTGAAATAATTATTTCTTAACTTCTGGCATCGAAAATATCTGGACAACATCCTGCCGACATATCTCGAAATTTAAATTTTACATAGACAATTGTTTTCTGTGAATTTCAATTTAATAAAATATAATTTTAAAGTCAATTTTTAGTTGTTTCTAATGATTTTAATTAGGTGGTACATTTTTTCTACAGTCGGCCTCGATGGCGAAAAATTTTTGAAATTCCTATAAAATCTGTCTAAAAAAGAAAAGTATTATTTTCTATAATAGAATGTTAATGTGACAAAGCATACCTCTTTAGCATTCGTTAGCAAACCCGCTTCAAAACTGGGCCGATCAAAATGTCAATAGACGTAGTAGATTGTCAAAGATCATTAAAACAACCTAAGGTGGCTTTTTTCGCTAAAAACAAAAATACACTTTTCTATAAACATTTGACCAGAAATGGTTACTTCTAAAATGCTTTCATACATCTAACGTTAAAAACTCCCTATTTTCAAAACATATCATGAGTATAATGCTAGTGGAATATTTCTATATTTTAGAATAAATAAAGAAAATGTTTTGCATATTCTCTATCTCTATCGGGCCATAAAACATAAATTTGAAGTTTTCTTGTATGATTGCAAATGGTTTTCCCTGAAAAATATTTTTTTTACTTTGCGACTTCCACTAAACATATTTGAACACTCTGAGCTATCGCACATTTGCCTGAAAATTTTACACAACATTAAAAAAAGAAAAGCGAACAAAGCAGGGAAATCACTGTGCATTGTTGCGGAATGTTTTGTGGTTATAAAATTGCCTTTGTTTAAATGCAGAAAATAATCTTAATTAGACTTGCTATAATTCCGGTTCTAAATAATATTTTTCAAAAAGTTGAAAAGATTCTAAATCTGTAAAAAATCAAAACAGTATATAAAATTTTTACATGCTACTATTTTAGTCTCTCATAATCAATTGAGATGGAAAACAAAAAACAAAAATATTCGGTTGACGTCATCTTAGTTTGTTAACCATTTTTGAAAAATCATTTCTGATGGCGTGTATCTATCTTAAAGATAAACTTTTACTTTATACTTAGTTTTTTCGAGCACTGATCACGCATGCCGTTTTGTAAAATATCGGCTTCTAATAAACTCTTTTCAATTTTGCGAATACTGGTATATTTATTAATAAATTTATAAGAAAATATCACCATTTATTAACTAGTTTATGTTATTATAATGAATCAAATTGTAAAGAATATAATCCTCCGCCTCGTTACCGCTTATGATATTGAAGATTCGGACTCAACAATTCAGAATCAAACATACAACTTTATAGATCTAAATCGACCATAAAATTCCCTGGGCGCCCACACTAACATCAGAAGGAACTTATTTCTTATTATTTGACTACCAATAAGACATTTATTAGTATCAGATGTTGGAAACCCACATTTTGAAGAGAGTTAATAAAAATAATGAAATAATAAAAATTCTTATATGGCGTATATTCTTTTCGATTCCTCCTTTATTTATTTTTTGCATTTTTTTCTTATTTACATCAACATAAAATGTTATTAAGAAATCTGAAATTCTACGTCTTATTCGCTATAAATGTCACGTATCAAGATATTTATTTTATTTATTAATATATTTTGGAATTTGAAAACAAAATTTTAGAGCGAAACAGAACTTCAAATAAAATTAAATAAAAAAAAAACGAGCTCTTATTACAATAACAATAAAAGCGAGGTGAGTTTAATAATTCACATTACCCCCATCCCTAGCATGCTCTTTAATAAAAATAAATATTAAATTTCTATTTATTACCAAAATGTGGGAGGCCTGAGAAGCAAAACAAGCGATCTTTTTCACTCAGTTTTATCAACAAATTTCGACATTATTGTAATTACAGAAACCTGGCTGAATACGAGTTTTTTAAATCCTGAGCTTATTTCGTATTTCGTACATATAGAAATTTTCCTCAATTGGGTGTATCCAGGGGGGCGGTGTGTTGCTAACAACTAAGAACATATTTATTGTTTCTATTGAAAATATTAATAATATACCAGAAAATATTGATCATATTGCTGCGACAATATCTTTAAATAATAATATTTTTTATTTGTTAGTGACTTATATACCACCCAACACGTCTTTTAGTGATTAAAATACTTTATTTGATGAAATTAGCACGTATGAATGACGCAGGATTTTTACTTTTAGATTTCTATCTACGTGATTACATAAATATGTCATCTAACGAATACAATATATCGAACAAAACTTTGTCTTTAGTAGGCTTTATGCAATTTTTAAACCTTAAACAGCACAATTTTATATATAACGATAATAATTGTTTACTAGATTTAATTTTAAGCAATAATGATTCATTTTCATATAGAATTGAAAGGGCGAAACACCTAATCTTACCTGAAGTGTTGCACCGTCCTGCTTTATTGCTCTCATGCACAGTGGGCCATGGAAAAAAATTACTAAACAAAAAATTAATAATGTATACTATAATTTTTATAAAAGCAGATTTTATGCGCCTATATGGGTATATGTGTGATATTAAGTGGAATTTTTTGTATCAGATTAATGATGCTAATGAGACTTGTAATTTTTTTTATACTCAAATATACACTGCCCTAAATAAATTCGTACCTAAAACTAAAAAACGCAGAAGAAATTATTCACCTTGGTTTACATCTAAAATATTAAATTATATTAAGAAAATATTTAAATCTTGGAAAAAATACAAACGTTCACAAAAAATTGAAGATCTGTTAAAATTTCAACAGCAGAGAAGACAAATTAAGTATGACATGATACATATAAAAAATATTATGAAAATGTGGAAAACCGCATTGCTTTTAACCCATCAAACTTCTGGCAATTTATAAATAGTAAAAGAAATAATAAAGAATTACCTGAAAATATGATTTGTGGGGAAAATACTTATAGAATCCATGCAGATATTGCAAATGCATTTGCTGACTTTTTTAAATCTTCGTATATTTCATTGAATAATAATAAAGATATTCAAAGTTCTGTCACTCAAACTATTCAAATTTGTAAGGTTAGTTCAGGTGAAGTACTATATTGCTTAAAAGAAATGAAACCAAAGGGAACAGTAGGTCCGGATAAATTTCCATTATCTTTAATCTCTGCCTAAATAATTCACAGTTTCCTAATAAATGGAAAATTTCCAGAGTTTCTCCAGTGTTTAAAAAAGGAGACAAACAAAATATAGAAAACTACAGACCAGTCTGTATAATAAATAATTTTTCTAAATGTTTTGAAATATTTCTGCGTAAACATCTATTTTTAAAGCTGTAACACCTATTTAGTGGTTCCCAACATGGTTTTATAAAGGGTAGGTCCACAGCGTCCAACCTTTTCTGTTTTACTCAGATTGTGGCTAATGTCTGGGACAAGGGAGGTCAAGTAGACATAATATACACAGATTTTCAAAGGCGTTTGATCACGGCATTTGCTTGATAAACTGAATTGTTTTGGACTTTTGCAAAAATTAATTCTACTTTTTTAATTATATCCCTGCGATAGGCAGCAAATAGTAGAATGCTGTGGTCAGTCCTCGGAACCACTGTGTATGACTTCGGGAGTTCCTCAAGGGTCAATACTCGGTCCATTATTATTAAATATATTTAGTAATGGAATTGTGGGTGACTGAACTATGCTACTCTATGCGGATGACGTTAAAATTTTTACTTCTGTAAAAAATGATGCTGATTGTCAAAGACTACAAATAGCAATAAATACCGTCACGGATTGATGTAGCGAAAACAGACTGCCTCTAAACGTTGGTAAATGCAAAGTCATGACTTTCACATTAAAGAAATACATGCTGGTGTATGATTATAAAATTGATGGAATGTCCGATCCGAACATTTTCTAATCAAAGTACGCTCATTTTACTTTATTACGCTTTTGTAAGATCTAAATTGGAATATGCTTCCATAATTTGGTCTTATTATCAAAACTATATTAATGATCTTGAAAGAGTTCAGCGGCGTTTCTTGAAATACCTAAGGTGGATATTATCCTGAAATAAGGTTTCCGCATGAAATCTTACTTCAGTGGCATTCTTTTTGTTCTCTAGAACATAGACATATCGTCACACACCTCAAATTTCTTTATAAAGTTTTGCATAACAGAGTAGAATGTAGTGACATACTGGAAGAAATAAGTTTTCTTGTACCAAGGACTTCAGCTTGCCAATCTGCTACATTCTATTGTCTTACACCTCCTTTATTTAGGATGTGCAGAATCTACAACGAAAATCAATATAAATTCGACATATTTAGCTGCGGATTGGCACAGATAAAAGTGTATGCTTATTTTTTCTTCTTTTTTTTTTGTTTGTTTTGTCATTGTAAATATTTAAGTTTATTTTTCTGTTATACCCATTGGTTAATTCATTTTTTGTAACTATGAAATGGGTTTAAATAAATAAATAAATAAAAGCTTGCGGTTTTAATCGACAATAAAAAAAAGTTATTAATTTGAGATGTATATATTTTTTTACTTCTATATTTATTTGTTTTATTGTTTATTCACACATAATTTTAGATAAGAAACAGTTATTTTGATAAAATCTTCAGCATGTTCTAAGTGAGTCTTCAGTTTACCTCATAAAAATATTTTCAACGCAAGGAATTAAAAAATGAAACACATTCTAGGTTATCGAGCTTTTTAAGTGACTTTATTCACATATATCTTTTGACATAAGAGGCATATTACGTCAACTCTTTTAGCGCTACGCCCAAGCGCAAAATCATATTATTTTGAACTCATATTTGCGAAGCTAAAATAAATCGAAAAAGGTTTTGCAATAGAGTTTTTCAATGTATATGTTTTCAGTCTTTCGATGATCTGGATCGAAAGCAGAAATATTTTTTATCGATATAGCCATTTTCCAGAAAGACCCTTTTTGATACAATATTTTCAAGAAATAAACAGTTGAATATTGGACTGATTCTCAATTCCATGTGAAGCGTGAGGGTTACCCGCACTAGCCGCAAAGTTGAGGAGCAGTCCAATGTTCATCGTTTAATTTCTCGATGTAAAAAATACTTATTTTTCAATCTTGACTAGCGATTCTCAACCCTTTTTTTAATAGTGACCCTTTTTTGATTTTATAAAATGTTCACGACCTCCTTTTCCATCCACAATAAAGCAAAAAATAAAGTGTTAATAAAATATACTTTAAGACTTAACAAAAACCCACATTTTTAACATTTCTCTAAGTACGAAATTTTAATGACAATTGCGAGTTTTTACATACTAAAAATAAAAGTTTAAAGACGAACCTACTTGGATTTTGGGGAACACTTTTTGAATATCTCGTTTCAGAAAGCAATATCATGCCATTGTCGGACTTACATGATATTTATATTTAATAGTTTGCTTTTACAACTTTCAAAAATATTAACCTGTAATTGGCTTCGGGAATTTAATGTAAACGACCAAACTCCCATTTAAATGTAAATATTTTTTTTTTCATTAGTTATTTCAAGTACTTTTCGCTTCATGACAGAGATGTAAAATTATTTAATATTTAATAGCACTGTTGGCAAATGGCATTTAGAAGAGAGCAACTATTGTTTTTTTTTATTTATACATCTTTGGGTATCTGCCCATTGAAACTAGTCTAAGTGAATTACCAATAATTTTAATTTAATAACAGCTTTACCTAAATTCTTAACTACTAGTTTGTTCATTGATGTTCCTCAGTTTGCTCAGATGCCCGTCTTAATGACTACGATTTCAAAATATACATCATGTTTGTTACATAGTATTTTATGGTATTGTTTAATTTAAAAACCACATTTAAAAATATTTGTATGCAACATAGTATATTATACAGGTTGTGTTGAGAATAGCACTGTCCACACTAGTGGGAGTGTCATAAAGATCCACAAATATGAAAAGTACTTCTCAAATATGTTCACATTATGCTTTTTCCACGACATATTTATTAGGTACTTTAAACAGGCGTTTTTTTTTTGTAGTTTATTGTAAATGCTAAATCTAGTATTTTGTAAGCACAAAATGGGAAGGAAATATTCTTAATAAATAAATATATAAATAAAATTTACATGCATCTCCAGCTGTTCTGATCTTTTCCCCAATATTTCTATTTTTAATGCATATTTAGGTATTTTGCCATATCCAGAAATTGTATAACCATTAAGCGAGATTTTTTTTTCAGATAAGAAATTGCATAACTCCACATTTCATTATTTTTCAATAACGTATGCGTTGCCAATTATAAAAGTCCATGTAAGACCCCATTTTCATGATATTTTAATTTATCATTCTACGTAGCACATGTATGAAAGTCTTCTAAATAATTGATTTAGTATGGGCACTAAATGAATTTCAAACATTGACGTAATATTTATAGATCTACGAAATTTAATCTCAAAATATTAAAACGTACAGTAACTTTGGGCATGCGCATTATAAAATGTTCACCAGGACCGAACTTCAAAAATTTATTTGCCCTTGTTTTGGCAGAACATCAGCCTATACTTTATGGCTCTCATTTTACTAAATAAAATACATAAGGCAAAAACCACAAAACATAGAAATGGCACCGAACCGGTACTGTTCATTTACAAGTAACACTAAAAAACCAACCGATCGATAAATATGACTGGCGCCCCCAAACGCACTTTTTCGTCCGCGTTTTGTCGTTTTTGGCTTCAACAGCTTACAAGAGTCGAAGTCCATCAAGGTCAGTGATTTAAAGCCGATATTTATTACTTAAAACTCACAAGCAGTTACAAAAAAAATTTCCTTTACCACAATTTTTTTCATGAAGCAATATATATATATATATATATATATATATATATATATATATATATATACAAAATTAAATATTTTGGTATAATTTGAAATATATAATATAAAATATTTTTAAATATATAAATATTGTTCTTATAAAACATTAAATTTTCAAAATTTTTTTACGAATAGGATGAAATATACTTTTGTTTATCATTTTTACTCACTTTAAGTGTAATCTTTGGAGTTTGACAGAATAAATTGGCCATCTTTGTTGATTAACCCTCTTTTCGATTGTAATGTGTATATTTCGAAGTCAGTTCTGTATTATTTATGTTAGTTATGAAAACTACTTATTATATTGACGAAATAGTGAAACTTTGTTTTGTAAGAATATCTTTGAACGAAGAATAGACATTCTGGCAACAAGGACTTGTTTGCTAATTTGTTTACAACTTTTGTCATTTAACAATACATATATCATCAAGATGGATATAACGGTTTCTTACTTTGCTCAAATATTTTTATATTGGAAATACTTTATTTCATTAATATATATATATATATATATATATATATATATATATATATATATATATATGGTCTCTGCTCAACCTGAAACTAAAACACTAGCATTACTAAAAAAAATTATTTAAACTTTTGTTTTCTTAAGATAAAATCATGTTGCCAAAAGTTAAATTATAAAATAAATAAATAAAGGTCTTCGTACTAGCAAATATGAGTTTTAGTTTGTTTGTCACGGTTTAAACTTCATCTTAAATTTACTATGGTTAATTTTACTTTCTTTTTGCTAAATATTCACGTTTTAGGCAGAACTATATCATTGTCATTAAGCATTTCTCATTTCTCCTTCGTATAACAGCCTAATATTCGTTGCATTTTTGGGTTACAATTTGTTTTGGAGCCATTCCAGATTTCACTCCCTTGCAAATTTTCTTCCCAACTTAATTATTTTCTTTATCACTCAGTAATTTGCCTATAAGAAAACCACGCCCTAATTGAATTCTATTTCTAACTTGATTTTTAGGTCGGCGACTCTACGTCACTGTTTTAGGTTGTTTATATTTAAATAGGATATTTTTTTACATTTTTTATTGGATATTATTGTTTTTGTGCTGATTATTTTAAATGGAATTGTTACATTTATCTATTTTAGTTAGAGTTTTCCGGATTTTTATTTGAAGTATTTTTAAGGGTTTGTTTACCTTTTTGTCGGGGTTATGTGACCTTTCCAGCTGACGTTTAGGCAAATTTGCATTCTTTTAAGCCATTGCATGCAGGTGTCACGGTTTAAATTTCATCTTAAATTTACTATTGTGAATTTTACATTCTCTTTGCTAAATATTCACGTTTTGGGTAGCACTACATCATTGTCGTTAAGCATTTCTCATTTCTCCTTCGTATAATAGCCTAATATTCGTTGCATTTTTGGGTTCTACTGCTTTTCGAGCAATTCCAAATTTCACTCCCTTGCAAATTTTCTAACCAACTTAATTATTTTCTTTATCATTCAATAATTTACCTATAAGAAATAGCAATCCGAAAATGCAACAAATATTAGGCTGTTATATGAAAGAGAAATACTTAACGACAATGATATAGTGCTGCCCAAAACATGAATATTTAGCAAAAAGAAGGTAAAATTAACCATAGTAAATTTAAGATGAATTTTAAACCGTGACAAGGATTTTAAAATAACAAACTTCGTACATTACATTTCTTCTTGATTCTGGCCAAAATTTAAATATTTGACTGTAACAATTAATTTTACTTATTTACTTTTCTTTGTTAAAAATCAAATTTACGTAACAAGTGTCAAAATTATATTTATAAATTAGCCAAACTTTCCTAATTAGAGACTGACTGAAACGTCAACAGCTGCTAATTTTTTGTTTTTATAATAGATAACTGAGATTTTATATTTAGATACAAATATTAATTAATTGTAATGGCTAGAAAGCTCATGGTAATATCCAAAAATGATGTGCATACTTTTCAAAGCGTATGATAACTTGAATGTAGTCGAGTCCTAAAATATATGTAATAACTTTGGTAACAACTGATTTTTTAAAAGGTAGCTTTTTAAACGATAAAAAATCACAGCTAAATGATACGTAGATTTTCGGTTTAATTGCATATACTTTATTAGTTGTCCTTAAATTCGAAAATTATATTTTTTTAGGTTAAGTTGGTTGCTAAAAACAACAAACAACTGAAAATTCATGGAATTGATTATTTTGCGTTTTTATATAAATATATTAGATGGAATGAAGAAGAAATATATCAAGTTTGTCTAGTGATTTTAATATGGAACTATAATGTAAAGCAAAATTGATGATCCTGACGCAGTAACTCTTCCAATATGTTATGTCGGATATTCTCACGGGTGTAATCGAAGGTTTTCGGGCATCCCGTGTATGTGCTAAGTCCCTCTCAAGACTGTAAGGCAGCTGACGTTTCAGTGAAATCTCATTCAACATTTTTCAAAGCTCTTTGAATGGCGCGCGGCGTCTACGAACGAACTGATGCTCACGACTCGGATGCTGTCGGTCACACACGGGACGTCGGGCACGTTCGTTTGCCGAATCAGGTTGTGAGACCTGCTGCGCGTCATCGGCCCTGTTGTCATTGTTTGGGATTGCGTTGCCAAGTTGTAATCTGTTTAGTTACGAAGTACTACTAGCAGACTTTTCCAAGTATTAGGCCAGCGAGTTCCTAATAAACGCAGTGTAAAAGTGATTTATTTGTACGTATAAATGCCGACATTGAGTGAGTAACAATTGGCCGCGGAATATCAATGGAAATTATGACATTCTTTCTTCGAATAAAATTCGCCATTTGTCTCTTGTTAGTCATTAAGCTAACAAAGAGATAAGGTTAACATAGACTAATGGATTTATTTAGTTTCCAATTTATTTGCTTTCAGAAAAATAATTTAATTTATTATTTCTTTGCTTTCAGAAGATCATGTGTTTGCTGGATAATGGATTTATTGATTTGTTAAATAATTTTTTAAATAAATATAGCATCAGTTTCGATGTAAAATCAAAAATGTATTCTGTAGTCTGTTCTATGATTCTGTGAATTTTTTATTTGGGATTCTAAAATTGTCTGGTTTATGCTTCTAAAATACGGGATCAAAATCATTTGCGACAATATATTTTTGTCCCTGCTGATCACATTAGAAATATGTCGAGAATTTTTCAATGTATTTGGGAAAACTTGTTAAGAAGGTGTCAGGCTTGCAGAGATTTAATTCTATTTTTTACTTAGCAGAGTATATAACAAATCACATACAACATAAGATATATAAACAATGGTAAACCTTATATTTATCACAAACGAACATTTAAGTTCGAAATGTAATCAATTGCACTAAATTCTTTTCCTTTCCTTTAAAGAAACTAAATAAATGCTGAAGTGTATGTAATGAATATCAAGAAAAACTATATAAATTAAATTTTAACTGCAAAATAACTTCACAGACAAATCGAACAAAAAAAAATGTAATGTTGCGAATTTTTAAGAAAATTGTTCTGACTTGTTTTCTGCAAAAATGGTTAAGGAACTTTTGTTCAAAATGATATATAGAATTTTAGATTAAAATTCCAAAAGTTGATTCCCTAAAACTCTGTATTATTTGTATCACAATATAACACTATATAAGAAGTTGCGGTTAAAAATATAATTAACCAAAAATGCAACAACACCGAAAATACATTTCCTATACTTTATTTCCAGATTTGAATTTGTTTATAAAAAAATATGTACTTACAACTTATATTTGTAAATTTTTACCTTTTAATAGTTATTATTCTTTTAATTGATTTGTCATTAACTATAACAATTTTTATTGATTGCGGTAAGAACGCAGAAAATTGATAATATGTTATCATTGTTTTTAACCATTTTTCTTCCAGAAAAGTTATGGTTATCTTGACTAGTTTTAAACTTTGCACAATTTTTTTTCTTGAAATGGCGCAAAATTAAAATCTGGCATATTTGCGGTAAAGATTAAGTTAATTATTTTTCTTAATTTATTGAGTTAAAATTTTATGGGTAAAATAATATATTTAATAATATAACTTACGAGATATAATGGGATCATTGTTATTAGCAAATGTCAAGTGTGCTCAAAATGTTGTGGCCTTTCCGTTTTAAAGCTTTTGTAAACAACTAGGAAACATGATAAAGATTCAACACAAGGTATACGTAACATTTTGTGGTAATAACATCTATTGGCAAAGTGAAATAGAAACTATTAACTAAAAAGTTATTTCTTCGTTGTAAACATGCTCTCTACTAACTTAGGAGGACAATATAAAAATTATTATGTATGTTGTGATAAAAGTTTGCTGTTTAAACTATATACAAAGTTATATTAAAATTAACATGGTATATATATATATATATATATATATATATATATATATATATATATATATATATATATATATATATATATATATATATATATATGTCTCACGGTTGATGGTGTGGAAAGACTACTGATAAATGAAAAGGAAATGCAAAATTGAAAACATGATATACCCTGTTAAAATAGCTTTAAATCTAAGGCAAATTTAATGTCTATGCTACATTAAATTTAATGATTTTATATCAAAAATCGTGATAATTTATATTTACTTTTGAATTTACGACAATTCATTGAAATATCAGTTCGTTGTACATTAAATTTAATTCAATGCTATCTTAAATTTCAATAAGTAACTTAAAAGATATTTCAACTTCTGTACATTAAAACTAATTCACATATACCCTAATACTAAAGGAATTTATATTATTATTCAATATACATTGCATGAAATTCCGGAAGATGACGCAACTTATATTGAACTTTTTGTTTAGTATGATATAAGGTCCTTAAATGACTCACTTTTCTTATGGTGAGATGGATATTTCTGCCTCATACGGATGGGAACCAATGAGTTCAAAACCGGTCTAGATGGCGGACACTACCCACGTTTTTCTCGTAGTTTCAGAATTTTTTGAATTCATATTAGTGTTTCTGTATTAAATGTGTGATAACATATCTCAAATTCAAAGAACAATGGCTGTATATTTAATGTACATAGTCACCTTAAAAAGTAATGGCCAAACTGTAAATTTAATGTATGATTACATTAAATTTAATGAAATAAGTTAATTCAGATTAATGTAAAATTATTAAATGTAATGCATTACATTAAATCCATTTAACAAACGTTTGTGAAATTTGCTTCCAGCACATTTACAGTAAATTTAATGCCTTTCCTTTTTACTGTGTACACTGTTAAAAATAACTTTAAGTTTAATGCAATTTTAATGACAATTCTACATTAAATTTAATGATTTTGTACCTAAAATCGTGAATAATTTAAATTTACTTTAAATCTAAAGCAATTCATTCAAATATCAATTCGTCTACATTAAATTTGATTAAATAGTATCTTAAATTTCAATAAAGTAACTGAAAAGATATTTAAACTTTCTGTACAAAATTAATTCACGTGTACTTTAACATTAAAGGAATTTATATTAATATTCACTAACCTGAAATTTTGTTTAGTATGGTATAAGTTGCTTAAAGGACTCAATTTTCTTAGGGTGAGGTGTACATATCTGTCTCGTACTGAAGAGAACAAATGAGTTCGAAACCGATCTAGATGGATGACAGTCCTATCGGAAAAATATCCACTTTCTCTTGGTAGTTTCAGATTTTTTTGAACTCATATTAATGTTAGTGCATGAAATATGTGATAACATATCTTAAATATAATGAACACTGGCTGTATATTGAATATACATAGTCACCTTAAATAATAATGATCAAAACTTTAAATTTAATTTATCATTACATTAGATTTAATGGAATAAATTAATTTAGATTATGTTAATTATTAAATTTAAAGCATTACATTAAACGCATTTAATAAACGTTTATGAAATTTGCTTCGAACATATTTACATTAAATTAAATATATTTTCTTTTTACAGTGCATGAATAATGTTTACTAATTGCGTTCTTTAAAACTATTTGCTATCGCATAAAATTTACTGCAAAGGATATAGCGGCAAACTAAATTTTAGATAACACCCTGAATTTTTTAACATTTTAAAATTTTACCTACAAATACCTACTTGTATTAATTAATAATTGAATCAATATTTCTTTATTCAACCACTTCATATAATTAAACGATACAACTGACAGCATTTACCTTAAATTATTACATTTCAGTTCATACCTAAATTAATCAAAACCCGAAAATGTTAGACTTAATAATCCAAAAATTAACATGTATAAACAGGGGGTGAAAAAGTAGATAAACATGTAAAATTAATTGAATTTCGACCCATTTGCAGAATATTAATCACAGCTCAAAGAGCAACAGTACGAAATTGGTCGTTTATATTTCGGAAATAACAGAAAAGGTATCATTGAAAATTGTTTTTCAAAAATTTCTTCACGATAACCAATACACCCTTGCATGAAACCAAGCATTTTTGCAACTGTGAAGATGGTATCAGCGAATCGGCAACCTCTTCTAACGTAGAAAATTCTTGGCCATACAGTTAGTTCTTCACGAATGCGAACAAAAAATTATTAGGTGCCAAATTAGGGCTGTACAGTGGATGGACCCATCAATTTCATGTTTGAAGTGCTCGAAAAATCACTTATTTGAGCCGACATGCGAAAGCTCGCATTATCATGGTACAGAAGGGTCCGTCGTTTCCAGTTTATTTTCCTCAATTCAATGACGATTTCTAGTAAAGAGAGATATGTTTACCATTCGGAATTAACCATTCAATGATTCTGTAAAAACACAGTTGTAATATGGTCTGTTTTCGGATAAACTGCGTCATTACCTACAGTCGATTGCTGTTTACTTTCAGGCTCATACACATGGCTCCAAGACTTATCTTGTGTCACGACTCTATACATGTTTTTGAAGCACTGCTATCGCATTTATTTAGAATTTCCTAACACCAGTAAACAAGAGCCTTTTTTGATTTATTGTCAAATTACGTGAAATCCAACGCGAACGTAGCATCACACAATATATTATATACGCCGATGTTACTAATGCCCAAAGATGCCTCAATCTCATAGTATAATTTTGCATATTCAGTCCGTGCACAGCATTGATGTTTTCTTGTACTATAATCAATTTTGGGTGGCCTTTACACATCTCGTTCGTGAAAAACGTTTTGTAGGTGATTCTTCGCTAAATAAAGAATCAAGCTCATCGGGGTACTCTTGTTGAAACAAATGACGTAGAAAGTTGTGAAAAATACTCACACGAAAACGTTCACGAGTTAATAATTGGTAGAACTGAAATATTGAAGTTAATGTAAACAACTGAAATTGCGTCCTTATGTCCAAGGTATCTGGGTACGTATTCCGTCAAAAAGTCAAACTTTACAATGTCAGATGGCACCTAGCAATCTCAGTGTTTCGGGTTTCAGAAATACAAACAGCAATATATTGTAAGATTTTCGAAAATAAAACTATGTAACTAATACTACAGATTTTATTGTATATATTACAGAACTAAATTAGCCTAACATGTTTCAGAGTAATTAAATATTTTGGATGAATTTTTGTTCCTTTAAAGGTGTGTAAGTACGAGCACTTTTCTATGAGGGTTTTCCAATTATTGAGAGCAGAAAGTGTCACGTAAACACCTTTTCCTATTACAAAATGCATAATATTATAATTTTAAAAAAGTTGTAACGTAGGGGCCCACTTACAATAATTTAAGCTGTAATTTAAAAAAGGTAATACTATGTAAACTGTGTCATAATACATAGAGAGATAACTAAAATATATTTTACAATGAATAAAATGTTTTTTCTTCTGACGATGAGTATGTTTAAAAAGAAAAAACATTTTTTTCATCTTACTATTAATAATTTATACGATATACTAAGTGGATGTTTTCAAATTATTGTGTAATTTATTTGTAAAAATGTTTATACTAATAAAAAAAAAGATCTATGCAGTCTTTTATTTTACCTTGTTTATTACTAAAAAGGGTAAACTTTAGATGAAAAATAATGCAATCACTTAACTAAATTGTATCTCTTATTATAACGGAGATTCTCGTATTTCCTACATACATACATAAGTATATGTATATATATATATATATATATATATATATATATATATATATATATATATATATATATATATATATATATATATATATATATATATATATATATATACAAGGTGATTCAAAAATCGATCACGAAACTTAAGGGGGTGATTCTACTTGACAAAATAAGGGTAGAGCTTCATATAATTTTTTTTCAAAATGTCATTCTTTTTCGAGTTACAAGCCGTCCAAGTTCAAGTTTTTATTTTTTGTTTTTTGAATTACTCGCTTACAGGAAAACCGATTTGACTAATATTTGAAAGATAGGCTAAGTCTTCTGCGCTTCATCATTTTAGTAACAATTCACATTGATTGTTTGCCGCTAGAGGGCACTTTACCTACATTGAAAATTGTTTTTTTGTCATAATTTTTTAGTGTTGACAGCTACAGTAGTTTTTGGCATAATTTCTGAAAGACTGATACCAGGCCTTTAAAAAAGGTGCTCTTTATTTACACCGCTAAACCCAACGGTTTAGACGTAAATCACCCTTAAAAATTAAGTGGTAAATTTACTTTTCTCATTTCATTACCACCAGCTACCAGGTAAATAGCTATCAAAGTATACTAGAGCTGTCAGTTTAACATCAAATAAATTCGCTTTTTAAACTATTTAATTTATAATCTTAAAATAACTAATAATGGCTAATCGCCAATATTCAAATATCGAATATTGTGATATCCATTTTTGTTATGGAAAAGCAAATGGTAATGCAGAGTTGGCAAGAAGATATTATATGGAGAGTTATCCGGAAAGAAATATCCCTCATGCTCAAACATTTTCCAGTGTGCACAGGAGGCTTGCGGAATGTGGTTCCTTTAAAAGTTATAATGGAAATAGGGGAAGACCTAGAACTGCTAGAAACGTGCAACAAGAAGAAAGAGTGCTTGAAATTATTGAAGATAATCCAGGTATTAGTACTAGAAAAATTGGGAATGAAGTGCGGCTCTGTCAGGCTAGTTCATGGAGGATACTAAGAGAAGAACAACTCTACCCGTTTCATTCAAAAAAGGTGCAGGCTCTTTATGACGATGATCGGCCGAGAAGGTTGGAAATGTGCAATCAGATCCTAGCTAAGTATGAACACGATAATCGATTAATTGGCGTCATATTATTCACTGACGAAGCTGGTTTCACTCGTGATGGCATAACAAATCTACACAACATCCACACATATGCTTACGAGAACCCAAACAATGTGGTAGAAACGAAACATCAGCGTAGATTTTCACTAAATGTGTGGGCAGGGATAATAGGAGATTACCTTATTGGTCCTCATTTCTTTGATGGCCCATTAACTGGTGACGTATACTTAGATTTTATCCAAAATCGTCTCCCATTGTATCTGGAAGATGTGCCATTGGAAGTAAGGGCCAACATGTGGATCCTCCAAGACGGAGCTCCGCCCCACTTTAGTATACGTGTCCGACAGTATTTGAATGCAACGTATCCTGAGCGATGGATAGGACGAAGTGGACCATTGGCATGGGCAGCGAGGTCACCAGACCTTAATCCTATGGATTTTTTATTTTGGGGTCATTTGAAACAATTGGTGTACGATATTCCAGTAATCAACGTCGAGGATCTTCGCTTCAGGATAATCGAAAAGTGCCAAATTATTAAAGAAACACCAGGAATTTTTCATCGAGTTAGGCGACATTTTTTGAAGAGTGTTAGGAAATGTATGGAAGAAAATGGGGGACATTTTGAGAATCTTTTTTAGTTTGTTTAGTACTGTTTCATTAATTTTTATCAATTAAATGTATATCGCAATAATCCATAATATGAATATTTACTGATTAGCCATTATTAGTTATTTTAAGATTATAAATTAAATAGTTTAAAAAGCGAATTTATTTGATGTTAAACTGACAGCTTTAGTATACTTTGATAGCTATTTACCTGGTAGCTGGTGGTAATGAAATGAGAAAAGTAAATTTACCACTTAATTTTTAAGGGTGATTTACGTCTAAACCGTTGGGTTTAGCGATGTAAATAAAGAGCACCTTTTTTAAAGGCCTGGCATCAGTCTTTCAGAAATTATGCCAAAAACTACTGTAGCTGTCAACACTAAAAAATTTTCAATGTAGGTAAAGTGCCCTCTAGCGGCAAACAATCAATGTGAATTGTTACTAAAATGATGAAGCGCAGAAGACTTAGCCTATCTTTTAAATATTAGTCAAATCGGTTTTCCTGTAAGCGAGTAATTCAAAAAACAAAAAATAAAAACTTGAACTTGGACGGCTTGTAACTCGAAAATGAATGACATTTTGAAAAAAAATTATATGAAGCTCTACCCTTTATTTTGTCAAGTAGAATCACTCCCTTAAGTTTCGTGATTGATTTTTGAATCACCCTGTATATATATATATATATATATATATATATATATATATATATATATATATATATATATATATATACATACTTTTATCTTTTTTTGTCTTTTCTTGGGTTTAGGTTCATTATTTAACAAAAAATCCAAACAATTGACGTTTCACTCTTTATTTTTCTTTCCAAAAAATATTTTTTATATAATTAAAAACATTCACACAAGAACATGTCTACAATTTTAAAAAACAAACACTTAAAATAGTATTTAAATTTAAAAAAATATATTTTTAATTTTACTGGTACACACCTTCACATTCTGCTTATTAATTAATAATGAAATTCAACCTTTACATCGTCTATTTAGGTACTGAGGATACATAGAGTGCGAAAGTGTTTTATTTTTTATACATTTTTTATATTTTAAAATGCACAAAAAAAACAAAAAAACGATACAATTAATTTTATGTTTAAGGGGATATTCAATTTCTGATGTTTATTAAGAGGATCGAATAAGTAATATTTTTGTTTAAATTAGGCTCGTGTAAATGTGGCTCAAATTTTCTATATCGCTTCTGTCGTTAACAGTGTTTTTATCATTTCTTTTATCTGCAATTTTTGGTAATTCATGTCCTTGTTTTTAAATATGGCACTGTTATAATCAAAAGTATTGTGTGTCCTGTGTGTGTTTGATTAACGCTATTGAGGTGTTTTTCGTATATTTATGGCCATACAAACGCTGGTAATGATATTGAGATGTGCGCGCTAAGGGCACCACCGTGCTAAACGCTCTCCTAGGACGAGCTGTAGGGGAAAACATGAGCAGCAAAATCTACAGTTTCAACTATTCAAATTAAAATATATTATATTTATATTTGTATGTATATTAATGTAAATAATCTTCAAGAAGAAATTCATGATGTATTCTGAATACAATTATAATCTATAAAACCTTTGGCTTTTGGCTAAAAATTTAATTAATTTATCCCTGATTGTAGCTCTGAGAATTATATTAACACTCCCTGCCTCTGCACCTAGTGGAAAAAAACGCTTTTTAGAATTAAAATTAATGAAACCCTACTTTAAAGTTCAATAAGTCCAACAAAAATTATAAATCTGTCATTAATTTTAATGGATCGATATTAGCTGCCACTCTGGACTATATATCTATAATTAACGAATTTGCTATTATTAAAGTTAGAAGAGAAGAAATGTAGTAGATTGCTATAGCTGATATCGTTATTTTCAAGATAAAAGTGGTATTCATACGTTTTGTGCAGTTTTTTTTAATCACAATCAAAGGTTATTTTAAAGAAAAAACATTTGAGGGACGACATTTCGAAAACTTGCATCAAACTGACAATATCTACCTCGCGCCACTGACAGTAGATCCACCTGTATGTTTTTTATTCACATGAAGTTCTACGTCACTCAAATTTACGGTACCACCACTTTACATTGTTATAAGAAGCAACCCTGTCGATTATCTCTACAAAAAAGATTAATTGAAAATTAATTTTACTATTTAATTAAATAATTAAATAGTAAAAAGCCGAATCTATTGGTGAATTTACAGATACAATTGGCCGTGACAAGGTAATTAAAATATTATTAATATAAAATATTAAAGAACTTTGATTTTAATTGGGAATATATTAGTGAATAATTGGATTTATTTAACTAAACAAGTGGAGAAATTATTTTTTGGTGAATTTAAAGACACAATGGGTGGTCGCTAGGGAATTAAAATATCATTTACATGAAATATTAAAGAACTTTGATTTTTATTGGAAGTATATTAGTTAATAATTGGATTTATTTCATTAAACAACTAAATAGTAAAAAGCCGAAATATTTATTGGTGTATTTACAGGTATAGTCGGCAGTGGCTAGGGAATTAAAATATAATTTACATAAAATATTAAAGAACTCTAATTTTTATTGGAAATATATTAATGAATAATTGGATTTATTTAGTTAATCAACTAAATAATAAAGTGGAAAAAATATTTTTTGATGAATTTACAAATACAATTGGCGGTAGCTTAGGAATTAAACTATCATCTACATAAAATGTTAAAGAACTTTGATTTTTATTGGAAATATATTAGTGAATAATTGGACTTATTTAATTGAACAACCAAATAGTAAAAAAACGAAATATTTATTGGTGTATTTACAGGTTTAGTCGGCAGTGGCTAGGTAATTAAAATATCATTTACAAAAAATATAAAGAACTTTGATTTTTATTAGAAATATATTAATGAATAATTGGATTTATTTAATTAAACAACCAAATGGTAAAAAGCCGAAATTTTTATTAGTGAATTTACAAGTACAGTTGTCCATAGCTAGGGAATTAAAATATCATTTACATAAAATATTAAAGTACTCTGATTTTTATTGGAAATATATTAATGATTGACTGGAATTATTTAATTAGTCAACTAGATAGTAAAATGGAGAAATTATTTTTTGGTGAATTCACAGATACAATCGGCGGTGGCTAGGGAATTAAAACATCATTTACATAAAATATTAAAGAACTTTGATTTTTATTGGAAACATATTAATGAGTAATAGGATTTATTTAATTAAAGGACCAAATGATAAAAAGCCGAAATTTTTATTAGTGAATTTATAAGTACAGTTATCCATGGCTAGGGAATTAAAATATCATTTACATAAAATAATAAAGAACTCAGATTTTTATTGGAAATATAATAATGAATAATTGGAATTATTTAATTAATCAACTAAATAATAAAGTGGAGATATTATTATTTGGTAAATTTACAAATACAATCAGCGGTGTCTAGGGCATTAAAATATCTTTTACATGAAATATTAAAGAACTTTGATCTTTATTGGTAATATATTAGTGAATAATTGGATTTATTTAATTAAACAACTAAATAGCAAAAAACTGAAATATTTATTGGTGTATTTACAGGTATAGTCGGCAAGGGCTAAGAAATTATAATATCATTTACATAAAATATTAAAGAACTTTGATTTTTATTGGAAATATATTAATGAATAATTGGATTTATTTAATTAAAGACCCAAATGATAAAAAGCCGAAATTTTTATTAGCGAATTTACAGGTACAGTTAGTTCTCCATAGCTAGGGAATTAAAATGTCATTTACATAAAATATTAAAGTACTCTGATTTTTATTGGAAATATATTAATGAATAATTGGAATTATTTAATTAAAGAACTAAATAGTAAAGTGGAGAAATTATTTTTTGTGAATTTAAATGTACTAGGTAATTAAAGTATCATTCCAATTATTGATTAATAAATTTCCATTAGTAACCAAAGTTTTTAATATTTTATGTAAATAATATTTTAATTCTCAAGCCACACCCGACTGAAATACTGTTTTTGCCTGCAAATGTTAGAAAATTAATTATATTCGATTCTATGCAGACATTAGCTTAGTTCGCAAAACAATCAAAACAAGTCAGCGCCAGTTAGATCATTCAAAACAGCTTACTAACTGTCACCTGACTATTTTTGCAAATTTTGGTTGGCGCTGACTGATTTCTGATTTCTCTACGCATAAGCTTATTGGTAAAAAGCTTCGATTATACCCTATAGATTTAAACAACAATAGATTTGTTTGAAGGCTGTTTATGGTCGATGGGATAGAGGATTTTCTGATGTTTGATAGACATAAATATGTTTACTTATCTTTTCTTTTAGCTTAATTGTTTATCGTGACTCTTTTCAGTATTTTTAAATGTTAGAAATTACTATAAATGCGAAGTTTGCAATTAATATTAACAGAAAGAGTATTTGAAAACTTATTTTTAATAATAAATATTGTTTACATATTGAAAATAACGATAATAATAATATAGGCAACCATATATTCTTCTCTTATGTATTTTAGAATTGACATACCGATTATCATATGATACTCGTTTAAATAATGCAATTAGAAAAGGGTAGCATAAAATCCGTATGTGTGTACCAAGGAATGAAATATCTACTATTTATCAAAACTTTTTTAAATATAAATAAAAATATTATTACGTTATTCCGCGTTGACATTTATTGATGCTAGTGTATGTAAATAAAATATATATGTGTCCTATTTAAAGATTGCTCAATTAATTATGACTAAAAAAATGGCAGCAGTTATTGAAAAAAGAAATTTAAATGTTAAATTGCTGAAAAGTCTCATGGTGCAATCCTAGAAACTGTAGGAAAATTAAAACGAACATTACAACAAAGGAAAAGTAGGAAGAAACCGGTGATATTATGGACAAACCAAGATTTGGAAAACCAAAAGTATTAAATACCATTGACCACCTTAGTGAACCAGGGGGTAATAATTTAGTTTTGTGTAGGCCGAGATGATTACAGGTCGTTATAAATACTAATGTAAATTCCGCGTTCAAATAGCCAGGCTCTAGTTCTGACGTTATGCCAATTCTACAGGGGTATGTTCGAACGTAAAAAGAGTTCAGGACGCAATTTAAAAAGACAATTTCAGGTTTTCGGCTTAACTTTCTCCGTAAACGTCCTGCAAATTGAGTAAATTTAATAGATTGCCGACCCTTCTAAATTTATAAACATCCATCAATGTCGAAGCTTGGGATATTGCGATGTTTCGTGGAAATATTTTACTTATACTTATTAGACATAACAATGGGGTTGGTTCTCAGCATTTCCTTTAAAAAACAGAGAAAAGAAAATAGAATAAAATGTATCTGATATTTCGACAAAATTATTAATTGTCTGTAGAACTCAAAAAAGATATTTACGTGGATAATTAGAATTAGTTAATTAAAAAACTAAATAGAAAAAATATGAAAATTACTTATTTTGGTGAATTTACTGGTAAATACATATTGCAAAATATTTCTCCAAAATCTACTCAATTTAGATTGAATCCAACGTAAAAACTTTAATATATTCGGTATTTTGATGTATAAGACAACTGAATTCTAATTCACCTTTACTGAACCTATTTTAAATAAAAGTATCTTTGCCAGGAAAATATAACATATTTTTTTTGGAATTTCCTCTTTTGTAAAATCATAAAATTTAAGGCCCCAATGTTTAGATATAATATTACGCTCCTCAATATTGTATATTGTACCTGAAGGAGCTGTCTTACAGTGAAACATGTCGTGCAGTCATAAAAATGCAGTGAAAATTCAAGTAAGAATGTATTTATCCCAATCTATAAAAAGTTATTAACTTTAATCTTTTAAATATATCTTTTCGTGTCATGACATTCCATTCAAAATGTATTTTCAAGCCGTGGACTGATATTTAGCGATTGTGAGGGGTATATGTATTTGAGTAAATTAGTTTTCCTTAATAATTCTATGTTAAAATTACGAAGAGTTCTTTAATATGTCATCATTTGACATTTCAATCACCAGTAAATAATGCTTTTGGGCTGGGTTATTATTACCGCCTCTTTCCATTGTGATAAATGTTCATTGTATATTATATTTTAAATAAATAATGTTATTACGTTTAATTTTTCTATGTTTATACGTAAGAAAATTATCAAAATAATAATTAAAAAATTTAATATTTACCCATGGATAAAAGGATCGAATATTTTTTGTTCCCACTATTACTTAAAGATAATTTAAAATGAACTTCCTACTATTCATCTAGTAGGCGCATATATTCACTTGTTTTAAAAATGTTGACGTTTAATGCATATTTATGGCGTTTATAGTCCCCCGTTCAGTATAAAAATTTCCCGTAATTTATTTGTGGTAAAATAGGTGAGTGATAGTAATTCATCTTTGTTTTTCCCTTTCTTTAAAACAGTTTGTCACCAGTTCTACACTGGAGTGAAACTGAGGCGGCATAAGTTTTAGTTCTATATAATATAGAAAAAGTATCATACAGTCACTCACAAGATTGTTCATACAGACCTCATTTTTTAGCTAACTAGCTTTTACTCGCGACTTTGTCCGCATGAAACTTAGGAAATAAATAATAAATACAATTGTTTTATTGTTGTAAACAATAAACAATTAAAAAAGCTGCCAATGTCACTACTGACAACCACTTCTATATGTCTGTAAAGTTTCATGGGTTCAGCCGTTTCCAAAATTAGCCCATACAAATAGACAGGCAAAAGAAAAGCTGACTTTATAAATACTGACAACCGCCTCCTCATGTCTGTAAAATTTTATCGAGATAGATTTACACGTTTCGAAGATTCGCCAGTACAGACAGACAGGCACACAGAAAAAAGGTACCTATATCACTCTTGACAACTTACTGTTCACGTCTGTAAAGTTTCATCGAGATTGGTTCAGCCGTTTCGAAGACTAGCCCATTCTGACAGACAGACACTTCAATTTTATTTATATGTATAGATGTATAAATTTGCAATAAACCATATTAGTTTAGGAAATAAAAAAAATATCTAAAGTCGCTGATTATCTATCATCTTTCAGACCATAAAATTAAGAAATGACATGAAACAATAAATACAAATTAACGCAGCTCACGAAAGTCTTCATACAGTTTTAGATATTAATTAAAGTAGGCACGTGTCAATCCAAATGAAAACAGTTCAAATGTTTAATAACTTTTTTGGTATTGTTGACATTTATTGATGCTAGTGTATGTAAGTAAAATATATATGTGTCCTATTTAAAGATTACTCAATTAATTATGAATAAAAAAAAAATGGCAGCAATTATTGAAAAAAGAAATTTAAATGTCATATTGCTGGAAAGTCTCATGGTAAAATCTTAGAAACTGTAGAAAAATTAAAACGAATATTACAACAAAGAAAAAGTGGGAAGAAACCGGTAATATTATGGACAAACCAAGATTTGGAAAACCAAAAATATTAAATAATGGTGATATATATTTATAATGAAGAATGTCTTGAAGAAAGCCTTTAGTTTCAATGATAAATAAACAAAAACGTTTAACTTATGTTTCGTATCAAAACGAGACTGTTGAATTTTGAAGACAGGTATTGTTCACTGGCGAAAATAAGTTGAACATTTACGGGTTAGATGGATGAAGCAAAATTTGAAGAAAGGCTAGTAAGGAGTTAAAACTTGAAAACATAACTAGAGGATATTACACCTTGTTGAGGGTGCAATGTATCAGTCTAAATATATTGAAATATTGGGTACTAACGTGTAACTCAGTGTTGATCGCTTAATTCTTGGTATAAATTGGATTTTGTTACAAAATAATGGTTCAAAGCACACTGTTCATAACCTGAAGCCGTAAGCATTTTATAAAAAGTCCAAGGACCTTGATTATCCACCCCAATTGACGGTTTTGAACCCAATTGAACATATATGGGAAGATTTGGACCGACGCATAAGAGTTCCAGAATTGCTGTAAACAATAAAATACAAAAGATGTCCTAAAACAGCTTTAAAACAGACGTAGTCTGTTATAACAGCGGAAGTTGTTAACAGACAAATTCACTAAGAAGATTTAAGACTTATACGGCCAGTTTTTTTCTCATATTGTCAACATGTCATACTCATGACTCCATTTTTTTACGCCCTGTGTGATAAGAACTTTGGATAACGTTTTTTACATACCTATAACTATTGATTCAAAATTAAATACTCCTCATTCGTGTCGCTAATCCTAAGAGTTTTCGAAAAAACGTCATTTTATTTACATCATATATTTGGCGTATTGCGATAAAAGATACATCTTTGTTCCTATCAAATGTTAAACCTTCAATTTTATAATAGACAACATTCGATCCAAAATTAGAGTTTACCTTTTTATTTAAAAACGTCTAAATCTGTTAACTGCAGTTCAACCTAGGTTCACAAAAATGTGGGTTTTATTTTATCGGCACCAAAAACAAAGTATTGTGGTTGCAAACGTTGCTAGATACGAAAGAAATAAATATCCTGCATTTTAGAACTTGTCAACTTTCACATCGCTGATGCATTGATTCTTTACTTGGATATTAATTTACTGATTTTTGGATTTAGCGGTGAAATTAACTATGAAATAATTCGAAAAATGGAATAAACATTTATTGAGTATGCAGTATTTATCTGATGTATGGTCTTGCATTGCAGGAGGTTATATCACGACAGATATCCTAATCGTAATCTTCCAGATCAGAAAACATTTCAATGAGTTAACAAACGTCTAAGGAAGAATGGTGAGCGATTCCATTTAATGAGGTAATATTATTAAATTTCTTCATAATTTTAGAAAATTTTGGGGAAAGAAGTACTGATGCTGGTCGGGGAAGAATAGCACGTACGCCTCAATTAAACAGAAATATTTTAAACGATATTGATGACACTCCTTCAACGAGCACTTGAAATTTTCAACGCAATTTAATACGTCGAAAACAATAGAGTACATGAAGTTGTTCAAGAACAGCTATTATATCCATATCATTTAAAAAAAGTGCATGAACTGATTACTGAAGATTTTCCCCGTAGAGTGCAGTTTATAAAGTGGCTATTGGATCAGCAACGAAACAATGTAAACTTCATTGACGGATGAAGCAGGTTTCACCAAAAATGGTATCATAAATTTACGCAACTCAAATGTATGGGCTGATGAACATCCTCATGCAATTATTGTTTCGCATCAACAACATCAGTTCCACTCAATTAATGTCTGGGCAGGGAATCATCGGCAATTTTTTGATTGACCGCACGACTGAATAGAGAACTTTATTTGGAAATCTACCAGAACGCTTTTCACGATTTAGTAGAGCACTTACCACTTGAAACTTTCCGGAATATGTACAACATGCACGATGGGGCACCTAAATAACGTCTAACTAAACCATCGGATATGTAGAGGAGGACCTATCGCCTGGCTTTCTTGATCTGCCGACCTAACGCCGATGGATTTTTACCTGTGAGGACACCTCAAAATCTTGGTGTATTCTACTCCGGTAGATAGTACGGTAGAAGTTCCACGGAGAATCCCGTTTCATTTTGATCCAATAAAGAATAATGCTGAGTTAATGTGGCGGGTACAACAGTCCTCAATTAGTCGTGCCCGCGAATGTCTCAGACTTCACGGAGCCCATGTTAAACCCTCCTATGCATTTTTTAACTAAGCAGTTATTTTGCCTTTTTATAGAAACTATGGTAATAGGGGAAAATTCGTCTTTTTCATATTGAACCCGACAGAACTTTGGCGAACAATAGTGTAAATAAAATGACATTTTTTCGACAACGGTTAGGATTAGTGACATAAATGAAGAAAACTTAATTTTTAATTAATAGTTAAGAGTATATAAACAACGTAGTCCAAAGTTCTTATCATACAGGGTGTAAAAAAATGGGGTCATAAAAATCACAGCTAATCCGTCCCTGCAGCTGTGATTAGTTCACAACACTTTCTTGGATAATAATTTGAAGTGTCTTACCTGGTATAAATCATATTAATAAAAAATTAAATATACCTGGTGGTTCAATAATTATGTGTAAAAAAACTTGATTCCATTGCAGCTCTTTAGGAGCCCATACCTCCGAAGAAGAGCCATATACGAAAAACAGTTGTAATATTCCTTTCACGGATTTTTTTTCATATCCCGAAGATTTTCCACATTTTTCCGGACACCCTGTATAACATATATGAAATGCCCTCGGTTATACCACAAAGAGTGTGACTTAGAGGAGTGATGGGAGTTAGTGTAAAGGACTTTCTCGGATTTTCTACGAAAATGTAAAAGAGAACTTAATTTAGACGAATTAGTTAGTGATCGATTTCACCCTACCATTTTCCAACTTTTTATTTATAAAAATATAAATATAAAATTACGCAATGTTGATAATAAACTAAAAACTTTTTACTACTAGGTCCAGATAACAGTGACCCACAAATTTACTTACCATGTTGTCTTAGCTCTATTCTGTAACTCTGCACAACCAAACGTTTCCACAATTTTCCGAAAATTACTTTTTTGACCTTTAAAACAACCTCGATGTCTCGACGGACCGACAAAATAAACCTTCTTTATGCCAGGTCTCATGAAGACTGGATATTTCCTGCAGTAACTTGTCGACTTTCACCGCGCGGCGACTGCTGTATGCCACCAGTACTAAAAGCATTAGCCAAAATATACGTGATGTTTGGTTTCACTCCTGCTCGTCGGTTTCACTCCGTTTTGATGGCACTAAATTAATATTTATTTAATATTTTTCGCCATCTAATTTAAATTAAATGTTTAAACTTTGTTAATAAAGAAATAAGTTGACATGCTACATTGCAGTTTATATGTTTGTTTAGAGTTATTCCCTTATTAATAGATTGTCCTTTTTGCTCGCTATATGAAGAATTATCTGACTCACGCATTTAAAAAATAAGCTAAGAAATCTATGGCAAATTTACGTTAATTCGGTTACAATCAGACGAAGAGTATAAGAAACGACTTAAAGCCAAGACGATTATCCAGATCTTTTCCAAAATTACAAAACTTGACAATTATAATTTGACGGAACATCTTTTTTTCACTGATGAGACTAGAATTCAAATATGAAAACAAAATAAATGAAACTAAGACTATCAAAAAGTTGGTAAACGCCACGCCAGCTGTAATGAAAAGGCGGTTTTCCCGCAGCACGTAATTTCGATTTTAGCATGTTCAAAAAATTTCAATACTTGCCACTCCAGAGACATTGGAAGTTCTAAAAATTAACTTTTCTTTGGTAGGATTAAATAGCGTAACTCCCAATTAGGCAGACATATTTCAAAATTTTTAAAAAATGTTGTTTTGCGCAGGTTTCAAATAACCAAGGCTACAGATTGGCGAGCGAAAATCCTCAAACTTTCTTACCCACAATACCTGGAGACTGCAAGATTCACATGACAAAGACCGCAAATATGCAAGTTTTAACCTTCTAAACCCATGAAACTATGATATAATGAGTTGTACGCTATCATGTACCAGTATATTCAATCTCCAAGCTCTCCAGAACGTCGAAAGGCTTAACAACTTTCAATTCTTGTAGCATTGCTAGTTATGACGCTTCAGATGTCTGCATAATTTTCTTTAATATTACATATTTTCCGTTTCGAATACCTTCTGGCTCATCTTTGTAGCTCTTTTCTTTCGAGCGATCCATCAAATTAGGTTACTGTTTGCTGGCCGAAAACAGCGATGCTTCCCTGTCTTTATTACTAACATATGATGATTAATCATATCTTCTTCAGATGTAAATCACAGCCTCATATTTGTGTTTGATAGATTTGTTTATCAAAACATTTTACCAAGGCCCATACAACATTTTTACTTAGTATTTTGAAGCATCACAAAATGGTGGACATAGATATTCAGAGATCAACTGGTATACTTACTTTTAAACTACACTTTCAATTTAATTATTTCAATTGGTTTATGTTAATTGTTCTATATTAAACAACCTGATACAGAAAAGATAAGAGATAAATTAACATAAAATTACGCCTTAATATTAGTTTAGACTTTGTCGTCTTTAAACAGCCTTCCAACTTTGACCTAAAAAGAAAGTGCTTACCGCACTATTTCTAAACTTTATGCAAAGTTATATAGAAGTATTTCATGCAGAAAATTTTGTAATATATACTGCTACGTCAAACATGTTCTTTGAAATATTTTAACTTTCGAAAAGTTACTGTGGAGTAAAAGTATTTTAAAGAATTTAGATATACATCCATTCATTAGTTCGGTTTCTTGTGAGAACTGACGCAAGTGAGCACGTAGATCAAATAAAACTTGTTAATAAATAATAATAAATAATTCAATCAAATGTTTAGCGGTGTTGCTCTAGCATAAAGCTAGATATAATATAAATAAAATTGTCAAGTTTAAATAAACACACAATTTTCAACCGCAAATAATTATAAAATTTTCATCTTTTAAAAAAATTATAAATACGTTTAGAGCTGAAACTCAATACTTTATTACTATGAAACTGTGAAAGGACTTAAATCAAGAAAAGAACATCAATTGAAATAAACCAAGGTAAAATAATTTCAATAAATATTAATGACAATATGGTATATTATGAAAAAATCAAATAAAATTTAAGACATAACAAACTCTAGTAGCAACTAGCGCCATAATATAAAGCAAACCAATATTCCATGATCATGGGAGAGCGCCAGAAAATTGCTCAATCTCTTACAAAAAAAAAAGATTGAAAGAAACTTACCTTACAAAATTGATTGGGTCTTTACCTTTAAAATAAACAAAAATGCATAATACTAAATTTACTTGTTATTCCAATGGTGAGATTGTTAGCTGTGTGGTTTAGAACAAATCAGGCCGCAACACTGCTTAACTGTGCAGTGGTGTGTAAGGACTAGTGAAACATCCGTGCTCAATAGCTGACAACTAAATGTTCTTGCGAAAAAGTTAAACGCAAAAGATAAACCAAAGACAAAAACGGAAAGGAAAAAAAAAGTTGATTGAACCAGTAGAAAGAACCAGTGGGAGAAACTCTACAAAAAAAAAAGAGCATCTAAGCCTAATTATAAAAATTAAATTAAAAAGCGAATAAATTAGTCAATTATAACCTTACTTTCTATTTAAATTTAGAATCATAAACTTTCTCCAAATTAAGGAAAAAAGATATCTAAGGTGATTTTAAGGTTGAAGTATCGAAAGAAAATGAAATATTAATCAATAACTAATCAGTAATAATTAAACGAATGACCTGTTCAACTTAAGATAGGTAAAATTAAAAATATATAAACGTACAATAAAAATTCAGTTTGACTCCGGGTGACCACCAATATTTAGTTTAATATAAAATACAATATTTACTTTAGAAAACAATTAGTTACTCACTAAATTAACCACCACAAAATTGGAAATGATAATAAAATAGAATAGATAATAACCAGGATTTGACATCACTGGTTACTATAAATGCTTAATGTGATTAATATTAAATTAAACTATTAAATAAATTAGCTTAAACCTGACAAAAACAAACCCAATTTTAATTAAGCTCCAAAGAAAAAATAAATAAATTAAATAAAAATAAATAAATTTTTTATTGATAACCTCTTGAATTTTAACTTAATTTGACCAGTCTCAAGTACCTACATCTTGAGAGCAAATATGAACTAAAATATAGTAAATTTTATTATAAAAAGTAAAGGCCAATATCAAAATTAAACCTTACTGATATCAAAAGAAAAATTAAAGTGTTAGCTTAGCAACAGCTCTCAAATACTAAGAAAATTTAGGAAAAATGAATCAATATTCATATAAAAAATAACAACAAACGGCCTTAAAAATCAATATGAAACATAATAATAGACTAATGCAGTCAGTTTAAGTATTAACTAGACGTAAAACAACATACTATGGCCAGATTCAGATTTGACAATAGATATACTAGTTAAAAATTAATTTTGAGCTTAAACTTTAGTAAATCAAAAAGATTTGAAAGATTGTATTAAATTGGACTTAATGGATCTTGCGCTAAGTAGTTATTTGGGGTTAAAACGTGCAAAATGGCGAAAATACCTGTCTCCTGCTTTATGTCCGTAAAAATAACTCAATTAACACCAAAAGAGATAAAGGATAAGGAAACCAACCAGTTAAGCTCAAGTACCAGAATAATTTAAACTATTTTCCACCCCAAAACTACAAAGAATGGACCATATGAATTGAGATGGAAAATCTATAGCTCTTTTAGTTAATTCAAACAGGAAAAGTAAAAATTCCTGCAAAGTGGCATCGGTTTAATATTAAAGATCCATGCGTGTGCGCAACGCCACCTCCTTCTTTCAAAATTTGACGTTTGAAAGAAATTATAGCTCAAAAGTAACCTTAAAATAAGAAATATAAAAATTTGTAAAAGGAAGAATTTCACTCAAATAGGAGACAGAGAAACCCAAATTTAACTGAGAAAAAAGTAACAGTAAATTCAAATAACAATAGACATAAATAAACCACCCGTAGTCTAGTGAATGCCCAGCAAAACAACATACATATTGGTTATCAAATGTAACGTAAAACTATACTCTGTAGTGTAAGAATGTAACCAATATTCAGGAAGATTAAAATACGGAGCTCTGAAAGAAATCGACCAGGAAGTATTACTACTGAGATCTGTAGTAAAAGAAAAAAAACAACTAACCGATAAATGGCTTGTTTTTATTAGAAGAATTTTTAACAGATATTTAAAGAAGAGGATATTGTGTCTGACCTTAATATGAGTATTTGCAAAAAAAGGTAATTTAAACTTAATTAGCCATAGTAAACGGTTCAGCCACTTCGAAGATTAGCTCATGCAGGCAGGCAGAAAAGAAAGCAGCTTTTATCACTTCCTATAACCTCCTCTTCATGTCTGTAAATTTTCATAGAAATCACTTCAGCTATTTCGAAGATTAATCCTTATAGACGGACAAACAGACTAAGAAAAAAAAGACAACCTCCACTTTCTGTCTGTAAAGTTTCACCGCAATCGAGGAAAATATTTTAAATGCTTTAGATGACACTCTTTCAACGAGCACACGAAAATTATCAGCGCAGTTTAATACGTCGAAAACAATAGTACACAAAGTTCTTCAAGAACAGCTGTTATATTCATATCATTTGAAAAAAGTGCATGAACTGATTCCTGAAGCTTTTTCCCGTAGAATGCAGTTTATAAACGGGATCGGTAACAAAATAATTAAACTTCATTAACACTATTCTCTTCACGGATGAAGCAGGATTTACCAGAAATGGTGTCATAAATTGAGACAACTCACATGTAGGGGCTGAATGAAAATCCTCATATACCTATTGTTTCGCATCATCAACATCAGTTCCAGCCAATGAATTTCTGGGCAGGAATCATTGGCAATTTTTAATTGGACCATTCGTATTGCCGGCACGACTGAATGCAAAACTTTATTTGAAGTTCCTCTAGAATGCTTTTCACGATTTAGTAGAGCACTTATCACTTGAAACCCGCCGAAAAATGTACTTTATGTACGATGGGGCATCACCTCATTTCATCGTTGCTGCTGGAGCACCTGAATAACGTCTATTCAAACCATTGGATAGGTAGAGGAGGACCTATTACCTGGCCTCCTCGATCTCTCAACATAGAGCCGTTGGATTTTTCGTGGGGGGACACTTCTACTCCAGTCGATAGTAGGGAGGGACTTCTTCAAATAAGGAGCAATGTTGAGTTAATAGGGCTAATACAGCAGTATTCAATTCGTCATGCCCGCGAATGTATCAGACTTCACGGAGCCCACGTTAAACCCTCTTAAGAAGTTTTTTACTCAGCAATTAGTTTAACTTTTTATTGAAACCATGGTGACAGGGGAAAATTCATCTTTTTAATATTAATCCGACAGAAATTAGGGAATTAACAGTGTAAATAAAATGACGTTTTTTCGAAAATAGTTAAGATTAGCGGCATGAATGAAGAGTACATAATTTTTAATCAATAGTTAGAGGTAGGTAAAACACATTGTTCAAAGTTTTTGTCATACAGGGCGAAAAAAAATGGGGTCATGAGTGTCACAGCTAATCCGTCCCTGCAGCTGTGAATAATTCACAACACTTTATTGGCTAGTAATTTGAAGAATCTTACATATATTTTAAAAAATTGAAATATACATAGTGGTTCAATAATTATGTTTAAAAAACTTGATTCCATAGCAGCTCTTTGGAAGCCCATATCTACGAAGGGAAAGCATACAGGAAAAAAGTTAATATGAACTTCTAGTATTCTTTTCACGTGTTTTTTTTTCATATGCGGGAGATTTCTCACATTTTCCCAGACACCCTGTATAAGTGTTTTATTCACTGACAGTACCCTGTGAGAATCCCCGTGAGGAATCGCAGTTTTGCTCTGAACATCGCCAGATATTGTTTATTTTTTAAATTTTTTAACTGCGCGGAGGGTTCACAGTATATGGTTTGAACTCATCATGTTTTAAAGAGGTGATGGAAGCAGTCTTTGCTTATTTTTGTCATTGCTTATTTGACATAGTATGCCACATAACAACAAAATATAGAGTTTCCAGTACTCAAATTTTTAAAAATGTATCCGATACAAATATGAATAATTAAAAGGTTAGGATTAAAATAATCGATGTTTGGTCGAAAATACATTTTTCCCAAGCGACATATCATAAACTTTGATGACTTTAACACACTTATTAATTCTTGTATAACACCACCGAACAAGCACCTGTTAATGCTGCTTCACAGCACCATTTTATCCAAGATACCTAAGCACACACAGTCACGTAAATTTGGCATCTCATGTCTTGAAAACTATGTTTAGGCTCGCGCACCCATTGAAACTTTTGTTTTCAGCTACAAAAACTGTTTATTTCCAAGTTTTCAGCTAATTTGGGTAAAACTGTTTTCTATTGCTTTTGTGCAATCTTTTTTTTTCCTATTAAGAAGAAAAAATCTGACTTGACAATTCGTTAACCTAAGGATTGCTTTGAAATTATTATGGTAGGTAGTATAACACTATTCCTAATATAATGGCAACAAAATTCGTTTTCTCATAAAATATTTTACCCTGCTAAATATAAAATTTTTTTTGAAGGAAAAAAATCATCACCATCATTAAAAAAAACTAATTAGTATCTTTGCTTTAATTCCCGAGAGAAAATAATACCTATAATAAAGTTCTTCACCTAATTAAGTTCCCTCTATAGGAGTACTTAATTTTATTATTAACGAATCTTGTACATACACATTTAATAAATATAATGCTCTATTCCTTTTTAACATAGTAGGTTTCCAAATAGACTGTAATATAAAGAAGAAAAAATTGTATAATTTTGTATAATTAAAGTAATTATTAGTGCTTGAAAGAACTTGTTTTTGCTTCAAATAAAAGTAAATTTCAAAGAAAATTATGATGCAAAAAATTTACAAAATTGAATTTAGTATTGACTATAGTGTTGTATAGTGTTGTATAGTGAGTATAGGCTAGCTTCAGTATGGCACGTAGTGGCTCACGACATATGTAACTTTATATATAGGTATATATATATATATATATATATATATATATATATAGGTTCCGTTAGGGACAACATTAAAACAGCTGAAAGGTACTTAACAAATAATGTTTTAGATAAATTCTTATTCTTAGAAAACAAAAAATTTGAGCAATTGCATAGAAAAATTTAAAAAACACACCAAAAAAATAAACCAATTATTTAAAAAGCGTGAGAACTATAACGAAACAAACAAATGGATCAAAAATATATCTGATACATTCATACCATCTGAAGTTTCTGAAGTTTTATCCTACGGTTCTAATTTAGACGTTACAAAAGAAAAATATATCCCAATAACGGAATATATAGCCTCAATCGAATCCGCTGTTAGCAACGAACCAGATGACAAGGAGGACACAATTAGAGCTGAAGTAACTAATGTTATAACAATAAAAAGTAACAGTTTTCAAAGAATTTAAAAAGAAACGGAATCGAGCAAAAAAATGTTTAAAAGACAATCCTCAAATTATTGTTCTAAAGCCTGATAAAAGCTATAAAACAGTGGTCATGAACAAAGCAAATTATGAGACAAAAATGAACAACTTACTAAAAGACAAAAATACATATAAAAATATTAAGAATGATCCAACCAACTTATATCAAAAGAAAAATAATACCTAAATAAAAAAAATTACTCAATGCAAAATAATTAACTGAAAAAAATGCAAAAGGCTAAACATTCACAATGCTATTCCACCAAAAATAAAAAAGAACTAAATAAAAAAAGGATATATATATATATATATATATATATATATATATATATATATATATATATATATATAAATTTATTATGTTCAGAAAACTTATTTTCTAAAAGAGGTCACTTGTGTCATGTCGTGTTTTTTTACAGTTATACAGGAAAGCAACTTTATTAGCATCCAGCCAAAATACATATACATATATATAAACGTATATATATATATATATATATATATATATATATATATATATATCTTAAAAATAAAGAATTTCACGGTCTAGTATTTGGAAAAGTTATTTTATTTTTCTTACGACCGTTTAAAAAGTATATTATCTGTGAATTCCACAGAAAAACTGTGCATTTGGCTCTTGGTTCGTTACAGCTCTACTGATGAGACCATTAGATGGTCGAACCAGAGTGGAATTCGCAGATAATATACTGCCTGTCCCTTTCTTAACGGTCGTAAAGAGAATAAAATAACTTTTTCTTATATATATATATATATATATATATATATATATATATATATATATATATATATATATATGTATATAGAATTTTGGCTGGATGCTAGTAAAGTTGTTTTCCTGTATAACTGTAAAAAAACACGTCTGATGAATATATGACACAAGTGACCTCTTTTACAAAATAGGTTTTCTGATAATAAATCGTTTTTTTATGAAGATTTTAGTTTACAATCCCTACGACTATATTAGTGAAAATAGGTTTTCGCGCTTAAAATGTCATTCCCTTAAGGATGTAATTAGGGCATCTCGCCCCCGCTGTATTACCGAGCAACATCGCTGAAGGCGGATTCTTTTACAGTCTTGCTGCCTGTAATTAAAGTTAGTTTTGTCCTTTGGATTTAACTAATAATAGAATAATCGTCTAAGCTTTATAATGCACTAACTTCTTTCGTAATTCATCTAGCTTTGTTGAAAGAAATACTCAAAATTGTCGGCCTTAATAAATGCTACATGTTAAACGCAACTATAGGGAAGTTTCAACCGGGCGCATTTGAGATGCAAAATGGTCAAACCACTACGGAAATGGAGGCAGAACAAACCTATAAATACTTGGGCAGAAAGATACACAAAAAATTGACCAACAAACTATGAAGACCAAATTAACCAAGGAGTTCACAAGATGGATGGTGCCCGTACTGAGATTTAAATAGTAAAATTATATTTAAGGCGCTCAATAGCTATGCGTGCACTGTACTGAGTTACTTTTTTGGAATTGTCAAATTGAGCAGGACGAACATGGAAAGTTTGCAGAAGAAAGTCAACACTTCTGGCATAGGCACACAAACATCATCCCAGTAGTGCTACTGAGCGGACAATGCTAACAAGAATCGACAAAGAGCATAGGTGCCTATTGGTAAGCAATTAGATGGGCAACTTACAAAATTACGCTTTTATTTTGACGTGCTAGCAGAGTTTTCTGTGCTACACCGAATAATAAACGACGTAGAGGACTCAACACCGCTGAAGTTGGGAACCATGAACTGACGTCTCATTATCTATGAGATCAAGGAAAACTTCAAGCCTGGCTAAAAAAGCCTCTTCATGGATGACTGCCAAATGGGGTCAATCCGGAAAATATCGACAAATTAGCGTCGGACTATTGGTTGACGTCAGTGCAAATGTTGCCCGAAACTAAAATCGTCCTACTAGCTATCAAAGATCAGGTTATTTTAGCAAGAAACTATCTGCAATACTTAATCAGAAACCCGTCGATGCAGAACGATCAATGCCGATGTGAACATCGAACATCAGCACCTAACAGGGGCATACCAAGCATTTGCCGCATCGGAGTACAAGGAGAAGTATGATTCAGCAGCAGAGAATATCAAACTATTTCAGATAGAGAAAGTGTCATAGTATGAATACATCCTGGAATCAATATTGGAAAACGAGTTTCAGCTGCACTGGGATCGAAATGTGCTTACGGATCATATAATTGGACATAATAGGCCAGACCTTATTGTGGTGAATTAAACATCTGAGCGAGTAACACTAATAGAAATCGCCACCCCTAACAACAATGGTCTCAGGGACAAGTATAATGAGAAGATTGCCAAGCACAGGGACTGGAAGGTACATATACGCAGACAATGAGGAATAAGTAGCGTTCGGATGATCCACATAGTTTTATCAACAACCAGCGTAATACCGAGGAGTCCTCGACGTAATATCAATGAATTTGGCCTTAACGAATACCTGTATTATGCAACATACAGTGTTACTTAGGACTGCTCGAGCTTTCCCGAAGTTAATAGGAAAAGTAACACCATTCAGGGGCCCGACAACATGGAAGAAGCTCCCACAGAGCTTCATCGTTATGATATCTGCGTATATCTGATAGGAGTAAATGTTCCCCTGAAAGGAGTGCAAGAAACGTTTGGCTAAGACTATAAATAATAGTAATAAAATTAACAACCGCATCATCACGAAAGTCAAACAAGATCAAAAAAGTTCCCCTTGCTGAAGGTACTATGAATTGTGACTATGAATGAGTTAATTTTTACAGGGTAACTCTTTTAAAGCAATAGATAATCGCCTACAGACAACATCTACTTGCCGAAAGTAGCAAGAAGTATCTCAGATTCAAGTATGACAACAAAAAAAGTATATCAATACCAGGTTATTCTCTGAAATAAACTAATCCCTGAAACAGGACTTAATATCATAAAACTAGAAGTAAAGCATGAAATTAGGGCCATTAATAATAACAAGAAATAACTCGCTGAACTTGAGCTGTAGCCAGAACTTGACGGTCCAATCGACAACATTGAAGAAGAAAACGCAGAACTCTGACCAGGAACTATCCACTGAAATATGTTAGACAATTTGGAGTATAATAGAACCAACTTATTTTACAGGCCACTAATGCTAAGAGTATAGTCGATATCGTATTAGATATCATAAATAACAAGTTTAATTAATTTATATCTCAGGGACTAGCGGAGTATGCTTATCTATTGCGCTGCGACTGCAGCAACTAGAACTTAAGATATTAAGATCACCAGCAACTGACACAGTATAATAGAGATGTTAGAGCAACAAAAGTATACATACCAGTACAAGAAATACCGAGTCGGATTCAATACCACTCTCAACATAATCTAATGAAGATTCTGCCCAATAATGCCTCGACACACTGGAACTGCAACTTTTCGTGATTTCAGGACGGTTAAAGAGATATGAAGCTAGGAAACAATAGAAAACGAGACAACGTTTTTTTTCTAGGAATCAGTAAAGATTTTCTATAAGAGGTTATACTCTTCATCTACATGGCAGATCACAGATACCTGAGTAAAGAGATGGAAAAACCTACTATTTTTAACGATAGCTGTAGTATCCACGCTGACTGGACCAATGAATGACACCAGTTCTGCCAGGTTAACAGTCAGAAGCAATTTGAGCTTGCATTTAGGAAATCTGGTCATGTCCAGGGTCAAAAAGTTCTGAAGTATGCACCAAGGATTGGTGGTTCTAATTAATGATGTTTTACTTGATTCATAGAAAAAGCTTGTGCTTTTTAATGAGCAACTACTTATGACCGCTTCGAACTATCCCCAAGTGAATGAGAAATTCAACGAACCATAATATCTCCCACTGAGCTCAATCCATTTGATAATCGAGTATATCTAGAACAAGTAAATGCTCCCTGGAGGAAATGTGGAAATATTTTAACAATTTTAACTTTTGTGAATTATCCTTTTAATTATGCTACCAAGGGGAGAAGTTTAGGTCTTGACTACCTCCACTTAACCTAAAAATAACACTTAAAATAATAAATGAGTTTTCACGTTTCGATAGCATTTTTGTTCCTGACAAGTTTTATCTTATGTCATTCATTTAACAAGTGTTGGGCCAGTGCAGAAAAAAAATTTTTTTGCTTGACAGCGTTTATATGTTCGTCTCTTCTGGTGCTTATTTTACGGTTGGTTTGAAGAGCTGCATTCTCCGCATGGAGCTTCATACACTCCCTGTTATTCTAGAGGGATTTTTTCTTTAAGTGTTAGCAAGAAATTCTTTACTTTACGGTCTGTGGTAAAAATGGTTTCAATGTTTTATCCCTTAAGAATCTTTGCGATTTTGTCTATGTTGCCTCTGACATAAGAAAAAAAGCTTTGGAGCTCTTCTCATGGCTTTCGCGATTTTTCAGGGCCAAGCGTTTCTTTTTAAGAGCCTTGCCTATATGTTCTTATTAGTAACCATTTTTTGTTAGGGCGTCTTGCAATACGTTCATTTCTTTGTGGTAATTTACTTGACCTGTAAGAAAATGAGATAGAAATGCACGTAATTTCACTACGGCAAATAATTAGGTGGGGTAGTGATGTGAATCGACGTTGAGGTATATGTTGGTGTGATTGAGGTTTCTGTAGATGGTGTATGAAAGCAAGCCATCTTCTTTTCTTTTTAGTAGGATATCTAGAAAACGTATTTTTCTTCCCTGTTCTATTTCCATGGTGAGTTTTATGGCTTTGTCTATGTGTTTTTTAGTAACCATTTTTTGTAGGGCGCTTTGTGGTAATTTTCTTGATATGTAAGGGACTGAAATCGAATCGCACGTAATTTCACTACGGCAAATAATTAGACGGGGTAGTGATGTGAATCGGCGTTGAGGTATTTGTTCGTGTGATTGGGATTTCTGTAGACAGTGTCAAACCAAGCCATCTTCTTTTCTTTTTAGTAGGATATCTAGAAAAGGTATTTTTTCTTTCCTGTTCTATTTCCATGGTGAATTTGATTGCATGGTCTATGTGTTTTTTTAGTAACCATTTTTTGTTAGGGCGTCTTGCAGTACATTCATGTCTTGGTGGTAATTTTCTTGATCTGTAAAGGATTTAAATCGAAACGAACGTAATTTCGCGGGGTAATGCTGTGAATCGACGTTGACGTATCTGTTGGTATCATTGGAATTTCTGTATACAGTGTGTGAAAGCGAACCATCTTCTTTTCTTTTTAGGATATCTAGAAAAGGTGTTCTTCTTTCCTGTTTCATTTCCATGGTGAATTTGAATTTTGAGTGTGGGTTTGTCTATGTGGTTTAGAAAATATTTTTGAGATTTTCCTCTCCATGTTGGCGGATAACGAATGTGTTATCTAAGTAACGCAGCCACAGTCGTGTTTTGCGTGAGGAAGTCTCTAAAGTTTTTGATTCAAAGTCTTCCATAAGTAAATGAGCGAGTGCAGGAGACAGAACTAATCCCACATGGGCCCCCTTAACTTGTTTATATCTCTGACATTCATAAGTAAAATAAGTGTCGTCGCGGCGGTGTTTAGCTAATTCGGTGACATATTTTGGAAAATTGTATTTATTTTCTATTATGCCGATTCACATCACCACCCCGCCCAAATATTTGCCGTAGTGAAAGCACTTGCGTTTCGATTTCAGTCCCTTACAGACCAAGAAATTAATGTAGTGCAAGATGCTCTAACAAAAAATGAATACAAAAAAGAACATTTAGACAAGGCTCTAAAAAGCAAACGCTTGGTACTGAAAAATCGCGAAATCCAAGAGGAGAGCTGTAAACCTTTTATTCTTCATGTCATAGGCACCACAGATAAAATCACAAAAATTTTCAAGAGACACAAGATTGAAACCATTTTCACCACAGACCGTAAAGTACAGGATCTACTGCCAACATCTAAGGAAAAAATATCTCTAGAAAACCAGGGAGTCTACAAAATTCCATTCAGAGAATGCCGCTCATCTTACCTAGGTCAAACAACCGTAAAATAAGCACCAGAAGAGACGAACATATAAACACTGTCAAGCAAAAACAATTTCTTCTGCACTGGCCTACAGTTGTTAAATACAGGACATAAGATCAACTTCTCAGATACAAAAATGCTGTCGAGATGTGAAAACCTGTTCACAAGCGTTATAAAAGAAGGCATCGAAATTGCAAAGCAGCCCAATAACTTAACTAACAGAGATGACAGTCAGCGGTTGCCTAATACCTGAAAATACCTGCTAGGTAGTAAAGAAACGGATTATAATTCGCCCACAAGACTCCAAACATTGGCAACATGGCCAATGAGACGTAACAAACTCGAGGCCAGAACCATATAGTTAACGACCACGTCCCACGTACAGACGTATTCCAAAAATTCAAGCTCTAAAGCAGAACAAAATCAATATTCTGGTCATTCAGTGCAGGAATATAAATTTAAAAAAGGTCAGTACAGAAGAAGAAACGCTATTACCAATAATTAAGAGATTAATTTATTTATAAATTTTGATTTAAAACGTATTTAAAAAAAGAACAAGATTCAACAAAAATGCTAATGTATGATTGCACAAAAAAGTTTTAGAAACTCTGTTTTCCTCTAAATTTAATATCTATCTGAAACAGTTTGCGCTCAACATTTTTTAATTAATATTAATCTGCTTAAACCAATTAGTATAAATGTATACAATTAATTTTTGATTAAATAACAACTAAAGTTGTCACATAAGTTTAACAGTAAATCAACCCATAGGCTTAGGAACAGTAATCATAGTAACAAGTAAGTATTTCTATTATATTATTCATTAAATCTTAAATAATGAGTCGCTGATAGCTCAAAAAAAAGGGTTAAAATCATTCGGTCATAAATTCAAATGTTTTAGGAAAAATATTCTAGCATAATTTTTAGAGATTACAGAAAACTTTCTGTTTTGTTGTTATTATTCCATGATATTTCGAAGATAGAACACCCTTATACCATTCGATAAATATTTAAAAGGTACATCCTCTGATAAGTTAAAAAGTGTAGCGTTCTATTTAAATTAATCAAGTTTTAGCCACTTAAAGTTCTTATTTGATTAGTTTTAATTTGGCTACCCTGTATAATATAACAAGTTTATTATAATTGGGAAATAAAATATGATTTATTGTTACACTTTACTGTAAATTTCGAGTACATAACTGAAATACTTAAACATGAAAATTAGGTTAGATTTTGTCAAAATTCAAAATATTTAAAAACCCTTAAGACTTAGGTACTATAAACCTTATTTTGATCCAAGAATCCAAAAATGCAGTAATATACAGGGGGTTCCATTTAAAACATCACAACTTAGATATTTTCAGAGCCTTTGGGACACCCTGTATAATATGAAAATAATTTTAAAAAGTAACTATATTAGACCCTCATATATCCCCAAAGTAAAACTTTTTGAAAGTGACGTATTTTGGCCACAATATTCCGTGCCGTATATGTTGAGTAACCCTGTATATGTTATAAACAATATCGCTTCTTAAAACAATATCTTGTGGAACACAATATATATTATACTATACTTGGCCTACTCCATTATCAATTTAAATACCTTATCTTTTATTCCCCAAATAACTGTTTAAAAAATTTAAAATGGTCTCTAAAGTCTTATTCACAAAGAACTCTTGATAACTGATCATGACACACGGCATCATTAAGTCTAGAAACACGCAAAGAGCCACATGATGGATATTTTAAATCAAAGTTCTGAGTATTATTTGCCTCCCTTAATCCGAATTGATCATCCGAAAAAATTTTGCGTGTTTCAAAGTAGTTATTTGTTTATTTTTTTTTCGAGCTTTTCAAAATTTTGTCACATTTGATAGTAAAGAAATTGGACGGAAATTCTCAAGACAATCGTCACTCTCTGCTTTAAGTAATGAGTTGATATAAGAAAATTTAAAAATATCAGAACAGACAGTGGAAATCATTTTATTAATTACTAAAAATAAAAGTCTAGACACAACAATGATAACCTTTTTTAATATTTCAGCTTCTATTTTATCTATACTTGGAGTTTTTATATTTTCTAATGACATAATTGCTCCTGATATAACTTTTCCATTAAAAGATTTTACATCGAAAATTTTTTAAAAAGGTTTTTATTTTATTTTCATAGGCATTAAAGGATCATATTTTTTTTTACTAAACTGGTGCTCGCATTAATAAAATAATCGTTAAATGCACTGGCAATCTGACCTCAATATGACAATGTTTTGTAATTGTCGGGTTTTAATGATTTGATTTCATTTTTAACCGACTTTTAAAAGAAGGAGGTTCTCAATTCGTCGAATATGTATGTTTTTTTTTATGTATGTACACCGACTACTCCGAAACGGCTGCACCGATTTCAATGATATTTTTTACGTTATATTTAGAAAGTTGCTGCGGTGGTCCCATATTTTTTTGGACGAAATTGATGCAGTAATATCCAAGATGACACTTACAATATGGCGGCCAAAAAACTTAATTTTGTGCGTTTCTGAAATTATTTCTTAAAAATTCAAAATGGCGGATTCAATTCAAAAAATTTTATTTTGTTCTAGTTTCTCCAAAATTGGTACGGGGGAGTTTTTGGGGTCGCACATGACAAGTCTAAAATTATTTTAAAAGAATTCAATATGGCGGATCCAATATGGCGGACGAAAAAATCAATTTTGTCCGATTTCCTCCAAAATTGGTATGGCGGAGTTTTCGGGGTCTCGCATAACGAATCTGAAATTATTTTTAAAAAATTCGATATAGCGGATGCAATATGGCGGACAAGAAAATCAATTTTGTCCGATTTTCATCAAAATTTGTTACGGGGGAGTTTTCGGGGTCGCATATGACGAATCTAAAATTATTTTTAAAAATTTAATATGGCGTCTCCAATATGGTGGATAAAAAATTAATTTTGTTTGATTTTTTTTAAATTGATATGAGGGAGTTTTTGAGACAGCACATTACGAATCTGATATTATTTAAAAAAATTAAATATGGCGGATCTTAGATGGCGGATTAAAAATTCTACATCTCTCGATTTTGTCTAAAGTCAGTATGGAGGGATTTTTGTTAGTGTTAATTACGAAATTAAAATATTTTTTGAAAAACTCAATCTGGCGGATTCAATATGATGTTCTAAAAATTTTACATTTTTCGACTTTCTCCAAAACTGATATAGAGGGTTCTTGAGGGTGTAAATTATGAATTTAATTGTATTTTTTCAGGATTCAATATGGCGAATGCAATATAGCTGACCAAAAATTTTACATTTTTCGATTTTGTTCAAATGAGGAACTGAATCGTTTTTGAGGATGTAAATAGCGAATATAAAATTATTTTTAAAAAAATTATTACGTCAGATGCAATATGACCGTTTAAAAATTTTAAATTTCCGGATTTTATTTAAAATTGGTACTAGGGGGGCTTCGAAGGGTTTAGATTTGGATTATATTAAGACCTTAAAATTATATTTTTGAAATTCAATATGGCAGTTCCAATATGGTGGGTTGAAAATTTTACCTTATTCATATTTTTTCAGATTTGGTATTGGCGTTGGAGGGTTCTGTATTACAAATATATAGTTAATTTTTAACAACTATTAGGTTGATAAGATACAATATGAAGAACTAAAAATTTTACATTTTTCGGTTTTATCTAAAATTGATATTGCGGGGTTCTTGGGGCGTGTACAAACTCAATATGCAATATAAAATATATCGGGCTAAGAAATTTACGTCTCAAATTATTTAAATATCGATATTGGAAGGTTTTGGGGCCTACATTACCAATCTAAAATTAATTTGAAATTTAAGATATTGGATTTACTATGACAGACTCTAAGGATCAACGAATTTTTAGTGGTTCATTTTAGGGTAATTTACAATTCTGGATAAAATGGGTATTCTTTTGCCACCTTGGAATCGTTGCAAGGTACGTTAATTTCAATTAGCACGTAGTTCAAATAATTTATGAATATCATAAAAAATTCAAAACTAAAAACCGAAAAATAAAATTTTTATAAAAAAATTGAACCGACTTCTAAAAATGCGCCAAAAAGGGAAAAATAACTAGAAATTTTTATATGAAATTGAAATTTTTGAAGTCGGCGCCTAATTATTTCTAAATGAAATAAATAACTACTAATATATACAAATTATGGTAAGAAAGCAATCACAAATAAAGTATTTTTAATCTGTTTATGCGAATCACATATTGTCAGGTGTTAGTTTGGTGCCGACTTCAAAAATTTCAATTTTATATAAAAATTTCTAGTTATTTTTCCCTTTTTGGCGCACTTTTAGAAGTCGGTTCAATTTTTTTATAAAAATTTTATTCTTCTTATTGTCATACTAAGTTTCCCTTGCAATATTCCATAGATTTTTACTACTTATTATCTACATTAATTTTAGTTTCGTAATATAAACCATATTGTTCTTAAATTCCTTGTCTATTTTTATACCCTCGATATTCAGCTTCTAATTGTAATTTGTTAGAGCTTTGTTTAGGATATATACTCATATTATTACTAATTATAACATATTTTACAATTCTCTTTATAATTCAGTTCTTTCTTTTTATTCCATTTCGTGTGAATCAAATTTCATAAGTACTTTCATTTTTATTAAATAAAATATTAATAAAGCTTTCGGGGGATAAATTAATGTCGTTCGTTTCAAGAATACCTTGCCAATCAAAATTTTGCAATATAATTAGAAGATCTTGACAATACAATATTTTTTTTTCTTGTTATTTATATTGTTTGTTTATATTATTCTTTATAAGTTGCTTTAATATAGGGAAATTAATTAAAATTGAAAAATGAACTGTAATTTTACTATTCATCACGAACGGCGAGCAGTTATTTAAATAGGAAAGATTAATTTGGATTTTTATGGTTGCTCTTGTAACTTTAGTCATATTAGAAAAGAAGTTGTATTCGCTCATTAAATTAAGATAATCAGAAACATCATTCTCAATCTCTTATAGTCGTAGATAGAGGTCGGTATGAAAAAGTTATAGTAATTTTTTAAAACCTAAAAATAATTAACTGTCAATAATTTTACATAAATCTATTTTTTTTAACATATTTATGTACTAAATCGTTCTTTATAAAAACTATTACTCCGTTGTTCTTGTTGACAGTGCCTTCATTATTAAAAATATTCTTCCAAGGAAAACAAACACAAATCATATACAGTTAATCCACCTAGAGAATACCCATGCATCGTCAATAATATTCATCTGAATCAAATCAAGATTAATTAGGTATTACAATGTACAAATTCTTAAAGGGGTGCCTATTACATCGAAGAACGGAACTAAATAGTATATTGAAAATTCCATTATATTTTTGGATTCGCTATCAGGAAAAGGAAAAAATTCCAACTTATTACAGAGATTATACTCTTAATTTCTTAGGTAAGTGAAAATATCAGTGAAATAATAATAATAAATAGTTTGTCTGAAGGTTGTAGACAATGTTGAAGAATGACTAAAATGTGGTCGGACTGGCATTGTCTTTATTTTTGTTTGTTTTTACGACGTTTCGATTAGGTTGTATCTCTAATCAAGTATAAACTGAATGTTTTATCTTAAGACTACGAGCTTATATAGAGACTGTGTCCATTGAAGCGCAACGTTTCGCTTCACTGTACATACCTCAATGATTTGATGTTACAAAGTAGTGATTGCCAAAGATCAGGTATCTCAACACTCGGTTTACTGAAGATTCCATTATTGTTTTTAATGTATGCTACTTCCATAAATTTTCTTTTTTTCATATTGTGTTCCATATATATTGCCGCAGCCTCAGACCATTTTATATGGTGTTGTTTATCCCAGGAGTGTTCTACAATACCTGATCTCGACGTTTCCCCTTTTTGTGTATGAGTTTTATGTTCCTTAATTCTAACTTCTAGCGGTCGTTTGGTTTCTCCAATATACATTTCACCACACTCACATGAAACTTTGTAAACACATTATTTCTTATCGGTAGTTTTAGATTTTGTTTTTGTTAAATGAGCTCTAAGGGTATTTCCTGATTTAAAGGGCGTTTTTATATTATAACTACTGGCAATTCATCTTATTTTCTCCGACGTTCCCTTAATGTACGGAATTGTGAAGAAAGAATGTGTTTCTTGCTGTCCAGTGTTCGTTGTTCTAAAATTATTTATAACATCGTCAATTACTTTTAGAGGATAACTATTCTGTTGTAAATCGGATTTAATATTGGCTACCTCTTTTTCCAATGATTCGGCATTATTGCATATAGATATAGCGCGATTATAGAGGTTGCCTATAATTCCTCGTTTTGCTACAACAGAATGATTAGAACTATGATTAAGATATTGTCCAGTAAGTGTTGGCTTTCTGTATTCTGAAGTTTTAATAGTTTCGTTTAAACGGTTCACTATAACATCTAGGAAATGCAATTGATCATTTACCTCTTTTTCCATGGTAAACTTAATTGTAGGTCGAAAAGTATTCAGATGTTTCAGGAAATCATTAAGTTCTTGATCATTGCCATTCCATATGATGAAAGTATCATCGACATATCTCAACCAGACTTTTAGTTTTACTGTTGCCGTTTTTATGGCATGAGTTTCGAACCATTCCATATATGTATATATTGGCGACGACTGGAGAGAGTGAAGAACCCATCGGAAGCCCGTCGTCCTGAGCGTAGAACTTGTCCTTTACTTGAAAGTAAGCACTACACAGGCAATACTCCAGAAGGTCCATCACCCCGTCCAGTGGTAACGTGGTTCGATCTGATAAAGTAGTATCATTTGAAAGTCTAGTTTTGATTATGTCATTTAACAAAAACAAAACCTAAAACTACCGATAAGAAAGAATGTGTTTACAAAGTTCCATGTGAGTGTAGTGAAATGTATATTGGAGAAACCAAACGACCGCTAGAAGTTAGAATTAAGGAACATAAAACTCATACACAAAAAGGGGAAACGTCGAGATCAGGTATTGCAGAACACTCCTGGGATAAACAACACTATATAAAATGGCCTGAGGCTGCGGGAATATATATGGAAACCAATATGAAAAAAAGAAAATTTATAGAAGCAGCATACATTAAAAACAATAATGGAATCTTCAGTAAACCGAGTGTTGAGATACCTAATCTTTGGCAACCACTACTTTGTAACATCAAATCATTGAGGTGTGTACAGTGAAGCGAAACGTTGCGCTTCAATGGTCACAATCCCTATATAAGCTCGTAGTCTTTAGACAAAACATTCAGTTTATTCTTGATAACGATGAGAGATACAACCTAATCGAAACGTCGTAAAAACAAACAAAAATAAAGACGATGCCAGTCCGAACACATTTAATCAATAATAAATAGATTTATTGAAAAGAAAAAATAACCTCAAAACACAAAAAGATGGAATTAAGACTCCTCTCTTAATCGAAAAGAACATTAAATATAACACAATAAGTTTTACCTACAAACACTTGAAATACCCATGTTTTTAATGGTACAAACTATGAAAAGTTATTTGCAATTTTTTCTATAACTCTCTTGAATGTAATATTTATAAAATATACTTTTAAGGTTGAAAAACAACTGCAGTAATAATCATATAAAATTAAAAAGGAAAAGCGTTAATAAAATAATAATCCTTGAGAAAAACATAAAAAAAGCAAAAATTTATTTATTCATTTATCTAAGTGCATAACAGGCAAATGCGCAAATAGTACAGTGAACAAGAAATGCATCTATAAATAAAAAAAAATCAAATTGCAATAAACAAAGACATGTAATACAAATTTTAAAACTTACACTAATCAACCCTTGGAAAAGACTCAGAAATAAACCATATCAGACCAAGAGTAAACAATAAAAAATACACATTTCACAGTTCGTCTAAGAAAACTACTCTTGGATAAGAACTATTGAGATTTTCCATATATTTTCGAAGAAAACAAGGTCTTGCAGAAGCAACGCGTGTTCTTTCAATTAGTGATCTTATCTTGTCAGCCTTTTCGTATTTGAAGCTCAGCTCCTTAAGCAGAATACGAAGATGATTTATCCAGAGTGGTGAGTTTCAGTAATTCAGTATTTAAGCTTTGTAGAGAAACATACTTTTCTAATAATAAAAAAGACAATAAGATTATTAAATATATTACATTCAAGGTTAGCGTAAATTATAATCAAGAATATACTCTTACTTTCATAGTACATATTGTAGAGTGTATTTCGAAATTCCATTTTGGATCTGTAATTTTTCCTTTCCTACAAGATCTATTTTTCCAAGAAAGGAAATAATTGGATTGGTTTCTTTCCGTTTTCTAACGGTATTCAGTATTTTCCTCGAAATTATAAGGGCAGTGTTTACCCTCCAAAAATAATGATACCTTATTGAAAATGTTTATTTCCACCTTGAAATACTCGCATAAATTAAGCACAGGCTTGTCTCTTAAGAATTTCACGATGCATTATCTAAAAAGACAAATCGAATATTATTACTTTAATCTAATTTTTAAGTATTAAAGTAGTGTGAAAAACATTTTAAAATTATATACGTGTATAGGGCATTGGGACAAAGACGACAGATTTGAAGGTTAGAAATGCTCATAAGTCTAGCTTTAGTTTTTTAGTAAAAATAATATATATTTACCGATAATAAATTATATATCAACAATTAATATATTTCATATAAAAGAATCGTCTGTTTTACGTTTACATGAATGATCACAACTTCTCAAAAACATAATGTAAACACAAATCTGAACGACGACTGTCAATAAAATAATGTTTTGATTGAAGTCCAAAGAAAGCTTGTATTCATAAAGTGAAATGATTCGTTTGTCTCGGTTATCTCTTTCTATCTTGCTCTACACATGATGTCCGATTTTTTTGGAATGTAAGCCTTGGAGTGGAAGAATAATGTTTTGTTTTCCGTTCATTTATTATTGGAAATAAATTAGGATGAATATGTCTGAAAACTGTCCTTGATATATTCGTAGATTGATTACGCGTGAGTATTCTCTTACTGGACCAACTGTAATTTTCTTTTGTAAGTTTTTGTCTAAATAATCACATAAAGCCTTGTGTTGAACTGACATATCAGAGCCCTAAAGTCATTAGGGTTTTTATTAACACCTCTAATATTTGGTTTAAATCAAAGCAAGATTTTTTTAATATTCTTTAAAGTTATTCACAAAATAAATATCGATTTGAACAAAATCCAGTCGTAAGATCCATGATAACCTGGGACTAGGTTGTATGTTGGATAAAAACCACTCAGAGACGATCAATTTGGAGCTTTCTAAACTCCAGACTGGCCTGCCTTTGCATCACAGTAGCACTGAGAAATACTCCATTGGCAGCCATGGAAACTATTAAAGCCACTCCCCTCCTTTAATATAATAATCCAAACTAATTCCAAGTTAGGGGCATAGAGACTGCAACAAAATAAGTCGTGGATTGCACCTGTCTTCTGGCACATCGGCTTCAAAAACATAGTGATGAGGTCGTTGTTGGAGATGAGCAATGACTTCATGCTAAGAGTTTATAACTTAGATGGACCATACACCATCCAGACTGCATGGAAAGCAGGAGCAGGACCGTTTTCACTTTCCCGACAGTCAAGCAGCGCTGAATGCATTGGATAAAATATAAACAAGTCTGAGACTGTTTTCAACACCTTATCGCCTAGACAAAAACAACAGGGTTACTCTTGCGTTGGTATCTGTAAACAAGGATATTCTAGGAAATGAAAAGGGCCAACTGGTATGACAAGGGTCTACTGCCATATTTATTGAAACAGAACCAGTTTATGGCATTACTGAGGCTACTATGCGTGGATATCCTGGTGGATAAATCATCAGCACCAAACCAACGGCAACCCCACTGCGAGCTACAGATACAGCAAATTATTACTAAGCAAACTATCGGACAAACTAAGCCGTAAAACCCTGAGTTTAAGTAGACAATAAATTAGGCTGGTGACAAACTAATAACAGACTACTGAAGCTTAAAGATTTATACGCAGTCAGGATTTACAAAAAATTGCTTTCTCATTTAATTTTCGTAATAAATAGAAAACTGCATTTCTCGAAGTTACACGTAAATTTGTAAAGATGCCTCGGAGCGTTTAAGTAGGCGGAGTAGAGGCCGAGCAACTGCTTGCCCGAACGCTGCTCCTTTTCTCTACCCTTCTATTGTTTTCGGATACATTGAAGGACAGTGTAGTATTTTTGCTACACCTGAGAGTTAAATTCAGCCCATTTCTATTCCTAAAGTGGCAAATGTTGAAGAGTTGTGAGTCTAAAGAGCCAAGCCTAACAGTACAGTCGTGCGCTCGTTTACACTTTCTGTTGTAATTTCTACGTGAAATTGAAGTATAATAGAGAAAAGAAATCATCTTCCAATATGCAAAATTCGAGACCAAAGAACAGAAAAAATGTTTTTAATTCAAAAATTGCTGAAACGAAAGAAAGTATTTTTAGTGCCTCTGCGAAAACATTAAAATCGCAAGATGAGATTTTTCTTCGCATAATTCGTCCGTTAAATATCGAATTTAGAACTTTATTACATTGTTTGGAGCAATTTTTTAATATGTGAAGTGTAAAATCTGTGACGGAAGAAAAAGTTTGAAACAAACGAAGACTTGGTTTTAAAACTGATTTGTTGTGTGATAAGTGTGTAGCTCATGCCATAGATTCTAATCCCTTTGATAGGCATTCCTATTCGATAAACAGAGGCTTTTTATTTGTCATGAGAGTTCTCGAATAAGGAAAAGTGCAGCAAGATTCTGTGATGTGAAAAAAAGACAAAAAACTAGTAGAAAAGGTAAGCTTAATGGTAAAATGATGGTTTACTATGGCTTAGCAATTAGAAGAAATTGCAATTCCGGAGAAAATATACATAATGAATTATGATTATCATTAAACTTACGAAAATTTTCTACATGAGGAGTTCCCGATCGGACCTGAAGTCATGGTATTGCTGGCAGCGGGCAGTAACTGCGAATGAATTACCTGCTCTTAAACATGCTTATCAGCCATTACCACCAGGTGTTACTGAGACTATACAGGGTGCGGCATTTATCTTGAGACAACGGAATATCTCGGTGGGATCACATTTTTTCGAAAAATGTTTTATATAAAACTCATAGGGTGACAGAGAGGTTAACTAATATTTACCTTAAAAATGATCTTGACCCTGGTTTTCAAGATCATTTAAAGGTCAATTTCAAAATTTTAAATGGAACCCCTCCATTTCGAGCCCGGCAATGGAAAGGGCAGAAAATTTTACCATCGGATATGACCTTGACCTTAAGATGAAGGTCAAATATCAAGGATAAATGTTTCGTATAAAAATTGTTAGATGGCACGAGGGCTATGTGGTAGTGCCCTTGAAAATAACCTTGACCTTGATCTTCAGAATCACTTGAAGCGCAATTTCAAATTTGGAAAAGGAAACCCAATTTGATCCAGGAAAATGGAAAGACCGATCAATTTCACAGTAATTTCATCATCAGATATGTTGATGAACTCAAGGGTAAGATCAAATTATCATGTTCAGTTTGTAAATCGACCGTAAAAAAATTAATAAAGGCTTTCTTTTTACATAATTTACAAAAGTTCACTAATGTTTTTAAGTGATAATAAATGTAAAAGAGAACTTTAACGGTAAACTCTTATCACTTTTCAACTAATCTTTTTATTAATTGTTCACATGAATAGTAACTCATTTATTACTTTTTACAAATGATGTACATTATTTGACCAATTAGTTCCAGTACGTGTTAAAAAAAACATTCATTTATTTTACGAATCCTTAGCAAAAGCCGTAGGCATTGTAACTTAAAATTATGTTTCATATGTACGTCTGTAAAATAGAGAATTAAGACTATTTATCATTTTAGCCAAATGATTCTTTTAATTTAATTTTTTGTTAATTTAAATTAATTTAATTTCAATTTGAATTTTTTTTCTGCGTTCACTATATAATACTTGTGGGGAAATGCCTTGATTCTCCTACGTATTCGTGTATTATTCTCCTAGAACGCTTTTCCATAAACCGTTGGACCCAAATTTAGTCTTCGTAGCATCAAGTCCAGGATTTGTTCGTGTTATTTCGAATGACTATCTGTTGCTTATAAAGGGAAAACACAACAGCAGAGATTTTCTTTATAAACGTTTAATAATACCTGTGGGCAAATGCCCTGATTCTCCTACATAATCGTGTCTTATTCTCCTAGTACATTTTTCTATAAACCGTTGGACCCAAATTTAATCTTCGTAGCATCAAGTTCAAGATCTGTTCTCGTTTTTTCTAAGGACTATCTGTTGCTTATAAAGAGAAAGAACAACAGCAAATATTTTCTTTATAAACGTTTAATAAAACAATTAAATTTTATAAACTAAAATATACGATAAACTTCTACTTTCACACGTTACAAAACTTATTTGCAATTCATTAAAATAAAACAAGTTTTGATAAACCCAAAATTAGGGCGAGAAAAATCAAAATATTTCGCGAGAGTGAATTGGGAGAATGTGATAGTGAAACATCAAAATTTTTGCACTGGTAAGAGATTAAACAGTAAATGTTGAAATAGCTGGTACGTTGCGAATAAATCGTAACAATTGTCGCTTTCGGAAGCACGGTGATTGGTTGCTTATTTCATACTCCCCCTCGGTTATTTTCAAGGTCACTACCACTTAGCCCTAGTGCCACTCAAGAACTTTTGTACGAAACATTTCACGAAATGCTGCTATCTTTTTGTGTTGACCTTGAAATGACATTAATATGTGACCTTTAGCTTGAGGTCAAGTTCAGATTGGATGGTAGAAATTCCCACTCTTTTCATTTCCTAGGCCGAAATTGGAAAGTCCCATTTAAAATTCTAAAGTTGACCTTCAAATGACCTTGACGGTCAAAGTCAAGCTGATTTTTAAGATCACTACTAGTTAGCCCCCCTAACGCCCCATAGTTTTTGTATAAAATATTTTTCGAAAAAATGTGATCCTACAGAGATATTCCGTTGTCTCAAGATAAATCCCGCACCCTGTATATTCGATCTATACAGATCTCAGCAACAAAAAATTATTAGAAAGATATGTCGAAGGTTTCACGCAAAATAACAACGAAAGCTATTCTATGGAAAGTCACTCCGAAAATCGTTCCATGTGGCTCAAAAATTGTGAAAATGTCTTTCCGGAAAATATTCTTGAAAAATCGTTTGTTTTTGGCCTTCTGACAGCACATAACCCCTTAAGGAAAACTAGAAACATTTACACAAAATGAGTATTTATAATTAAGAACCAACATGTAGACTAAATGACACATCATCCTTGAAAGCGAAACTTTAACCTACTGGAGACACTTTCAAGGTCATGGAACTTTACAAGCAGAGGACGAACTAGTGAACAGGCTGTTAAACCTGATTAAAGCACACATTCTGTTTAAATAGACAGATATATCAGGGGGCACAATAAGTCACTAGGCTGCACGAGTTTTTCTGTCCTAACCAAACAAATCGTTCAGTTAATCAATCAATCGATTATACAGAACTCATCAATATGTTCTTCTATCTAAAATATATAACAGCATTTCCACAATGTATAAAAACTTATATATACTTTTTAGTTTTGTGGAAGCAAGATCTAAGTAGTTAATAACAATCCAAAAATTATTTCTTTCTTTTGAAATGCCTTCCGGAAGATTTCTTTTTAAAACTTTGAATTTCTTGAGCCTTCCTTATAACTAGTTTCTTTGTTTTACTTTTATCGGCAGCATCGTTTATGCAGGATGTCCCACCGGGAACCAATTTGATCTGTACATGGAAAACTAAATAGAGAAAAATTTTGGAAATTTAATTGTATACTATTGCCGATGGGGACAACCCGGCTAAAATATTTTCAAGATGGTGGCACTTCCGATTATACCTGAAGTAGGTGTCAATTTGCTTATTTGAAATGGAACACCCCATATATTATTGCATTTTTGGATTTTGCGCAAGATTCTAGGCACATTTTTGTATCATGTCTAAGTCTAAGCTTTTTGACATATTTACGTTTATATGTCAAAAATTACTTGTGCAAGCCCTAAAATTATTACCAATTTTTCCTATTAGAAAGTTTTTTTTATTTCATTTGGGTTGGATTCCTTGTTGAAAAGGGCATTTTTTATTAGATTTTTATAATATTTTGGTAACAGAATGTTCAAAAAATAAGGAAATTGAAGGAATCGTCAAAGTCAAATTTTTTCAAATGGAAGCCTCCAAATTTTATAATTTTATCTTATGTGGCATTAAAAATAATGCCGAATATATTTAGTTTTTGAAATATTATCAATTTAATATTTTTATATTGCGATTTTACTGCGGATTTTTAGTTTAGTTATAATCTTAATTGGCTATGACGTTTCACTCATAGCTGACTATGACGGCATTCAAAAACAATCAAATGCGAAAAAAATATATGAAGCTGTCACCATTTGAATGCTATTAGTAATCATACTGAGGCGCTTAAATTATACAAACGAAAATTATTTATACCTATTTATTATTTATGGAGAATGTAATAAAGTTTTATTAATACATCTGCCCTTCGATATCGGCAAAAACAGAAGCCCTCACAACGTGCTGTTAAAAAATTATCGAACATTTTAAGAACTTTGGATCCTTCGAGGCAATAGTGCAAAAAAATAAGCCCCTTTTTAATAATGAGAATACTGAAATTTCTGTTTTGAGATATTTCGCTGCATATCCACAAAAGTCGGTAAGACAAGCTGCTTAAGAGTCAGGATTATCCAAATCAACAATTCACAGAATATTTCGCAAACATAAATTTCATCCATACACATTTTTCATGATTCAACATTTACAAAAAACTGATTTTCCAAGACTAGTGGCATGTAAACATATCATAATTGAGAAGCAATGGAACAATTTTTTCCTAGCCAATATCATTTGGACAGACAAAGCTAAATTTACAAAAAATGCTGTCTTTAATCGTCACAATTCCCATTTTTAGAGTGATTCAAATTTACAAGTGTTTGAAGAGCAAAATTTTTAAGAATCCTGGTAGTTTAATGTTTATTCTTCAAAAAGAAATGATGGCGTCGTGGCACTAAATTTTTATCAAGAAAATTTAAATGTTAAGTTTCTGACTTATTCTAGAAATAAAATGTGCCTGTTAGCTTTTAGGTAAAGGCTATTTGCACATTTTAAATAATTTTGAAAACGACTATTTAGACAATTTGCCATTCGCTGTTCATAGAATCCTGTTTTACCAGCATGATGACGCACATGGTGGCTCCCTAATCGATAATTTCTTGAAACATTCTTTGGATGAACGATGGATAGCGAACAGTAGTCCTTTCCTTTGGCCATCTCGGTCTCCAGATTTATAAGTGCTGAATTTTTTTTTCGGGTACAATTAAAAATCGAATTTATAACAATTCTATAACAACTATGGAAGATTGCATGGAACGACTGAAGAATGAATTTGAAAGTTTAAGTTCCGAGTGAATAAAAAAAGCGACCCATAAACAAATGCCGCTCAAACGCGAAAAATTTCTGGAAGTTCAAGGATGTCAGTTCAAACAATTTTTTTAAAATCTGGAGTTCTCTAATTTAAGTTTCTCTTTCTAAAGCGTGCACTGTTATTTTAACGTATCCAAAGTTCTTAACATTTTTGATAATTTTTTAACACCAAATAGTAATAGCTTCCCTTTTTGCGGATATAGAATGGTAAATATATCACATGTTCTTGATATAAATTTATCACATTCTCCATTAATAATAATTAAATTTAAATAATTTTCGGCTGTATAATTTGAGCGTCCCGGTATGATTATTAACAATTTTCAAATGGGGTCAGCTTCATACACTGCATTAGCGTTTGATCGTTTTTCAATACCATCATAACCAGCGATGAGTAAAACATCAGAGCCAACTAAGAATATAACTGATCTAAAAATCCGCAGCAAAATAGCCATATAAAAATATTTAATTGGCAATATTTTGAAAACTAAAAATTTTTAACAACAAACTTACTCCTATTTTTGTTGCTAAATAAGATAAAATTAGAAAATTTGGGGGTTTCTATTGTCTTTTGACCATTTCTTTAATTTAATTTTTAATTTTATTTTTTGTGCACCCTGTGTTATTAATTATCAAAATATTATAAAAATCTAATGAAGTAGGTCCTTTTTAACAAGGAATCCAACCCCTTTAGGAAAAATTCATAATTATTTTTGATATATAAACTTAAATATGTCAAAAACATTTAGACTTAGATATAAGACATAATACACAAAATATGCCTAGAATTTTGCGGAGAATCCAAAAATGCAATAATATATAGGGTATTTTATTTAAAACAAGCGAATTGACATCCACCTTCGGTATAGGATACTCTCAAATTTTCAAACTTTTCCTATATACAGTTTTTTTTATATATAGATCAAAATGTTTCCCGCTGGTATATCCTGTATAAGAATTTATATCACTTTTCCTACTTTCTCTAATACATGTTGCCTTCGTGCTCTTTACTCTTTACTATCTAACTTTTTTTTTCAATTTTCATCCGAATGTGTTTATTTTTGGCTCAATTCGAAAATAGTCTTTATATTTTATAAATATCCTAATCTTTTTCAGATAAATCATTATTTACATATATTCTTTTTTTTTCAATTACTTTTTATAGCCACTGTGTAACTGTGGCAATTCGGCCAAACATATATTCTTAATAAAACTTGAAATTAAAGTTAAAACATTTATAAATTCTTCTTTTTTTTAGACGTAGTTTTAGATATTACTATTTTATTTTTAAAGTATTATAGGTTATTGACAGTAGTGTCATTACGTTGACATAAAACAATTATTTGAATTATGCTAAATTTAAATTCATATATTCTAGTCTTCTAATATGCCATGTCTAAGAAAAAAACTCAAAAAATCCTTATTCCTAAAGGTACCGTAGATCCAAATGAAGATACATTAATAGAAATACCGGTCAACCTTAAAGATCAACCTGTTGTAGTTGCAAAAAGAACTGATGCTGATAAAACTCAAAAACTTAATAAAGATACCAAAAGTGGAATGATACTTGAAGAATCAATGTTTCTTCAAACCTCCAGAAACCGAACTAATATAAATACTGAGGTATTATCTTCAAGTTTTAGTAGCGCTCCTACACAATCACCAAATACTTCTAGTTCTTTATATCAAACAACAAATGAAATATCAGTATTACCAAATTTAGATGAAACTGAATTAGCAGAAAAAAGAATCATCCAAAAAAAGTTGGAAGATTTTCAACAAGCTAGAAGAGAATTATTGTTAGGAACTACTGTTGTTGCTACAACCTCAAACCAGTTAATTCCTCAGTCAAATTATGAAAATGTATCTACAGCTGCAACTACGCGTAAAAAACCTAGTATTCTAAATTCTACGGTAAAGTCCTACGAAACTACCCCTACACCAACTTTAAACAAAACATATTCAAAACCTTCTAATTCCCCTATGTTAAACTACGAGGATGAATTTCTCCCACCTTTTAAAACAGATGCTTTTAAACCCACTAGTTCAGAAGATGATATGTCTGATATATTAAATAAAGAGTTTTATTCGAAACCAGAGTGTTGTCGACGAAAACCCAAGTTGCCTGAACCTGAACCAAAAGTAGATAATTTTGCGTTTCTTCGTAAACCAAGTTCTTCAAAACCCTGCCCTAAATTTCAAAACTATGTTTCCAAGCAATACAAACAGGTACAAACCGAAGTTGTTAATAATAACAATGATGATGAGGAAGAAGAACATGTTTGTCTCTGCTTATCGAAATCCACAAACAGTTTGTCAAGAAAACGATTAAGATAAAAAAACAATATGTAAAATGTAATAAAAATAATATGAAAGAACTATATTTTATTTTTAGGATTTTATTTTTTTTAGTATTACTATTTGCGCAAAATCTTATCGCATTTTACCTAAGTGCGATACAGGCGATTAAAGTTCACGATTTAAGTGGGGATGTGTTAATATTTTAAGGAAAACCATAAACTAAATATCTGTACGAGAATTAATGTGATAAAAACACATGAGAAGGAACAGGGTAAGCGTAAGATACACATTAGTACAGAATCGGAAAACTCTCCATTTTACTGAAGACGGAAAATTCCTTAACAAGCGAATATTTTTTACACAAATGCTGGCGGAAAAACAAGACACGTATTTTTGGAATACTATGTACCAAACCATTATTAAATTTCGTTTACAGTACTAAATCTTGCACATTTCTCAGAATTTTGCACAGTTAATTAGCATTGATTAACTACTGTAAAAAAAAACTTGTATTGTATGAATTCTTTCTTCAAAAAACCTTTAAATAGGAGATGGACCTGGAAAAGCCCGAATGGTATCACAAAAAACGAAATCGACTATATTATAACTAACCAAAAAAACATTTGCGAAGATATCACTGTCCTTAACCAATTCGACACCAATAGCGATCACTGCTTGATCAGAGCTGCGATTACCATTAACACCAGATGGGAAAGAAATAAATTGATAAGAAGAAAACCTATTCCAACAAACGAAATACTAAAACAAAACAAGGAAAAATTCGAACACGTAACAAAGAATAAACTTAAAAGTAAAGAAGACCAGAAAGAAATGGACATCAATGAATTAACACAACACATTAATAATAGCATACGAGCAGCAACAAAAGAGATATGCTTTAAAAATAAAGAAAAAAGTAGTAAAATCAGCCCGTGTACCAAGAACCTCATAGAAAAACGAAGAAATGTGGACCGAAACTGTGAAGAATATAGGGACATAAATAAAGAAATTAACAAAAACATAAGGAGGGACATAAGAAAGCATAATACAAAAGTGATTAAAGACACGATAGAAGCTAACAAATCAATGAAGGTTCTCAGATCTCAATTGGGTAGGGGCCGGACAAAAATTTCCGGACTTAAAACTAAACAAGGTCAATTAGTTAGTACCCGGGAGGAAATCACGATGGCTGTCCAGGACTTTTATACAGAGTTATACAGTCCAAAAACTCAAGGTCGTTACTACGAAAGAAAGGAAGTAAGAAATGTCGGTTCAGAAGAGATGCCCGACATAAATAACGCAGAGTTAATGAAAGCGCTTGATCAAATGAAAAATAATAAAAACCCTGGCGAGGATCGTATAACCGCCGAAATGTTAAAAATAGGGGGAGAACAACTAAGAGAAAGCGTCAGAATTTTGTTGAACAAGTACTTAATGTATGGAAAAATACCCGAGGCATGGGAAAACGCAGAAGTCATCATATTATACAAAAAAGGCGATAGAAATAACATAGAAAATTATCGGCCAATTAGCTTACTGTCCCACTTGTACAAACTTCTTACAAAAATAATAACTAACAGACTGACGCCAAAGTTGGACGCATACCAACTTTCAGAACAAGCCGGATTTCGCAGGAACTTCAGTACAATAGACCATCTACAGACAGTACACACGCTTATCGAAAAAACCACGGAATATAATATACCTCTGCATTTGGCTTTCGTTGATTACCAGAAGGCGTTCGATTCTATCGAATCATGGGCAGTTCTCAAAGCACTGGACAATGCTCGGATTGATTCAAGATACTCTGCTCTAATTCAGCATATATATGAAAACGCTTACATGCAAGTTACAATAGACGAGGATATAAAAACGTCGAGGATACCTATAAAAAGAGGCGTACGTCAGGGGGACACAATCTCTCCAAAATTGTTCACGTTGGCACTTGAAGATGTGTTTAAGGGCTTGGACTGGCATGACAAGGGAATTAACATAGACGAACACGACTAAACCACTTAAGATTTGCTGATGATATTGTTATAATCAGTGATTCACCAGAACAACTCCAATGTATGATACAAGAACTTCATCAAGCATCAGCTAGGATAGGACTCAAAATGAACTTGTCAAAAACAAAAATAATGAGTCTAGAACAAATACAAATTAAAGTTGAAGATAAAATAATAGAAAACGTAAGAGAATACATATATCTAGGTCATAAAATACAAATAGGGAAGGAAAACCAATCGGCTGAAATTCCTAGAAGAATAAGTCTCAGCTGGGCAGCTTTTGGCAAACTCGGATTCATTCTTAAATCCAGTAACACCCCCATAAGTCTGAAAAGAAAAGTCTACGAGTCGTGCATCCTGCCAGTTCTTACTTATGGTGTTGAAACAACCTCCCTAACATGTAAAGCCATTGATAAGCTTCGGGTTACACAACGAGCAATGGAAAGGGCTATGCTGGGAATTAGTTTACGAGATAGAGTTCCAAATGAAGAAATCAGAAGAAGAACGAAAATAACAGATGTGAGCAAACGAGTAGCGCAGCTAAAATGGAGATGGGCTGGACATATCGCAAGACTTGACATAGACAGATGGACATACAAGATAACAGCATGGCGGCCAAGAGAGAACAAGAGAAGTGTTGGCAGGCCCCAAAAGAGATGGCGTGACGACATCCAGAAAATTACCGGAAAAAACTGGATGGGGATCGCTACGGACCGACAGAAATGGAAAAATATGGAAGAGGCCTACATTCAGGAGTGGATGAAAACGGGCTGATATGAATGAATGAATTAGCAGTGCAATAATATCTAGTAGATCTCGATTAAGATTATTTAAAACTTTATTAATTTCTTTGAAGAAAGAAATTCGAAATTTATTAAACTATTACCTTTTAAAGAGAAGCCTATACAGAGTGTCCGACACCTTAATGCTGCAATCAGTTTCTTGGAAAACAGACTTTAGAAAATTTTTAAAATCTGGCAGTCTACAAAAGTCGATGAAGGTAATTCGACCAAAAAAATGTTTTCAAGATGTAGCCTCTCCGGTTATACCCGAAAATGATGCAATCTTACTTATTTTAAATGGAACACCCTATATGGTATTCCATTTTTAGATCCTACGCAAAATTAGAGACATATTTTATTTATAATGCCTAACTGGTTTTGATATATTTTAAATTTTTTGTCAAAAATGGCGTTTGCAGGCTCACACATCACTATCAGTTTATCGTGTTTAAAAGCCTTCATCATTTAACTGAGAATGATTTTCTTCTAAAAAAATATCTACCTTAATGGACTGTATTGAGATTTTGACAATAAATATATAAAGGATGATCAAAAAATACCATTAAATATTTACTGATCGCTAAGTCGATTTTTTAAACGTAAATCCCTATTTTTATAATGTTGTCTTATATAGCTCTCAAGTTATCAGCTCCAAAATGGTCTGGGAATGCCTAGAAGAATTAAATGATTCAAGTAAGAATAATAAAGTCACCCTCATGTGGTACCCACAGGACACACCGAGATAGAGGGGAATGAAAAAGTAGACAGGCTCGCGAGGATAGGGGCTGAGACACCGTTTCTGAGGCTAGAGCTTTTCTGTAGAATCAGTAGCAGCGTAATGCTGGAAGAACTAAAGATAGAAAAAGAAAGCAGAAGATCCAATTAGTGGACGGAGCTGCAAGGATTGAGATAGGCGATAGGCGATACTTCTTGGAAAATACGACCAGAAGAGATTCAAAGAATGCAATGGACTTGTAGAAGAAGAAGAGCGCAGATTCTGTGAGAAGGAGGACGAAATCTCTATTCATATACTTTTAGAGTGCTCTAGAAGACTCTAGGATGCGGTTCTTAGAAACACACCAAATCGAAGAAGAGGAGCCATCCAACATTCTAAAGTTCCTGTAGGAAATAGGAATGGAGGACCTGCTCTAGCCGATAAGATAACTCTTACGTCTTAGCAGCAGTAGGGGGGCACAATAGATCTATCAAGTCGCAGTGTACAGACCCCAACTCTACGCACATATATAGGTTATCTATTCCAAAAAATTTGTAATTTTTGATGAAAATTTCCACCTTGAACTTCCATACATGTTTCGCATCTCCGAGTTAGTTCGTCATGGGTAGTCACCCATCTAATTGGATCTGTAGATAAATTTTCGAACGCGTCCCTTACCCTTGCCATACAGTCCTCTATTGTTTTCACTGGATTACAATAAACAATATTTTTTATCGTTCCCCATAAAAAATAATCTAGAGTCAAATCAGGAGAACTAGGAGACCACAGAAAAGGTCCATGCTTGGCATCCACATAAAATGTTGCTTGTAAGAAGTTCGTAACTTCAACGGTGTTCCGCCAGAGGTAAATTGCTTAAATATTGATTGTCTAACTCTTCTAGAATATTGAAATATCTTTCTCCTACAAAAGTTAATACATAATTTGAAGTGGAAACATAATTTTCTTAGTGCTATTAATGAATTACCATTTCAGTTTTCTTAATAAAAATATAGTTTTAAAATTTCATAATTTCTTACAGCACAAAATACATTAAATGGCCATGTTTCTTGAAAATTCCTCTGCATAATGATTTGAATCACACCAAAAATGGTGTCTGTTGAAAAGGCCATTTTTCATAAATTTTACTTCATCACTCCAAATCATGTTGTCAAAAAATCGAAGGTCGTCTTGTATTATCGTTAATAAAAATTAGCTAAGATTCACTCTATTCGGCAAATCATTATCTCATAGGTATTGAACCAGAGATATTAAATAAGGGTGAAAGTTATGTTTCAACAGAATTTAATATATTAGGCGCTTCGAGAGCTACTTATCTTAAAAATGTCATAGGATATGCCGCAAAATTCCAGAATTGCAATTTTGATATTTTCATCATTGAGAATACGTTTTTTTTATGCATTTTTGCCAATATTCCAAAAATTTATTTAAAGTAACCCTTATTTTTAATGCTAAATAAGATAATATTACAAAAATATAAAATTTACATTTAAAAAAATTGACTTTTAATGATTTTGTCAAGTTAATATTTAATGTTTTTGATCACCCGGTATTCATGTATTATCAAAATATAAACACAGATTTCCTTCTCGAAGAAAACCAACCCCATTTAAATAATAAAGGCTTTCCTATAGGAGAAATTGATAGTTATGTTTAAGCTTGCAAACACCATTTTTGACATAAAATTTAAAATTTGTCAGAACCATTTAGACTAATGTTTAGGACATTATACACACATCAAAAGAATGTAGGGAATAAGAAATTTGTTATAATTTTGTCGAGAACCCAGATGCTCTCTTCAAAATGTCTATGGATAATTCTGATATTTTTTTTACGGTACACAGTATTTGAATGTTTAGCAATTGATAAAATGTTGTATTCCTCTGCTATTGTTAACAGTATCAGTCTGTTAGGTAAACTGCTTCTAAGAAGTACGAAATGAGATTTTTAGTACTCTAATTTGTGTTTAATTCACCAATTAAAATGAAAAGAAGACATTTAACCCGTAACAAGCAATTGCCAACAGTATGAATGATTTAAGCCGCCCAAAATTATAGGTCAGTAGAGGAGGCCCTCGACATATCAGCTGGTGTAATTTGTCGATTGATGACAAGATACCGTGAAACTGGAGATGCCAGAAAGCATACTAGTGGTACGAGACTAACTGATCCTGCACATAATCGTCTAATTCGATAAAGGCACTGCAAGATCGAACGGTTACCGCAGGTCAGTCAGCAAATGAGCTGCAGCGCACGCATTGCATTGTTGTAAGCAGCCAAACTGCGAGAAACAAAATGCATGAGTTCAATCTACACACTTTTCCGTGTTCGTCCGCTAACAAGGGGCAATCGCATTTTAAGATTAGAATGGGCACACATGCATTTACCCAGATAAGATAGAATGGCGTACCGTTCTTTTCACGGACGAATCCCGATTTGGTTTTCACCCTGATTCACGTCGACTTTATGTGTGGAGGCAGCTTCGAAATCTGAAACGTCTTGCCGCAGTCCAGAAGGTGTACAGCTACCAGGATGGTACAATTATGGTGTGGGGAGGTATTCGTACCGGAGAAAGGACTGACCTCGTTTCATTAGACGGCTTTTTAAATGCTGTCAGTTACCGTGACAGTATTTTGCAAATTGTTGTGCTTACATATACCGCAGAAATCGGACCGACTTTTCAACTCATGCATGACAAGGCCCGTCCACATACAGCATGGTTGGTATGCGATTATCTGGAAACTGAACATATTAATGTTTTGCCATAGCCTGCACAGTTCCCGGACCTTAATCTCATTAAACATTTGTGGGATTCAATGGGCGAAGACTTTTAAAGCAACAAACGCCCTTACAAATGAGAGATTAACTCTTCAATGGTCTTTCTGACCTATGGGATATTACGAACAAAATGGAAATTGACAACCTAATTTCCAGCGTGCTAACAGATACCAAACCGTAATTAATGCCCAAGGAGGTCACATTACTTATTGATAAATAACCAATTTAAAATACAAGCGTTTTCATGACATTTTTTAGAATTAAATTTATTGTGATTTATTTTTTTTACCATTTTATTAGAATAAAGATTTTTCTTTTAAACTTTTATTTTTTTGGTGGATGTCTTAAAAGAAATAAGGATTAGTGACGGCCACGTTAATTTTTAGAATAATATATGGGGTTTTTAAAAAATGATAGCAATTTTAATTTCTGTTTCCTACATTATTTGGACGTATGTACCTTTAAAGAAAGCAAGAAGACATCAATTTCCAGCAAAACCAAATGCACTACCATCTTGAAAATATTTTAGCCGATTTGCCACCATCAACTTTAGTAAACTGAGAAATTTTAAAAATTTTCCAATGTCTATTTTCTGAGAAATCGATCTCGTCAATTCATCGTGGGATACACTGTATAACTTTGAATAAAATGCTATGGTTCAAAACTTAATGGTTTTCAAGACAACGGTACTCAAGAGCAGACATTATGTACATTTCGATAAGATTTTTAACAATAAAGTTTATATAAAAATTGATTCTTCCTTTCGTATTTCGCCCGAAAATGTTGAGTTTCATTCAACTTAAAGTAAAAAATATTTTATTTTCATTTACGCCAGAAGGAGACAAATTTTGATATATCATGGAAAATTGAGTATTGGCAGAGGTTTTATTACATTTTAAATATAGTAAATGTACAAGGCGTTCAATTTCAAAAATTTCTAGTTTAGTGAGGCTCGCTTTTCTTGCGTTACATTATATGTGTAAAAATATTTTTAAATTTTACGTTCCTGCAATTTTTTCACATGCGTGCTAAAAGATCACCTTAATTTAACTATCTAGTCATTAATTACTCCAGGGATTCTTAATACTTGAATAAATATGTTCGTTATTGCTTCCTAATAATAAATAGATTTAATTACACAGACCTATGCCGATGACCTGTTCATTTTGTGCCATTGTCGCGATATCCGAGACCTGGAGAGAACAATGATGCGGGTCGCGGAATGATGATGCCACAGAAAAGGGCTCGGAATAAACCCGGACAAGGGCGGGGTAGTATTCTTTACAAAAAAGAGGAAAATGTGGAAACTTTCCATAATTACAATGGCAGGATGGTCTCTTCAGTACAAGGAGATAGTTAAATACCTGGGAATAATAATGAATTCGCTACTCAACTGGAATGATCATACTGAGGCTCGAAGCAAGAAGGTCAAATGTGCTTTCTAAGCTTATAAACGAGCCTTTGGGTGCACGCCTAGAGTGCTATTTTGGATATACACGATGGTGATCCACCCCATGTTAACATATGCTGCTATTGTATGGTATAGAACAAAGCACAAACATAGCCTTCAACTTGGCAAAGTTCAAAGAATGGCTTCTGTTGGGACATTGAGTGCGATGAGGACTGCTCTCATTAAGGCTCTTAATGTCCTGATAAACCTGCCTCCTCATCACTTATACATAAATAACGAGGCCCTGAAGACGGTTTATCGTCTCAGTTGCCTAGGGCATCTTGGAATTGGAACGGGCGGCTACTCAGGTGTCTGTAAAAGCGCGGTGGAGAGGCGTCCATCACTCCCCATGCAGACAGATTACATGACGCCGCTTTTAAAAACCAACCTCTCTCTGGAGATATTTCGGCCAAGTAGGGAGAATTGGGTGGGAGAGCAAAATCTTTTTAGAAATGGATCCTAGTGGTATGCTGATGGATCTCGATAAGATGAAAAATCCAGAGCACAGAAGTTGGAGAGTACTATTCTCTCGGACAACGTGCGACGATCGTTACAGCGGAAATTTATGCTATTCTGCAATGTGTCCCTCTCTGTGAGAGGGATATAAAAGAAGAATAGGGTAATAATATGCTCAGACAGTAACGCTGCGATAATGGTACTAAAGTCCACTGTCGTGACTTTGCGACTGCTGTCTGAGTGTAAGAACGTACTGAATAATATGACAAGGAACGGTTGCACAATCGGACTCGTATGGGTCCCGGACCACTCAGGCATACGCGAGAATGAGTAAGCAGACTGTCTGGCAAAGTTGGATTCCGCATTTAAACCATATGGACCCCAATCAATTCTACCTGTTCCAACTGGCGTTAGCAAAAGAGAATTAAAATCGTTGCTGTAAAGCAAATTTATTGAATCGTGGAGGAGAGCTCCTGGAATGAGGTGTGCTAAAGAACATATAACTGGTCCTAGCGCACGACGTACTAAGGAGCTTATCTTCTTAAGAAGGAAATAGCTTCGAATTGTGGTGGGATTGTTGACAGGACATTGTCACCTGATGGGCCATCTTCATAAGATCAATGTCGAAGGAGACCCGACGTGCGGATGGTATCTAGAGGAGGATGAAATATGGTCCTCAGAGAGTGCCCTTCACTCAACGAACTGAGACAGAGTTATTTCGGAGATACAATTTTGTTACCGGAAGCAGTTAGGCAAGTGCGACTAACGAAGCTGCTTGGATTCGCAAAGACTATCGGCCTCGCATGACCAGCAGCTATGGTGGAACGTAAAGGCCCAATAGAGGCCTAAGCGTCGATGATCTAGTATCACCACTCTTTGTTTCATTCAATCAAATAGATTTGACTGTTCTGAAACATTTTTTTCTTCTTTGGATAATTTCTGGGCCGGCGGAGCTATAGGAAATTTCAAAAATAATATACATGTATCTCGTCGTCCTCTTTTTGTAGTCATCGGTAAGTGCTTCTCGTATGAGGTCAGCAATAAGTACCCAACATATTCTCGTTCTATTTTCCGCTATAATGTTTCTCGATTTGAGAAATGTCTTGATGAAAACTTTTTTATAATAATCCAACACTGCTCTCAAATTTTCGAAGAAAAATTCAGATAGATTTATAGAAAATTAATTTTTAATAATATTACAATCCATATTTATGTAGGACAACAAGCGTTCTGAATAAAACTAAAATATCCTGGAATTCATTCTATTACTGTTTTTAATAATGTTTAAGGTTGTACCAAAATTATAGTTTTAAAAATTTCTTTTATTTAAATTTCAACGAAAACTTTTTCTTTATCTTAGTCTCTCTCGAAAATTTATCGTTTAAATATAGAAAAGCATTTCAAGCAGTCAAGAGCCATGTTTTTTGACCTGGTACAGTATTTCTTCGAAGAGGCTATTCTTTTACAATGTCATGATTGGCCAAGGTCTATTTTATTCACAGAAAGGGTAACCATATTGAGTGTCCGCTTCTTGTGGATCTATAAGTAATAATAGTACCTTCCCAATGCGATGTTAACAAAAATTTCTTAATTTAATGAAAAGTAAGTAACTTCCCATTGTGTAATGCTACTCGCCCTCCCACTCAAACCTGGTGCGTGATACATTCATTTCAAATTCAATTTGAATAAAAATTCCATAAGATATCTATTAGAGATTTGATTCTTTTTTGAACTTAAATTATGTTAGAGGACTAATTGCAGAAACTATTTGTTTGGCCTACATCGCAACTTTGATAGAAGCTCCTGTCATATTGGCTAACACGTCGCCTATTAATAAAATCATATATGAAAGGCTTGATTTCAATAAACTCAGAATGGCAATGATAAATTTAAAGAAATATTAAAAAAAAACTTTTTAGAGAAATGGCAAGTTAAGCCGAATAGAAGGATGGCAGCACAGATAAAAGTACGTTTTGCGGTGTTCTAGATGTAAAGGTTCGCCAAATAATTACATTAAAAATAAACAGAAAAACAACACAGATGTTGATTACTCGTGGGTAGTTTTCACTACACTACAAGAAATTAGAGTTGATCAATGCGGCTGATTGCTTACGGTGCAGAGATATTGGCGGTTCGCAAAATGATCCCTTTCACCGTATTTTTTATTACAATAATTTTATTAATCTAAGAGCAAATTTTGGTAGGATCTTATATTGTAATGGAACAAATATTAATTATTTTATACTGTTTAACGTGAAGTATATTCTGCTAAAATGAGTAATTAAATAATCACTCTGTGGATAGATTTTATCCGTGAGAACGGGATAGTATATTTTTTTTATTACCACCCAAAAAAGTCTAAAGGAAAAATAAATCAATTATCATACTTAAGCATAATCTCAACTTTATTACATTTTAGTCGTTTAAATGTTTTTTTAAATATATAAACTCAAAATTCATGAGGACATAAAGAAAAAGCCCCTCTTTAAGATTCGTCTATAAATCAGTCGAAGAAATCCTACCCCGGTTATGTAAATACAACCGAAGAGAGAAGGTCCGATGGAGGTCTTACATATAATATATGCAAACACACTTAAAATTATTAAAATATTGAACGATTTTTCCATTATTAAGGAATAAAAGAATAATCAAATAAAGTCAATATAATTGAATATATCGTTTGTCATGTGAAAGGAATTATTATAGCGACTGTTTCTCCTGATTGCAAGAAAGAATGATTTAAATATCAGCAAAATGATTAAAAGGGCCTTCAGTTTTTTTACAGATCTTATTCCTTTAGTTATAGAAAGACATAAAATAGTTATATTAACTCTTTTATATAAAAATTAATAGGACGCTCCGAGGCCAATTCGGGAATTAAGTATTCGGTATAGAATGGCTAACGCCCTCTACATTTCATAAATCAAAATGATGTTTACAGGGTTCCATAGGGTGATATGGGTGTTAACGGGATCCGCGGGGTGCAAATTTGGCTTTTAAGAAATATTAAACTTCAGTTACAAGCTGAAATTGGTTAAAGTCGGTAGATGGTTTTAAGTACAGTGTCTTAGAAAATTACGTGTGGTGTATATTTGGCGGGAATGAAGGTTTTCTTTGTTTTGTTTTTCATTTAATTTGGAAAGTTAAGGGATTATCTTGTGTTATTTTTCTCGAGAATTTAGCGACTTTAATACTATTTGTTTAAGTAATATAAGTAGCTGTTTTTTTTTCGATTTTTTATTATTTTCTTGATTTAATGTTTTAGTAAGCAATTTATACGTTTTATCTTCAAAACTGGGTTTTACATTTTTTGTAATTGGAGGGCCATTAAAGTTATATTAGTTACTTTGATATTGTTCTTTGTTGTTAGTTTAAGTTTGTAAATTTTTCTTTTTTTTTTGTTAATAGATTAAGTGTTTTGAGAAACTTATCTTGTTTAATTTAATTAAAAACCCTTCACGCGAATTAACTTGCGGGCGTGCCGTTGTGCGAGCTTCAAATTAAAATACGTCACCTGGCCAATTAGACAGCAACTTTTTCTGAGTCTTGAATTTGAGAATGATGGTACTGATAAGCCTTTGATAACCTGTAGTTGTCTTGGACTAAAAACCACAAGAAAGAAAAAGAGCGACCAGACCTCCAGATTGTCAATGTATTTGTAATAATTATTTATAAGTATTTAAAATTGCTACAAAATTACCATGGGTCAGCAGTATGAATATAGACAGCACGGCCTTACGCTATCAATATATATCATTTGCTAAGTCTACGATCAAATGTTGTCACAATATGAGGCTAGTTTCCGGATGGAGTGCTAACATTTCAATTTGCAAGAATTAGAATATATCGAATCAAGTAGAGTATTAATTTTATTAGCACAATTTAAATTTCTGTCTTTCTAAGATAATTTTCTTTCTATCAGGATCGCTATTCTATAACCTTTTGGTGGAGGCTCAGTTGTTTATTTTCAATTCGTACGCTGTTCTCTCGGGTTTCCTACATGGATATTCTTCATTTTACATTTCATACTGTTTAAAACTGAATGGAATTTAATTTTATCGTTTTGGAATGCGACTAATTAATTTAAAACTGGTAAAAGCCGGAAGACATTTCATTTCATCGTTTTAGAATTTGATTAAATTCAAATTATATTAAATAAAGGACCACTGGGTATTAATATTTATTTTAAATATGAAAAGTAGCTTCTATTTGAGCACACGTATTTTTAATAAAAAACAGTTATTGTGTAACAATGTACAAACATCCCGCGAGACTAATAATTTAAATGATGAGTTTTCATTTGGTTGTATTACAGTAGATATATAAACGTAGATAAATAAGAAAGTTTTATGATATCTTTTAGATTGGGTATCTCCTCTATTCTGTTTTTTCTTGTTAACTAAAATTATGGTTAATAAAGGGAAAATGTTGAAAAAACGAAGGAGTTAATGACACTTTTCTAGATATACAGGGTGAGTCAACGATTGGATGAAGTAGGTTTGTGCCTTTTCGGTGAAATTAACAAAGAAACTATATTTATTGTTTGATACAGTTTATTTTTACGCAGATTTTAAAAATATTTAGGACTCTACAGGGTGACCCAAAAAACTAGGACAGCATAAAGTTGTATTTTTTTAAATAGAACACCTATATACGAATCGTATTTTCGATTTAGCTTATAATTTTAAATCTTTTTTATTAAGAGTTTACTATAACAAAACTTTATAGTTTCTGAGATAATTAAGTTTAAAGAAAAAAAGTCACATTTTCAAGCATCAATTCAATCCTAAATAACGTTTTCAATTTTGTGACAAATATATTCAAATTTGGAATTTAGCAAGGCCAAGGACAAGTTATCATAATTTTTACCTAATATTTGCAATAAAAGCTACAGGGTGTTGAACACATCGGTTCAAATTTGAACAAGTTTAAATGAATAAATATTTTTTTTTAAATGGTACACCCTGTATATTTTCATGTCATTTAATAGAGTAATAAAAACCCTAAAAGTTTTGTTCAATATATCCTATACCTATTTATAATAGTTTTTGAGATATTTCAGTTTTTCTTATTTTCCATACTTTTTTACAGAAATAGTCTTCATTATCATAGTAGCCATGGCAAAAACAATGTAAAAGAACATTTTTCTGTGTGTCAAATTTATAACCGCAATCGCTTCTTTTGGTTTTTATGTAGTGTAGTTTGGTTTTTTTTTGCATTCATCTTATATTGTAAAATGAATTTTCCAAAGAATGAGTTAATAGATATGATTTATACAATAGGAGAGGCTGAAAAAAATTGCCTTCTTGCTCAAAGAATTTACAAATTGAAGTATCCTGATCGACGCCAACCTAATACCCATACTTTTCAAAACTTAATGCAAAGATTTGATTCTTCTGGTACTGTTGATTATCCAAAACGTAAAGTGGTCAACAAACCAGTAACTAATGAAGAAAAAGAACTACAAGTATTGTTAAATGTTCAGGAAAATCCTTATATTGGTAGCCGTCAGTTAGCAGCATTATGTGAAACATCACAATCCACCGCTAATCGTACTACCAAGAAATATAGGTATCATCCATATCACATGGAATTACACCAAGAATTGCATGGACAGGATTTTGAAAGTCGTGTAAACTTTTGTCGTACAATAAATGCGGAGATTCAATTAAATCCAAATTTATTATGCAAGGTAATGTTTAGTGATGAAGCTACTTTTAGAAGTAACGGTGCCGTAAATAGACGCAACATGCATTATTATGCCACAGAAAACCCATTTTGGATTAGAGAGGTGCAACATCAAAACCACTGGTCATTAAATGTTTGGTGTAGTATTCATCATAATCGAATTATTGGACCCCACTTTTTTAATGAACCACTAAATGGCCATAGTTACCTGAACTTTCTACAAGAAGAACTACCCCAACTGCTTCAAGGTCTCGATAGGGATGAGCTCGACAGTATGTGGTTCCAGCACGATGGTGCGCCTCCACATTACCATCGTGAAGTTCGTGCGTTTTTGGACCAACGATATCCGCAAAAATGGATTGGACGTGGGGGTTTCATTGAGTGGCCCCCAAGGTCTTGCAACATCACCCCATTAGATTTCTTCCTATGGGGTTATATTAAAAATAAGGTGTATGTTAATCTACCAACAGTGGAAGCTATGCGAAACAGGATTAGGGATACCTGTAGAACAATAACGCCACTAATTTTGTCCAAGGTCCGAGAAAATCTGCAAAAAAGACTAAATTTGTGCATTGCACAAGAGGGTCGTTTATTCGAACACTTATTAAAAAGAAATAATTAATCTCAGTATTTAATAGGTAATTTTTTTGTTTCAATTTAGTATAAAAGTAAATATGTATTTGCCTTGTCGTTATTGTTGTGTTAATTTTTTCACATTATGTTTAATTAAACTATTGCCGTTGTAATATAACGAATAATGTATTTCATCATATTTAACCACATTCTGTTTGTTTCTGTAGTTTCTTTTTATTATTTTACATGGCTACTATGATAATGAAGACTATTTCTGTAAAAAAGTATGGAAAATAAGAAAAACTGAAATATCTCAAAAACTATTATAAATAGGTATAGGATATATTGAACAAAACTTTTAGGGTTTTTATTACTCTATTAAATGACATGAAAATATACAGGGTGTACCATTTAAAAAAAAATATTTATTCATTTAAACTTGTTCAAATTTGAACCGATGTGTTCAACACCCTGTAGCTTTTATTGCAAATATTAGGTAAAAATTATGTTAACTTGTCCTTGGCCTTGCTAAATTCCAAATTTGAATATATTTGTCACAAAATTGAAAACGTTATTTAGGATTGAATTGATGCTTGAGAATGTGACTTTTTTTCTTTAAACTTAATTATCTCAGAAACTATAAAGTTTTGTTATAGTAAACCCTTAATAAAAAAGATTTAAAATTATAAGCTAAATCGAAAATATGATTGGTATATAGGGTATTCTATTTAAAAAAATATAACTTTATGCTGTCCTAGTTTTTTGGGTCACCCTGTAGAGTCCTAAATATTTTTAAAATCTGCGTAAAAATAAACTGTATCAAACAATATATATAGTTTCTTTGTTAATTTCACCGAAAAGGCACAAACCTACTTCATCCAATCGTTGACTCACCCTGTACAATATTTTTGCGAAAGCACCGTCGCTCGCCTTGAAAAGACAGCGGTAGAAGGATAGTTTGTTCCACCTTCTTCTACTTCTTACATACATATGCAAACTGGCTTGCAAAGAAAGTGTTTATTTTCATGTTTAACACATTTTAATTCTTTAAATTTTTCGTCTCATCACTGCCATAGTTGCTAATTTAACTCATAGCAATAATATCATCCAGCATTGAATATTCTAGTGTATTCGGTACTATATTTTACTGAATTAACAGTGGATTTTTGCTATTTAATGTTCCAGATTTTCATTGTATTGATCTACATATGTTTCGCCTCTTTAGAGTTTTGTTAAAAGTACTTGAACCATACTAAAGTTAAAAAGTTAAAAAGAATTTCGTTTTATAACATCTATCTACTTTTATGGCTTATTATTAAAGTATTTTAGAGTTTCTAGCTTTTTGTAAGTACTTATCTGTAATAATGGTATCTTGAAAATTTTGTTGGTGATTATTGTTTATGATTTTTAAGATTTTTTAACTTCTTATTGCTCGAGTAAGTTTAGTTTTTTTCTTTTTGTTTCGGAATGGAGGCGTTGAATACTTAGATCGATAAAGTGATTATTTTTATTGCTGTGTGTTGACATACCTGTGGATTTTTCTTTATTTAATATGGATTTATTATCTTCTTTCAATTTAGTAATTCTGTTCCATGTTCTTTCTTCTTTATGAATTTATTTTTTGTATATCATGCAGGTAGCTTTTTCGCTTTCTCTGACTCTTTCGATAGTAAAAGCCTTTTTACCTCAACCCCTGTAAAGAAGCTTTAAATTATTTTAACAGATTTAATCAATAATATATTTTACCATCAAAAATGAATCAAACAATGCTGTATAAGTATGTATTACACAGAATTATTTGCAGTTTAACAATTGATTCTACCGACAAGAAGAAGGTATTCCCATGGGATCTCCAATCACTCTTTTATTATCAGAAATCTATTTGATAAATTTTGATCAAAATATCTGATTCTAACAATAACCTTCTAAAATATGTTTTTTAGTTGACAAGATACGTAAACGACTTTTTATTTTTGAATTGGTATAGAAAGCAATTCAAACCAGTTTCTGGATTTTTTAAACTCCAAAAATCATAAAATCAAATTGTTTTAGATATAAATATTGAAAATTTACATAATTACTTAGAATTTATCATATGTAGAAAAACAACTGCAACATATATAGTTCTCCCATCGAAATCTAAACATTCATGACAAATAAAATTATCTCCATTCCAAGCCTTAAAATATAGACTAGCTACCTTTCCATTAAACAAGGAAAATAAAAAATTCAATACCATAGAACAGATTGCAAAAAAATAATGGATACCAATAAAACTTAATAGATAGTTTCCTAAAAAGAAAATAGAAAAATTTACTAAGGCGATTATTCTATAGCTTATATATATATATATATATATATATAATATATATATATATATATATATATATATATATATATATATATATATATACAGTGCCTTCATTTCAAAACGAACCATCCTTAATAACTTTGTTAAATAGAAAAATTTAAAAAAAAGAAAAAACACGTCAATTTAGATATACAGGGGGAAGTTCAATTTTGCATTTGTTAAAAGTCTGTCATTCACCTCCTCAACTCCAGCTAACCTCACTTTGATATGTCAAATAGGAACCCCACCTTGTGACACATCATTGTAAGCAGCATAAAATTGTCTATCCAACCGTATAAAAAAAATTAAATCGGTTGACGTACAAGCGAATAGTGTGCAAAAATGTCTTGTAATAATGCATAATATATCGGCCTCGAACTTTAGTATGTCAAATGATTACCCTATAGTGTGATACATCATTTTAAAGGGCATACTATCTCCTATTTAGCCAATAAAAAAAAACAAAATCTGTTGATGTACAAGCGAATAGTAAGAAAAGATGTGTGGTAATAATAGACACCTTATCACATTAAACTTTATTATGTCAAATGGCTACTTCATAGAGTAAAATATTATTTTAAATTTAAAATAAATATTTTTTTAAAATAATAAACAGTTAAAATATTTGCGAGAAAAAAAACTAAGCCTGTTTTAAAATTCATCGCAAAATTCATTGCAGTCTAATCAATCTAGTGTATTTATTTCAATGATATTTTTTGCGGTACCTGATAGGTACAAAAAATCACTGCAATAAATAAAATTTTTAAGATCTTTAAACACCAGTTGTTTATTATTGTTAAAATTGTCATTGTGACGCCTAGTTGAAACGTGAATATAAATGGTGTATACGCTAGCCGAAAGAATAGAAATAATTTTTCTCTATGGAGCTGAAGATCGGTGCGCTCGTAGAACCGCCAGAGCATTTAACGAGAGGCATCAAGACAAAAACGTGGGCCATAAATATGTACTCGAATTGGTACGAAAGTTTGAAGAAACGGGATCCGTTTGTAATAAAAAATATATTGAGAAAAGGGTTGTAGATGAAGCATGCCAAATCGAGGTACTAGGACAGTTTGCAATTGATCCAACTTTATCCATCTCAAAGGTCGCAGATTTAACCAACATTTCTGCTGGCTCTGTGCATAAAGTTTTAAAACAAAATAAGTTTTTTCCCTACAAAATTCAAATCCTTCAAGAACTCGGAGAAGACGATTTTGATAGGAGAATTCAATTTTGCGAATTAATGTGCCAACGAATTGACGAGGACCCCCATTTACCTAAGAATATCTGCTTTAGTGATGAATCAACTTTTTTTCTAAATGGACTGGTTAACAGACATAACTGCAGATACTGGGATAATGAAAATCCGCACCTTTTCCGAGAAGGGCATACTCAATATCCCGAAAAAATTAACGTTTGGGCAGGAATTTATGGCAATGAAATCATCGGGCCATTTTTTTTTGGAAGATAATTTAACTGGGCAAATTTATTTAAACCTTTTAGAAAACACAATATACCCTGCCATTGTGCAATCTTTAGAAAATCAAGTGGATGAAAATGCTGTTATGGTACTAAATGAAAATAATTTGCATTTCCAGCAAGATGGAGCTCCCCCGCACTACGCTTTGGCAATTCGAGAGTGGCTTGATGAACATTTTCCAGGGACGTGGATTGGCAGACGTGGTGCAATTGAATGGCCAGCACGGTCTCCAGACCTAACCCCTCTAGACTTTTTTCTTTGGGGGTATTTAAAAAGCAAGGTTTATAAAACCCCACCTGAAAATATTGACGATTTAAAAGATCGAATTGTTCGGGAATGTAGAGGAATTAGCAAAGAAACCCTTGCCAATGTTCGTGGGGAATTTCAAAATAGGCTTTTTTATTGTCTCGCTAATAACGGCGCACATTTTGAACATTTAATAAAATAATTTTCTTCAACTGAATAAAACTGAATAAACTGCTTATATTTAACACACATTTTAGCATCCTAATTGCCTATAACGTCTATTAACTTAATTTTTTTTGACATCGTTGGATAGCAGATCGTACGTCCTTTAAAATGATGTATCACACTATAGGGACGTGCATTTGACATACCAAAGTTCGAGGCCGATATATTATGCATTATTACAAGACATTTTTGCACACTATTCGCTTGTACGTCAACCGATTTAATTTTTTTTATACGGTTGGATAGACAATTTTATGCTGCTTACAATGATGTGTCACAAGATGGGGGTTCCCATTTGACATATCAAAGTGAGATTAGCTGGAGTTGAGGAGGTGATTGACAGACTTTTAACAAATGCAAAATTAAACTTCCCCCTGTATATTTAAATTGACGTGTTTTTTCTTTTTTTTAAATTATTCTATTTAACAAAGTTATTAAGGATGGTTCGTTTTGAAATGAAGGCACTGTATATATATATATATATATATATATATATATATATATATTGAAAGATAATAATTTTAAAGCAATACATTATACTTCCAAATTAAATACCAGAATCTGTAATAATCTAAACAATTTAGAATGCAAAACAATAAATGTCAATAAAGAAAATATAGGTAGGACATTAGTTAGCAATAAAGATAAGATTAACAAATTAGACATATCACGGTTATATAAAATAAATAGTAAAGATTGTCAGGTGTTTATATAGGTCAAAGTGGGAGAAAGGATAACACTAGATTGACAGAAGATAAAAAAGAGCCATATTAAATAATGAAAAATCTACGAGTATGTAAGGGAACAAAAGTTTATTGTGATTTTTACTAATTTTAACATTTATTAACTCTAAATTAAATTCTACTAAATGGAAGAATTTACTTGAGTCCCCCTCTGTATAAAGATTTGGACCGTTAAATTGTATATCTTATGTCTGGCCAAAAATAGTCACATATCAGGGAAATATAAATCCATTAACAAACTTAAGCCCAGTTTTATTACTTTTGGGGTAGTTAATTTTTCTGAAAAAAAAACAACATAAACTTATGTGACACAAAAACTTAACTATTTCACCCTCTCGAAGTTTTTAATATAAATCTGTCAAAGTAACTTAATAATATTAAAAACCACATCGTTAAGGGTCTAAGGTTAAGTTGTAAAGTGATAACCACATGTGGCGACCGTGAGAGAGCTTTCTTTTACTTAAACTGAGCAAATTTTCCCATCGTAAGAAAATAAAAGAATATTTAAATAAAATCGCTAAAATGCAATATTAGTACTTGTTATTATGTACAAAGTTTGCGACTGTTACCCATTTTTCCCCAACTGACGAAAATAAGAATAAGAAAGTGAGAAAATGGTTAAAAACCTTGGGTTTTTTTCATGGGTTCTTTTACGATCTTTTAGTGTAATTGTTGAATAGGTATTGATCACCTTTGTATAAAGTAATTATTAGTTTTGAGCTCTGGTTAGTTTTAATATTAAATTAAATTAAATTCGACGCATGGATGACATATGCCATCTATGAACCAGGGGACCGAAAACATACCGACGCTCGGGAACGAAAACTACCTTTCGCGCGCGGGGATGCATCGCGTAAGGGCTTTCTATTGGTGGAAAAGCACGCATGATGGAACCAACGCATCTAATTAGGAGAACGGAGGTTCAAATGGATGAAAGTTGAGTTTAATTTTGACAAATTAATTAAAGGCAGTTACGATTTAGAACCCGTCTAAGTCAGTTTGGCGTGTGTTTTAGTGTTTTACCAGTGTAAGAAGGTTTTTCTCTGCTGTCTTTTCTGCTATTTTTTCTCTTATACTTTTTTTTTATTCTTCCAGACCGCATTTCAAATAGTAAGGGGAAATTTACTTTATTTTCTACCGGGGAAAGGAGTCCACCATCCCTTCAACTTTTAATTAAACAATTTAATTTGGGATATTTCTTTTATTTCTAAAAGGTTGTTTTATTTTTTTTGGGACTTATCAAAATTTATTAATATTTTCAGTTCAAATTTGGGTTTATTTCATTAAGGGGAATATCAGAACGACCTGGAGAGCTTGTAGTTTTAAGTATACTCCAAATTTACTCTTAAGTTTCTCATTTGTAAATACTGTTTTATTTTTCTTCTATTTTTGTTAAATAAAGATAAGTGTTTGGAGAAACTAGTCTTTCTTTTATCGATAAAAACCTTTTTGTGGGTAAACACACGGACGTGCACTTGGCTACCAAGAAACATAAGAAGAATCCTGCATTGACCAGCTGACAGCGCTGACAGCAGTTTTCCTGAAACCTACAGTTGTGTTCCTGGTATTGATAAGCGATAACTAACGGCAGACCTTTAGAACTAAACTTCGAGATCGACGAGACTACAAGAATGCCTTTGTCGCAGTGGATTCGTCTAATCTATTTTTTTTCTTTCTCTTAGGTTTTAGGATAGTTACTAAATAATATGGACAGTAGTAAATTGTGGGCGGAACGGCCACACGCTACCTAGAACAATCCGTTTGCAGAAGTTCACAATTGAATACTGTCACAAGTATATCAATACATTGCATTAAAAATAATCACTTACTCAAGACTCAATTCCCTATTCAAAAACAAAATATAAAAAATTGAATTTATTTGATCAATTAGAAATTAAAAAAATCATTTAAAGACAATGTAATAAACAACTGGAACAGGTGAACAAAATAACAGACCTAGGAACTAGGAACAAAAATAATTAAGATTACTCAGTAGAAATAAACCACCGAATTGAATGTTCATAAGTTTCTTTTTAACGCTTTAGATGTAAACTATCTAATCACGAACTAGATTTAAAATTAAAATCCGACTTCTAAAATATTACGTATTCTCAGCATTTCTATACGGCGTTAAATCTTGGACCCTTACACTTAAGAAAATTAAAGCCTTCAAAATGTAAGGGTACGGAAGGATGATAAAAATAAATTGAATAGATCGAATATGCAACGAAAAATGTTTAAGGAGATTAGACAAAGAAAAAGAAATAATAAAAACAGCGAAATATATCATATTTCGGACATATTTTAAGAAATCCAAAAAAGTAACGCATTTTTTAACTAATAATGAAGGGAAAAATAATTGGCAAACATAGTATTGTAAGACCAATTACATGTTGGTTAAAAAATCTACGTAAGTGGTTTAACATGACTACAAAATCTCTGTTTAAGTCAGCTGTGAACAAAATTGAAATGACCAACTTGATAGCCTACGTTCGATAATCGAATAGGACACCCTAAGAGGAAGTTGTAGGTATCATTCTTAAATGGCTTTAAAATTAAGTTTCCACACGGTACAGTATAGTATTAATTATATACATAATGAGTTGTGTGTATAAACTCTTTTTAAGATCATTAAACCAACTTCAAAAAATACATTGAGTGAAAAGTAAATTAAGCAGCTATTTGAATTGTAATTAGTTTAATAATAGTAGATTTATTTATTAGCTTGGCCTACATGCGACCTATTAGTCTCTTATCTGGAAAAAGCAGTTGATAACTATATCAGAACAGAAATCGTTGAACAAGTGTCACTGCATCCTCATCAACATGCGTATCAAACGAGCAGGTCTACGCAAACCTCACTGATACAATTAATAGATGAGATTCAAGATGCCCTTAATAGCAAGAAAACGTTAGTGTGTGCTTTTCTTGATAAAGAAGGGGGCTTTTGATAGCACTACATATGAGGCAATTAAAAGAGCACTTGATAGGGGAGTAAACATAACGAAGTCCAAATGTATGGCGCGACTTCTCTCCATTAGAATAGCAAAGACATAGATAGGGCAGGACACTATCATCCTCTCAACGACCAGAAGATGCCCTCAGGGAGGAGTCGCTTTTCCAATTATGTGGACCCTAATTTTAGATCAACTGCTCTGTGATCTAACTGCTCTCGACATATTTTGTCAGGGATGTGCCGATGACGTGGTCATAATCGCGAGAAGTAAATTCGAGAATACCTGCTGCGACCTTGTCCCGAAAAGACTTGAACATACTATAGAATGGTGTCAGGTGTTGGGACTAAATATCAATCCTATCAAAAACACTTTAGTAGTCTTTACAAGGAAAATAAACTTCAACCTGAAAACCATCAAAATGGATGGGAACGTTATTGAGTAGAAGTCAGAATTTAAATATCTGAACTTGACCCAAAATAATAAACTTCTCTGGAATAAGCACGAAAAAGAAGTAATCAACAGGGCTACAAAAGCTTTGATGGTCTGTAGAAACTTCGCGGGAAAAAGCTGGACACAAACCCAAAAATCCTGCAGTGGATGTACACTGCAATAGTGATACAAATCATCACATATAAAGCAGTGATCTGGAGTAAAAGAACCAATCTGGCCAATACGAAACCCAACCTCTCGAAAATTCAAAGACTGGCCTGTGCTTGCAATGAAAACCTGCCCAATGGCTGCCATGGAAGTAATCCTGAATCTTACAATTTTTTATATGCTTATGGAGAGTATGACAAAGAAGACAATGGACACAATGATGAGAGATGAAGTCATAGAACCCAGACTCAATCCCTTATCCAGAAATCCACAAATCTGGAACATGTCACAAAATTAAAAGAAGAAAAAGTTCAACTTTGTGAAAAACTTCAATACAAAGTTGAGTCGCAAAAGTGAATCGGACAGAAATACCAATGAAAAACATAACAAGAAGTCCATTAAATGGTTTACAGATGGCTCTAAAATAACGGAGCTAATTGGAATAGGAATGTATGGACCCATTACCAGATACCACGAAAGCCTGAATAAGTCACCAAGCATCTTCTAGGCGGAAATACACGTCATCAGGAAATGTATTCAATTCTGTAAAGAAAAAAAATATCGCGGACAGGAGATTATTATCATATCGGATACTCAAGTAGACATCAGTGCCCTGAATTCTCAAGTAATCAGCTCCAAGATGGTCTGGGTAAGAATAATAAGGTCATCGTCCTCTGGGTACCGGAATACACCGGAGTAGATAGGAATGAAATAGTAGACAGGCTCGTGAAGAACGGGGCTGAGACGCACATTTTTTGGAGCCCGAACTTTTCTGTGGTATCGGTAGCAGTGTAATGCAAGTTATACAAAAATTATGGTTTATGCATGATTGTGCCCCAATACATTTCAGTATCAATATACGCCGTGACTTAGAGGCAGTAATGCTGAAGGAAATAAAATTTTATTTACACCAACTTTTAAAAGTACGTTAAAAAGTGAAAAATAACCATAAATTTTTATACGAAATTGAAATTTTTGAAGTCGGCACCAAATTGATACCTGACAAAATGTCATTCGCATAAATAGATTAAAAATACTTGTAATTGCTTTCTTACGATAATTTGTATATATTAGTAGTTATTTATTTCATTTAGAAATAATTTAGCACCGACTTCAAAAATTTCAATTTTATATAAAAATTTATGGTTATTTTTCACTTTTTAGCGCACTTTTAAAGTCAGTTCAATTTTTTTTTATAAAAATTTTATTTTTCGATTTTTAGTTTTGAATTCAGTATGATATCCATAAATTATTTGAATTAAGTACTAAGCGAGATTAGTGTACCTCGGAATGACTTCAACGGGGCAAAAAAGGACCCATTTTAACCAAAGTTGTAAATCACCCTAAAATGAACCACTAAAAATTCTTTGACTCTTAGAGTTCTCCAAATACCAATGAAATTGTGTCAAACAAATATTTAGTCTGTCATAGTAAATCCACTATCTAAAATTTCAAATTAATTTTAGATTGGTAATTTAGGCTTCAAAACCTTCCAATATCGATATTTATAGAAAATGAGACGTAAATTTCTTAGTTCGACATATTTTATAACGGATATTAAGTTTATATACACCCTAAGGACCCCGCAATATCGATTTTAGATAAAAATGTAAAATGGAAAAAAAAAATCATATTGTATCTTGTCAACCTAATAGTTGTAAAAAATCAACTTCATATTTGTAATACACGACCCCGAAAACCCTCTAATAACAAATATGAAAAAATGCGAATGAGGTAAAATTTTCAACCTACCATTTTAGATCCACCATATTGAATTTCAAAAAACTAATTTTAACATCTTAATCTAATCTAAATCTAAACTTTTCAAAGCCCCCCCCCCCCTAGTACCAATTTTGGATGAAATCCAAAAATTTAAAATTTCTAGACCGTCATATTGCATCTGACGTATTAGATTTTCTTAAAATAATTTAATATCGCTATTTACATCCTCAAAAGCTATTCAGTCCCACATTTGAACAAAATCGAAAAATGTAAAATTTTTAATCCGCTATAATGGATTCGCCATATTGAATCGTGAAAAAATACTATTAAATTCATAATTTATATTCTCAAGAACCCCCTATATCAGTTTTGGAGAAAACCGAAAAGTGTAAAATTTTTAAGACGCCCTATTGAAACCGCCAGATGGAGTTTTTCAAAAAATATTTTAAATTCGTAATTAACACTAACAAAAATCCCCCAATACTAATTTTAGACAAAATCGAAAGGTGTAGAATCGTTAATGCGCCATCTTGAATCGGCCATATTTAATTTTTTTAAAATAATGTCAGATTCGTAACATACGATCCCAAAAACTCCCCCATATCAATTAATTTTTTCGTCCGCCATATTAAGAATTTTTAAAAAATAATTTTAGATTCGTCATGTGCAACCCCGAAAACTCTCCCGTACCAATTTTGGAGAAAATCGGAACAAAATTGATTTTTTTATCCGCCATATTGAATTTTTTAAAAGTATTTTGGATCCGTTATGTGCGACCCCGAAAAGTCTTCCATATCAGTTTTGGACAAAATCGGACAAAATTAATTTTTTTGTTGGCCATATTGGATCCGCCATAATAAATTTTTTAAAAATTATTTCAGACTCGTTGTGTACGACCCAGAAATTTCCCCCAATTTTAGACAAAATCAAAAAAAATTAATTTTTTTGGTCACCATATTGTCAGCGCCATCTTTGATTTGACTGCACCAATTTCATCCAAAAAAATATGGGACTACCGCGGCAACTTCCTGAACATAACGTAAAAAATTTCATTCAAATCAGTGTCGCCGTTCCGGAGTAATCGATGTACATATATAAAAAAATACATAGTCGACGAATTGAGAACTTCCTTCTTTTAGAAGTCGGTTAATAAAAAGAGAGAAAGATAGCAGGAGATCCAATTACTGGATCTACAAGGAATGAGATAAGCGAAGATACTTCTTGCGAACTACGACCAAACAAGATTCAAGAAAAGCCTAAGCCTAAGTAAAAACCAAGAGTTTTGACAGGAATCCTGACGAGGCATTGCTACCTAACGGGACACCTTAAGATCCTCGGATTGGCTGAAAGAGAAGAGTGCAGATTTTGCAAGGAGGAGGAGAAAACTTCTATTCACGTGCTTTCAGAGTATAGTGCTTTAAAAATCCCCTAAAATGTGGTTCTTTGAAGTACACCAAATAAATGAAGGGGAGCTACCCATCTTGGTTCTAAGGTTCCTGAAGGAAATATGAATGGAAGATCCGCTTTAGTTGGCAAGGCAAGGTATTCCTAATGACTTAGCAGCAGTAGGGGAACCCAATAAATCTTTTGGGTTGCAGTGTATAAATCCCGTTTTACACGCATACATATTAATTTACATAATTTATTTTGTAAAAGTAGAACGTAGGACAAAAATTTTTCTGTTTTGGCATAAAAATAATAATCAGTTGCAATTCAATGAGTTGTCAATATATATTAATACTTTTTTTATTTATTTCATCATCCAGTAAACTATTTTTAAAAGACAATTGTAAAATTACGGTTACGTATTAGATAAAATATTGAAATAACGTTATTCAAAAGTTATATAGGTCAATAATTTACAAAAGACTGACAAATTTTAAAAAGTTGGTTTTTCAGAAAATTTTCCAATTCAACATTAAATTTCTAAATGACATCTTAATTTTTTATTTGCATTTATTGTTAAATTTGGCATTTCAAATTTATTATTGTTCCAATCTAAGTTAAAGGACCTGCTGTTCAAAAGTTTAACGAAATTATGTATATTCAGTCTAATAAATAAGTTAGGGATAACAAATTTCAATTTCCGTAAAGAAAAGTTAATGGAAAATCAACAAGTGAACACTTAATTTCAGAAGACATATTTTATTACTAAGGTTATTCTACGTTGTTGTTCTTGTTTTTAAAGCTATTTTATCTTAAAAAATAGCAGCAGGATGAAACTACAATTTTACGATGAGATGAAAATTTTTAATGCATTTAAGGTGAATACATTTTTTAATACAACGAAAATTAACCTAAATAGATTAAAAAAAAACAAATATTATAATACCGACTACATATATTTATGGATATAAAAATTATTTTATTAATGTAAATAATGAGCGATGTTCTAACAATATTCTCCGAATAATAAGACATGAATAAAGGTTGTACTATATGATTCAGATATAAGGATTAGTTAAATTTTAAGGAAATGCTTAGCTTTATATGAAAACCGAGATCCCGCGCGTCAATTTTGCCTAGTTCTAGCACATATTTAAAAAGTAACTCATACAATGGCTTGCTAGACATGAGGTTCGATAGAATGATTCGATAAAGAATCAGAGCTCACTTAGCCATGTACATCTTTTTACTTTGACGACAGAAACGAAGCTCCTATTTAAGGTTTTTTTTTTTCAATACTTTATTTGGCCACTGCAGTTTGAGCCATTCGGCCAGTTTTTCTTCCCCCGTGCCGCGCCTTTTCCAGCAACCCATCGAGAGGGCATATTCTTTTTTCAAGTTTGGACATCATGAATAGTCACTTATGTATCCCTGAAAGTTCTAATTTTTTCAGGTTCTTAATCACGTATGCAAGGAACGCTATATTAAAAAAATTTAATACCACATGTACGACAGCCACTTACAAAATTTATACCGATTTTTAATTACCGACTGAGGATTTCAAATTTTCTTCTTAGGGGAACTCTATTACGCATGACCTTCTCTGTCAGTTACACTTCCGTACCATTAACAAACATTACTGTCCATGCTTTCCCAGCACGGAATTGACACGCGACGCGAAGAGGAATTATAAAACTCATCGCTCACACCTCCAAGGAACTTCTATGAAACAGTCGCTAAAATTCGCCCCCAACCCCACACCCAATCAATTATTTATTCTCGATAAAGAATGGTCTCTTTTGCTGACAATTTTGCTCTGATTTAAATTTCACTTTACCACACGTAGAGATGTTTAAATTGTTACACCACCCTGATATTTTCAAAAAATTTAGTTTTTTTTTGGATAGATAAATTGTTTATACTTTTAGAGCAATTAAAAGTGAACCCAGCAGGGTGTCGGCCGAAACTCAGGTAATGAGCGGACCGGTCAGAGCCTTCACAAGGGCTGAATGTTCTTTTATATTAAGATATTTGAGTCAATCCTTTTTAATAAGAATTACTTTAAGGAATTTCAGAAGGTTAAAGCAACTCATGTACATAACATTGTTACTAGTTCAGACTCTCTAAACATTAAATGTTATAAAATTTGTTTATTGTAGTAGTGTACACATAGCAACATTCATTACGAAAATTGCATGTACATATATATGTATATATATATATATATATATATATATATATATATATATATATATATATATATATATATATATATATAGTATATATATATATATATATATATATATATATATATGTATATATATATATATATATATATATATATATGTATATATATATATATATATATATGTATATATATATATATATATATATATATATATATATATATGTATATATATATATATATATTTATATATATATATATATATATATATATATATATATATATATATAAAATAAAATGGAAAATACAACTAACATGGTCACAAAATTATACTCACATGACTTCTAATAAACACTTAAACAATAACGATACTTATTAAAAACATCAATCGATAAAACAATTAATATGAATTAAAAAAGCGAAAGCAAAATTATTCAAGGTACGCACCTTAATTTACCTCGGTTGTGTTTTTTGGTGAAATATTTAAAGATTCCTTTAGTTACTATAAACCCATTCTTTTTCTTAGGAACTTTTTTTGTTTATTTTTACTGATTTGCAAATATATGTTGTCAATATCAACTACAGTGTGTTGCAAAACAATAAGGACTACAAGTATGTTTGTTGGTTTAGTTTATTAGTATCAAATTTATTTTTCTTGGGTTTTTGATATCCTGTTTGTCATTGATTGTTTGTTTCCCCTTTTTATATCTCGCATTTGCTTTGAAGTTTATGGTAGTTTCTTTCCTGGGTCAAAATATTTGTGTTTGAATTTACATTTAAAGTTATTTGAAACTAAATAAAAGGTTTGAAGTCTAGAATTATACACACAAAGTAATTTTACCTTCTTTGGCTATTACATACAAGTGACAAAACACAATATACCGATAAAAATCGACAGCATCGCGTATTCGACACCCATTTTGATCAGTACTCGATATATTTATGTCTTTTTTTTCATTTTTATGACAAATAATGCATTAATGAATGTTAAAAGACAATATTTTTCAGACTGACTCATATTGCCACCTTCAAGAACTATTTCTTTTTAAATAACTTATAAATTCGGAAATACCGATGATCTTCTGTTAAACGTGAAAATGCTCTTAAAATTCTATTTTCCCACTGATTATTATCACTGCTGACACACTAATTATATGACTTTAAGCAGTAAAATTGCTGTTAACAATAGGCCATATTCCTATAAAACTGGATAACAAATTCTTCGCAAATATAATATTCATTCGATAATTCCAAAAGCCAGCTTTCTTCAATCCCACACTTATAAAAATTGCCATAACAAGTTTAAAAGACCACCATGTTTTGTGGATTTAATATTCATATTTATACTCAACGTCTGCTCTGTATGCTCTATATTTCTTTCCGTTGTTTTTCCCGCTGCATTTCTAACTTCAATAACATCATTCAAATCGTTGATGACGAGATTCAATACATTACTTGCACAATGGAAGAATAATTCCATCGGGTATTTGTGATTAATTAGTCTTTGAACTCCACCAACGTGACCAGCCAAAACAAAGCAGCCATTAGACCCTTGATCAACGGGTTTGTTTAAATTCAAATTACTTTCGATCAAGAATTGAATATTTGTTTTTAATGTCGACTTAGCGTCCAGTTCCTTCAATGACTCATATCCTGGAAATTCTTCATGGATGATTGATTTATTTCCATTAATTAAATTTACATATCTTAGTGCATTTCACAACCGCTCTGGCTCCCCAATATCCTAACTTCATCAACTAACACAGTAAAAGCTGACTTCCGGTTAACTTCAGCAATAATTTCTAATTTGACTATATCAGAACATATCGGAATTGTGAGTCTTATGCGACACATACAAATAATTTTTGTGTCTAGATTCCAGATGGTTTTTTAATACTGTATCGCCAGATTCAACTCTGAAATATAGCAAATCGGTAAAAACAAAGCCCGTATTCGATTTTTTTCAAAATGAAGCTCATGTAGCCAACAAAACGTAATTATTTTATTATCTACTGCAGTTTGACCCTGTTCTCTTCTACTTCCTTATGATATGCTGGATCTAAAACTTCATGAACACCTAATTGTGGTCTATCCATTGTTTTCTGAAAATTTGTTAAACATAAGATAGCTGTACAATGCCACTGGGATTTCATGTGAGATTCAGAAGCTTCATGAAATTTATTGTATTTCAGAGAGGGATGTAATATGAACACTCTTTTCTTATAGTTAAAAGAAAAAAATAGAACATAACTTTACCATATTATATTTTATAGCAGATCAAAATAAATTGCGTTATAAGAATTGAAAAATGTTCCTTAAATCAAAAATCATTAACTTCTCCGAAATTAAAAAATTTAGCAGTACAAAGATTTGAACATTTTTTTAAGACTTGCATTTATAAAAAAACTCACAAATAATAAGAAGTCGATCACTAAATCTAAAAAGCAACTTACCTGCATCGAACGAGAATAATTAAATCGGCGATCAAGAAAGATTAAAAAGTTGTGTGTACGGGGGTTTACAAAAAGATTAAACAGGATCCAGAGGGGAGGCGGTAAGGTTTTATTTGTATTAACCGGCGCACCGATTCTCAAAGCACTCTAGCCCTCTTAAATAACCGCGAGACTACAAGTTTTTGGTGTTTGAGATTGGCTAAATTCGCTTTTTTTCTGTCGTGATCATGTAGAATTCATTGTCCTCCGGATATATGGGTACATTGGGTTATCGGGTTATTGGAATACCGAGTCTTTAGGATCTTGAATATTTGCACCTCCCTGGTTTTTTTTTCCGGCGGCGCTTCTGATTGTAGAGCAAAGCTTGGGTGACATCGCTATTCCTTGTTTTACGCCCATGCCGATGGAAGTACATTTAGTATTTTCGTGAAGTTTCACTATCATAGTGAAATTTTTCTAAATATTATATTTCGACCTGTTAGGCACTGTAGAGTGTCATTGATTCAAAATCCGGCACGACACTTGGCTGCTTGACTGACTAGTGGGATTCCAATTTATCGATCGGTTTTATTTTGATGGCTCGATTATATAACAAGTGCAAGTTTAGCTCACCGCTTATTTCAGAAGTATTCTGATGATGATAATTTGAGCTTTAATATTCAATAAATTAAAACTAGGTTTACAATTAATCCGTTTTTAATTTAATTAAATTGAATTATAACAGCTAATATTAACAAGCAAAATCGTAAAGTAAGAAGCGCATCCACAACATTGTTTCCATTATATGCTTTTTTCCTTTTAAGTGCCATGACGAATTGTATGAAATCTAAATATTGATCGACTCTAGTGTAAACCCCAGGGTGGTCTGGTTCTCCACAACCAATTCCCCTTGAAACTACTCCAACTTGCACAGATTTGCATATAAGAGGACCTCCAGAATCTCCCTAAAATAATGAAATATATAAAAAAAAATTTTTGTATGTAGTATGAATAGATTCATTAAAATAGAACACGTGTAAATTGGAGATATAGAGGAACGAACTATGAGAAGGGATTGGACATGTTTGAATAAGTAAACTTTTTTCCTCAAATTGGAATATTTTTGTGTAAAAATACAAAAATCACGGAGACCTGGGCTTTAATATACTTAATATACGTGGAAAATTAATTATATGGAATTTGGGTTGGATCAGTCGCGGACAACTTAGCCAATATTTACTCTAATTATTTTTTATTAATTAGACGAGAGCTCTTATGGCATTTTGCGCAGTAAAAGTTTTTAAGATTGGGACTCTTAAATCTTTTGTCGAAATTAAATTTAGTGTTGGGGCTTTTAAAGAATTTCCGAAATTCGATTATTCCACAAATGTTTTGTGTTAAATGTAAACTAATGCACTAAGGCACATTCCTAGGAGGCCACTTTCGGGTTTTAACTAATTTCCTCTTGACAGAAAGTTATTTAAATCACAATCGGGAATGTATAATTTGGGTATGTCGCTTCAGGTTTCCTTTATGCAATTTAGTTTCCCCAAATTATTTAATTGGTAAAAGTAGGCACGTGAATACTCCGAATATTATTTATTTCAAACAGTTTACGCAAGAATTAAAAAAAAAATTGACGTGGAAAGGTTTTTAGAGGAGCTTTTCCCAGACGGCACTGGAATTTCACTAAAATTCGCATTTCACGGCTTTTATTTCACTAAGGACTACTTTGAGGTTCCATCCCTAGTACTGAACTATTATCAGCTACTAGCCTCTACGATTTTCCGCCTAACAGACGAAATTTCCTGGCTTTTCAAGTAACGCAATCTTCTTTCTTGAGTCGAATTTCTTTTATTTGAATTTTTGATTGCACAATTAAGACAACCAAGAACCTCTAGCTCTTCTTTAGCTGTCGTAAGCAAAGCGGCCTTCCCCGTTGCAGTAGCGTAGACAGCTTAATAATCTTCTTGGTGCCGCATGCCGAAAGAAACGCTCCAGGGAAACCTCAAGGAATTTTAAAGTCCCTACTCACCTATCAATAACTACATTATTACCACGTGAAATGTACTTGACGGATACAACAAAAAATTTTACTTTTTATTTTATGGGTTCCGGTGGTGAAATATTATGTCACAAGGTAATCAAAATCCCTTTCCAAATAAGACCTTGGCTGATTTAATTCCGGTAGTTTCATGAACTGCGGCTCGATAGACCGTCAAGAAGATTGGCAAATATTTATCCCAATCTTGCTGATGTCTGTCCATAACCTTTGAAAGGTGCCTTTGAATGGTCCTATTAAATCATTTAACCATGCCATCCGACTGAGGATGTAAAGCTGTTGTCCTGATTTTACGGATGTTAAGTAGTACGCAGAGCTTTTGAAAAAAGTTTGGATTCAAAGTTAAGTCCTTGGTCAGAATATAGTTTCAAAGGAATTCCGAATTTGCTAAATACATTGTTGACTAAGACTTCAGCTACTGTTGAGGTCTCCTGGCTAGGGATGGCAAATACCTCAGGTCATTTACTGAAGTAGTCAATAGCAGTCAAAACGTATTTGTTCCTTTATCTGTTTCTGGGAATGGTACAGATATATCAATAACCATCAGTTCAAAAGATATGACAACATTATACTCCTTCATTTTTACCTTTATTTCTTGTACTTGAACCTTGGCTAGCTACACATTTAGAGCACTGTCTACACCATGATTCTACGTTTTGACAGTAGTTAACCCAGTAAAATCTTTCACTAAGTTTGCCTAGAGTCTTGTTAATTCTTAAATGAGCACCAGACTTCCCATCGTCAATTTCTTCTAAAACCACTAGAACTTTATTTCTGGGTATTATCACCTGAGTTTTGATTTCCTTGCCATCGGCACTTTCCCAGAATCTCTTTAGTAACTGGTCTTCAATTAATAGCGAGTTCCGCTGAGCCTTAAGTGCTTTAAATGTGAGTCCTTCATCCGAAATCTCTCCCCAACTCGGACGTTTTCCATTATTTTCTTTAATCGCACCAAATCATTGTCTTCAAGTTAATCTTTTCTCATCTGAACTGTACTCCAGTCTGGATCAACGTTAAAAGTGACTCTCAGAATAGGAAATCCTTTTCTTTGTTCTGCTTTGTTACATTGCATTCTTCCTTACATGATCTTCTTGACAAAGTAGTTGCGTTGTTATGCAGTCATCTTTCGCATTCATTTATAAAGTTTATTTTCATTTTAAATGCAACGTTCTCATTCTTGCTATTTCTCATTTTGGCGATGTCCTTTCTCTTATTGTTTGTCTTTAAGGCCACGTTCTTATTGTTATTTCTCTTTTTGGCAAAGTTCATATTCTTCTTTTCTCTGCAGACGACGCACTTCTTCTTCCTGTTTTTCTATTTGACGACGTTTTCCTTCTTCCTGACGATGTTCACCTTCTTCTTGTTTGTTTTGAACGCGACTCTGTTCCATACATTCCATAAAATCAGCCAATGTTCTGTTTATTTGCTGTATTTCAGCTGTTTGCTGTCTAGTATTCACACTAAAAACTTCTAGAATATTCCCGAAAACTCGTTTTTTTTGTTGACAAATTCTATGGTGAAGTTCATTTTTCACTATCTTTTTTAGTTGTCAAAAAAAATGTTCTAGAACTTTATCGAGAATTCGGTTCTAGGTTTCTTTCTTAATGAAAAATTTGATAGTGAAGTTTGTTTTTCGCTATCTCTTATAGTTTTCAAATAGAATTTTCTAGAACTTTGCAGAAAATTCTGTTATAAGCTTCTTTCCTAACGAAAAATCCGATGTGAAATTCATTTTTCGCTATCCCCGTTGGATTTCAAAATAGAACCTTCTAGATCTCTACCGAAAATTAATCTTATCTTCTTACTTGATAACAAATATAACAGTGAAATCCGTTTTTCTCTATCTCCTCTAATTTTCAATAGAATTTTCTGGAAATCCTCACTTCTGACATCAATTGTTACGGTTTTATCTCTTTAAAATCGCTTACTAAGTCCGCAGAATAAAACGCAACCCTTTTAACTTACTTCTAATACTAGATTAACTACTTCTTAACATAGCTAAATCACAACTATTTAATTATTACTTCCTAATATCTTCACTATTCAAATACAACTATAAAACTAACTTAAAACTCCTATCCTATCCCTATTTCTATATGTATAAAACTTCCTAGAAATGTACTAGTATAAAAGTTTAGAAGTATTTAGAAATATGATTCATCGAGATAATATTCCTTTCGTCAGATTACAATAAAGATGACTCATCGCATTGGAATATTTGTATATGAGGGCGTATCAATAAGTTTCTCCTAGTCGCTAGTAACAATACAATATTTTATCATTGTTTATCTTCGGCTTTATATCAATTTCAATGTAATAATAGCGAGACATTTAAAATTTTCATTTTTTCATACTTAATAAATAATGACTTTTGAAAAATTGTTGATGAAGAATATATTATTTCGTCAGATCACATTATTTAGTTACCACTTATAATTAGACATAAGAAGAATATCAGAACAACAAGAGAATAAAGGTAAAGTATAAAGAAAAATTACAAGGAAAAAGTGTTAATGTCATATGGACCTGAGGGTTGGATCGAGAAAGAAGACAACTATTGACGAATCGTTTTAAAAATGTATATAAAAAATACCTCGCATGCGTCTTTTCCTTCTAAAGACAAAGTGCACATGTCTTGTTTAAATATTATGAGTTTATGTTTGTACATAGCTTCGCACTTTTCATGACTAATCACAGGTAATAAAGCACATTGAGGATTATTTATATCTGCAACTTCGATAATATCTTTTTCAAATCTAATATCTCCCCATCCCATCACCATAGCAGTTTCACATTTCTGTTCTAAATATCCATGAGAATATTTTATGGTAGGAAGGCGTGCATATTTTATATATTCTGATTCTGGAATAGATTTCCGTATCTAAAAATATTAACTTCAATATTACAGCAGACACCGTTTACCAAGCCAATTAATTGAACTTAGTTATTTAATCATACCACAATTCCCCCGTTCGAAGAAAAAACATCGGACCTCATCAGGCACTGTTTCATACCAAACAGAATAATTGAGAACATTTTACATTTATTATGCAATAATAAAACATTTTTTCAAAAAAGGAAAATCAGATCACGGATCACTAGCGCACTCATGATCTTAGAATCTGAAGGTTCTGCAGACCTGCTGAAGTGTGAACATAAGAGAAAAGTTGAATTCAGCCTATGGTATTATCACTCAAAAATTTAACCAGCATATACAGGATGTCCAATTTTCGATGGCTTTACCGGTTATCTCCGTTATTCATCAAAATAGAAAGAAAAGGTTTTCGTACACTGCACTACTTTTTTAAGAAACGAAAGATGCTACTAACTCAATTGTCATAAACAGAATGATTTTGAAACCTATGCATTTTGAGTGACCTCTCTTAGCTCGGTTATCTTGCAACTTATCGCAGAGTTAATAAAGTAGAACTATTGAGATTTTTCATGCAGGGTTCAGTGGCATAGTCACTTTTTTTATAGATTCAACTGTTTTAGCGAAATAAATCAAACTTACCTTTCTTAAATGGGACACCTTATTTATTTTTGAGTATTGTGATTTGGTTTTTTACAAGCTTTTCGAAAATATGCAACACTCTATACTTATTATTAGTACTGAGTCTTAAATTTACGTTTTTTAAAAAATAATCGGATCCTGTTAGTAGGCCGTGACAGGTATTTACAGAAACAAATCATTAAAATCATATCCTCTAGGATTTCTGTCAGAATATATAGATATTTGTCAGGTTTTTGCCTACTCAAATTTTTAATTAATCAGTTTCTTCTTAGTAATGGCGAGCTTTGAGAACAGCAAAAAATTCGACATGCCCGTTTGTTATATTCAGTGTAACGAGAATGCAGTTGAAGCGTATTTTAACAAGTTTGATGATATTTGTATTCTTTTTAAATTTATAAATACCTGTAATTCGTAACTATCCAACATGGTTTATTTTCTAAACCAAGGTCTAAAATTTACAACAAGGAAAACCGCGAAATTGATGATATCAATGCATTAGCTTTTACTGAAGCAAATCCAAGTAGTTTTTGCAGAATAGTAGAAGGTTCTGTAGGAGTTAATAAGTCACGTGTTCAAACAATCTTAAAGAAACACAAGTTTAAATTATATAAATATGATACTTGAAAAAAAATACATCCTGGTGATGCAAAGCACCAAATAGCGTTTGATAATAGGTATTTACAAAACAAAAACAGAGAAAAAAAGCCGTTATATTGTCTGATGAAGCTTATTTCTATAGCGCCAATATATTGAATCGACATAATACTAGATTTTAATCTCAGGAAAATCAACATATAATATTTCCCCGGAAATGGTTTCAGCGTTTCCTTCCACTTAAAACAAAAGTCTTATATGATATGTCTGAAGGCAGTCTTACTCCAAATAAATATTTACAAATTCTGTAACACATTATCCCAGAAATAAGAGAAAAAGTGCCTTTAATGCGATTTTGCAACCTGTATCTGCAGCAAGACAGAGCTCCCGCTCACGATGGGCAAATTGTAAGGGCCTGAATTGGGACAAACGACCTAAAAGGTGGCCACCTAGGTTTCCCGATTTGTCTGTTTTGGACTTTTCTTGTGGGGATACCCCTAAAATAAAATTTATACATCCAGTACCAAACTATGGCAAATTTAAGAAACGCGAGTTAAACGGCCTTTGAAGAGTTACAAGCGCGACCTTCTATTATTTCAAATGCATTGAAGAAAATAAGAATTATGTGTGGCACCTGTTTAAGGCATAATGGAGAACAATTTGAACAATATTTATGAATATTTTTTGTAGTTCAGCTTAAGAGACAACTGTATGTTATTATTAAGTAAATTATATTAAGAATCCGAAAATATACTTGGCCCTTTTGCATTCCTCAACACTCCGTTGATACCAGTAGTAGGTTTTTGTTTCTTAAAATACCCATCACGGTCCACTGCTAGGATCTGATAGTTTTTTAAAAACGTAAATTTAAGACTCAATACTAATAATATATATATATATATATATATATATATATATAAATATGTAGATAAGTTTTTGTCCGTGTAATTTAAAATAAAATAGAATAAAATATTGGCGAAGCGGACGTGAAAATTTGTCAATCTACATGATTCTCGTGTTAAAAAGTGCGGAACACTCCAAAATATGGAAAAACTCCGGGTTCGACAGATGGCGACAGCGCTGTTTCGTCCTAATATGGGACTCGTCAGGCCACCGCAGTCGGTACAAACCATCGTCTCGCCTTTGCATCGTATAAAGCTGAATTTATAATCAATACACAGCAAATAAGACGACAAAGGCGACATCTCGATGATCCACTTGATAATACAAGAACCACACAGATTAACAAATTTTATAAAAGAACCGTCATATGGTGGCGCGACGGTGAATTAAAACAGAAATATGTAAAATCGAGTACACGAAACGCGCTGCCCAAAGGATAGTGGTCGCATTTTTCGGTACTGGCAAGCAAGCCTACCGCTTATTTTAGCAGCCAAAGCCAGGTGCAGCACCAAACGATCCCACCATGAGAGCATCGTTTAGCGTGTTTCAAAGCCAAACAAGTAAATAAATATGTAGATAAGTTTTTGTCCGTGTAATTTAAAATAAAATAGAATAAAATATTGGCGAAGCGGACGTGAAAATGTGTCAATCTACATGATTCTCGTGTTAAAAAGTGCGGAGCACTCCAAAATATGGAAAAACTCCGGGTCCGACAGATGGCAACAGCGCTGCTTCGTCCTAATATGGGACTCGTCAGGCCACCGCAGTCGGTATAAACCATCATCTCGCCTTTGCATCATATAAAGCTGAATTTATAATCAAAACACAGCAAATAAGACGACAAAGGCGACATCTCGATGGTCCACTTGATAATACAAGAACCACACAGATTAACAAAGTTTGTAAAAGAACCGTCATATGGTGGCGCGACGGTGAATTAAAACAGAAATATGTAAAATCGAGTACACGAAACGCGCTGCCCAAAGGATAGGGGTCGCATTTTTCGGTACTGGCAAGCAAGCCTACCGCTTATTTTAGCAGCCAAAGCTACGTGCCGCACCAAACGATCCCACTATTACTGCCCTCGATTCATTGGCATGAACAGCTCGGAGCTGTACAGGTGCAAGAAGCCCTTGCTTTATTCAAGTAGTGCATTATGCCTCGGCGCTTGTCAGATCTGCTTTCCCCTTACCCCTCAAGCACCAATTAAAATATTTGGTGTATAAAGCCCTAGGAGCTATCAGTTATCATTTTTAGATGCTATTTTTGGGCAAAAAACATTTTATACATGAAATGGAGACCCAAAAATAAGATTATTTCACAAGATGTCGGACTTACGTTCATAGTTTTTTTAACGAATTGCGAAATATTTATTGCCAAAAATGCCATGACAGCAGATAAAACTCAAAACAAATAAGTAATAGAATAATATTTTTACCTTTTTGTCCTCAATATGTTTTGCTATGCATATTAAAAACACAAATTCCGAAAAAAAATTATTTGGAGGTTATTTACTGTTCAAATTAACACTTTAACCGCTTTATTCAGATATACTCGGAGTTACTCAGGGTTTGAAGCACCTGAGCTTAAAACTCTTGAATCGAGGGCAGTACATGAGAGCATCGTTTAGCGTGTTTCAAAGCCAAACAAGTAAATAAATATGTAGATAAGTTTTTGTCCGTGTAATTTAAAATAAAATAGAATAAAATATTGGCGAAGCGGACGTAAAAATTTGTCAATCTACATGATTCTCATGTTAAAAAGTGCGGAGCACTCCAAAATATGGAAAAACTCCGGGTCCGACAGATGGCAACAGCGCTGTTTCGTCCTAATATGGGACTCGTCAGGCCACCGCAGTCGGTACAAACCATCATCTCGCCTTTGCATCGTATAAAGCTGAATTTATAATCAAAACACAGCAAATAAGACGACAAAGGCGACATCTCGATGGTCCACTTGATAATACAAGAACCACACAGATTAACAAAGTTTGTAAAAGAACCGTCATATGGTGGCGCGACGGTGAATTAAAACAGAAATATGTAAAATCGAGTACACGAAACGCGCTGCCCAAAGGATAGGGGTCGCATTTTTCGGTACTGGCAAGCAAGCCTACCGCTTATTTTAGCAGCCAAAGCTACGTGCCGCACCAAACGATCCCACTATTACTGTCCTCGATTCATTGGCATGAACAGCTCGGAGCTGTACAGGTGCAAGAAGCCCTTGCTTTATTCAAGTAGTGCATTATGCCTCGGCGCTTGTCAGATCTGCTTTCCCCTTACCCCTCAAGCACCAATTAAAATATTTGGTGTATAAAGCCCTAGGAGCTATCAGTTATCATTTTTAGATGCTATTTTTGGGCAAAAAACATTTTATACATGAAATGGAGACCCAAAAATAAGATTATTTCACAAGATGTCGGACTTACGTTCATAGTTTTTTTAACGAATTGCGAAATATTTATTGCCAAAAATGCCATGACAGCAGATAAAACTCAAAACAAATAAGTAATAGAATAATATTTTTACCTTTTTGTCCTCAATATGTTTTGCTATGCATATTAAAAACACAAATTCCGAAAAAAAATTATTTGGAGGTTATTTACTGTTCAAATTAACACTTTAACCGCTTTATTCAGATATACTCGGAGTTACTCAGGGTTTGAAGCACCTGAGCTTAAAACTCTTGAATCGAGGGCAGTACATGAGAGCATCGTTTAGCGTGTTTCAAAGCCAAGCAAGTAAATAAATATGTAGATAAGTTTTTGTCCGTGTAATTTAAAATAAAATAGAATAAAATATTGGCGAAGCGGACGTAAAAATTTGTCAATCTACATGATTCTCATGTTAAAAAGTGCGGAGCACTCCAAAATATGGAAAAACTCCGGGTCCGACAGATGGCAACAGCGCTGTTTCGTCCTAATATGGGACTCGTCAGGCCACCGCAGTCGGTACAAACCATCATCTCGCCTTTGCATCGTATAAAGCTGAATTTATAATCAAAACAGCAAATAAGACGACAAAGGCGACATCTCGATGGTCCACTTGATAATACAAGAACCACACAGATTAACAAAGTTTGTAAAAGAACCGTCATATGGTGGCGCGACGGTGAATTAAAACAGAAATATGTAAAATCGAGTACACGAAACGCGCTGCCCAAAAGATAGGGGTTGCATTTTTCGGTACTGGCAAGCAAGCCTACCGCTTATTTTAGCTATTTATGTTTTAATTCACCGTAGCGCCACCATATGACGGTTCTTTTACAAACTTTGTTAATCTGTGTGGTTCTTGTATTATCAAGTGGACCATCGAGATGTCGCCTTTGTCGTCTTATTTGCTGTGTTTTGATTATAAATTCAGCTTTATACGATGCAAAGGCGAGATGATGGTTTGTACCGACTGCGGTGGCTTGACGAGTCCCATATTGGGACGAAACAGCGCTGTCGCCATCTGTCGGACCCGGAGTTTTTCTATATTTTGGAGTGCTCCGCACTTTTTAACACGAAAATCATGTAGATTGACAAATTTTCACGTCCGCTTCGCCAATATTTTATTCTATTTTATTTTATATATATATATATATATATATATATATATATATATATATATATATATATATATATATATATATGAAGTAAAATGCGAACAGTAAATGCAAACTTCGTTCCAACTATATCCTTTCCGTGTTAGAGGTTGCACAGTTTGAACAACATTGTACGTTTGCTGAATGTGATCTCATCACTACAACGGCATAATATGGATATATCCACTGCTATTGCATCTCACACGGAAGAATCCGTGAAAGCCATATAAACATATATATATATATATATATATATATATATATATATATATATATATATATGTTTATACGGCTTTCACGGATTCTTCCGTGTGAGATGCAATAGCAGTGGATATATCCATATTATGCCGTTGTAGTGATGAGATCACATTCAGCAAACGTACAATGTTGTTCAAACTGTGCAACCTCTAACACGGAAAGGATATAGTTGGAACGAAGTTTGCATTTACTGTTCGCATTTTACTTCATATATATATATATATATATATATATATATATATATATATATATATATATATATATATATATATATATATATATATATATATATAAAATAAAATAGAATAAAATATTGGCGAAGCGGACGTGAAAATTTGTCAATCTACATGATTTTCGTGTTAAAAAGTGCGGAGCACTCCAAAATATAGAAAAACTCCGGGTCCGACAGATGGCGACAGCGCTGTTTCGTCCCAATATGGGACTCGTCAAGCCACCGCAGTCGGTACAAACCATCATCTCGCCTTTGCATCGTATAAAGCTGAATTTATAATCAAAACACAGCAAATAAGACGACAAAGGCGACATCTCGATGGTCCACTTGATAATACAAGAACCACACAGATTAACAAAGTTTGTAAAAGAACCGTCATATGGTGGCGCTACGGTGAATTAAAACATAAATAGCTAAAATAAGCGGTAGGCTTGCTTGCCAGTACCGAAAAATGCGACCCCTATCTTTTGGGCAGCGCGTTTCGTGTACTCGATTTTACATATTTCTGTTTTAATTCACCGTCGCGCCACCATATGACGGTTCTTTTACAAACTTTGTTAATCTGTGTGGTTCTTGTATTATCAAGTGGACCATCGAGATGTCGCCTTTGTCGTCTTATTTGCTGTGTTTTGATTATAAATTCAGCTTTATACGATGCAAAGGCGAGATGATGGTTTGTACCGACTGCGGTGGCCTGACGAGTCCCATATTAGGACGAAACAGCGCTGTTGCCATCTGTCGGACCCGGAGTTTTTCCATATTTTGGAGTGCTCCGCACTTTTTAACACGAGAATCATGTAGATTGACAAATTTTTACGTCCGCTTCGCCAATATTTTATTCTATTTTATTTTAAATTACACGGACAAAAACTTATCTACATATTTATTTACTTGTTTGGCTTTGAAACACGCTAAACGATGCTCTCATGTACTGCCCTCGATTCAAGAGTTTTAAGCTCAGGTGCTTCAAACCCTGAGTAACTCCGAGTATATCTGAATAAAGCGGTTAAAGTGTTAATTTGAACAGTAAATAACCTCCAAATAATTTTTTTTCGGAATTTGTGTTTTTAATATGCATAGCAAAACATATTGAGGACAAAAAGGTAAAAATATTATTCTATTACTTATTTGTTTTGAGTTTTATCTGCTGTCATGGCATTTTTGGCAATAAATATTTCGCAATTCGTTAAAAAAACTATGAACGTAAGTCCGACATCTTGTGAAATAATCTTATTTTTGGGTCTCCATTTCATGTATAAAATGTTTTTTGCCCAAAAATAGCATCTAAAAATGATAACTGATAGCTCCTAGGGCTTTATACACCAAATATTTTAATTGGTGCTTGAGGGGTAAGGGGAAAGCAGATCTGACAAGCGCCGAGGCATAATGCACTACTTGAATAAAGCAAGGGCTTCTTGCACCTGTACAGCTCCGAGCTGTTCATGCCAATGAATCGAGGGCAGTAATAGTGGGATCGTTTGGTGCGGCACGTAGCTTTGGCTGCTAAAATAAGCGGTAGGCTTGCTTGCCAGTACCGAAAAATGCGACCCCTATCCTTTGGGCAGCGCGTTTCGTGTACTCGATTTTACATATTTCTGTTTTAATTCACCGTCGCGCCACCATATGACGGTTCTTTTACAAACTTTGTTAATCTGTGTGGTTCTTGTATTATCAAGTGGACCATCGAGATGTCGCCTTTGTCGTCTTATTTGCTGTGTTTTGATTATAAATTCAGCTTTATATGATGCAAAGGCGAGATGATGGTTTATACCGACTGCGGTGGCCTGACGAGTCCCATATTAGGACGAAGCAGCGCTGTTGCCATCTGTCGGACCCGGAGTTTTTCCATATTTTGGAGTGCTCCGCACTTTTTAACACGAGAATCATGTAGATTGACACATTTTCACGTCCGCTTCGCCAATATTTTATTCTATTTTATTTTAAATTACACGGACAAAAACTTATCTACATATTTATTTACTTGTTTGGCTTTGAAACACGCTAAACGATGCTCTCATGGTGGGATCGTTTGGTGCTGCACCTGGCTTTGGCTGCTAAAATAAGCGGTAGGCTTGCTTGCCAGTACCGAAAAATGCGACCACTATCCTTTGGGCAGCGCGTCTCGTGTACTCGATTTTACATATTTCTGTTTTAATTCACCGTCGCGCCACCATATGACGGTTCTTTTATAAAATTTGTTAATCTGTGTGGTTCTTGTATTATCAAGTGGACCATCGAGATGTCGCCTTTGTCGTCTTATTTGCTGTGTATTGATTATAAATTCAGCTTTATACGATGCAAAGGCGAGACGATGGTTTGTACCGACTGCGTTGGCCTGACGAGTCCCATATTAGGACGAAACAGCGCTGTCGCCATCTGTCGAACCCGGAGTTTTTCCATATTTTGGAGTGTTCCGCACTTTTTAACACGAGAATCATGTAGATTGACAAATTTTCACGTCCGCTTCGCCAATATTTTATTCTATTTTATTTTAAATTACACGGACAAAAACTTATCTACATATTTATATATATATATATATATATATATATATATATATATATATATATATATATATATATATATATATATATTATTAGTATTGAGTCTTAAATTTACGTTTTTAAAAAACTATCAGATCCTAGCAGTGGACCGTGATGGGTATTTTAAGAAACAAAAACCTACTACTGGTATCAACGGAGTGTTGAGGAATGCAAAAGGGCCAAGTATATTTTCGGATTCTTAATATAATTTACTTAATAATAACATACAGTTGTCTCTTAAGCTGAACTACAAAAAATATTCATAAATATTGTTCAAATTGTTCTCCATTATGCCTTAAACAGGTGCCACACATAATTCTTTCTTCAATGCATTTGAAATAATAGAAGGTCGCGCTTGTAACTCTTCAAAGGCCGTTTAACTCCACTGCTATTGCATCTCACACGGAAGAATCCGTGAAAGCCGTATAAACATATATATATATATATATATATATATATAGTGTTATATATTTTTGACGAGCTTGCAACAAACTCAAAAATATATAAAGTGTCCCATTTAAAATAAGGCAAATTTGATTGATTTCTCCGGAACGGTTTAATCTATAAAAATACTGACTAAGCCATTGAACCCTGCACAAAAACCCCATTAGTCCTATTTTTTAACTTTGCAATAAATTGCAAAGTAACAAAGATTCGAGGGGTGCCCCAAAATCTATAATTTTCAAAATCGCTCTGTATTTTCAAAACGAAGAAGTTTACGAATATTCTGTCAGTGGCATCGTTCGTTTCTTAGAGAAGTAGCACAGTGTAAAGAAAACCTTATCCATCTATTTTTGCTAATAACGTAAAACCATCGAAAATTGGGCCCCGTACGTAAAAATTACGAGCAGCTACTGCATTAAAATATGAAAATAAAATACAATAGCCAGATTCACAATAAATCCTTTTACTTTTATACCCGATCCAGTTCCATTGAATTTAAGTATTCTACTTAGTCAGTTTTATTTTGCTTTTCAATTTGTTAGTGAAATTAAAAATCGAAAAATAAAATTTTTAAAAATAATTTTAACCTTCTACAAAAAATAGCACCAAAAACGAAAAATAGTTTTATAATTTTTTTTTACTTAAATAAAATTTGTAAGGTTCGCGTTAAATTACAGAAGTCTACAAAAAAAGGAGTCAGGATTATTGTTGGACAGCTGGGGATCATTTTCGAAGTAATTTGCTACGTAGAATCCCAATTCGATTAGGCCATCATGCAAGGATCTTGAGATATTTGAGGTTATGTACTATTTTTGAGGTTACGTGCAAGTTGCATAAAAATTTCTTGGTATTTTTTTCTAGTTGCATCATTTAATATTACCTTATCCTTGAAAATAAGTTATTAAATGGCCACCTACGATTTTTTGTTGCCATTTTAAGTAGAGGTTAGTAAAGTTATTAGAGTATATATTGTTTTTTGTGAATAGCATTCCATCATTTTAAATCAACCATTTGAAAAATAAAAATTGTGTGTAAATTTTGATGACCTATTTTGAATCCGTCATCTTGTAAATGAAAATTCAAATTTTCTGACTTCATATTCGTACTCAGTGATGTAAAAAAAAAGTACAAATCTCTAGAGAAATGTATTGAAATCAAGAATTTTTGGCGCAAATGAAATATTAATATTTTACCATGCCAGTAACATATTATTACAAACTATAAACGCCTTACCAAATCCTGGAACACCCTGTAAGGTACTTCAGTTCAGACTTACCTAAGGATTGTTCTAATGCTGACTGGAGTCTACCTATACGCTAGCTCATTTCAGGGTAGATTAGTTGTTTTTATATTTTTCCACTATTTTTAATATATTGCCTGTGTAAGTTTTATAAATGTCTAAATCGGGAAAAAGGCGCCACCAAATTTTACTTCAAAATTTGCCCTAATGATTATACTTCGAGCAATTGTAGTAGAGAAAACTTGGAAAAGTACAAATATTTAATATGTCCTATCCGGGTAAATAAATCGCAGAGTTTAATTACTTAATAATATTCTAATTTAAGATTATAGGAAATACAACCAATTAAATAGAGGCCAATACATTTATTCCTCACGGTATACCCCTTCCCAGATAATAAGGACAACCCCTGGAAAAAGTTATCACCAGTGTGAATTATTGCAAGCTCCTCTAATGGGGTTATCTGATAGAATTGCGTTTACAAATGGTAAATTTGCAATCAATAAAAAAACTCTGTTAACGACTTAGTCGAAAATTATTGACTATCTATGACGTAGAAAAGGGGAAAATTAAATAAAAAAAAAAAACAAGAATAAGTTAAACTTGGCAGTGTCCTGCACAGTGAACGGCAAACCGATCCAAAAGTAAACAAATTAACTACACTTGGAAGGTTTAAGTAGACATAGCCTAGTTATAGAAGAACAGAACACACTCTATTTTAAACTAGACTATGAAGTTCCATAAGCCCAACAATGCAGGAGACTATCAACTTTGCAGTAATAAAAAAAATAAGTAAAATCAAAAAAACTACAAAAGTGTCTGCAAAGAGGAAGAATTAGAAAATTGATAATGAGAAAGATAATGAGTGTTTAAGTGATAGTTAACAGAAATATAAGCAATAGAAAATTACACAAAAAGGTGATAGATAATTACAAAAATTAGATCATAGAAATCAACTTATAACTGTCGCTCAAATGGTTAAAATCTTTACAAAATTTTTCTGAAAAGTATGTTACAATTTTGAACAAATCAACTAGTTTCCAAAATATTCAATTGTTAAGCAATTAAAATTTTCAATAAATTTATCATTATAATATTCAATACTTTAAACAATTATTAAATGGTTAATTGGCCACTCTAGGGCTCAAAAAAAGAAATGGAACCGTAATAAAAAAAAAACCTCAATTACAGTAGAGTATCGCAAAATAAAACATTTAAATTTGAGGTTGTAGCGCAATGGAGTCGACTGCGTTTCACTTTACAGAGTTTACTGGTTTGCAGAAAATATTATGTGATATGATAAATTTAGCAAAAGATAAATATCATTAGAAAAATATTAAAGCCCAAATATTTAAAATCTATTAATTAGAAAAACAGTTCAAAATCATGTACAGAAAAATCCCTTACCGGTTAGCCCTCTAGATAATCGAACAGAAAATTGTGCTTAGATAACTAAGCGATTAAAAATAGAGGTTTAATACCCATCAGGTATAACAATCCGATACTCTCGTGTCTTTGGCTAAAAACTAGGCACTTAGCTGAATCACTTTCAAACATGTGGTTAATCAAGGCCTATGACATAGACGGCTTCACCAGAAAGGACGTTGACCCGGCTCAATATGGAGATTGTCCCATACAGAGGCTCACAATCCCAGAAGTGCAGCACGATAACCCAAACTGTATATTTTCTCCCAAACGCTGTATATCATAAAATTTCATCCAAGAAAAACAGAACCAATGAAGAAATCCAAAGACATACTGTAGTTATTCCAAAGACGTATTGTAGATATCCCAAAAGACCCTCGAACTCAAGAAAATGGTGGCATCTGATAAAAGTTAAGCCATTGTTTCTGGGCTGGCTGAAGAAAATAATCGCCGAACTGTCTGTAGGGTGAAACGACCAAATCACCAAAAAATATTGGCGCCCCGACTTGGTTTTGTTACTTTAATCGGCCATTTATGACCAAATCCCTTTACCTGGGAAAGTAGTAAAACTAAACCACTTCTCGCTCTTGCGTCAGATAGCCAAAAGAGAACGATTTTTCTCAAGTCACTCGCACATTTCTTCCAATGGAAGTTACCAAAAAACTTAATAAAAAAAGTCCATCAAAAATCTATCCAAAAAAAAAACCTTAATCTCGTAGCCATAATCTCGAACCCTTGAAACTTATCATACAATTTGAACTACTTCCGGAAAATATATGCAAAAATTCTTCTATCTCAATTTTAAACTGGCCAGTACTGAAATCAGACAGAGACAATCAATATCTAAATAATCTAAAACTGCCTCGTCCTACAAAACAAATACCCAAAAACAAAAAAATGTGTTCGAAATATTCAAAAATGAAATCCAATTAGTTCGAATTAGTTGAAGGGTTTAATTTACAATATTATAATTACCAAAAATTCTAACTAGTAAAGTAAAGGGGAAATATTCAACTAATAAACTAAAAACAACATAATGAAAAAGTCGATACTATCTTATTTCGAATTTAATATTTCGATATATTCAACAGAGGTGTCATCATATCGGCAACCATAAAACTATCCATGCAATTCAGTGGACCTGACTATCTGAAACAGCTGATATGTGACAATAAATAAATATTTTTTGAAATAGGAAAATCAACAAGAAAACCAATAAACACTGTTCATATTTATCCAATAATTAAGAAAACGTTTTTCCTAATATGTGACACATTGTCTCGAGGTACCTAACGAAATTTACAAATTACGGAAATATGTTAAGTTTCGATGTCAATCAAAATTTCAAAATGTAAACAAAAGGAATGATCTGATTATAGATGAAACCAATATTAATGAATGAAAAACAAAAGGTAATCATTAGTTTTATAGTAGAGAACATCGTTTACTGTAAATTTACTTTTCAAGTTATGCATGTCATTGACAACCTTTAAAGAAAAACGTCCAAATCAAAAATCTATTTATTACTTTAGTCATCTGAACCTGTAATTTAATGTAGGAAAATGTAAACGAAAATATTTATTATTTAAGATCAATTTTTACCCGTAACAGTATACAGTAGAAAAATGTATACCTCAAAGGTTTAATACGAATTTTCAGGACGCTGTTGGGATATATTCCATAATTTAGAATTTAATAGCTTATTTTCAATGGTAAGAGTAGTATTAAATGATGCAACTAGAAAAAAGACCAAACAAATTTTGTACAACTTGTACATGACTTCAAAACTAGCCAAAGAAAAAATTTATCGAGTACATAACCTCAAATATCTCAAAATACTGACTGTTCCAGTTCTGACCTAAGATTTAGATTATAGGCAGCAAATGACTTCGGAAATGACCTCCAATTATCGGACAACAGAACCTTGTAGGCCTGTGTAATTACTAAATGTTTCTAAAAAGATTTCACAAAACGTTCCTTTGAAAATTTTCAGAAATATTTCGTAAACATTTCAATAATGTAAATATGTCATTTTCATGAAAGTTTTCAGTCAAATCTTCACGAAAACTTTCTATAACATTTTATGAAATAAACCCAAAATGGTAAAATATAGTGTTTCATGAAATATTACGGAAACATTCAGACAATATTTTATTGAAGATTTTATGAAATCGCTCAAAAATAAAACATGAAATATTTAGAGAAATATTTTTGAAACCTTTGCGAAATATTTACTGATAGCTTTCATGATGAATTTACAAACAAGTCGAGATATGTTTCGGAAATATTTATAGACTAGGACTTATTTATTTTTAGGTGGATGTGAAATGAAACATGGAGATTTTTGCATGAGAGCCTTTAGAATAACCTGAATAACAATAATTTTGATATGCATACTTTCAAAAAATTAGGCAACATTGTTTTTATTAATAAAAATATAAAATTAACGAAACGCTTTTTTTTCAAATTTTCTCTCGCGTAACTGTGAAAGTATTCATTTTAGAGTAAAGTTGAAAAGGAAAAAAGTTTCGTAATTAAATTTAACATAAGATAGAGTTGGTCAGAAATCTCAAAATATATTTCGGTTATTACAAAATAGCAATAATTAAAAAAAAAAAGTAAAAAAGGCAAGTTTTTAATCAATTTTTTAGATATTAGAGCAAAGAAAACTTTATGCTATGATTAAATAACACACTAAAATTTGTTAGGGCCGAATCGATAGTTTTTCCACAATAATTTTGCAATCCGATTTCGTTTACAAAAATTGACTATTTTTCAAATTTGTCCGAGTCCAAAGTATCACGTTAAAGTATTTAAATTTATTTTCGACATATAGTAGGAAACTCAAGATTTTCAACGCTTTTTTCAGAATCAAAATCAGATGATTTGGACGCCCTCAGGAATTATTTAAAGATATTGCTGATATTTTGCTTATAAATAAATAGATTATGTCGGTGGATTTTCATTGGATTTTTTTTTGCAATACATGGTTTGAAAGTACTTGGAAAGATGCTTCTTCTCGTGAAAAAAAATTCAATTCCGTCAATTGCTTTCCGAGATACAAACTCTTAAAGTTGACAGCCTGTTACGGTGAATCTATAAACAATACAGACCTAATTCTTGAACCAAAAACTTTATCTTGCCGAGCTTTTTTTTATACAAATATTTAAATATTTATGTTATCGAAAACTTTAATAAAAAATGAAAAGAATATCGCCCACGTGCGTGAAAAACAGAAAAAAAAAGGGTGGGGAGCTCTCATTTTAAAATTGAGTTCGAAGATTCAAAATACATACGTAAAAAAAATTTTAATTTTCTCGGCTTCTAATGGAGCGATTTTGATCATTTTCTTAACCCGATGTACCGCTAATAATGGAACTCAAATATCGTAATGCCATATGCCCATCATGCATTCATTTTGTTATAAACAAATGACGTTATTTATGCATCATACTTACAGCATACTGCACTTTATAAACTTTCCAAACGAATCTTTGTTTATCAATATAATTAAGCATACTATAACGATATATATTTACTTTAATTGTCAAAATTGTCATGATTGTTAAAATCATTGTTTAAACAAATTGAAAAAAAAATTGTTTTAATTTCTTTTCCTATTCGTAAAATAGAGATATATAAAATAATTATTTTATATAAATCATATATGAAAACTTAATAGTTTCTAAGTTATAAGTTATACAATATTTCTACAAATATTTGGAGATATAATATTTTCGGAGATGAGAGCATGATGCTTTAAAATGTAACCGTTAACATGAAAGTGGTGGGGCGGGAGTAAGAAACATCTGTTCAAACTGGCTTTCTAAAGGTATAGAATAGGCATTAAAGAAAGTTAGTCTGTATATTGTGATATTGTGTCCCTGTTTGTGGAAAGATACTGGTTATAGTGTTACCAAAAATTGTATTTTATAAATGTGCACGACATGGTATGTATAATTATTATGCAAATAAATTCAATTTGGAAACAAGTTTTTCAATTTGAATTAATGTCGTTTTCACCATTATATTTGCTTATTAATCAAATATCTTTCTTAATTTTTTCGTATAGGTAAATATGACGAAAAAATTCATTTTTTCCGAAAGGAATGGTAACTGGGAATTCCATATCAAAAATGCGCGTAGAATGTTGCCATATTTAAATGCCAGTGGTCATTTTCTTTATACCAACTCTTTGGAAATATATATGCAGGATATGCACAATCTTCCAACCATAATGAACCCCATTGAATATGACAAATTCCTCAACAAGATTATTTTACTGTTAAAAGATCTGAAAAATTCTGGTGTGGCGTTTGGACAAACATGTGTATAAAGCAGTTTGAAATATAATATTTAGTGTTAAGAGTGCTTTATTGAACTTTTTGAACATAATTGATAAAAAATAACTATTTTATTATTATCAGTATTCTACGAATAAAATAATTTAAAACCAAAATTTTTCGATTTAAAAAAAAAATGATTCATTAGAAGCCGAGAAAATGAAAATTTTTTTAAATATATATTTTGAATCTTCGAATTCAATTTTAAAATCAGAGTTCCCCACCTCTCTTTTTTCATTAAAGTTTCCGAAAAACTAAACATTAAAATATTTGTATCAAAAAAGAGCTCGGCAAGCCAAAGTTTTTGGTTCAAGAATCAGGTCTGTATTGTTTATAGATTCACCGTAACAGGCTGTCAATTTAGGCAGTTTGTATCTCGGAAAGAAAATGACGGATTTAAATTTTTTTTTCACAAGAAGAAGCATCTTTCCAAGTATTTTCAAACCATGTATTGCAAAAAAAGATACAATGAAAATCAGCCGAGATAATTATAAGCAAAAATATCAACAATGTCTTTAAACAATTTCTGACGGCGTCCAAATCATCCGATTTTAATTCTTAAAAAAGCATTGGAAAACTTGTGTTTCCTGCTATATGTTGAAAATAAATTTAAATACGTTAACCTGATATTTTGGACTCAGACAAACTTGAAAAATGCTCAGTCTTTGTAAACGAAATCGGATTGTAAAATTATTATGGAAAAACTATCGATTCGACTCTAACGAATTTTAGCGTGTTATTTTACCATGGCATAAAATTTTCTTTGCTCTAATATGGAAGTCTTCATAGAAATGTAAATGATCGAAAAAAATTGGTTAAAAACGTGCTTTTTTACATTTTTTTTTAATTATTGCTATTTTACAGTTAAGCCCTGGTCTATTAAGAAACATTCCATGAATCGTTTTCTGAAACTTTCAAAAAACCTTTTCGAAATATTTTCGCAGTGTTTCTCAGCAGCTTTTCTTCTTCTTCTTTAGGTGCCGTCTTCGTTCCGAAGGTTGGCGATCATCTTAGATTTTTTAACCAAAAGTTTCGTCTTCTTCCTACAGATCTCTTTCCCATAATTTTTCCCTGCATAATAGTTCTCAGTAGTTGATATCTTTCTCCTCTCGTAACGTGTCCCAGGTATTGTAATTTTCGTTTTTTAATTGTAAGTATGACCTCCTTTTCTTTATTCATTCTCCTCAGTACTTCAGCGTTTATGATTTTCTCCATCCATGATATTCTTAACATTCTGCGGTACATCCACAATTCAAAGGCTTCCAACTTGTTAATATCGATCTTTTTAAGCATCCATGCCTCCATTCCATAAAACAAAACTGATAGTACGTAACATCTTGCCAGACGAACCTTTAATTCAAGACTCAGGTCTCTGCCACAGAACACTCTCTTCATTTTCGTGAATACGGCTCTTGCTTTCTCTATCCGGATCTTGATTTCTACAGAGCTATCGTTGTTTTCATTGATGACGGTGCCTAAATAGTTGTATTTTCTGACGTGTTCTATATTTTGACCCTGTATGCTTATATCTGGGACATTTTGGGTTGATTTGGATATTAACATGCATTTTGTTTTTCTTATGTTTAGTGACAGTCCATATTCTTCACTGACTGTTGCTACTCTATTGACTAAGGTCTGGAGATCCTCGAGTGTTTCTGCGATAAGTACTGTGTCATCGGCGTATCTGAGGTTGTTTATTAAAATTCCATTTATTTTAATACCAACGAATTGGTCAATAAGTGCTCTATTCATTATGTCCTCAGAGTAAAGATTGAACAAGGTCGGTGAAAGTATACACCCTTGTCTCACTCCTCTTTTTATTTCGACTTCTTCAGTCGTCTCATGCTCCACTCGCACTACTGCTTTCTGATTGTAATAAATATTCGATATAATTCTGATGTCTTTTATCGAGGTTCTTTTCCGTCAATAGACTGATAAGGTGATCATGTCTCACTTTGTCAAAGGCCTTATTGTAGTCTATGAAGCACATATATACATCCTGATTTATATCAAGGCATCTTTGAGACATGACATTCAGTGCAAATAACGCTTCTCTCGTTCCGAGTCCATTTCGAAATCCAATTGGGTATCGCCAGTTTTTTATGTATTCTAGTGTGTATAACTTTTAGAAATGTTTTCAGTATGTGATTCATCAGGCTTATAACAGCAGCTTTTAGAGTACGACAAATAGGCAGCAAAAAAGATTTCCAAATGATTCCATAAACGTTTCGAGAAAAGTTTCATGAAACGTATCATAAACCCTTTCAGAAATATTTCGAGAAATGTCTTCAAAATCTTTGCGAAAGATTTACTATGAATTTAAAAACGAGTTAAGATATGTTTCGGAAATATTTAAGAAATATTCCATGAATCGTTTCCTGAAAAGCTATTCAAACCATGTTCCAAAAGCTTTCAAGAAACTTTTTTGAAATATTTTCGTGGTTTTTGTCAACAACCTTTATGAGTGCCACAAATAGGCAACGAAAAAGATTTTCAAATCATTCCCTAAATATTTCGAGAAAAGTTTCATAAAACGTATCATTAACGTTTTCAGAAAAATTTCTATTTTTCATTTGCTATTTATTTAGATATCGCAAGAGATTTTTCTGTTCAAATTGCATGAAATTCCGAGAGATGGTGCAGCTCGTATTAAGCTTTCTGTTTAGTTTCATATAAGTTGTTTAAAATATTCTCTTTTCTTATGGTGTGGTCTACTTGGCTGCTTGATACTGACAAGAATCAATAAGTTCGAAAATAGACTACAGATGGCGGTACACTACCAATGGGAAAAGTTTCCACTTTTTTCTGGTATTTTCTTTCAATCTGAAGTAGTGCTTTTGATTCACAACTAGAACAAAGCAAACCTATCCTTATAAGGCTTTTTCAATCGGATTCTTCTAAATATAAACTTAAATATATGGAATGTTTCAAAAATATTTCGCGAAAACTTTCTTTTTAAATTGACGAAACATTTATGAAATTTTTCACGAAGTGTTCAGTGTGCAATTGAATACTTCACTCAAATTTTTTTTACAAGCTTTGGAAACATTTCATGAAATGTTTCTGGATACGTTTCTAAAAACTTGCGTCAAGTTTTCCTGAAGTATTACATAAGTCGGATTAAAGTTCGTTAAAATTTTTCTTAAATAATCTATAAACATTTTAGGAAGGATTCTGTAAAACGATTTTTTTATATAATTGATAAATATTCGACAATTTTGCCTACGAATGTATAAAACCTTGTACAAAGTAACGATACACCACTAATAATTTTAATGTGAAAAAGGGGACCAAGTTCTCTGCCATTTTAATTTGCATCAAAAAAAATGGAGTCTAAAGGAGTGCCATATTCTGTTAAAAAAAGCCCTAAAACATTCACGATTTGATAAATATTGAGATATATTGGGTCTTAATCATTATTCCATTCTAAAGAATACGTATAAGAAATATCTGTATGCAGTTCAAACTTTCAGTTCATACACGAATAGAAATTTACCAGGTGAATATTTCAAAAACAGCTGAAATTTCTTCATTTATATTAGTTAAAACTGAATCTCGATAGATACGTCCCAATGAATCTCGGCACTTACAAGTAAAATATTTTTTCTTTTGGAACATAACTTGATTCATTTTTCACATAATTATTTTTAATGGAACTTGATTAATTACCTATATTATTATTAACAAAAAGAATGTACCACAAGGACAGCAATATCATGTTCCATAGTATAAAACTTATATGAGCGATGTGGATGATGATCTATAACCGGTATTTCCGTAGGAGGCTCATAAGGATGATTTATTCCTACAACTACTACTAAAGGGGACATCAGCGCACAATGAGCAGCGGTCAATACATAATTACTCCCAATTAGAGTTCCTCCACAATGTCTGATTAGTGTTCCATTGATTATTTTGAAAATTAATACCTAAAAATAACAAATAAGCTTTCCAAATTTAACGCAGGACTAAATGTAACAAGAAGCAAACTAGAATTTGAAATACAGTTTTAAAAATAAGGCCCTTTCCTGACTTGTCGGTACGGTAGCAGCGCGGCATTGGTACCGAATCAATACCGCATTGCCTTCATCTACGCATTTATCGGTGTGTTTTCGGTAGAAAATCCTGCAGTACTGCTTGTGTTGTCGCGAGATAATGTTGTCTTCTTCGAGTAATGATGATATTTTGGCGTGTTACATTTATCGCCGTTTACGTAAAAAAAGGAAACGTTATTGGCGTCATCCGTACATTGAAACTAACTATTTGTAGTGGCAAAAGAACTTTCACATGATGATACAAAATTTTTGTTTATGTATAGAATGTCAAAAGAAACATATCAACAGCTTTTAAATCTTATTGCTCCAGCAATATCAAAATAAAATACAAGATTCAGGGAATGCGTCAGTGCTGATGCAAGGTTGCTGATTACTTTAAGGTAAGTGGGTAATAAAATGTCTTCTTTATTTTAGTTTAAGAGTTTTATTGAATACTACTAACTCAAGCAATTACAATTATTCTTCGTAAGAAAATTCAATGTTATTATAATTAGCACTGAAATCATAAGGCATATTGACCGGTGACGGAATATTAGCAATCGATTAAACCTGTGTTGAAAAATTGACAGGAGCATTACTCAACGAATGCGAACTAGATGTAGAATGCAAACTAGATGTAGAAGGAAATGACTCTCTCGAAGTAGACGGCATAGATAATTGTGAGCCTTGCTTTATTTCATCAATCAGTTGTAATGTTTTAATTTTAAACTGTCTAATTTGTTGATCGGTCATGTCATCGAATTCAGAGAGCAAGCTCATAAAGAAAAAAATCATCTTTGATTGATGTTTAGTTAGCTTGGGCCTTTTTTTCAATTGTTTTCTTTAAGTATTGTAACATTGCACTATCGACGTTATTTTTATGGCTTCGCTTGCTTGGAGTCTGAAAATTTTCTCTCAGGACTGCTGGTACCTCTAGTGTTGCTTCTTGTGATTGTGCATTTTGTTGTAAATTTTCAGTGGTGCTGTTTCTTGCTCTTCAAAATGTCGTGCTTGTTGTTCCTCAGCTTCTTCAATAGGTGGAATGTTTTCACTTCTTCAATCGATGGAATGTTACCACGGTTTGGCGATTCGTTCATTGGTTTTACGAATGGTAAAATGAATGACAGATATTCTCTGAGATAATATGGTTTCTTTGGTTTCGAACCACTAGCAGGCGTTTTTAAACTTCTTAGGAAAGTAGATCTAATATTAAGCCATTTCTCCTTGCATTCGTTAACTGAAAAAGATAATTTAGACATTTTAGTTCGTCATATAACAATTAAGGTAAATTATCAAAATTATTTTATTTTTCAGATATCTTGGCAGTGGAAGTACTTTCAGCGCTTTGGCACTTTATTTTGCTAGAGATATTAGCACAGTATCTGACATAATAACTAAAACGACTGAAGCAATTTGGACAATACTACAAAAATAATGCATGGAGATACCTACAACGCAAAAATGGAAATGTATATCAAATCGTTTCTATGAAATTTGGAATATGCCAAATTGCTTAGGCGCAATGGATGGCAAGCATGTAAGGATTCAACAATTGCCAAACTCAGAATCGACGAACTATAATTATAAAAACTTTCATTCAATCATATTATTTGCGGTTGGTGATGCTGCTGGTATGTTCACAATGATCGAGACCGGCTACGCTGGCAGGAAGAGCGATGGTGGAATATTTAGAGCTTCTGCTTTAAGCTACTGGTTGAAGCGAGATGGCATTAGTATACCTACAGCGGCTCCATTACCTCACGACAATACGCAACAAGAAGTGCCGTATTTTTTGGTCGCAGATAATGCGTTTCCTTTGACACGCAGGGTACTGCGCCTTATCCGATGTCAAGAATCACCAATTAAAAAAGAATTTGCAATTATCGACATTCTAGAGCACGAAAAACCATTGAATGTGCGTTTGGTACGATGACTTCAAAAATTTCAAATATTTTTAACACCCATTCGTAGTACTAACTACGCAACAATAAATAATATAGTGAAATCAGCATGTGTGCTACACAATTATATGCGACTGAAAGATGGAGAGCAATATTCTACTATAGATTTTGAGAGTAATGCTAGGCAAACCCATTCGATTAACTTCACAGAACAGAATTTAACTGTAAATCCAACATCATCTGGAGCAACAGTCCGAAAGTATTTGACAAACTATTTTATCACACCACAAGCAGCACTTCCATGGCAAAACAATCACTGTATATAAACTTAATAAATTGTAGTTATTGTAATTATACGTATACATACCGGATAGTTGTGTTTTATTAGATACTTCACTCCAGACCCTCTCTGTTGCGTCTTTTCTGGAATATTCAGCTAGTTTATAATTAAACAACACGGGATACTTTTCAATTTCCAGAACCAAAGTTAAATGTACGTCCGCCATTTTGTTCGTGCATACCGAGACGCAGTAAACCGAACCGATCCCTCCCCGCTCCTGCACATACTGCGCTAATCAGAAAGCACTTATTGAAATATAGGCGCTCGGTAAGCTATCCGTACTGCGTGTACCGAGCATACCGATACCGCGCCGCTACCGCATCATCGACAAGTCAGAAAACGGCCTAAGATTTGTATTGCTATATGACAAAATATAGGTCAGTAAATGAACAATTAAATAAATTAATTACAAAAAATAATTTAAAAAAAAAACTTCTAATACCATTATTGCTTATATGATTACACTATAACTAAAACCCGCTCAACATAGTGGTATCTAAAAACTGATAGAAATGACTGACTGAATAAAAACGACGAACGTACCACAATTCTCAGTGCCCGGGATATCAGCGTATTCCTCGGTTTTTTATTCCTTAATGCTATAGCAATTCCTCTATCTACAACTTGAGCTTTTGTGTGATCATTTTCGTCAATGTGTTATTGCAAAAAAACGAAAAAACCCTCAAAATTCGCCATTTTTCTCATTTCAATTATTCATTGCAAAATTAACTTTTTTCCACTTTTTTGCTTTTAAAGAGAAGCCCTCGTCATTCTGAATAAAATGATATTTTATAATAGTAAATCGCATAATTTGTTGCTGAGATATTGCTATTTGTTTGTTTAAAGACGCTAAATGTTGATAGCCATAACTTTTTTTGGGTAAACATTTTGACCGCCACAAAGGCTCAATCTCTTCGTAAAGGCGTAAGTTTTCATATCTTGTTAAGGGCAAATAAAAAAATTAATTTTCAACCTCAAATATCGGTCTTCGGGGCCTGGACACAGACAGTGATCATTTTTTGTTAGGGCCAAATTTCCAACCAAGAGAACAACAGGCCAGAACAGATTCCCAGGTGGAACACTGAAGCTTTCAAAGACACATAAAAAATAACTGCATACCAAACCACTCTGGAGAGTGTACTAAGATCTGTAGCAAATCAAAACAATGTAGACAAAGCGTGGGAAACAATTAAAAATTCAGTTATACATAGTACTGAAACCACCATAGGATAAAGAAAGAGCTCTAAAAAGAAGAAATGGTTTCACAACAAATTGTGAAGGAGTCTTAAAGTTAAGGAACCAGGCCCGACAACGAATGCTGCAAGATCCAAATGAGCAAAATGCACAGAAATACAGCGAGGCCAGAAAAAAGGCAAAGAAAATAATAAAACGAAAAAAAGAGCATACGAAGAAGGTATTCTTGAAGAACTAGAGTCAAATAGAAGGAACAGCAGAACTAGACGTTTCTTTCAAGAGGTAAAGGATATAAAAAACGGATTTAGACCCAGAGTTGGAACAGTAATAAAGAATGACCAAGGTAACCTTACTACAAATGAGGCTGAAATGATAGAAACCTGGAGAAGATACTTTGACGAGCTACTGAATGTACAGGCAGATGAAGCCTGGCCTGCCTATACATACCTTACGGCCGAACCCATAGTAGAAGAACCTACAGTGGAAGAAGTGTCACGAGCTATTCAAAAACTTAGAAACAACAAAGCCCCAGGAAACGACACTATAACCGGGAGAATGTTTGAAAAAGGGAATAGAAACCTTGAAACGTGCTTTCTATCAACTCGTTTGTCAAATATGGAAAGAAGAAAAAATACCAACCTCCTGGAAAGAAAGTGTGATATAATACCAATACTTAAGAAGGGCGATAAAACATGCTGCTCAAATCATAGGGGTATATCCCTTATTAACACAGGATATAAAGTCTTCTCTCTAATGATCTTAGAACCATTGACTGCGTGTGTGGAGTATCAAATAGGAGATTACCAGTGTCGATTTAGAAAAAAACACTCAACTGTAGATCAGATATTTACGATTAGGCAATTAATGGAGAAATGTTGGGAATACAACAAAACATTGCACCAGCTATTTATAGATTTTAAACAAGCATACGATAGCATCATAAGAGTGGATTTGTGGAATGCCATTGCAGAACTGGGCATACCGAAGAAGCTAATTAACCTCACCAAAACATGTGTAGAGGGATCTACAAGTGCAGCAAGACTTGAAGGAAAATTGTCAACCTTCTTTACAATCAACAGTGGTCTTAAACAAGGCGATGCGCTATCTCCACTCCTCTTTAACGTCGCCTTGGAGAGCATCGTGTGAAAAACCAACACAAAAACGCTCCTCTTTAGAAATCAAGGTCCGCGTATCATATTGGCGTTCGCTGATGATATCGATATTGTAGGTAATACAACCACCAGTGTCAAGGAAGAGTTCTTCAAACTGGAAAATGCCGCAAAGAAAGTTGGCCTACGAATCAACGAAGAAAAAACAAAATATATGGCTACAACAAGAACGGAACGGCGAGACAGAATAGGACAGAACGTGACTATGGACCACTACAATTTTGAAAGGGTCCATCAGTTTAAATATTTGGGAGCTACGATCACCTCTGACAACAACATTACACAAGAGATTAACAACAGAATACAAGGAGGCAACCGCTGCTGGTATGGGCTGCAAAAGATAATGAAATCGAAAAATATATCCCGCCGCACGAAAATAAGAATATATCAAGTAATTATAAGACCGGTAATGACATATGCATGTGAAACATGGACGTTGACAAAACAAAATGAGAATAGACTGAAAATCGCAGAAAGAAGAATGCTTAGAGGGATATACAGACCGGTCTGGGACAACACCACACAGCAATATAGAACGAGAACAAACAAGGAATTGGAGGAACTATACAACCAGCCAGATATAGTGAAAATAATAAAAGCAGAAAGATTAAGATGGGCCGGCCATGTTATGAGACAAGATCAACGTATCGTCAAGTTGGTATGGGAAGAGAACCCAGAAGGAAAGCGGCCGCTAGGAAGACCAAGGATGAGGTGGAGAGATAACGTTGCAGCAGACTTACAAACCCTAAACGTCGAACGCGCGGAGGAACTGATGATGGATCGCAGCAAGTGGAGGCAGATTGTGAAGTCAGCAAGGACCCACCCCGGGTTGTAATGCTAGAGAAAAAGAGAGAGAGAAATATCGGTTTAAAAAAGGAGGTGTTTTTTTCATAAAAAAATAGAGCTGGAGCCTTCCCTTTACATGTTGGATATTCATAACTTGGAAATTCGAATAACTGACTTCAAGATGAAGACTTTGAAAAAAAAATTTTGGACCAGTAGTAACCGAGTTAGGATTTTTTTTTAAATCGCCGTCCTTCTGTTTATAACAATTAAGAAACAAATTCAACGGCATTTGATACTTAGAGAGTTATATTTTCAAAATTATTATCAGACTTTACAAAGTATGCGTAGAAAACAGATGTACATGAAGAAGTGGAGGGAGACGTGAAAAAAGATTGAAAGAACGAATAGGGGGCGGCTTGAAATTCCCAGCCTTATAGCAATATTGGGTCTGATAAGTATCATAGTCTCTGATATGGTTAGACGTATTTTTTACGTTACAATAGTTGTGTTCTTAGATAAAAACAATTTTAATATTACTTTATTCAGAAAAAAATGTATTTTTAACAAGATCGGTATACAACGGATTTTCATACATTGTAAATAAAATATCTTATTTTTAGCCGGTTGAGTGGTACGGTTTTATTCACTGTTCATGCCAGAACTGGTAGCTTCGAATAATATACGGAATCATACAATATTTGGTGTATAGAGGTATTTTGAGTCTCTCAATCGATTTCTGTGGTTATTGATATGGGGGTGAAATTATCATTTATTTCAGTTTTGACCAAACTTCTCTGAATTTTATACACGGGGGTTTTTTATCTCTGATTCGATGGAGTCAATTTTTTTTTCTTTTGCCACCTCCGAACGGTAAAAGAAAGTTGGGTTAAAATTTGCAGTTTTTTCGATTTTTTACCAACCTTTTCGAAATTGTATGTATTTACAAGGATTTTTTACATATATGACACACTACTCAACCTGTTTATATAAGTAGTGAGAGAGGCATAATTTCCTAATATTCTTGAAGGTGAAATCAACTTCCTGTCAATATCTAATACCTAGCTTCCCATTAACTTGTCTTAATCGAGCCGTGAAAATGATAATATTTTAAATAGCATTTTTGATGACAATGAAGAAGAAGCAAGTTCACCGAAAGCAAAAAAAGGAAAATTACATAAATAGTTTACATTATTGGAAATTTGCTACATAATTATTAATAAATAAATAAATAAAAAGATGAAATAAACGTTTTAATTACAAATTTGCATTTGTCATGTTTGGATATGAAAAAGTTCGAATAATTATTTATTAGATATAGTAGATTAAAACTGAAATTAAACTAAGGTACTCCAAATAACACATAAAAAATAGTTTACTCGTAAAAACTAATTGCACCAGTATTTATAATTTTTCGAACTACCCCAGAAAAAGAAACATCAAAATTGGTTCAATCCTTGCTGAAATATAAAATTTTTCCGACTGCCGCTGATTCAGTTTTTTCGAGGGCGCGAGAGCTCGCCGGCGGGCTTGCCCACCACCGCGGTCAGCCAGTTGCTTTTCGTACGCTTTATTTTACGTATGATTTTCTATAACAAAAAGCTACACTTTGTAAGATTCGATCATGGATTTTGAAAATATAACTGTCTAAGTATGAAAAGCCGTTGGATTTAATTGTTATAAACAAAAGCACTGTGATTTAAAAAAATCTTAAAAATCCTAACTCGGCTGCTATTAGTCCAAAAAAGTTTTAATTTTTTCAAAACCTTCATCTTAAACTCAGCTATTAGAAATATCTAACATTTAAGGGGGAGGCTGCAACTCTATTTCTTCATTAAAAAGAAACACCACCTTCTTTAAAGCGATATTATAGGGTTAGAAAATAATTTTTTCATTTGACTCTAACAAGATATGAAAGTTTAGACCTTCGCGAAGAGATTGAACCTTTGTGGAGGTCAAAACGTTCACTCAGAAAAAAGTTATAGCAGTCAACATTTTACGTCTTGAGATAAACAATTAGCAATATCTCAGCAACAAATTATCAGATTTACTATTATAAAATAAAATATCATTTCATTCAGAAAAAAGTACGATTTTCAATGCTATGGAAGTTTATCATAAGGTCTCATTCCAGTAAACCTTTAAGAATACAATACTTGAACTTAAACACATTCTAAAGACTTAATTCAATTCAGTGCAGAATATTTGAGACAAGTGAAATAAGCACAAATAGACAAGGCATATTTTCATGTATTGAAAGGTTCCGTGATTTACTTTTCGACTCTATTACTATACCCTGGACACCGCCTCTCACTAAAGATTTTTTTGAGAGAAGTCGAATGCGCCCAAGTACGATTGGTCTACTATTAGTCTTTAAGTAGTTCAATTAAAACCTTCCAAAATCCATCATCAGATCAATTCTACAATACCATAGTGCTGTGTTGTCATAAATTTATTTGCATGTAAACTTTCAGGTCAATTGAACTTGTGGAAGTATATGAAATATATGTTGCAAAATTCCATCACCTACTGCATATTTTAAATTGTTACTAATTTCATAACGGACAGACAGACCGACGTACATATGAAGTACTATAATATTGTATTATCGTCGGAACCACATATATATATGTAAAATTTTAGCTCAAACGTAAACTTGGAGGTATGTGAAAAATATGTTACAACATAAAATTCAATTATATACACACAAACTAAAAGACAAATGTACAAGTTAAAAAGTAAAAACTTGTAAAAATACCTTTAGATTTAGAAGTAATTCACAAAAATTAATCACATGAATAATATAACTAAAAACTAAAAGAAGCTAAGAGTAAGGAAATTAAAATTTGCTATAAATAAATTGCAAATAAATTAAGGACTAATTTATATTGCAGTTAATTTAATATTTGTTGTTTTACTTAGGCCCTTTTTGATATCGGCACTAAATTTAACAACTAAGTTTATATTTCATTTTTGTATTTGAACCTTGTTTGTTTTTAAATTGAAAAACTGGAAAAATTTACGATTTCTTCTTAGCTTACGCTCTACATGGTGAGCTTTTTCAAAGTTTTTTTATTTATCATGTGTACTTCCTCACATCTATAAAAGTAACAATTTTTTATAAAGTAAATTACGGTAATTATTTTATACGCATACTTTCAAAGTTTTAATTTAACATTTAAAGTCAATAAAACTCAAGAGATTTTATAATAGTCTAAAATTAAAACAAACGATACAATAGATTAAAAACAGTAAAAACTATAATAGTACAAATCTTGAAAGTAGCTTGGCTAGTGTGTTTAGAAATAAATTAAATTATTACAATCTGGTATGCATTTGATATGAGTAATTACTTTTTATAATAACAAAAAATAGGAAAAAAGATTATTTTTATAACATTCTTTAATTAACGTGCGTTTATATAGAATCATTACACTAATTCTAATATTTATTATAGTGTAGCTGTAGGTAATTCGTATTTAAAAAATTAAGTTATAGTAAATTTGACTAGGGTTTTTGATATATTGTTTATCATTTACGATATTTTTATCTCTTTTTTATATGTATCATTTCTTTGATGACCAGTTTATGGTAATTTCTGTCTGTATCTAAAATGTGGGTGTTATTCATGCTTAATTGTTTCTTCATGTTTTTGTGAAAATGTTGATGCGTTTTTAGTTTAATTGTGATTAATTCTATTTTCAATATATTGTGTCGTGATATATATATATATATATATATATATATATATATATATATATATATATATATATATATATATATATATATATATTTAGTTGGTTATTTTCTTGGGAATGCGGATGCTACAAAAATGTACATTTTTAATATTATTATATATAAAAAGATTCGAAAGAATCGAAACGTCCTGAAAAATAAAAATATATATATACACAATAAGTATGACTACTGTATATATGTAGTTTCAATATAAAAATGAACCATATTCCCAAGAAAAGAACCAACTAAAAATATATTTAATGGTTCAAGAAAAATTAATTCCTATATTATATATATATATATATATATATATATATATATATATATATATATATATTTGTATTATTTTCTTGGGTTTAGGTTTTCTTATTTGAAGATTAACAAACGACAATTTTTCTGGCGTTTCGCTCTACATACGTGTAACACGTACAAAGCTACTTTCAGGATGAAAAATATATCATAACTTTGAAGAAGCTCACTATGTCGAGCGAAACGTGAGAAATATTGTCGTTTTTTAAAATTCAAATAAGGAAACCCAAACCCAAAAAAATATTACAGAAAATATTAACAAGAGGATTAAGATACAAATATAAATTGTTTGTATATATGTACATATGTACATATATATATATATATATATATATATATATATATATATATATATATATATATATATATATATATATGAAAAAGTTGTTTTATTCTCCTTACGACCATTAAGAAATGGTACTAGTTTCGACCACCTAATAGTTTCATCAGTGGAGCTGTAACGAACCGAGAGCAAAATGCTCAGAAAATAACTGTCTACTTAAAATTCTCATATCGTAAAATATCGGCAGGATATTATCCGCAGAACTTGATGCCGGACTGTTATCTTAAACAGTATAAACGAACATCTGAATATACCCCGGAGTTGTATAAAATTATTAAAGATAAACAATTTCACGGTATATGTATTTGTAAAAGTTATTTTTCTCTTTAACTACTATAACGACCCCTTTACACTCTCTTTAACTACTATAACGACGACTTATACAAGTTAAAACTGTTTCTGACCTATTTTTAGTGCAACTTTTTGAAGTCGGCTTAGTTTGTTTATATTAATAATTTATTTAAGTCAGTTAAAAATAATTTACAGCGTACTAAACTATCCTAATCCTAGCATGCTACAATTTGCTTTCGCTAAACGATCATTTTGAATTTGAATATGATAAAAATTTGATCTTATATAAAAGTTAGTATAAAGGAGGACAACGTATCAAAATCATTTGTTCTTGAATTTCTCTAAAAAAACATGACATTATGTAATTCAAGTGAATACGCTTAAATTATTTAAAAAAAAACTTTGAATAGCCACCCAATCAAAATCAATAAAATATAAATGTCACCTAGATGGGCTATAGTCGACTAAATATATTAACCAACTTCTTAAAAGAGTGGTTACCAATTAGAATTGTATATATAAAATTTAAATCTTTAATCATATATATATTAGGGAATACCATAAACAGATAATCATCAATTGCACATGAAAAACCTCCTTTATTTCCCCGTTGATTATTCTTACTGCTGGCACCAGTTATATAATTTCCATTAGTATAATTGATGTTAACAATAGGCCACATTACTACAAGAAAGGATAATAAATTCTTCGCAAATATGATATTCATTAGAAAATAGCAAGACTAGTTTTCTTCAATTAACAGACACTTATAATCACAACCTTGACATGTGTCACATATTTGAAAACCATCATATTTTGTGAATATAATATAGGTTATATGGGTAAGACTAAGAACCATGATTTTCAACTTGATCAAAACCGTGAAAGCACTCGTTCTTTATTAGAAGACCTATTTATTGGCTTTGACGTGAAAAGCCTGTACACCAACGTTCCAGTTAAGGAGTAACCAAAAATGTTTTGGTTAAAAAAATGAAAGACAAATTCGAATTTCAATTTTCAGAAAATACATATACATACAGGACAATATCTGAACTATTCCGCTAAATACACCAACAAACCGGGGCGGATCCAGTTTGGCAAGCGAAAGCTAGTTGTCGACGGGAGGGGAGATACTATTTTTCTGAATTCAAAATTTTTTAGGGGGAATCGCCCCTACCGCCCCGCCACCCTTTGGATTTGAGCCTACCAACCACAACGACCACGGAATTGTAAGAAAACTCATAGATAGATTACTAACTCTTTGCAACTGCAACGAGAACTTGAAGAAAGAGATAGATTACATTAAAAGTGACCTAACAGTCAACGGTTATCCAGTAGATAAGATTGTCGAAAAATACAGAAATAGAACAAGATCGAAAACTGACGAGGAACGAAAACCAGTGAAGAACATTCCCCATGTTAAAAACATTTCGGAAAAAGTTAGGAGAATAGAAAAACATCAAAACCTGTGTATATCAGAATACCATGTGAATGTGGTAACTCCTACGTTCGCGAAATTTTCTTTAGATATAAGAGAAGCAAGAAAACCACTTCTTAGTAATTAACCAAAAATAAAAACAATGGAAGTCCAACCGATATCTGCTACTTTTTAAAAAATACATTGGTGTAACAATACTGTATTTGCGAAATATCTCTACCCAATCTGTTTAATATTAGTGAACAGTCTCTGACAACTCTACCAACAGTTTCTTCTTCATGCAAACACCATCCGCACATCGAGATACCCATTATGCCAATCTTACGAAGATGGATTTGCAGGAGAAAACGTACTGTCAGTAGTTTCACCACCACGATTCTCAATTCCTTCTCCTCAAAGGAGAGACGCTTCCTGGTAAGTCGCGCATTGGGTCCTGTTATAAGTTTCTTGGCACCCTTTATTCCAGAAGCTTCTCTTCAAGATTTAATAATTTGCTTCTTAGCGACAATTTTAATTACCAATGGTAATTGATACAGATTGAATATTTGCCAGATGGTCTTCCTGTTCCGCACGAGTCTGATTAGGCAGCCTTTCTTTAATAGACTAACCAGTATATTGTACACAGATACCAGTCGTAAAACTATGATAGTAGACTTAAGTACCAACCTAGCAACCCTACTATCTCAAATATTTATTGTGTTATGTCTGCTTATGTTCTTCTCATAGAAATGACCGCATTGCAGAACAGCCAACATTTCTACACAGAATACTGCTACTTGTTTTCTGAGAGGATAAAACTCTTTGGATCCTGTGTTGTTACCAAATATTCCAGTTTCAGCTCTGCCATACTGTTAAGATCCATTTATAAACTGTCAGTATCCAATCCTGCGAAAAAGAAAACAGGAGATTCAATTATTGGACGGAGCTGCAAGGTTTGAGACAAGCGAAGATACTTCTGGGGAACTACGACCAGCAGAGATTCAAAGAATGCATAAGCTTGAGTAAAAACCAACTCAGAGTGCTGACAGGGGTCCTGACGGAGCATTGCCAACAGAAGGGATACCTCAAGAAACTCGGACTGGTAAAAAGAGAAGAGAGAACTAGTTTTTTTATTGTAATGAACCTGTTGTTTGATCACTGCTTGATTATTTTTTTGTAAATCTGGAGTCATACTGGAAACTTTACTTGTAAATCTTCATGACATAATTACTCCTACTCAAACTCAATAGTTAGAGCAAGCGACTACTCTAAATGATTGTTTAATTTTGGGATTAAAGTGAATATTTCTTTTTCTATTTAGTATATTTGTAGTTTGTTTACCTTAATGTTTTTAAAGATTTGGCGGTAATTAATTTTTTAAAACTATTTAGTCGTTTACTCTAGTATAAAGATGATTGAGCATCGCTATTATTGTTATTTTTTTTATTTTATTTAAATTACGGTCCACTCTTGGGGTAAAAGAACAGCATATCCACCCTCTGAGTATAGGTGAAACCCAGGTCCACCCTTCGGTAGAAGTGAGAGCCACCCTCTGGGTAAAAGTGAAACTCAGGACCACCCTTGGGGTAAAAGAACAGCATATCCACCCTTTAGGTATAAGTGAAACCCAGGTCCACCCTCTGGGTAGAAATGAGACCCACCCTCTGGGTAAAAGTGAAACCCAGGTCCACTCTTGGAGCTAGAAGAAGTCCAGATCGACCAACAACTTAGATCCACCCTTAAGAACTTCTCTATTATTAGAATTATTAGTATGTAATATAAACATGTCTTTCTTTTAACATTTTTGAGTTTTTATTTGTTCCACCACTTCTTGTCAACATTTAATTTAATCATTTGTATTTTTGATATTTTGTACAGCAAGATAGAGAGCTGTGTTGAACGCTAGGCACGAGCGACAACGTGGGGGGTTTCTGAGTTTACCCGGCCAAAAATCGGTGGCGCCTTTAAAAATAAATACCCACGCCTACTCTACGGCATAGGGGCTAGCTCGGCACATGCTTGCTGGTACCGCCTCTAGCTTTCAACTCTGCTCTGCTCGCACAAGACAGCCTTTTTTTTGCGCCATGAAATAAATACCAGTGTAGCAAATTGGCGCCCAACGTGGGGACGGATTTTCTTCTAAAACATCCACTGTAGTATGGTATAATGAGTCTTTATGGCCCCTATACAATATTAAAATTGCATTAAATTATACAAGTCGATTCAAAACTTAGAGTGATAAGGTATATCTTTGGGTACCCGTTTAGGGCTCTACATCTCTGTCAAGGGACTTTAGGAATTTTTTTCTATGCCAAGTTAGGGTTATTTTGACCTCTTCTGTATGCTCCCGAGAAATCGGGAGGTACTTACCAGACATGCTGTATATATTTAATAGCTGCTTCAAAAAATTGATATTTTTAAATCCATTTTTTCGAACACTATGATAGTGTAACCTCTTAAATATTGAGTGATCTTCATCACCATAGCCACCAAGGTAATGTTTTTAAGTTAATAGATTTCTGTAATGTTTTTAAGTTGATAGATTTCTGTAATGGGGAAATTTAATTGGAAAATAATTATTTGCTTTCCCATGAATCTTTTAATTGTAAAATAAAAATGGTTCTATCTGATCATATTTACATTAATTGCTGTAATGAAGATTTGTTAACATAATGTCTGAGAGAATTTGCTGTTATTCAGTCCTATTAATATATTTTAACAAATTTTTATTCGGTTCCATAAAAAAAGGGAATAAAAATCCACAATATTACGATTTTACGCTTGAAAATATAATGTACATACAGGGAATTTGCGACAATGAATAATGTTATCTGTAGGAAACAGGCCAACATGAAAACTTATACGTTGACGGTAACACGAAATGAAAAATATATGGGTCTATTTTTAAAACATATGACAAGAGAGTCTGACAAATAACTACCCGTTGTGTTATTTATTCTTTGACAGAGAAAATGCGAAAATCAAATATTATATAACTCTTGTCATGTTGATTAAAATAATAACTTAATAAACTTTAATTCAAATATTTATTATCTTTTAATTTAAAAGTTTTGCTTCAACTTTGGAAAATCAATTTTTTTACTTTCCTACATGGGAAGTAGCCTAAATATGAAGAATGTTTTGATGTTTTTGATATTCTTTAAAAATACCAAGAAATGCATATGAGGGTTTACTTAGAAGATACTGGACTTACCTTGTATCCCTGGCGAATTACTGGCTCGGGGGAGTCGGCAAAAAGCCTTATGCGGCACCTGCGTCTTTAGAATTTTTACGGAAAGAATGTCCTACGTGCTCAGCAACTATGGCAAGACTGACGTTGTGTTCTAGATTTGGGATTTGAAGTATCAGGTGGCGAAAAATTTTGAAGTGGTAAAGGCATTTCTTGGTCAATTATGACGATAGGGTCAAACGTACACTGTAACGGTTACGAGGTTTAGTTACAAAGATGTCGTGGTCGAGAAGACCTATAATTTTGTTCGCAGAAATAATTATTTCACTTAAATTTTAATATCCACAACACGGTTCTTCTCGTCCTACCATGTATCTAGTTATTTGCTTGCTTTTAATACAGTTAACATCCGCGCTAGCTGCTGCACGTCACTCAAGTACAGGACAGAAGCCTAGTCCGACGGAAAATGTTTCCATGGCATCGACTAAGCAGCACAACTTACATAGCACAGACCAATATTTTTAATGAAATTAACATTTCATGCTAGACGCTGCTACGTGGATATTTCTCACCAAAACCTCACAATAAGAAATTCAATAATTGTTTAATAAAAACTAAAGCAAAATCAACATAATTCAGTTTAAGGCTGATAGCCGCGCCAGTGAGCAAACATGCTAAGCTACTCCCTATTCTGGAGAGTAGTTGTGGGCCATTCAGGACGCCACTTCATCAATAGCCAGGTTGAATGCAGAAACCTTCCGCTAAGTCTTTAGGAATTAGCTTTCAATTTTACTCCTATAGATAAGCAAGTACACATCAAAATATACATATGCTAGCCAGCATGTGGGTCAAATAAAACTTATAAATAGATAGCAATAATAAAAATCTTTAAATGAATGAAAAAGGTGTAGCTATAGCTATAGAAAATCAAGTCAAATAAATTTACAAAACAATCGAATAAAATTTAATACAACACACACTATTACCTATTGGCGCTAAAAAATAATATAAACCCTATATATACCATGATCATGGAATGCTGGAAAATATTTAATTATAGGTTATCATTAGGACATAAAAAAACGTTAATAATAAAAGTTTGCCTTTTAATTAGATGTTGAGACTGCTAGCTGTGTAATCTCTCCGCTCGAGTAAGTAGGTGTAATACAAAAAAGTTAACGCAAGAGAAAATATTCCAGTTGTAAAAAAAACAGTAGGAAAGACTGGTAGAAAAAATACCAGTTTGAAGGACACTAGTAGTAAATTAACAAGTAGGAAGGACCTTACAAAAAAAAAAGAAACGTCTTAGACTACTTAAAAAAAAATTAATCAAAAAGCTAATGAATTTTCAGTGCACCTCCGCCAAAGTATCGATAATTTAAATTTAAAATTTTAAACCTCCTATATATTCAAAACAAAAGAAATCGAAGGTGATCTTTAACATAAGAAAATGAAATATTATTCAACAACAAATTAGTAATAATCAAACAATAATTAGTTTAAACTGACAGATATATGAACGTATGAAAAAATCCAATTTGACTCCAGGTGATAAGCAATAATTATTTAAATATAAAATAAAACAAAAAATTTACTATACAAAACAATTAATTACTCAACTAAATTAACCATGAAATTGACGGATTTTGTATTTCAGTGTATATTTGAAATTATTACAATCGGCCAACCGCTTTCGGTCTCTCTATCGGACCATCCTCAGGGCTCAGACCCTAGAAACAAGAGAATATGGTTAGCAACTAAGTTCACTCCCTTGTCAAAGGGCACACCTCAACCCTGCCAGTTTCAGAAAAGTCGCGAGCGTAGCCTCCACACAGAACAAGATGTATACAAATAAAAAACCTCTAGAAACATTTAAAATTAAAATTAAACTAGAACATTCAATACACTGTGCACATTGACATTAAAACAATAAAACTTTTTCAATAACAACCCAAAAGGGTGAGGTTATGCCACACACAGTCATAGCATAATACAGCAATCAAACCCTCCAAAAATTAAAACTACATACAAGTATGTGAAAGCCTAAGTAGAGATTTTCTGTATGAGTTTCCATTCTTGAATTTCTTGGCAATTGTATTTAAAATCAATAGTTCATTGACAATGAGCAAAAAGAGCAAAAAAGGGGAAAAAGGGCAGAAAGAAAGGGCATTAAAAGTTTATTAATCTATAGCGTTACTGTTATCGGCCATTCTGTGATCTATTTCGAACACTAGGGTTCAGTGGCGTGAAATAATTTCCATTTTTGTAAAAAAGCAACAAATTACACGAACATAGGTGTAGTTAAAATTTGTTGAAATGTGTTAACTATTAATATATTTAGAATGAAGTGTCTGAAACTGAAAAAGATGATCAAGATTGCACCCCACGCAATCACAGCTCCCAGACATTTAAATTGTTTAATGATTTAAGGAAAAAGTTTGAAAATGGGGTTGCGGTCATTTACGTTGTTCATTCTCACATTGAGGCAATGTAAGAATGAAATAACCGAGCTGGGAAACAAATTACTAAGGAAATAGAACTAGGGCTCGTAATATTGTAAAACCAAAAAAAAAAAACGAATAGAGTGCTTTCATTCAGAGAAATCATTAGAGGTACTTAAGGAGGATGCTATTGTGTTTGCTCATAATGCGAACATTTGCAACAAAAAGGTAAAATTAATCGAATTAGCGATAGTAAACTTAAACGGAATTTTGAACTGTGACAACGCACTCAACGCGCGAAATACTACACGTCGCTGTCTTACTACCCATCCTAGGTGAGTGTTTGACACGGCGGCGTGTTTGACACACACATCTCGATATGATGTCCTACATAGCTATGCAGGGGCGGATCCAGCCTCTCTCCTTGGGGGGGGGGTGATATCACAAAAGTACAGTATGGCAAGCGAAAGCAAGTTGTCCCCGATGGGGGGGGGACATCAGCAACATTCCCATTTCTAGCGTAAAAGGCAGGGACGGAGCTATTTTTTTGAATTTGGAACTCTTGGAGAGGGGGGGGGGGGCGATCACAAGTTTCCGACAGGGGGTGGGAAGATGCGATCAACATACACATTCCTCGTATAAGAGGCAGAATTAGGTCTATTTTCCTGAGTTCAAAGGGGTGCTATTGCAAAAAAAAACAAGTTGTCAACGGGTGGGGGGGGGAGGTTGCCAGCAGCATACACATTCCTAATATAAAAGGCAGAATCGGTTCTATGTTCCTGAACTCAAAGCCCTTGGGAAGGGGAGGGGCGATCGCAAGCATTCCTATACTCTATTCAAGAACTAGAGAGAGTAATAAAACTGTTACCGAGACCTCTAACGTACCTGCTTCAGTGCCCCCGGTAACTGAGAACTGCCGTAAATCTAATTATATTTAAATATTATAAGCTTTTATAAAATTACTGCAACAATAAAATTTCTGATAATTCAATTTAATTTCTGTCAGTGAGCAAAGTACACCTTACAGTGTGTCCTTAGTTATTTATCTTGTTTGGGCTTGTTTTTATATATTATTTGAGATTAATGAGATACCCAAAAAATGGAGGGCATTTTTTCCTCAACGAAAAACTTATTACGATGAATGTTTATGATGCCTTAAGATATTAATATGTAGATAATAATGTTAAAAGCTCTGTTGAGATGTATTCCAATATAACAGGAGTTCGAAAATCATGTACTGCACACTGACGGAGAAAAAAACGACTGAAATTGTTAGTAATTCCAAGCTATATTCGATCACAGGCAGACGAAAAACCTCGTTGGAAGAAGAGATGTAAACTGTAATAAAAGGAGTTGTACATACATTTTATTATGAGAAGCAGATCTCAACCCTCGACAAAATTCTAACTTAAATCAATGAAGATCGGGATTTACCTGAAATTAAAAGAACTGAGCTCTGGAAATTGCTCAGAGAACTTAATTTTTGTTGGGAAAAACCAGATAGGAAATCTGTTCTTATAGATCGTCCGGAAAATGTCGGTTGGTGAAGGAAATATCTCTCTCAAATAAAAGGTAGAGTTGCTGTAAATAACACAACTTACAAAATTAATAATTTAACTGGACTTTTGAAAGATTTTTGTGAATAAAGTTACTGCAGCTAAATGCGAAAAATCCATATAATAAAAGAATAAAAGAAAATGTGGAAACTCGTTCTCATTATCGATGAGAGAGGAATCAATTTGAATTAATTTGAGCGAAGATAGCTTTACTGACTTTGATGACGAATAAGATACGTAATGTTTACCAGCGTTAACACAATTTATTATTTAAATTTTCTGTAGCATATAAAAATTAATGACATTTGAATCCCTTTTTAGTGTTTAAATTGTAATTCTGCAGATGGTTTAAGAAATAAATAAACTGGAATGTGAAATATCCCAAAAATGTTTTTAATTAATAATAAAATGACCGATAGCCCCAAAAAAATTTTAATATTATATTGACGAATTTATTTTATATATATATATATATATATATATATATATATATATATATATATATATATATATATATATATATATATATATATATATATATATATGTTTAACTTCTTGTATTTTTTATAATGGGTATTTTGTAAGTATTTAAATTATAACTTAGAATTTTTTGAGAGAAAAAGGCTACGTTTTAGTCTGAATAGGCCTAAAACGGTTTCTATGCCAAAATTAAAAATAATAAAACTACAGTTGTGATTTGTGTTAAATATGTCAAAATTATCTATATTTTCTAATATATATGAATTATTAAAAAATCATAAGAAATAAAATAATATTATAAAAACTTTTTATTTTAAGTTTATTACTGAAATAATACTCTATGCCATAAATATTTAGTGATAAAATAGACCTCCTTTTGACGTCTTCCGATGCCTATGACAAGGATTAAAATCCTTTGTAACACTTCACACATCCAAATATCTATTGCTATCCAACCCAAATAGTCTATTATTATAGAGCAGTATTTTTGATTATAAAATTTCTAACCCATTTCTATGAAAAATATATGTGTCTAACAGATTTTGCCAAAGACACCGAACTAAAGGTAGTTTGCGAAGGAAAAAAAGGTAAAAAATGAAAAACTGTCCCTAGTTCTTGAATAAACTATAGTATAAGAGGCAAAATCGGGTCTATTTTCCTGAACTCCAAGCTCTTGGGGAGGGGGCGATCGCCCCCACCGCCCCCCCTTGGATCCGCGGCTGTAGCTATGTCATCTAAAAGGCGGCGTTAATGATACTGAGGTGTTCGAATAGAGTGCTTTCATTCAGAGAAATCATTAGAGGTACTTAGGGAGGATACTATTGTGTTTGCTCATAACGCGAGCATTTGCAACAAAAAAGTAAAGTTAATCGAATTAGCGATAGTAAACTTAAACGGAATTTTGAACTGTGACAACGCACTTAACGCGCGAAATACTACACGTCGCTGTCTTACTGCCCATCCTAGGTAAGTGTTTGACACGGCAGCGTGTTTGACACACACATCTCGATATGATGTCCTACATAGCTATGTCATCTAAAAGGCGGCGTTAATGACACTGAGATGTTCGCACTAAATGCGCCCATGCACCAAACGCTTACCTAGAACAGGCCTTTAGGACGCAATATAACTGATCAATTCTCCGAGACGTATTTTAAAATAGGAACGGCGTGTATCCCCTACTCGAGACTAAAGAAACCATTTTTATCTGAAATTTGCTTGATATGGAAAGTGCAAGGAAAGCATTTGTCGTGGAGTGGTGTTAATTCCAAAAACATCGTGCTAATGTAATAGATCATATACTGCTCGATACTTTCGAAGAGGTACAAATAAAGTACAGATTTCTACACTCAGTGATTCAAAATAATGAGATAACCCATTATCAGTTGGAATTCTCACCTCAAATCTTAATTGCCTTTCAGAACGCAGCCTGCTTAAAGTGGAGGTACTAAGAATGTTGCAAAACTTCGTCTAAGCCTTGCATTGGCACCAAACCACAAATGAATACTTTTCACCTAAATGTTATTAAGGTTACGGTGTTCACTAGTTTTACTCCAAGTGAGTCTATATTGATAAAGCGGAAATTATTTGTATTGTTAAAGTATTCATTTGACGCCAAAAGACTTCAGCCCCAGAAGATTTACTTCTCCACAACAAACTACAAGCCACGACAGACTAGCGACGGGGGCTGTCACGGAAGAGGACTAATTATCCTGTGGGCAGTTTTGAATAGCCGTTCCAGAGTAAATTTACGCAACGCTCTGGTAGCCAAAGCATCAGGAATTTTTTGTAGAAAGGCTCCCTTTAAAAGTGAAAAACCCACACAGTGCATAGATGACACTCAATTCATTTTTCAATTTTTTTCCCTTTAAACGAATAGTGCAAAGTTTGGAGAGCATGGTAGATGCGAAAAAATCACCCAGTTTCCCTTTATTTATTTGTCGACAATATTTCGCGATGTAAAGCATTTCGTGGGATTTGAGAAGCCTATAGTGTTTTAAGTATTTAACCCCACTGTGTACACAACATTTCGTTATTCAAACCCAAACTCGGTTTTAAGGTACAAGAAGCCGGTTTTGTCCATGTTTACAATATACTCTATTTCTCCCAATGTTCCTATATGTAATCCATTTTTCGTCACCGATTATAATCTGCTAAGAACGGTTTTTTCTAAAAATTTTTCACTTAACTCACGAGGCACCCACCTGGATTACTTTTACATCAATCCACGTTTCCAAATATGGTCTGAAATAGTTTGTTGAGTTTATAATGGAACAAATATTAATTATTTTTCATTATTCAATGTCAACTATTTTTTTTTTGTTAAAATAAATAATTAAATAATCACTCTGTGAATAGATCTCCCGTGGGAATAGGGTAGTTACATTTTTTATCACTATCCACGAAAGTCTAAAGGAAAAATAAATCAGTTATCGAGCTTAACTTTTATTATCTTTGTCATTTAAATGTTTTCTTAAAAATATATAAACTCAGTAAATTTATGAAGTCATAAAACTAAAGGACTCTTTCTAAGATTTGGCTATAAATCTGTCGAAATAATCCTACTCTGATTATTTAAGTAAAACCAGACGTGTGAAGGGTAGTTTTTAACATATGGTACATGAAATACCGTTAAAATGTATTAAAATATTGAACGATTTTCCCATTATTAGGAAACAAAAGAATAATCAAATAAACTCATTATACTGTAATATAACGTTTGATCTGTGAAAGGAGGTATGTAGCGTCTGTTTTTCCTGACTGCAAGAAAGAATGCTTTAAATACCAGCAATAGGAATAAAAGGGCACTCAGGTTTTTTCACAGACGTTATATTATCTTATTCCTTTAGTTGTAGAAAGAAATAGAATAGTTTATTAATTGTGTTTATATACAAATTAAGATTAAGACGCTTACAAGCCAATTCGTGAATCAAGCATCCGGTATAGAATAGCTAACGCCTTCAGCACGTAACGATCGAAACCTTCGAACTTTAAGGGAAAGAAATTGACGTTTACCGGGTTCCATCGGGTAATATGGGTACAAACGGGAAACAGAGGGAGAAGGGGGTGTAAGATTCGAAGACAGTCTTTTAAGGAATAGTAAATTTCAGTACCAATCTGAAAGTCGAATTAGGGTGATCGGTGACGTTCTTTAAGTCCAGTGTCGTAGTGTATAGTCGGCGGGAATGAAGGTTTTCTTTGTTGGATTTGTCTTTGTTTAATTTGGGAAATTAAGGGATTTCGGGTGTTATTTTAGTGGGGCATTTCGCGATTTTCATACGGTTCGATTAAGTAATATAAATAGCTGTTTTTCGCGTTTTATTTCTTTTTTTGTTTAATATTTTATTAAGCTATTTATAAGTGTTTTTTTTTCAAAATTGGGTTTTACGTTTTTGGTTAAAATAACGGCCGAGAAGAGCAATTATGTTAGTTTTTCGTAATTGTTATTAGTTTTAAGTTTCTCATTGTAAATAGTTCGTTTTTATTCTATTTATTTTGTTAATAGACTAAGTTGTTTTGAGAAACTTGTTTTATTCAATTTAATTAAAACCTTCACGCGAATTAATTTGTGGGCGCGCTGTTGCGAGACCCACAAAACAAGGGATATCTTCTGACCAACTAATTAGCAGCCTTTTCTGAGTCCTGAAGTTCTGAGTTGTGGTTGGTAAGCTTAAATAACCGTAGTTGTTTGGTACTAAAGCTGCAAGAGAGAAGTTGAACGACCAGACTTCCAGAGTGTCTTTTTTACTGTGATATTTAATTGTAGGTTATTAAAATAGTTACTAATTAATATGGGGCAAAGAATGATTATAGATAAAATGATTAACGCTACCTCAATATGTCATTAGCAGGAGTCTATAATCAAATTCTGTCACAAGTTGAGCTGTTCTGCACTGCAATTTCACACGTCAAGAAATAATTTTGCTGATGACCTTAAAAATATTATCATCTATCTAAAATGATCTCCAAAAACATAACTTGCCACTCAGTTTCTTCATCAACTTCAAACTTCTCGAATAATTTATATGTCGATGCAAAACCATAACTTGGCCAAAATCTTTCACCAAATATTTGAATGCTTCTGTAGCATTTCTATGTTGTCGGAATTCATACAAAATGTAATTCGGTAAATGAACCTTATCCAAACGAATTTCACTACAGCTTAAAATATGGAAACAAATACTTAAGTATAAGTGAATGAGCCTCTAGGATATAGAAATCTAGGTGGCAAGCAAATTAATGAACTTCTCTTTTTACCTATATATGATTGTGGTACTTAGATTCCCATCCCTTTTCAAAATCTTGGCTATTAAACGGCTAAGTAGCCTGTATACCAAAAAAAATAATTTCTCGTTTTGTATTAAATTTTGTTCCTGACTTTTCCACCTTTTAATTCAGTTTTTTTAACAAAATAACTTGAAAATATGAATTCATTGTCTGATGTAAGAAATACTAAAAATTTGTAAAAAAAAGGGATTAAAATGGACATAGACGAGTCGTCTGTTCCAAACCGTACCTGTTGAATGCTACAGTTTGTAATGAAAAAAAAAATGTACTTAAAAGAAAACTTTTATGAAAAATCAAATATACTAACTATATTCAAAATAAGCAAAATACAATAAAATGTTTAATATGTAATGTTGATTACAATTTTGAATTTATAAAATATAAGACCTGACAAACTTACCAAACTTTATCAAATACAGACATTTTTTAATCCATTGTTTTGGATCTGTCATATTTGAATTCCATTGGTATTATGATACCCCTCAATATTATCTCGGATATAACAAACAAAAAATTATGCCAATCTTGCCGAATATTTCGGTAAACAAACATTAAAAAAATATGTGATTAAACTAAAATATCGTCTTTCTTTTTTTGAAATCGGTTAGATATAGGCTTGGTAAAACGTTTTTTCTTTTTTCGAGAAAGTAAACAGTATAAAAATACCTACGTGCTGAATATATTTTACCACTTTTTATTCAACATTAGACCTTGAGCTAACACAAAAGAAAGTTACATATTTATTTTATGCTTTTAAGCACTTTATTTCCCGATTGCCTTTTAATTTTTATTACAACACGTAAAAATAACTGCTCAACACAAACGCATTTAATAAAAAAAAACTCGTTCGATAATGAATAATTTATATGTATAAAACCATCATGGAAGCTGATGTGTTAACGCTAACATGGCTTCTAAGGATTGTATTAGCATTTTCTGGTAAAGTATTTGATGAAAGGTGATTTACAAGGAAATGAGAAAACGCTCGACTTTTTTTGGTCAAGGACATAGAAAACATTATTTTTCTTGAGCGGTGTGCAATTTACATATTAAGAGATTTTTTGCGCCACTAAAAGCATGAAATTAGAACAGCATTTTAATTTAGCTACTGACAATAATCTTTTGAGGTTTTCTCATATATTTTGTCATTAGCTTAAAATAGCTAACTAACACATCGAAAAATAAACTGTTCAAATTTTTGCAAATTATTTGAATTAGAAAAAGGTCGAAAAAATAATCCAATATTTAAAATATCAAATCACTACAATATCTTTCTAATCTTCTTCTTCATTTTAGACCTTCGCTACATGATAAATCTAACTTTGTTGATGGCATTTCTAAGTAACTGCTGATGTAAGTCCAAACCATTATCTCACATTATGCAACCACGAGTGTCGTCTCTCCGAACTTCTTCTACCATCTATTTTTCTATGTACTACCAACCGTAGCAAACTATATTTGTTAGGATGTAGTCGAGATATTATGACATTCGTGTTCCACGGTTAGAGAAATTGTTTTCTCTATCCCCATTCTGCGGAGGACTTCTACATATTTGACATTGTCGCCCAGTAAATCCGAAAGATACTCATACATTTCGAAAGCTTCAGTTTTTTTCATTAGATATCCGTGATTGTATGTGCTTCAGAATCGTATATTAATATAAGTAAAATGTAACATTTGACTAGCTTTATTTTAGGGTGGGGGATGATTCGTTGGTAGTAACTAGTCCCTTCATGTAACAGTACCTTGGCCTTTTCAATTTGGGACCTTATTTTAATCGACTGCACTCTTCCGAAAATATTTTGCAGTCACTGACAAGCAAGACAGTACCGTCGGCGTACCAAATATTGTTGAATATTTCTCCATTTATTTTGATACTTTGGTCGACTACAGATTGGAACATGTCCTCAGAGTTAAAGAGGAAGAGAGAAAAGGCAGTCTTATCGTAAACCCTTCTTCATTTCAATGTTTTCTTTGTACGATTTGTTCAGTCTAACGTTAGCGCATTGTCCCCATTATAAATTCGTTATAATTTAGATATATTTGCCATCAATGTTAGGTTTCTCAAGGATTTGTAGCAGATGCCTCTATTCGACATTGACAAAAGCCTTAGTAAAGTCGAGAAAGAATAAGTACGCACCCTCTTTCATATCCTTGTAGCATCTAATAAGTACTTGCAAGCTTAAAATAGCTTCTCGTATACCAAGGGCATTCCGGAAACCAAACTGAGATTCGCAAATATTTGTTTCACATTTACGATATATTTAATCATAAATAATTTTCCTAATGATTTTAGTATATGGTTAATTTGACGCATAAGTCGAAATTGTTCACTAACCTTTGGTCGCAATGAAAATAGGTTACAACTAATCTGTAGGGATTTAACTTATTCTTCTTCTTCCTCTTTTATTTAAGACGACGTCTAGTTTTTCTGCTATATTAAGCCTCCTGTGATGTTGATGTCCAACATTCGTGCCATCATTTTGGAGGTCGACCAGTGGGTTGTCTAGTGTTTGGTATCTCGTTTTTAGCCCATTTTGCCCATCGATCGTCGCCCATTCTGTCCACATGGCCCTCCAATATCTGCGCCTTGACCTTATGAACCGTACCACATCAGGCACCTTGAGCTCTTCCCTTATTTGATCTCTTAAAGTTACTCCTTTGATTGTTTTTAACGTTTTCATTTCAGCCGTTCGTAGCATACTTTTTGTTTTAGATGTTTCGGCTCGAGTTTCCGATGCATAAGTTAGTACCGGTCTTATCACAGTTCTGTACATGCGTACTTTGCTCTCTGTGGACATATACTTATTTTTCCAGATTATGTCCTTCAGACATCCTGATATCCTTGAGACCTTGTTAGCCTGTGCTCTGACTTCCTGGTATAGATTTTTATTGCTTGATACATCAACTCCCAAGTATCTGCAAGACACGCTTTGTATGATAGGATGATTCTTCACCACCAATTTGCATCTGACAGGATCTTTTGAAATTTCCATCGTTTCGGTCTTTTCTGTAGATATTTCCATATTTAAATTTTTTGATGTGGTCTGGAATCGGTATAGTAGTCGTTGCAGATCGTCTTCATTTTCTGCTAACAGTAAGGCGTCGTCGGCAAAACATGAGATTTTTAAAGATTTTCGTCCCATTTTGTACCCTCCATTGACTTCTTTTACATTTCTTGTCCATAATAAAATTAAAGAGAAATGGACTCATATTGTCGCCTTGTCGTATTCCCGTCATGATAGATATTTCCTCTGTTACTCCTTGTTGTGTCTTTATGCGTGTCTTATTGTTTTTATTTAGCTCTTCAATTACCGTAATATAGTTGTGATTAACGCCATTTTCCTGAAATATTTGCAAGACGTCTTTAAGTCGAACTCTATCAAACGCTTTTTTAAGATCCACTAGGCAGATGAAAAGAGGTTTATTGTATTCTATCGATTTTTCAATAGTCTGTCGGATAATGAAAATCGCATCAACTGTAGATCTGTTCTGTCTAAACCCATGTTGTTCTTCACTTATTGCAATTGTAACTGCAATAAGGGATTTAACCTATATCATAAATAGGATTGAAGGTAGCAGTAACAGTATCAAGAAATTGATTGTCTATCCCGCATTATAATTTAAATATTGTACGACACATACTGTCGAATCCTGGAGCAATGTTATTTTTAAGAGAGAAAGTGTCTTTTTCTATCTCTGATTTCAATCAATCAAAGGTCCTATGTCTGTGTCATGAACTGTAAATTTATTGATTTGTTCTAAATCGAAAAGCTCTTCAATATATAGTTTCTATGCTACAGGAATCTCTGAGAGATCTGATATAATTCTTCTATTTCTGTCCACTATTCTGGAGCTTAGTTGTTTTTTTTTGATCATTTTTTCTGGGCATGTTGTGGTAATCATATTTTATCTCATACTCTTCGATTTCCCTACATTGTTCAGAAAACTATCCTTCTTTTATTTCCATCGTTTCCCTTCTTATTCATTTATGAATTTTCTGATATATTTCTCTATTTCTGTTTTTATGGCTTTGTTATTATTCCATTCAGAAAATCTTCGATCTATTCTTTTATTTTTGTCTCGTTCCAACACTGGTCAATGTTTCCCAAATAGCTTTTTCCATTGTATTCTATTTATTTTGTTTCTCTAAGTTCGTACATCAGTAGTTTCTTTATTTATTCTTTAACAGTAGAGTCAGAAAGTTCTTTATATCTAAGTCCAGTACGCTTCAGTTTAATTTCGATTTTGAAAATTACTGAATTGTGATCCAAAAGGACATAGTCACCTGAATATACTTGAATTTTATTTCTTATAATGATTTCAGGTGGATCTGCTAGAAATTTCCATGCATAGATTCGGACAATAAATTTTGAATAGTTTCACTCTTTCTTGCAAGATATGTATAAGGCAGTCTTCTCGGTCATTCGTTTCTGCAATTTCGAAGTTCCCCACGACATCTGCTACTTTCCTTTTCCAATTTTAGCATTGAAACTATTCATTATAAGTATTTCTTCATGCTTTTTACTTTAATCCGCGTTTTTAGTTGTTCGTAAAATTCTTCAAATCAAATTCTCCTGGTCAAAACATAGATTTCCACTGCAGGCAAAGAAGGCGCCCTTATATTTAATTAAAAAATATTTCAATGTGTCATCGCGGCCCGTATTCTTAGGTGGCTTATTCTCTCCCACGATGTACAAAATCGAGCAGTAAAAAACTACCTAAACTTACAAAATATTATTTAAAGATAATTTCTCAAATAAAAAACCATCTTTTCAAATAGTTTTTAATGGTAGTTTACAAACTATATATAAGACTAAAAAATATCTATTAATCACGCCAACTGCCTCCTCAAAACTTTCCAAATATTGTTTTAGAATATTTTTAGAGACATTTTTATTATTATTTCACAATTTTTTCAGGAATAGAGATGTCTTGTTGATTGATATCCAAGATAAACTTTTTTTGATTGATGTTTTGTACAATATATTATTTATTATCTCTTCAATAACCCTCGTTAAGTTTTATTTATGCACGGGTGGACAAAATAAATGAAATTTTTTGTTTAATTTAGAATGTTTGATGCCATTATTGAATTATTTGAAGTCCAAAAACAAATATTTGTGCGAATGGATTGGCTGTGTATGAAAAAATTTAATTTTCGCACCTTTTTACATATGAAAAAAATTTTGAATCTCGTTCTTACTGTAATTATTTGAGAAACATGAACATGAGTCAGTTACATAATGGATAATAGGAGAATAAATAATTTGCCAGAAAAACAAAGACCGTTCAAATCGGAAATACCAATATATATTTGTTAATTTATGAGAAATAAATTTCCGTATTTATGTAAGCTAAGTTTTTACCCATTTGGAATGTTGGTTGACTATTAGATTACTATTTTTTTTTATATTTTATGGTCTTTTAATTATGGAGACAGTTTATAAATGTAAAATGTAAGGTAGTCGAAACATTGCTAGATATTGTTATTTAATGTTCAAAAGCTAATTTCAGAACCGCAGAACATCGTGGTATATTAAAAAGTAATGTGTAACAGTCATTTTTTACTTTTACGCCTGTTTTATTAAAATTTAAAATTTCACAGGAACTTGTATGTATCTCGCTATGTATTGACATTGATTTTAACTGTAGTGGTGATTTTACAGTATTTCTTTATTAGTATCCTTTATCTATTTTCATATCGGTAAATTCATTATCTGTTTTTGATGCAGTTTGTGGGTAGATAATATTGAATTTTCAGAATACGTCGTGTATAATATTTTCCTATTAATTAGGATCTTGGTTTCAGAAATCTCTTAATTGATGCCAGTTTAAAAATCTAATTGTGACACTTTGCGAATTCAGCCATTTTCTCTACAACTTGCCAAACCAGCAGTAGTTTAGAATTATTAAAGGACAAAATCAACGATCATCTGTGTTCTATTTTATTTGATTTGATTGATTTACACCAAAATCAGATAATTATATTCTATATTTTCCATTATAATCGTCCAATCCTATAAATTAAATTATTCCCATTTTATACATGCCATAACCTTTAAAATTTGCAGGGTCAGTAAGACGTTCCTTTTTGTTTTAGGGACTTAGACCCATCCATTTTTCTTCAAAAGTTATCCTATTTTCTTGTCACGGTTAAAAATTTATCTTAAATTTATTATGTCTAATTTGGTTCTTTTTACCTTCTTTTTGCTAATATTCACATTTTGGGCAGCATTTTATCATTGCTATTAAGCATTTCTCTTTTCTCCTTCATATAACAGCCTAATATTCGTTGCATTTTTGAATCCTATGGCTTTTCGAGCCATTCCAAATTTCACTTCGACACTGTTTTGAGTTGTTTATATTTAAATAGAATGTTGTTATTTACCTTTTTATAAGATATCTTTTTTTGTGCTGATTATTTCAAATTAAATTGTTGCATTTATCTATCTTGGTCACAGTTTTCCGAATTTTTAGTTTTAGTATTTTCAAGGATTTGTTTACCTTTTGTTGGGGTTATGTGACCTTTTCAGTTGACGTTTAAGCAAATTTGCATTGTTTTAGACCGTTGCATTTTGGGAGGAAATTTAGGTGAGTAATTAATACCGTGTTGCTAATGGCTGAGGGAAAAGTCTTATTTCCTATTTTAGTAATCAACAATGAAGTCCTATTTGATTTTCAATCGAAAATATCAACGACTTATTAGATATCAATGCCATTTAAGCCCACTATTTTGAGCTGTCATTCTTTTGTCAAATTGCTACTTGTTTAAGGTCCCTTTTGTCTCGCGTCCAATGTTGAGGGAAAAAGAAGCTCATACAACCCAGGTTTCGGACTCCCTATAAAATGGCGAAAATTTAACTGCCAATGCTACTTTTTCCTGTGAAATTTTGTATTGTGGAGTCGAGAAATTTCCATCCCGATTTATTGCCGCCATCTTGCGGGTTTTGATGGAAAATGTCTTTTGCGTGCCTCGATAGCATTGTGGTGATTTGTGTGATTTAGTATTTTTTTTGGCTAGATATCGAGGTACGCCCTGGAAGCAGGGATTTTGTTGGTCCCTTGGCATTATCATCAGGAATCAGTCTGACCCCAGAAAATCGGGGCCCACCCTTAGGAGCATAAGCAATCCACTCTTAGGGGCATAAGCAATCCACCCTTTTAGGTCAAGGATACGACTCAGATCCATCCTCTGGAGTAGTAGTAGACCCGTATCCACCCTATGGCTGAATTCCACTATAGACGCTAGAAGAAGTCCAGATCAACAACAATTCACGACTTCTCCATCATCAAAATTCAGAGTAGTAATATAAACATTTGCTAGGCCCGAGTAACAACGTGGGGGGTTTCCGAGTTTACCCGGCTAAAACTCGGTAGCGCCTATAATAAATACCCACCCCTACTCTACGGCATAGGTGTGACAGAATTTGATCATAGACTCTTTCAAATGATATATTGTGGTAGCGTTAACCCTTTCATCTGTAATCAGTTTCTGCCCCATACTAATTAGTAACTATTTTAATAACCTATAATTGAATTTCATAGTAATAAAGACACTCGGGAAGTCTGATCGTTCAACTTCTCTCTTGCAGCTTTAGTACCAAACACTACGGTTATTAAAGCTTACCATAACCATGACTCAGATCTTCAGGACTCAGGAAAGGCTGCTAATTAGTTGGTCAGTAGACATCTATTGTTTTGTAGGTCTCGCAACAGCGCGCATGCAAGTTAATTCGCGGGAAGGTTTTAATTAAACAAGTTTCTCATAACACTTAATCTATTAACAAAATAAATAGAATAAAAACGAACTATTTACAATGAGAAACTTAAAACTAATAACAACTACGAGAAACTAACATAATTGCTCTTTTCGGTCTTTATTTTAACCAAAAACATAAAACCCAATTTTGAAGAAACACGTATAAATAGCTTAATAAAATATTAAACAAGAAAGAAATAAAACGCGAAAAAACAGCTATTTATATTACTTAATCAAACCGTATGAAAATCGCGAATGCCCCACTAAAATAACACACGATAATCCCTTAATTTCCCAAATTAAACAAAGATAACTTTCTTTCCCGACGATTATACCCGTGACGTAATTATTCTACGGCACTGGTACTACGGTATCGTTCTAACCGACATTCAAATTGTGACTGAAATTTACTATTCCTTAAAAGAGTGTCTTCGAATCTTACACCCCCCGACACCCCTCTGTTTTCCGTTTGTACCCATATTACGCGATGGAACCCGGTAAACATCAATTTCTTTCCCTTAAAGTTCGAAGGTTTCGATCGTTATGGGCTGAGGGCGTTAGCTATTCTATACCGGATGCTTGATTCACGAATTGACCTGTGAGCATCTTAATAATAATTTTTATATAAACATAATTAATAAAACTATTCTATTCCTTTCTGTAATTAAAAGAATATATGTTAAAGGCTGTAAAAAAAAACTATTCACTTTTCTCGGCTGTTTTGGCAATAAACATCTTAACTCGTTATTTCCTGTGAATAGAAAAAACAGTGATTACTCAGTATTCTTTTTACAAATGACCAAACGATATATTTATATTATAGTGAGTTTATTTGATCATTCGGTATTTCATATACCATATGTTAAAAACTACCCATAATACGTCTGGTTTGGCTTACATAATCAGGGCAGGATTACTTAGACAGATTTATAGGCAATTCTAAGAGAGGGTCTTTGGTCTTCATAAATTAACTGACTTTATGTATTTTTTTTAAGAAAACATTTAAACGACAAAGATCATAAAAGTTAAGTTCGATAACTGATTTATTTATCCTTTAGACTTTCGTGGATAGTGATAAAAAATATAACTACCCTGTTCACACGGAATATTATTCACAGAGTGATTATTTAATTATTTATTTTAACAGAAGATAGTTGACATTGAACAATGAAAAATAATTAACACTTCTTCCATTACATAGGGCTAGCACTTTGCTAACTGGTGCCGCCTCTAGCTTCCAACTCTGCTCTGGTCACTCAAGACTGCCTTTCTATCTTTTTTGCGCCTATAAATAAATACCAGTGTTGCATTCTTCAGGATTCACCTTTGCCCCCTTTTATCAAAATTAATTTTATTCTCAAAGTTCAGCTTTTATTCAAAGTAATTTTCTAAATATAGTAAATTCGTCCTTAACAGAAGTACTATATACTTCTACAATATTCAGTACGTTTACTGGCGAATGTGTTGCGTCTGTTTTCTTTTTGACCATACCAATTACAGAGAAAACAACTGCATGATTACATGATGAACACGTCCAATATGCTCTACTGTTTTTCAAACTTATTCATTTTGCTCGAGATCATCCTTTGGTGACTGTAACCCGAGAACGAGTACCTTCATGTAGATATGTAACCTAATTGCTTGTATGTGTGAAAAACGTATTTAAAGTAAAATGATCATGAACCACTTTTAGTTACGTTAATTCACAGTACCAATATAATGTGAAGGAAATTGCAATTTCCGAAATAATGTGATTTTTACTTTCTTATTTTTTCTGCTGCAGGTACCATATATTTTTAATAAATTAAATTTCATAGGTGACATATACACATATTTCTGGTTTTATTTGGTTAACCTTTCCAGAGTTACCATTTTATTAATTTTAAGCTACAGATGGCGCATTAAAATTTTTGCAGAAAGTGTATCATTAAATCCTACCCATTGATAATTGCCACGATAAAGAGCTAGACATTAGTAATGTTAACAAAATCATCGCAAAAATATACACTACAACAATTTGTTATTTAAAAAATGATGAAACATAGGCTACCAACTAAATCATGCTGACGCATCCAAAGGCAAAATTTACTTATTTCGAGAACAAACTATAATAAAATCTCTTCGTATTCTATCACAGTTCAATATTAAAATTGTTACAATGTCATATATCTTTACAATGCAAAATATATAGGTAGTAGATGCATGCGATTAGCCATACAAGTCAATGTTCTTTAAATTAAATCATCAGTATCATCATGATCATTTTTCCATATTTGTTCTATTCTGGGGATCTCCTTTCAGGTCAAATTTGTTCCTGCTCATTAGGAAATTGATTCGCCTCCTCCCATCAAGAGGTAATTTTGATGTCTAGATTGTTTTATGATGAGAACCTCTGAATTTCTTTTATAAATAACACAGATTGAAAACTCAAAACCTTCAAATTAAAGTCATTTGAAGGTAACACCCCTACTTTTAATTCCATAGACCAGATATGTATATTTATAGTAAATGAAAATTACTGCCACAGATAAGCTTTTTTTTATCAAAATCTTGACTTCATTGGCCGGATTATTCACGATCTATCCTTTATCGGCATAACCGAAATGAGGCCTGAAAATCCATGATACTACTTACATGCTGTAGGTCTTGGACATGGTTTAATTATATTGATGATTAAATATTTTACATCTAAATGAATTCTGATAAATTTAATAATCAAATCGATGCATTTCGAACTATTTCAATCAATTGAAAAGAAGTCTCCATGTAATGAACAATATTTCGTACGAATAATTTAACCTACAAATTACTCGTGGAGGTACTTTTCACTTACGGCATAAATGAAAATGGAATTTAACGAATTGTGAGTTGATGATAAAGAGCGAAAGCTTTCAGCACTTTGGTCAAGTTGAAAATCACGGTTCTTGGGTTTAGACCGTGTAAAATTGGAATTATTATCCGACGTTTCGCCTACTTCATGAAATTAGAACACTGCATTTAAAATATAATTAGCACCATGTGGCCTTCAATTAACTTTGAATATGAAGATCAAGGTGAAAATTTTTTAGCAATCCTTTAATACCAACCTTTCTTACTAAATTCAGGGGTTTTAAAAATTTTGGTATTTAGTTCAGCTTACTTAATACAGATATTCAGATTTAAAATATTTTACTGTCAAATAATATTAAAACTTATATCATTTTTATGGTTCCACCTGCAATTTTTCCAGGTTTCCACTTATATAATAAAATGGGAGTTTCCCATTAAAAAAAGAGCACTTGTCCTTCAAATAATCGTCAAATTCACATCAGATAACTTTTGTTCGAATCATTTTTTATTGTAAAAAAATATTCGGCTGCTACTTTTAGGATGAGACACCATGTATACTATTACTTTACCTGTATTTTACTAGATACTGTTTTCTCTTTTGATTTAAAAGTGGCAATTTATGTCTACAGTGTGTGCAAAATCATGAGTTAGCAGGGCTGGATTCATGAGTATTATTTCAAAATTTGTCCTTGTAAGACACAATGAATGAAAGAAGTTGAAGATCAATCAGCAAACAAAGAAGATGTTAAATGAGATTTCAGCGAAAAGTCTGCAAATTTCTACAAAAAAACAAAAATGGCCAACTAAGTTTGACATAAGCGTACCAATATTGTTTGAGTCATATCCAATGGTGGACGAGAATCAAAGTTCTTACAAGCAGCGAAAGTCTTGCTCTGTAAAGAAATCCCCAAAAGAATAGAACAAATATGGAAAAAACAGAATGATCGCGATGATAGTGATGATTTAATTTAAAGAATATTTACTTCTATGGTAAATGTACGCATTTACTACCTATACACTTTGCGTTTCAAAGATATATCACATCGTAGCAATTTATGTTGGCTAACAATAGTCTCAATACTGTTGAGACAATCAAATTAAGTGAGAAATAAGGATACAAATATTGCGATTAGTGCAGGGCCGTATCCAATTGGAGGAGGCGAATCGAGACTCTAACAAGCTACGAAAATTTTGCCGTGGTTTATTGTATTCATCTACTACCCATTGCATTGCAAAGACATATAACATCGTGGCAATTTGTAATGTTGAACAGAGCGAGAGTCTAAAGAGATTGTGTTACATTTTATCTTCGACAAATGTAAATTTTGCTTTTGGATGTGTCAACATAATTAAAAGCCTTTTTTTAAAACTACAAATTTTTGTAGTGTGTATTTTTGTGATGAATTTACTAATATTTCTAGTTTCGAAAAATGCTTTTGGGGCATTTTTTTCTGCACTGTTATATCCTTAGTATGACGAAATAACTTTAATAGCGATTTCTTATAGAGAGAGACAAGAATAAATTGAAATTTGATACCGAATCACACACGAAAGGATTTATAGCTCTCTTTATTATTATTTCATTTTTAATATACCACGATGCTCTACGGTTCCAAATTTAGCCCCTGAATATTAAATAACAGTGTTCAGCAATGTTTGGACTACTTTATCTTCCATATTTACAGTCTTCATTATCAAAAAATCACAAAACATAAAAAAATAGTTGTTGTTATGTTATACATGTAAACTCTTCTTTCAGGTACAGAATAGGAAAAATATATACAAACAGTTTATTTCCTGCAAATATCGCTCTGGTTCTCTCTCCATACGCGTTTCGACCACCTTGTGATCTCATCAGTGGAGCTGTATCGGACCAAGGGCAACACTAGCAGGAAATAACTGATATATGAAATATAAATTTCAAGGTATGTCGACAGGATATAGCAACCTGCCACCTACCGACCTCGATGTCAGACTGAAAAATATCGCCAGTCGAACGATATCTATGAATCACTGGAGAAGTGAGATATTTTTTTAAAAAATCAAAATTTCAGTAAGAAATAAAGAAATCTATCTGCCGTACTTAAGTAGTTGTTATATATGTAAATTCTCCTTTCAGGTAGAAAAAAGGAAAATATATACAAACAGTTTATTTCCTGCAAATACCGCTCTGATCTTCTCTCCATACGCGTTTCGACCAGTTTATGATCTCGTCAGTGGAGCTGTATCGGACTGAGAGCAACATTATATACGACAAATAGATTTTTTTATTTCTTATTGAAATTTTGATTTTTTTTTAAATTTCTCACTACTCCAGTGATTCATAGATGTCGTTCGACTGGCGATATTTTTCAATCTGACATCGAGATCGGTAGGGGGCAGGTTACAATATTCTGCCAACATACCTTGAAATTTATATTTCATATATCAGTTATTTCCTGCGAATGTTGCTCTCGATCCGATAGAGCTCCACTGACGAGATCATAAGGTGGTCAGAATGCGTATAGAGAGAGGATCAGAGCGGTACTTGCACGAAATAAACTGTTTGTATATATTTTTCTTTTTCTCTGCCTGAAAGGAGACTTTACATATATAACAACTATGCAGCGGCAGATAGATTTCTTTATTTCTTGATGAAATTTTAATTTAAATAAAAATTAAAAAACAGTGTTCCAACAGTCAGCCAATGTTCTAATTGTGTGAAAAATGAAATGTTTTTATGTTTCTGCAACTGACCTATGTTCATATTCTCAAATATTTATAGTCAGAACAAAATTCAATGTTTGTTAACAATATTGAAAAAAACACTCCTTTTTACGGATAAAAAATTGTGTATGACCAATAAACCTCTGCCTATATTTCTAAGTAAACAAGCAAGAGCATATTAAATTTTTTCACAAAGGGACAATCCATCCGAACAAATATTTGTTTTCGACTTCAAATAATGGCATCAAACATTCTAAATTAAACAAAAAATTCCTTATGTCCACTTATTTTGCCTGTTCTTGCATAAATAAAACTTTACTAGAGTTATTGAAGAGATAATAAATATTATAGAGTATAAAACGTGAATTAAAAAAAATTGACTTAGATATATATAGCAGGTCTTTTATCACTAACATGATGTGTCAATTTTTTTTATTTTCCTGTTGATAATATTTATTATTCAAAAATGTTAAAAAAACAAATAGAGAGTTTACTTAATTCAACGCTATGCACTGGCGAGAGTGCATATATGTATGTATGTGCTTAGAGTTGGGGTCTGTACACTGCGATCTGGTGGATCTATTGTGCCCCCACTGCTGCTCAGTCGTCAGAATTACCTTATCAGCTAGAGCAGGTCGTCCAGTCCTATTTTCCTTAGGAATCTTAGGATGTTGGACGGCTTCAAGATGGGTACCACCCCTTCTTCAATTTGGTGTGTTCCCAAGAATCACGTCCAAGGGTTTTCTAGAGCGCTGCACTCTGAAAGGATATAAATAGAGGCTTCGCCCTCCTCCTCACAGAATCTGTACTCTTCTCTTTCTACCAGTCCGAGTTTCTTTAGGTGTCGCTTCAGGTGGTAATGCCCCGTCAGAACCCCTATCAGAACTTTGAGGTGATCTTTACCTAAGCTTATGAATTCTTTGAATCTCTTCTGGCCATAGTTCCCCAGAAGTATCTTCGTTTGTCTCAATCCTTGAAATTGAATCTCCTGCTTCCTTCTTATATATTTAGTTCTTCCAGCATTACGCATCTACTGATCCCACAGAAAGGCTCTGGCCCAAGAAATGGTATCTCAGCCCCTTTCCGAGAGTACATGCAAAAACCTAACCTTATCAAGAATGGGACTACTGATGAATAAATTTAAAACCTCTAGGAACAAATATGAAGATATTGATGCCGCCTCTCTAGTGGTATTAGATTCAATTGTGCAAAAGTGTTATTTCTAAAAGTCATATTAAAAGAACACTCAAAGCAAATGAAATATTCTCATTCAAGCCCATTTTCAGTCAACGTTTAGAAGGAAACGATGATACTAAACACTTGGATATTAAATTTTTGGTTAGGGGAAAAATATGTGTAAGGTAATACTTTCTCTCTACAAGACTCTTCGTGAGATTTAGAAAGTGTTATTTCTAAAAGTCACATTAAAAGAAAACTCAAAGCAAATGAAATACTCTCATTCAAGCCCATTGTCAGTCATCGTTTAGAGGGAAAAATCTGTGTAAGGTAACTTAATTCTATTTTTGGATAAAGCCACATTCCACCAAAATGGCAAGGTTTTATCCAGCACTTATTGATACAGGAGCAAAATAAATTTACATTTTAAAATTCAAGCTAGGCGGCAACATTTTTTAAATTAAATATATGTTGTACTGTAGGTTATCTTGGCATTATTGGACTTTACATTTTGAACTGTACCTTTAACCGAAATACAGGAGAGCTTTGTATTTTCAAGATATTGTGTTACCTACACACTCTACCAACATAGTTACTAAGTATCTCAATAATCATTTTGATCAAAGTTGGATTGGTTGAAATGATCGAGTAAGGTAGCCACCAAGGAGTTTCAACAGATTTCGGTTTTTATCTCTGGAGTTCAAATTGTCTAAAATATTCAATCCTTTAGAAAATGATATTAATCTGTTAAAAGAATACATACAAATTTCTATTCAATTCTTTATCTCCAGAAAAAGTTCATAAAAGTTATCATGAATTCTAAGATCGTCTTGAGAAGTCTATAACTAACCCAAGTGATGTTTTTGATTTAAAATATTGACATTCTCTGTTATTAGTGTTATTAATTAAAAGATGTAATTTAAAATACACAAAAAATATTGGCACGTCTTGTTTACTTATCATTATTTTTAAATATATAAAATAGTTAGGCGATTTTGACTACCCTGTATGGTATAGAAGATTTTTCATCGACAGATATTATTTTAATATGAGGCAATAGTGAGAAACCTAAAAATTAAAATTGTACTGGAACAAACACTAGTTATTTTATGCTGATCAAAGTTAAGTTATTCTACTAAAATGTGTAATTAAAAAATCACTCTGTGGATAGAATTTAACCATGGGAACGAGATATTACACATTTTATATTACCATCCTAAGATCTAAAATCATTAACAAAGTTAGCAATTTTATTACTTTTGAGTCGTTTAAATGTATTCTTAAAATATATAAACCCAGACAATTTATGAAGACAGACTGTACCTCTTTTAATATTTATAAAGAAATCTATCGAAGAAATCCTACTCTGATTATGTAATTATAACCGAAGAGATAAATGCCGAGAGAGGTCTTAACATGTGGTGTCTGGAAATACCGATAAAATGTAATAAATTATTGAACGATTTTCTCATTATTAGAAAACAAAAGAATAATCAAATAAACTCACTATAATGTAATATATTGTTTGACAATATGTAAAAAAAAATTTATATAATTTCTGTTTTTTTTTATTCACAAGAAATAACGAGTTAGATATTTACTTCCAAAATAGCCAAAAAATTAATAGTTATTTTCAACAGGGGTTATCGATTAGTTATAGGAAGACGAAGGTTAGTTTGATTAACTGTTTTTTATATGTTCAGAGCCCAATTCGGGAATTAAATAACCGACACATGGATAGCTAGTGCCATCTAGAGACGAGGACAGAAACTTCCGGGAATAAAATTCACCCCTACTGAGGTATATCAGCTGGTACCTAGGGAATGCAAATTTGGCCTTTTAAGAAATAATAACTTCAATTACGATCTGAGATTCGTTAGAGCCGGTACGGTTTTTAACAGTTTTCCTTAGAAAATTACGACTCGGATATAACCGCTACTAATGAAAGTCTTGTTTTGTTCTTTTATTTAATCTTGGAAGTTAAGGGAATATTCTGTGTTATTTTCTGGGGAAATTAGCGACTTTAATTATGTTTGTTTAAGCAATATAAATAGCTATGTTTTCGCGACTTTATTCTTTTTTTGTTTGATATTTTAGAAAGCTACTTATACGTTTTATCTCCCAAATTGGGTTGTTATATTTTCTTTACCAGTAGAACGGGCAACATGAGCAATTATTCTAGAATTTCGATATTGCTAATCATTATTTTAAATTTCTCATTGTCAATAGTTTAATTTTCTATTTATTTTTGTTAATAGACTTAAATGTTTTAAAAAACTTGGTTTGTTTAATTTATTAGAAACCTTCAGGCAAATAAATTCTCAGGCATGCCGTTGGTAGAGCTTAAAATCAAGAGACGTCATCTGACCAGCTATACAGTAGCTGTAAAATCTTAAACATGTGTTTGATGATATTGGTAAGCCCTAAATAACTTGTAGTTGTTGAATATTAAAACTACAAGAGTCAAGAGGAACGACCAGACTTCCAGGGTGCCTTTGTCATTGTGATATTTATTTATAAGTTTTTTAGAATAGCTATTAATATGGAACAGCAGTATGATTGTAGACAGAATGGCCAATGCTACTCAGAATATTCCGTTCGCATGAGCCTACGATCAAATGTTGTTCTGAAGTTTTAATTGTAAAAACATATATCTCGAGGATATACAACTTCTATGTTTAGAGAGAGAATTAAATGAATCACAGTTATGCTCATCATCATGATAAGAAAAAATAATATCTCACCAGATTACAATTAGTATTTCGTCTATGTTTCGCACTTAAATTAGAAGTAGATAAATTATTGAACTTCATTTGAAGAGATTACACAAAAAATAAATAATTTCGATGAATTTTTTGAAACACAATAGTTCGTATAAGCAATGAAAAAAATTATAAAAATCTAAAAGCATTATACTGCACAGATTTAATGAGACTGATAGAATACGTTAAAGAACAACGCGATATATCTCAAGTTCATTTGAAGTTTGTGGTATTTTGAAACTCGCTTTATCCATTTAATCTAGTAGTACTCGAACCGAAACAAACTTTTTGAGTCACTAAATATATAAAGAAGAAGCAGCAGCAAAAAAAAATTCATAATGCTGAAATAAAATAAAAACTTCTCATCGGAGTATCTCCTTTTTGTCAAAAACTTATGAGAATCTATTATTTTTAGTGGTCAGTCATTAACATTTATATATTAAAATGCTCTATTTATTTAGATCAGTAGCTATTACCCACGCGTGTCTTGAGACAGGGCAGTTTTGTCTTCCTGATGACTCGTCATTGCAATAGTAAGTAATCCTGCTCAGAACGAGAGGAACTACAGGTTCGGACATTTGGTTCACACACTAGCCCAAGTGGGCCTTTAAGGCCTTATCCTTTCTAGTCAAAGTTGGCAACGATATTTCTTAAAGTTTCGAATCAAAAGGCTCAACACAATGTGACTTTACTAAGCTAGCGGTCTTGTCTCCTGGTGATCAATCATTGATCAAACAATAGTTTCGATGTTAAAATTCGAAATTAGCTGTAGTAGTCCTTCCTTTTAATAATAATTTCTACCTATAACCATTTGGTGATAACCTAGCGCATCCTTTAAGATACACTTTGAAATAAGAGCATCTACCCATCAAATCGTCGGAAGAAACTTCTAAGGTCTCCGAATTTTCCACACTACAACAGAAGATTAAAAGGACTATCGTCAGGCGCCATTAAAGAATTTACAAGTACCATATTGACCTATTTTAAAATTTCTTTTCAAACCCAAAAATTCATTAGCAGAATAGTCAACAGTCAACAATTAAAACAAGAAGCAATTACGAAGACTAGCAAAGAGCTGGTGGAAAATAAGCAAATGCAAAAAAATACATAATCTACAATCATAAACAGTTTTTGTTTTTAATATTTTTGCTTTTTAGTAGTGTATTGACAACGAAGCTGCATATGCATCTCTTTTTCACGCATATTCGACTAAAGATCTGCTCAGCCACACTGAATCCCATTATCAGCTTATCTGATGTTATTAAATTTAATTTCGTTAACCAATGTTCCCCGTTAATATCTTTGAGAGCGTCACGAAATACATTCTAAGTAAACACTAAAAAACAAGGGAGCTAGAACACAATACAAATTTTTTGTAATATTTCATAACTGAAATAAAAATTTAAAATTAGGCTTCCATTATTTAGACGTCACTAATTTAGTCACTGAAAATATGTCTTAAAACTTGAAAAGAAATTTAGAAATTTTTTCTATTTTTTTGAATCAATCAAAATAACGGTGGACAATTTTTTTTATGGTAGTCTAGAAATATTTAAGTAAAATTTGTCTTGTTCCAAGAACTTTTAAAATGTAGGATAATCCTTAATTTAAGGAGAGAGCTAAGTAAAAATAAATAAAAAGTAAGAAATTGGAGGATAGTTATTAACCATACGAATTGTAAATTAAGAAATTCCTTAAATTTAATTGACGTACATATTTTCGGTTTGTTCACAATTTTTTATTTGGCTGTAGTTAAATGAGTAACGGAGTAAATACAAAAAATTTTTATTATAATGAATAAATATCTTCCAGTTGGAGTGGTTTTCTACAGGAAAAAATAACTCTATCTAACAAATTCAGTTTTCTAGAAATATATATATATATATATATATATATATATATATATATATATATATATATATATATATATATACATATATATATATATATATATATATATATATATATACATATATATATATATATATATATATATATATACATATATATATATATATATATATATATATATATATACATATATATATATATATATATATATATATATATATATATATATATACATATATATATATATATATATATATATATATATATATATATACTAGGGACGATAGCAAAAGAAATGGATGGAAGCTAGTCCAAATGTCAACCTCACCTGCACGTATGGTGGTAGACACCACCCGATGTCCTCTGCTAGATAACAGACGGGGCTCTGGCGACCGAGTCACAGCGGTATAACTATTTAACCAGAAATCAAGGAAATGTGGTCTCTCTTCTCTTCATCCCACTACCAACACGCATTGGCCAGCATGGTAGTGTACGGCTAAAAACCTCGTAAATCGTGAAAATGATACAGAATATGCTACGGCCCTCAGTCTTCGGCGGCTCAGTGATCCCTGGCTACGGTAGCAGTCAAATTAGATCAAAGGTAGGGGGTGCTAAGAATCACCGGGTTAGATCAAGCTACCATGGAAAATGAACTCTGCATATCGCCACTTACAATGTTAGAACACTGTCATCAAAAGAAAAGACAATCGAATTCGAGAACGAACTACGATATATAAAATGGGACATTCTCGGGATGAGTAAACTAAAAAGAAGGGGAGAACATTAAATAACTCTCAAATCCGAAAATCTGCTGCACTATATTGGAGAAAATGATGTGACTACGGGCGGAGTAGGCTTTATAATCCACAAACAACACAAAGAAAATATTATAAAGAGAGAGTTTTAGTACTAGGGTTATATATACTATACTGAGACTAAACGAGAGACATGCTATCAAAATCATCAAAGTATATGCACCAACAAGTAGCCAGAATGAGGAAGATATCGAAGACTTCTACGAAGATGTCTATAAAGCCATGTACAAAGACAAAGCACATTATACAGTCCTCATCGGTGACTGCAATGCCAAACTTGGATTCAGGGAAGATGACGCGGAGATCTCTATGGGACCCTATGGTTATTGAACAAGGAACGATAGGGGTGAAACTTTGCTCCACTTTCTACTACATCACAAACTATATGTTATGAACTCGTTTTTCAAAAAGAGCAAACAACGTAAATGGGCCTGGGTGAGGCCAGATGGCACCACAAAGAATGAAGTTGACTTCATAATCACTAACAAAAAGAACATTATTCATGGTGTCACAGTTCTTAACAAAGTGTCAGTAGGAAGTGACCGCAGGTTAATCAGGGCGAAGATAGGGCTAAATTTAAAGCGAGATCGAGCAAGGATGGTAACTGGGAACCGAAGAAATAAATGGACCTCTATTAAAGACAAGGAATACTATAAAAGTTCATAACTTCTGAGTTAAAACCCATAGAGCTCCTCAAACAAAAACGACAAAATTACCAAAAATACAAGAAATCTTATAAAAACAAGAAAAGAACTTAAGGACAGAAACTCAAACAACTCTGAAGAACTAAGAAAATTAAATAAAGAAATCTCTAAAGAAATTAGAAAGGATGTCAGGAAATACAATGCAGAACATATTTCCCAGGTTATAGAGAATAATAAGAGCCTAAAAGTCCTACGCAGAAAACTAGCAGAGGATACAAATAATGTCTGTAAACTAAGAAATAAAAGGGGTGCCATCGAAACAAATAGAGAGGAACTGCTGAAGATAGCAGAAGATTTTTACTCCGAACTGTATAAAAGCAACGTGGACAGCAAAGATCGCCCACCAATACCAGAAATCCGAAATTTCGGATCCGAAGATATACCAGACATCACAGAAGATGAAATGGCAAATGCTATTGCTGGCATGAAGAAAAACAAAGCGCCTGGAGAAGATGAAGTGGTAATTGAAGCCATAAAAGAAGGGGGACCAACATTAACCCGCATTTTACAGAAGTTGTTTAACGTGTGCCTGACAAAGGGGCATAACTCCCTACACGTGACACAAGACTCTTATTGTAATAATGCATAAGAAAGGAGACATTTCAGATCTGAAAAACTATCGCTCATTCATTTTGCTCTCATACATGTATAAGTTATTCCTAAACATAATAAGAAATCGATTCACAAATAAATTAGATAGTTATCAACCTTGCGAACAGGCTGGGTTTCGCTCTGGTTATGGAACGAATGACCACCTACAAGTTCTTAAGTCCCTGATAGAAAAGTGTATAGAATACAATAAACCACTTATTCTTATATTTATTGATTATGAAAAAGCATTTGATACCATAGACCAATATAAAATGCAGAGAGAGTCAAATCGACCACCGTTACATTTCGTATTTTTCATATACGATACAGCCACAGCCTGTGTCAGACTCCACAAAGACACAAATACCTTCAGAATAGAACGTGGATTTCCGCAATCTCACCTAAATTGTTTACCACTGTCTTGGAATATATGTACAAGTACATTTCTTTTGAAGGAAATATGGGAGTGAACATAAACGGGGAGGACCTTAACCACCTAAGATTCACCGATGACATTGTCCTCATATCGGATATATCCACATTATATCGTTAGAGTGGTGAAATCACATTCAGCAAACATACAACTATTTGCAACTCCGTGAATAGATGAAGTAAAATGCGAAACAGTAATTGCAAACTTCGTTCCATCATATCCCTTCCGAGTTAGAGGTTGCACAGTGAATGAATTGCTACAGAACACAATTCATCCTAGTACACCACCATCGAGATGACGGTCCACCTGCACCACCATACCGAGAAGAAAGTCAAAACTTACCCTCCCCGCTACAGTGATACGGCAGAGGTACATGTTTCGTCTCTACTAGACTCATCAGGGTACCGACATGCACCTGTTTGTGCAAAAGGCAGATCGGAAGGAAGTATGGAACACTAAAAGCGGCCTCACCAACCTCCCGCCGGCTGGCGTATATATGTTTATGCGGCTTTCACGGATTCCCTCGTGTGAAATGCAATAGCAGTGGATATATCCACATTACACCGTTATAGTGCTGAAATCACATTCAGCAAACGTACAACTATATGAAACTCAGTGAATAGATGAAGTAAAATGCGAAACAGTAATTGCATACTTCGCTCCATCATCCCTTCTCGGAATGGTGGTGCAGGTGGGCCGTCATCTCGATGGTGGTGTAATAGGATGAATTGTGTTCAGTAGCAATTCATTCACTGTGCAACCTCTAACACGGAAGGGATATGATGGAACGAAGTTTGCAATTACTGTTTCGCATTTTACTTCTTTATATATATATATATATATATATATATATATATATATATATATATATATATATATATATATGCTTAAACAAATTTAAATTGATTCCTTTAAGTTTTATGTTAGAGCAAAATTTCGTAACGAAATCTTCCTTAGAATAAAAAAAATATTTAAATACATAATCATGGCCACCTCCTTTCAAAAATTATTTCTTATTTTTTCTAAAACAAAATTTTTTTTAAAGAAAAAAATTACATTTAACTTTATACATCTTAAAATTATACTGTTGTCTTATTTTCATTGAAAATTTAATAACCTGTTCGTTTTCCAACTTCAATTTGTAGCTTTTTCATCGTGCATTTAAATAATTTACTAATTTATTTCCAATACCAAGTTACACACGGTGCTAGGATCAATGATGGTTAGAAATATACTGATATTAATCATGCCTTTTCACTACTAAGTATAGGTGAGAATACAGAAAATTGCAAAACTATATTGTTAATAATACGTATATATGACTGCATATTGGAGTTTACTTTTCAATTCTAAACAAGATTTCTTTGTAACAGTTTTTAATGTTGACAAATAAAGCTACTTTATGAACGTGGAAAACTTATATTTTATGACAAACCTAGTATATGACTGATCAATTTTTATAACTGATGGACAAGAATAAATTATTCCCAAAAAAAATTTAATAGTAAAAAAATTTTCAGATGGAAATAAATACATTATATATGGGTGATACATATTCCAGTCTATATATGTAGTCGATTAAATTTGTGAAAATTTGCGTAATTTAATTTTCAATTTTATTTTATGTTATTTCATAAAAATCGTCTCTCTCTCCCTCTGGATTCTTATTAAAAAAAGTTGAAAATATTCACTTTAGGGGGTCAATATAATACATTATTAAATTTGAAAGACAAAAGCCTTTTGAAAAATGCCATAAAAACGCAAGGTCTGTGTTTAGTGATATGAAGTTTGGGGCGGTATATTAAATTATGGCAAGACGAGGTCAATTTCTGATGACTACGAAAGATATAAGATAACGATATAGATTAATTTACTTAAATTTCAAATTCAAATTTTCATTCTATAAAACAAAATACGTAAAAGTATCAAAAGAAGTTTCAAGGGAGACGAAAATGTTTTAATATGTAAAAGCATGTAATTAGACATAGTGACATACTAAGCTTCTACAAATATAACAAATACTAATGCGTCCTTGCTCTTCTACAAACTACTACTGCATTTTGCTTTACGTTGAAATTCATTCCTCAAAAAACATATTTGTCATCCCTATTGAAACTTTGAATGATATAATTTTATTACTGTGTTATTTTAAAATATTTTATTTAGACCAAAAAAATATAAATGTAAACACTATTATAAGAAACTTAAATATTTTTTTAGTTTGTAATTTACTCAAAGTCCAAGAGTTAAGGTACATTATGTGACCTTCATTTAAATTATTTATTTTGGGAATATTGCCGGCAGTGTAAATAAAAGTACGTAGCCGTTGGCACAATAAAAACAATTTGAGTGACATCAAGGAACATTAAATTACGAACTAAAAAAAACTAATGTAGTCGCATGCATTTCAACCACTTTCAGTTTCAAATGATATGAAAGTTTATAAGCTTACTGACCATGAATTTTGTTTTCACATTACAAACGTTAGAAATAAAATTTTGTTTCTATTTGTGGACCGTGTAGTTATTAATTAGATTTTACTTTTTTGGGTTTCGGTCACAACAAAGATGACTATAACACAAAAATGCGTAACCTGCTAAATGGCACCTCCACCTATAAAAAAGAAAACCACAATCCAACTAATAGGGTACAATCTAAGGTGAGTAGATTTGCAAATGATTGGTTTAAACGAAATCTAATAACAAAAGAATTAAAGACAAAGCTTCATTGTAATAATGGTAATGCTCCCTACATATATGGCCTTCCAAAGTTACATAAGCCAGGCACCCCACTTAGTCCAATTGTTAGTAATATACAGTCACCCACATACAATTTGTCAAAATACTTATCTGATGTTATCAGTAAACTTCTAGGTAAAAATGATTTTTATGTCAAAAACTCATGGGACTTTTGCGACTATATTAAAAATAAAACTATCCCTCAAGGTCCCATATAAGTATCATTTGATGTGGTGTCCCTATACACTAATATCCCCATTAACTTAGCTATTTAAAATATAGAAAATTATTGGGAAAAAATAAAAAACTTCACACCATTAACGAAAAATGATTTTATTGAAGCTACCAAATTATGTTTAACGCAAACCGTTTTTCGCTTTGAAGACTCCTTCTTTTCACAAATTTACGGTGTTGCCATGGGTTCACCAATATCTGCAACAATAACAATCCTCGTCATGAAACTTCTAGAAGAAAATGTAATTAAACAACTAAATTGCAAACCTTTTTTCTTTAAAAGATATATCGACGACTGTATATTACGCATACCAGAAGACAAAGTTCAGTACACCTTCAATAAATTCAATAGTTATCATAACACAATACAATTTACATTAGAAAAAGAAAATAATAAAGCCATTAATTTCCTCGACATTACTATTGATTATGATCACAATGGTAAAATAAAAACAAACTAGTACACATAACCGGTAAGTTCAGGGAGATACATAAATTACAATTCTGCAGCACCTAGAAAATACAAAAAGAGTGTTGACACAGCACGAACCGATAAAGCTATCAAATTTTCCCATCCACAATTTAGACCTCAAAATTTAAAAAAAGTTAAAGACACTTTAGCAAAAAATAATTATCCAAAAAAATTTGTTGAACCCATAATAAAAAGCCGAGTAGAAAAACTCTATAACAACAATAAATCAACAAAGAGCAATTTTTCACTAAGCCAAAAATACGTATCTCTTCCGAATATACCAGAAATTACTAATCCCATTAAAAAAGTACTAAAACCATATGATATCCAAATAGCTGAAAAACCTTCGAATAATTTCAAAAGCCTTTATACAAAACTTAAACCCAATATCCCTAAAGACGAACAAACAAATGTCATTTACAAGATCAATTGTTTAGATTGCAACCAAACATATGTCGATCAAACCAAACAGTATTTAAAAAATAGAATACAAAATCACAAATACAGCATTAGACATCACAATAACGATAATAAAACCGCCTTAACCAAACATGCAATAGATAACATACTCAACATCAATTTTATCAACGTGGAGATGTTAGACACAGAAATTAATTTCAAAAAAAGAACAATTAAAGAAATGATCCATATTAAAAAAAGACCCTGTACAATAAATTTCAGAACGGTACACAAATGACCTGGGTAATGTGTATACCAATCTAATAGGGCAATGAAATTCCAGATGGTCCAGAAACTTTCAAACCCTTTAGTAGTACTCTGTCAAAAGCAAAACAAATCAGATGTGTAAAAAATGCATTAAAAAAATAATATCAATTTTCTATATTTATATTTATATTAAAAAAAGAAGTTCTTGATTATATTTGTATTAAAATATAAAATAATTAAATGTAAGTTAATCAAGTGAACCATCTATTAACATTAGGTAAGAAATTAAAATTTCAGTTTATGTAACAACAATTTACATATTCTGTTTCATATTTACAGTAATTCCCTGAAAATGGTTTAATTTTATTGATAACAAACCGAAACATCAGAAAAAACATGTTTTAATTTCTTATAAAGTAATAGTATGACCGAAACCCAAAAAAGTAAAATCTAGTTAGAAATAAATAGTTACCTATATGTTATTCTCCTTTCAAGCAGACAAAAAGGAAAGAATATATAGAAACATTTTATTTCCTACAAATACAACTCTAGTCCTCTCTCCATACGCGTTTCGACGATCTCATGGTCTCTTCAGTGGAGCTTTATCAAAATGAAAACAACATTCGCAAGAAACAACTCCTATATAAAATATAAATTCTGATACATGTCGGCAGAATATTAAAAACCTGCCGATGTCAGACTGAAAAATATCGCCCATCGAAATGACATCTATACATTCACCGCAGTAACGCGAAATTAAAAAATTAAAATTTCAATAAGAAATAAATAAATATTTGCAGTGTTTAAATAGTTGGTTATATGTTATTTTTCTTTCAAGCAGACAATAGGAAAGAATATATAGAAACTCTTTATTTCCTGCAAATACAACTCTGGTCTTCTCTCCATATGCGTTTCGACTACCTCATGGTCTCGTCAGTGGAGCTGTATCCAACCAAGAGCAATTTTCACAGGAAACAACTGCTATATGAAATATAAATTTCGATACATGTCGGCAGGATATTGAAAACTGGCCGACTTCGACATCACACTGAAAAATATCGCTAGTCGAACCGACATCTATCCATTCACTGGAGTAGTTCGAAAATTAAAAGTGAAAATTACAGTAAAAAATAAATATATACCTATCTGGCGTGTTTAAATAGTTTTATATGTTATTCTCTATTCAAGCAGAAAAGAAAAGAATGTATAGAAACAGTTTATTTCCTGCTAATACAACTCTAGTCCTCTCCATGATCTCATCAGAGGAGCTTTATCGAACTTTCGCAGGAAACATCTGCTATATAAAATATTAATCCCGATACAGCTCTACTGACGAGACCATAAGATGTTTGAAACGCGTATGGAGATAGGACCAGGCTTGTATTTGCATATATTATTTCCTTTTTATCTGTTTAAATGGAAAATAACACATAGGCAACTCTTTAAACATGGCAGGTATTTATTTATGTCTTACTGAAATTGATTTATAAATTTCGCGCTACTCAGGTGAATATATAAATGTCATTTAGACTGAAGATATTTTTCAGTTTGACATCGAAGTCGGCAGGTTTTTAATATCCTGCCGACATGTATTAGAATTTATATTTTATATAGCAATTGTTTTCTCCAAATGTTACTCTCGGTTCGATATAGCTCCACTGACGAAACATGAGGTGGTCGAAACGCATATAGAGATAGTATTGGAGTTGTACTTGCAGGAAATAAACTCTTTCTATATATTATTTTCTTTTTGTCTGCTTGAAAGGAGAATAACATATAGGCAACTATTTAAACAAGGGAGATATTTATTTATTTCTAACTGAAATCTTGATTTTCAAATTTTGCACTACTCCGGTGAATGTATAGATGTCGTTTCGACTGGCAATATTTTTCAGTCTGACATCGAGGTCAACAGGTTTTTAATATCCTGCCGGCATATATCGGAATTTATATTTTATATAGCAATTGTTTTCTGCGAATGTTGCTCTCGGTTCGATACAGTTACACTGGCGAGACCATGAGGTGGGCGAAACGCATATGGAGGGGGACCTGAGTTGCGTTTGCAGGAAATAAACTGTTTCAACATACTTTCCTTTTTGTCTGTTTGAAAGGATAATAACATTTAGGCACGGCAGATAGTTATTGATTTATTTCTTACTGAAATTTTGATTTTTGAACTACAGGAATAAATGTTTTATTGTGCTTGTATACAATATGTATTTATTTATTTCTTAAGGAAATTTTGATTTTTGAACGACAGAAATAAACGTTTTATTGTGCTTGTATATAATGTATTTTTTGCAACTTTTATTAAATTATATTGATTTAAATTTTAGGTTGCTCAGCTACCCAAATCAAATAAAAGATTAAAATCAAATGCAAAGGGTTCATTTTAATTTAAAATGAATATCCTAAGTAAATACTTAACAAATATTAGCAGATCATCAAATATGTTTGGTAAGGGAAAGTTATCTTTAAAATTGACTTTGTCCTTCTCCATATGTTTCTAATTAAATTTGCCCTTCCCATTACAGCAAAAATTTACCCTGTACTTTAACTATATTACGCCTCTTTCATTTAAAACTTTACTGACAAGGGTTAAGTCTAGTTAATACTATATCGCTCAAGTGTTCAATAAAGTGTAAAACCGATCTAGAAAAGGGGCAAAACATAATTTAATGTAATATAAATATTTATATAAGGTCAAAAGTTTTCCATGGAAAGATTTAATTACATCGATGTAATCGCTTGGCAACACTCAAAGGAATGAAAATTTATTCAAATCTGTGGCAACAAATTCGAATTTATAAATTTTTACTTAAAACAGATTTGAAAATAGATATAATTGGCTGTTACCTGTGGCTTTGCAAGAGTTAAATTTAATTATAATTGCCATTTATTTATTTACTTCTATCTTAACTCGATACGCTTGTAAACTGCCTGGCAACTAGTTATATTTTTTTTAGACAATATCAGATAAGACATTTTTATAACTCAATTAGAAGGACGATAGAGAGTCGGTGTAAGAAAGGCGATGTTCGCTTTACTAGGTTAACAAAGATGTATAATTTTAGATTAGACTTGCGGCATTATTTCCAAACCAGTAGGGAACATAACGTTAAATGGCTTAATATTAAAACGTTATCTAAATAAAGGTTATTAGGATTTGATTGGTTATTATAATGTTTGGGGTAAATTATGGATTGTATGCCCCTAAATATAGTTAAAAAGTGCTAATGTTGGGTTTTGCCCCTGTTTTTCAAACAGATACTTGTTTCATATTCAAGCCACATTACTTAATAATTATAGGTTAGGTTAATACTCTAACTGTTTAATTAATAATTGTAGAGATTGTAACGAAGTTACTAAATTTTTGGGCAAGTGTATGTTCGCCGTGATTTAATTCATTTATTTAATATCCGAAAAATCTGATTCTTGCGGGAAAAGATTGATTAAAGTTTCAATATTACCGGAATATAATTAGATTTACCGCGCTATGCCGGAAAATATAATTTTCCGAGATTTTCAGAGCGTCCGACCATACAGCAGTATCGTATGCGCGATCACCGCACACTGTCACACGTCAGCGTAGTGGGAGCTCGGGCCGTCTATTTAAGTCCGAGCAGACTATTATTTCGCTGAAAACTACACGTTCTCCACCCGGGTCAACAGTCCAAACGGACTGGACTGGGTCGCCTGCTGGGCCGCGCCTTCCTGGTCTAGTAATGTACGTGAGGCTAGGCTTGTGTGTATATGGTGTTTACCATACACTTTCTTCCTTACGTCTTACCCCTCTAATGGCCAGCATTGCCGAGGACCCTTATAAGAACGGGCAATGTTGTGTCATCCTACCGTCACTGTCGAGGACCCTTATAAGAACGGGCAGTGACGGTTCCTTTCCTAATTTCCTACCGCTATTGGTCGGCATTATCGAGGACCCTTATAAGAACGGGCAATGTCGCTCCATCCTGCAGACGCTGTCGAGGACCCTTATAAGAACGGACAGTGTCAGTTCCTTTCGTTCCTTCCTACCGTCACCGATACACACACGCACTGATGCCGTAAGTTTGTTATTGTTTCCGTAATGACCAGGAATGTGTTTACCGCCAAGTGCCCTCCGATGTCCGTTGATAAAGGGCGCTAAACAACTACCGCCCCGACGCTTATCGCCGCTGCCGCGTGTAAAAACCGTCGCCGTGTAGAGACGCCACATATCGCCGATCGATGCCGTGTTATAGTTACATACCCTGTATACCGGCGTCGGTCGAATTTTAATACGAAGCGCCGTGAACCGTGAACGCGGATTTTAGATACAAAACGCGATAATTTGCGTACAAGCCGTCGTGAATAGCGTCGCAACCGTATAGTACGAGGTACGTGAATAGCGTCGTAAATAATGTCGCCGGGTTACCGTCTTTAGCGCAACCACCTAGTATGAGCTACCGTAAACAGCTCTAAAACATACTCTTGCCCTCCAGACCGTTTTATTTGTTTACATTATTGTCCATCTTAGATTGTAAGTTAGTTTTAGGCCATGTCTTTGTATAAAAGAATGGAATACAGGATACAGGATGCCATATAATCGTTTGTTTTATTACCTAGTCCCATTTTTACCATTACATGTAACAATTGGCAGCCGGCAGCCAGCACTAATATACGCAATTGACCCCTGGCTTGCCGTTTCTCCACTGTAACAAGCTGCCCGGTGCATAAGTGGGCCCTCGACCACATTAAATCCCGAGGGTGGCGCCCGAGAACCGACTACCGAGTGGATGTTTTGACCTTCAGGCAGTCAAACCGTTGATCAGTTGAGAGAGCAGGGATATCCCGAATATAAGTAGATACCGCCGACCCGATACCCCTACGCTGAGCATTTGACCGATGACTGTCTGCACGAGAAATATCCACTGACCGATGTTCCGCTGCCGTGAACGAAGAAGAGCCGTAGAGCATGACCTGCTCCCTTGCTCCCCGCCTCCGATACGTAAAAACGCGTCACAAATTAATAGTAAAAAAAATTTCAGATGGAAATAAACAAATTATATATGGGTGATACATATTCCAGTCTATATATGTAGTCGATAAAATTTGAGAAAATTTGCGTAATTTAATTTTCAATTTTATGTTATTTCACTTCAAAATCTGTGTTTCATTAAAATCGTCTCTCTCTCTCTCCCTCTGGATTCTTATTAAAAAAAGTTGAAAATATTCACTTTAGGGGTCAATATAATACATTATTAAATTTGAAAGACAAAAGCCTTTTGAAAAATGCAATAAAAACGCGAGGTCTGTGTTTAGTAACATGAAGTTTGTGGCGGTATATTAAATTATGGCTAGACGAGGTAAATTTCTGATGACTACGAAAGATATAAGATAACGATATAGATTAATTTACTTAAATTTCAAATTCAAATTTTCATTCTATAAAACAAAATACGTAAAAGTATCAAAAGAAGTTTCAAGGGAGATAAAAATGTTTTAATATGTAAAAGCGTGTAATTAGACATAGTGTCATACTAAGCTTCTACAAATATAACAAATACTAATGTATCCTTGCTTTACTACAAACTACTGCTGCATTTTGCTTTACGTTAAAATTCATACCTCAAAAAACATATTTGTCATCCCTATTGAAACTCTGAACCATATAATTTAATTAATGTGTTATTTTAAAATATTTTATTTAGGCCAAAAAAATATAAATGTAAACACTATTATAAGAAACTTAAATATTTTTTTAGTTTGTAATTTACTCAAAGGCCAACAGTTAAGGTACATTATGTGACCTTCATTTAAATTATTTATTTTGGGAATATTGCCAGCAGTGTAAATAAAAGTACGTAGCCGTTGGCACAAAAAAAACAATTTGAGTGACATCAAGAAACATTAAATTACGAACTAAAAAAGAAACTAATGTAGTCGCATGCATTTCAACCACTTTCAGTTTCAAATGATATGAAAGTTTATAAGCTTACTGACCATGAATTTTGTTTTCACATTACAAACGTTAGAAATAAAATTTTGTTTCTATTTGTGGACCGTGTAGTTATTAATTAGATTTTACTTTTTTGGGTTTCGTTCACAACAAAGATGACTATAACACAAAAATGCGTAACCTACTAAATGACGCCTCCACCTATAAAAAAGAAAACCACAATCTAACTAAAAGGTACAATCTAAGGTGAGTAGACTTGCAAATCTAATAACAAAAGAATTAAAGACAAACCTTAATTGTAATAATGGTAATGCTCCCTACATATATGGCCTTCCAAAGTTACATAAGTTAGGCACCCCACTTAGTCCAATTGTTAGTAATATACAGTCACCCACATACAATTTATCAAAATACTTATCTGATGTTATCAGTAAACTTCTAGGTAAAAATGATTTTTATGTCAAAAACTCAAGGGACTTTTGCGACTATATTAAAAATAAAACTATCCCTCAAGGTCCCATATAAGTATAATTTGATGTGGTGTCCCTATACTCTAATATCTCCATTAACTTATCTATTCAAAGTATAGAAAATTATAGCGAAAAAATAAAAACTTCACAACATTAACGAAAAATGATTTTATTGAAGCTACCAAATTATATTTAAAGCAAACCTTTTTTCGCTTTCAAGACTTCTTCCTTTCACAAATTTACGGTATTGTCATTGGTTCACCAATATCTGCAACAATAGCAAACCTCGTCATGGAACTTCTAGAAAAAAATGTAATTAAACAACTAAATCACAAACCTTTTTTCTTTAAAAGATATGCCGACGACTGTATATTATGCATACCGGAAGACAAAGTTCAGTACACCCTCAATAAATTCTTATCATAACACAATACAATTTACATTAGAAAAAGAAAATAATAAAGCCATTAATTTTCTCGACATTACTATTCATTATGATCACAATGATCAAATAAAAACAAACTAGTACAGAAAACCGGTATGGTCAGGGAGGTACCTGCAGCACCTAGAAAATACAAAAAAAGTGTTATCACAGCACTAACCGATAGAGCTATCAAATTTTCCCATCCACAATTTAGGCCTCAAAATTTAAAAAAAAAGTTAAAGACACTTTAGCAAAAAACAATTATCCAAAGAAATCTGTTTGGACCCACAATAAAAATCCGAGTAGAAAAACTCTATAACAACAATAAACCAACAAGAAACAATGTTTCACCAACCCAAAAACATGTATCTTTGCCGTATATACCAGAAGTTACTAATCTCATTAAAAAAGTGCTAAAAACCATACGATATCCAAATAGCTGAAAAACCTTCGAATAATTTCAAAAGCCTTTATACAAAACTTAAACCCGATATGCCTAAAGACGAACAAACAAATGTCATTTACAAGATCAATTGTTTAGATTGCAACCAAACATATGTTGGTCAAAACAAACAGTATTTAAAAAATAGAATACAAAATCACAAATACAGCATCAGACATCACAATAACGATAATAAAACTGCCTTAACCAAACATGCAATAGATAACATACACAACATCGATTTTAACAACGTGGAGATTTTAGACACAGAAATTAATTACAAAAAAAGAACAATTAAAGAAATGATCCATATCAAAAAAACACTCTTATATATATATATATATATATATATATCAGTTTTCTATATTTATATTTACATTAAAAAAAAAAAGAAGTTTTTGATTACATTTGTATTAAAATATAAAATAATTAAATGTAAGTTAATCAAATGAACCACCTGTTAACATTAGGTAAGAATTTAAAATTTCAGTTTATATAACAACAATTTACAGATTCCTTTTCATATTTACAGAATATATAGAAATATTTTATTTCCTACAAATACAACTCTGACCCTCTCTCCATATGCGTTTCGACCATCTCAGGGTCTCTTCAGTGGAGCTTTATCAAAACGAGAGCGACATTCGCAAGAAACAACTGCTATATAAAACATAAATTCTGATACATGTCGGCAGGATATTAAAAACCTGCCAACTTCGATGTCGGACTGAAAAATATCGCCCGTCGAAATGACATCAATACATTCACCGCAGTAATGCGAAATTTAAAAATCAAAATTTCAATAAGAAATGCACTGTTTAAATAGTTGCATATATGTTATTTTCCTTTCAAACAGACAAAAGGAAAGAATATATAGAAACAGTTTATTTCCTGCAAATACAACTCTGGTTTTCTCTCCATACGCATTTCGACTACCTCATGGTCTCGTCAGTGGAGCTGTATCAAACCGAGAGCAATCTTCGCAGGAGACAATTGCTATATAAAATATAAATTTTAGCACATGTCGGCAAAATATTGAAAACTGGCCGACTTTGACATCAGACTGAAAAATATCGCCAGTCAAGCCGACATCTATCCATTCACTGGAGTAGTTGGAAAATTAAAAGTCAAAATTTCCATAAGAAATAAATATATACCTATCTGGCGTGTTTAAATAGTTGCCTATATGTTATTCTCCATTCAAGCAGAAAAGAAAAGAATGTTTAGAAACAGTTTATTTCCTGCTAATATAACTCTGCTCCTCTCCATGGTCTCATCAGAGAAGCTTTATCGAACTTTCGCAGGAAACATCTGCTATATAAAATATTAATCCCGATACAGTTCTACTGACGAGACCATTTGATGTTTGAAACACGTATGGAGAGGGGACCAGAGTTGTATTTGCATATATTATTTCCTTTTTATCTGTTTAAATGGAAAATAACATATAGGCAACTCTTTAAACATAGCAGGTATTTATTTATGTCTTACTGAAATTGATTTTTAAATTTCGCACTACTCCGGTGAATATATAAATATCATTTCGACTGAAGATATTTTTCAGTTTGACATCGAAGTCGGCAGGTATATCAGAATTTATATTTTATATAGCAATTGTTTTCTCCAAATGTTACTCTCGGTTCGATATAGCTCCACTGACGAAACTTGAGGTGGTCGAAACGCATATAGAGATAGGATTGGAGTTGTACTTGCAGGAAATAAACTCTTTCTATATATTCTTTTCTTTTTGTCTGCTTGCAAGGAGAATAACATATAGGCAACTATTTAAACAAGGGAGATATTTATTTATTTCTAACTGAAATCTTGATTTTCAAATTTTGCACTACTCTGGTGAATGTATAGATGTCGTTTCGACTGGCGATGTTTTTCAGTCTGACATCGAGGTCAACAGGTTTTTAATATCCTGCCGACATATATCGGAATTTATATTTTATATAGCAATTGTTTTCTGCGAATGTTGCTCTCGATTCGATACAGCTACACTGGCGAGACCATGAGGTGGACGAAACGCATATGGAGAGGGGACCTGTGTTGCGTTTGCAGGAAATAAACTATTTCAACATACTTTCCTTTTTATCTGTTTGAAAGGATAATAACATTTAGGCACGGCAAATAATTATTGATTTATTTCTTACTGAAATTTTGATTTTTGAACGACAGGAATAAATGTTTTATTGTGCTTGTATACAATATGTATTTATTTATTTCTTAAGGAAATTTTGATTTTTGAACGACAGAAATAAACGTTTTATTGTGCTTGTATATAATGTGTTTTTGCAAGTTTTATTAAAATATATTGGTTTAAATTTTAGGTTGCTCAGCTACTCAAATCAAATAAAAGATTAAAATCAAATGCAAAGGGTTCATTTTAATTTAAAATGAATATGCTAAGTAAATACTTAACAAATATTAGCAGATCATCAAATATGTTTGGTAAGGGAAAGTTATCTTTAAAATTGACTTTGTCCTTCTCCATATGTTTCTAATTAAATTTGCCCTTCCCATTACAGCAAAAATTTACCCTGTACTTTAACTATATTACGCCTCTTTCATTTAAAACTTTACTGACAAGGGTTAAGTCTAGTTAATACTATATCGCTCAAGTGTTCAATAAAGTGTAAAACCGATCTAGAAAAGGGGCAAAACATAATTTAATGTAATATAAATATTTATATAGGGTCAAAAATTTCCCATGGAAAGATTTAATTACATCGACGTAATCGATGTTAAATTCGAATTTATAAATTCTTACGATTGTCTTTTTATTTAAAACAGATTTGGAAATAGAGATAATTAGCTGTTACCTGTGGCTTTGCAAGAGTTAAATTTGATTTTATTGCCATTTATTTATTTACTTCTATCTTATCTCGATACGCTTGTAAATTGCCTGGCAACTAGCTATATTTTTTTTGGACAATTTCAGATCAGATATTTTTATAACTCAATTAGAAAGAAGATAGAGAGTCAGTGTAAGAAAGACGATGTTCGCTTTACTAGGTTAACAAAGATGTATAATTTTAGATTAGACTGGCGGCATTATTTCCAAACCAGTAGAGAACATAACGTTAAATGGCTTAATATTAAAACGTTATCTATATAAAGGTTATTAGGATTTGATTAGTTATTATAATGCTTGGGGCAAATTATGGATTGTATGCCTCTAAATATAGTTAAAAAGTGCTAATGTTGGGTTTTGCCCCTGTTTTTCAAATAAATACTTGTTTCAAATTCAAGCCACATTGGTGAGTTACTTAATAATTATAGGTTAGGTTAATACTCTAACTGTTTAATTAATAATTGTAGAGATATCCTGAAGAAGAGATAAATAAATTCTCGAAAGCTTGACAGAATCAAAAAAGGGTTTTTTCCTCACCAAGGCCTACAAATTTAAACAGACGGCATCCCCAATAATCCTAGTTTGGAATATTGTTTCCTGACTAGTCAGTTGCGACTACTCCCCCCCCCTTTACATATATATATATATATATATATATATATATATATATATATATATATATATATATATATATATATATATATATATATATATATATATATATATATATATATATTTATATATATATATATATATATATATATATATATATATATATATATATATATGTTTATGCGGCTTTCACGGATTCCTCCGTGTGAGTTGCAATAGCAGTGGATACACCCACAATATGCCGTTGTAGTACTGAAATCACATTCAGCACACAACAATATGCTACAAGTGAAAGTGTGTATAAGTGAAAGCCGCATAAACATATATACGCCATCCGGCGAGAGGTGAGTCTAGTAGAGACGAAACATGTGCACCTGCCGTATCACTGTGGCGGGGAGGGTGAGTTTTGACTTTCTTCTCTATATGGTGGTACGGGTAGGCCATCATCTCGATGGTGGTGGAATTGGATGGATTGTGTTCTGTAACAATCCATTCAAACTGTGCAACCTCTAACATGATATGATGGAACGAAGTTTGCATTTACTGTGCGCATTTTGCTTCATATATATATATATATATATATATATATATATATATATATATATATATATATATATATGTAAAATATATTTGAAAGAATTTTTGAAGCTTGATAACAATGAGTAGAATAGTTTCTGTTTAGTAAAACGACATGTATCTAACATAAAATTTTATGTTGATGGATTGCCGAAAAGTTATTTCATGCTGTAGCTCATAAAATTGCCTAAGTGTCAAAAAAATAACAAGAAAAATACCTTATAAGTAATGACTTCGTATTACCACAAAATTTCTTGGTGAAACATAAGAGAAAATGGATTTAAATACATGATGCTATTGTATAATAGAGTAGATATAAAATATCATATACGAATAATTTTTATTAATTTATTAAAATATTTTTGTTTTCGAGTGTTGAAAAGGAAATTTGGTGAATATACAATTAACCTTAGTCCAGAAGTTGATAGTTTCCGAAAATTTTTTGTAAATGTTTATGTTAATAATAGTATGATTTGTACCGAAATTGGTACTTTGGAGTTTTTTAGGATGAGAAACCGAAATACGATAATCAAAATAATCTCCATTTCATATACAGAGAGATTAATTCTGGGAAGAAAGTACCCTTTCGATCATCTCTGCATCTATGCATTAAGTATTCATTGAATTTTGTATTCGCGCCAACAATTCTTCCTCCGCGTATACTGATCTACCATTTGTTTAAGAGTTCGCCATAAAAGTTGTCGATAGGCATTAAATCCAGGGAATGAAGTGACCAATTTGCAGGTGCATCATTTTCTTTGCCAGTCTATAGATTCTGAAAATTCTCATTTCAATGATTTCTATCATTTAATGTGAAGTGTGAGGTGCACTGGCGTGCACGAATCACTTATTTTATCTAGTAGTCAGTGGAAGATTAAGCAATAAATTTGGCAAATGTATCAGGTATTCTAGGTAATTCATTTAAACGAGGTAGCTAGATGGCAGGACCAGTAATAAGTCCGGCAGTGATTCCCACCCATACGTTAAATTTAAATTCATGTTAATAATGCACAACTTTTAAGGCAAACGAGTGGATGTACTTAGGGGTTTACGGGGAAAATTTAAAGTCCAAATTGCAATTTTAGTGCCATTTTAGGGCGAGGCATTTTAAAAATTAAATAGGACAGTAGTTTTGGTAAAATATCTTTTTTATATTATACATAATAAAAAAATACAACAGGTCATGGTTTTGTTGAAATATTTATTTTATATTATAATTTCAGTATTTTTATAGCTCTTTTTATTATTTTATTATATAACAAATTTTTTTGTATATATACATTTAAGTTTATTCTTCCATTATATTACAATGTCCCTAGGAAAGGGTATCGCACATGCCTTTTATAACACGACGTTTATTATCATGAGGATTGAGACCTATTTTGGATTGTTCAGTGGTATATAAATCATGTTTTCTGGAACGAATTGATTTTTGAGTTATGTGTTTTTCATTAAGGGTTTCTAAGCAATATATATAATCATTAAACGTTATAGTATTTTTAATAACCGATTTCTTTACTTCTTCAATTTTTTTAGTTATGTGGAGGTTCTTCAAAATGTCATCGATTTCCGAACGTTCTTTCTCTTCTTTTTCAAGTTCAATCTTCTTGGCTCCAATTTCCTCTGTTGAATATAACCCCTTAGTAGAATATATTTTTAATCTTAATCCGATAAAATGCGTCACGATCCTGCCATTATTTTCATCCTTCATCATATCGAAAACCTTTGTGTTAACTTTCGGAATATTATATGTATTTTTGCAGGGATCAGCAGAAGTATCAAAATATTTTTGACAATCTAATTTAATTTTATCATATAGGTTAACATTTTTAATTTCATATATTAAACTATCTATGTCTGTGTAGAGGACTCTGCAATTGAAAAAACAACGATTCATATAATTATAATAAAAACAGTAGATTGTCGTCTTTGTTAAATCCAAAATACACATGCCCACATAGATTAGTTTGTTAAAAAATACATTAGATTTGGCAAGTTCAACAATAACTAAATTTTCATTTATTGTAGTTGATGATTTAAATTTCGGTTTCGAAATTAAAGTTTCTGCATTGTATCGTCCATCCTAGCTAGAAATTAATTTCCCGATTGAGTGATTTCTCAAGTTTTCCATTGTTTTGCCAAACACAGCATTATTCATCAACTTAAAGAGATTTTTCTCGAAATCATTCTAGGCAGCTTGGCGGAGTTTAGTATTTAAATCTATATAGGATTTTAACCACGGAGATTGTCTGAAGGATAAAATTCTGTGTATTTTACTTACTTTAACTCCTAACTCCAAAATCTGCTTTAAATTTCGATAATGAATTATGTAATTTTTTTTGTTGTATAGAGTCGCTAGCAATTTCACAGTCTTAGATTTTTTTGTCCTGCGATGATCCGGGCAAGGAGACAAATCTGACAATTTATCATGAAGCTCGAGAGGAATTTCAAGATCTACTTCTAATATATATCCTCGTTCAGCTTCATAGGATATATCTAAAACATTTAAATCTTCGTCCAACCATTTAAATTCGCCGTAAGGTAAATATCGAGACATTGCTCAGCCATATTGATTATTTACATCGGAATATGCGAGATAGGTGTCTTATTTTGTTTCATCATAAGTTGGCATGTATTTATTCTGAGCTTCCGCATATCTTTTAGAGAATTGACTGAGTCCTCCACGTATTTCTCGCTCGATAAATCTTATCATTTCATAATCAGTCAGCAACTGAAGTTTTGCTTGATTTTCTCCATACATTTTATACATTAAGCATTGCCATGCATATCCGGGGGAGGTGAAGAAGTGCGCAAGGTCAATGCCGTATGTTTTATGTGAAGTTTTCCTAAATTCTTCGAAAACATCTGCTAACAATAATACGTCCGTTTTTAAATATAAATCAGAATATTCTTGCATGAATCGTCACTTAAAAGTATATCAAATGTTTTGCGCATGAGCGTATTCTTTGTCTGATACATTTTTATCTTCTATCTTAAGTTGATGAATAATGCTGTGTTTGGCAAAACAATAGAAAACTTGAGAAATCACTCAATCGAGAAATTAATCTCTAGCTAGGATGGACGATACAATGCAGAAGCTTTAATATTGAGACTGGAATTTAAATCATCATAATCACAAAATCATCATAAATGAAAATTTAGTTATTGTTGAACTTGCTAAATCCAATGTATTTTTTAACAAACCAATCTATGTGGGCATGGGTATTTTGGATTTAGCAAAGACGACAATCTACTGCTCCGATTTTCATTATAATTATATGAATCTTGTTTTTCCAATTGCAAAGTCCTCTAACAGATACAGATAGTTTAATTTATGAAATTAAAAATGATAACCTATATAATAAAATTAAATTAGATTGTCAAAAATATTTTGATACTTTTGATTATCCCTGCAAAAATATGTGCAATATTCCAAAAGTTAACAAAAAGGTTCTCGGTATGATGAAGGATGAAAATATTGACAGGATTATGACGCATTTCATCGGATTAAGATCAATAATATATTCTACTAAGGTGTTATATTCAACAGAGGAAATTGCAGCGAAGAAGAATGGACTTGAAAAACAAAAGATAGAACGTTCGGAAATCGATGATATTTAGAAGAACCTCCACATAACAAAAAAATTAAAGGAGTAAAGAAATCGGTTATTAAAAATACGTTTAATGATTGTGTAAATTGCTTGGAAACCTTTAATTAAAAACACATAACTCAAAAATTAATTCGTTCCAGAGATTATATATCACCGAACAATCCAAAATAGGTCTCAGTCCTCATGATGATAAACGTCGCGTTATAAAAGGCATCTACGATACCCTTCCCTGAGGACATTGTAATATAATGGAAGAATCAACTTAAATGTATATATACAACAAAATTTGTTATCAAATAAAATAATAAAAAGAGCTATAAAAATACTGAAATTATTTGATTATTTAAAAATCTTTACTGTATTTCTTAAAATCATGTATCAAAATAAATATTTGAACAAAACTATGAGCTGTTGTATTTTTTTTTACTCCTGTATAATATAAAAAATATATTTTAACAAAACTATGCATTTTAAAAGGCCATGCCCTAAAATGGCACTAAAATTGCAATTTGAGCCTTAAATTTTCCCCATGCTATTATTCTTATGGGAAAAATGCAATTTTTATTCCCGTACGCCCCTAGGTATATCTACTCATATGGGTTTTTATCAGCCCAAGACATGTTCATTATGTAGATTTGTTATACCCTTTCTTGTAAAGCAACACTCATCAGTAAATACATTTTTTTTATGAAAATAGACATCATGTGCTCTCCGGTCATAAATAAGTCGATAGAAGCATAATCTCAATTCGAGGTGGAATGGATGCAACACCTATTCTTTTAAAGTCCTATTTACTGTACATCAGTCGGTGCAGAAGCAAAACTACCGGTTTCTAGAAGACGCCTTTTAATAGCGGCAAATGTTTGGCAGGTTGATATGCGTCTATTTAGAAATCTTTCTCTGTCTACTCTCGCCTATATCCTAGGCAGTAACAGTAAATAAATATCATATCGATCATTTCTGCGTCAGTATAATATTCGGCCTTGGCGAAAAACTTAAGAATTAAATGATACTTTTTAAATTAACACATAAAGGTTTATCAAATTAAATCGTGTGTAAGTAGTGACGATATTGATCATTGCTGGTTCGCCGTTATGTTAATTTATATGGTTATTGATATATTGGCCTTTAAACATTCTCCAAATTTCTTCGACGAATTCTAAGTCTGGATAAAGTGTAAAGAGGGGTACGACTAGTCTCAGTACGTAATAAAACATTAACTTTCTAATTCACTAATATGGCTTAACTTTAAAACCCATCGAAACCGACAGTAGACGATTTAAATTGGCAAACACAATAATAAGTCAAGTAATTAAGATTTCAGTTAAGAATAAATAAATCAATTTACTGCCTATATTTATTTTTCTTTCACAGTTGACGGAAAGAATATATTTAAACAGTTTAATTTCTGCAAATATTACTCCGGTTCTCTTTCAATATGCGTTTCGACTACCTAATGGTCACATTAGTGGAGCTGTATCGAGTCAGAAGCAACATTTGCAGAAAACAACTCTACAGTGTAACCAGTAAGGGTCGCATTATATTAGATTTTTTTTTAATAGCTTTATTTAAAATTTGACTTTGGCATCAATTTCTGCTTCGATAGAGATAAAAATTAACCAAAAATATAGCAGTCACGTCATTAGTATTATCTGTTTAATTTTATTTTTTCTAAAATATTCAAAAATGGGGTTATATCTCAAAATATCGAAAAAAGTTATAAGAAAAAGTTTTCTAAATGCAATTTTTAGCCCATACGCATTATTTCAGCTGTATAAGATGATTTAGATTTTTTGCCTATTTTTTGTAAATTGTACCACTGTTGCAAAATAAGACTCAACGCCACCTACATAAAACTTTTTAGTTTGGACAGTGCTTTATTCCAGACATATTTTGTTTAAAGTAGCGCCATATTAAATGTGTGTTTTTCTACAAAATCCACATAGGGCTTATAAAATTTCGTCACATTGACGCTGTATAAGGTAATTTCATAAAATAACTATTTTTGAAAGAGTAGTTTGTATCTAAAATAGCTTCATAACAAATTTTAATAATGAATTTTTAAATTAAATTGTTGAAACTTTACGTAAAGTTAAATAAAAATTTATTTTCCACCTAATGCAGACTTTACTGATGACTCTTTGTACCTGTTTCTCTTCATTATAATGTTTATAACTTTTAGACACAAACTACGTTTTCAAAAATAGTTATTTTATGAAGTTACCTTATACAGGGTCAAAAACAAATAAACTTTGCATGATGTGTAACCAAATTTTAATAGCCCTATTTGGATTTTGTAGAAAAACACACATTTAATATGACGCTACTTTAAATAAAATATGGCTGGGATGAAGCATTGTCAAAACTATGAAGTTTTATGTAGGCTGCGTTGAGTCTTATTTTACAACAGTGGTGCAATTTACGGAAAATAGGCAAAAAATCTGCATATAGACTAAAAATTGCATTTAGAAAAACTTTTTCTAAGAAGATTTTTTGATATTTTGAGACATAATCATACTTTTGAATTTTTTTGGGAAAACATTAAAATTTGACAGATAATGCTAATCACGTGAATATTATATTTTTGGTTAATTTTTATCTCTATCGAAGTTGAAATTGATGCAAACGTCAAATTTCGAATAAAGCTATTTATAAAAAAATATCCCATATGATGTGGACTTTACTGGTCACACTGAGTATACAGATGTGAAAAATCCAAAACAGAACCTCTAAATAACCGGAATGTAACAGAAAGAAACGGGCAACCCTTTTAGTTCTGTTAAAGGAGCGAAATAAAGGATACTATTATATCGTAGCTTGCTTCCAGCAAATATCGTTTAGGGTCGTCAAAACACAGTGGGTCGAAAGCACGGATTTAATATTAAAAATAAAAAATATAGATTATCGGATCCAATATAGCAGACCGCATCTTTAAAATCATGAAAATAAATTCGAAAAAGGTCTAGTGTGGTTCAATAGCTGTTAACTATGCAATTTAAAAACAAAATAAAAGGGATAATTGTATTTCTATGAATGAAATATTACTCTTAAATTCAAGGTTCATTTTAAAAATAAATACATGGATATCGATAATTGTTAAAAAGGCGAAAGTACTTTTTTCTGTATGCTTAGGACTTCTTGGCAAATACCAATGCAAATAATTTGTAAAATATAATATTTATTGATTAATTAATATTGATCGATTGTAATAAAAGATAATAAAAAGAACTTTTTGATCATCGCCTTCAGCACTTTTCTCATTATCCAATACATACGAATTGTTATCTGAATCCTTACAATGTCAAAAAACAGTGTAAGGATCCATCGACGCCAAAAGTTTTGGAACATATGCTCCATATCTTTTTCTCGCGAAGATTTTCGGCCAAAGTCTGGGCGATAGTTTCTTATCAATAGTTTACCTATCGGCAATATTGCAAATTCTATGATGCCTGGTCTATGGATAAGTAAATTGTGGATTTCTGTTAGCATGTTGTATCAAGAATATTCTTTTAAGAACAATCTTGCTGTTTGAAGTGTGTATTCCCAAATCTTCTCTATTACGGTTTAATGGCCGCTTTCATTCCAGCCACAGCGTTCACCTAGCCATCTATCATCGCCGTAGCTAAGTTGTACTGTAATGAAGCTGGGGGTGACAAAAATAACTCTTATATATGGTGTAAGTTGTTTAGTTGGAGTTCATTTTCTTTTTTCTTTAAAGACCTTTGTTAGGTTTCCTTAATAAATTCCAATTTCAGAGGCCTGTAATTCGTAGTAAAGGAGGATTTGGGATTGGAAAACAGAATCGGTTCTTGTTAAGTTTGCGTGTTAACACCTGCTAATTGAGAGGTGAAAAATAAGTCTGTATCAGAAATAATCGGATCAGTGAATTTCATTCTGTACTGGCTCTGACATGACGTTCCATCGAAGCCCCATTTGCAAATGAAATTCGTATTTGCAAATCTAATTTATCAAAGTGTTCAAGGGTATCTAATTGAGGCAATATAATTCGATCCACTATGTGATCCAGTTAACCTTGCAATTTAACCTCGGCTTTTGATTTAGTAGAGGTTAGATAATCGTCATGTAGATAACATGCTTTTTTTGTATTTTACGCATGCATTTAGCCCAATTTCGCAATCGTTGATATTTGTCTGTTGACAATCCAATGTCAAATAGAATAGCATCATCTTCATTGGCATTAAACAAGTCCGAAAAAAACTATAGATTTAGCGGGATTGCGTAGAAGTCGTAAGCTATACTTCGACTGTCATTGCATTTTGAGATAATTAGTCTCATTTTTCGTATAAAAGTTAATAAAAAAAATTTTTAATTAAGTGCATACCTCCTGAAAGAACCTCCATTTTAAAATGTGAAGATCGAAGTACGCAAATCAGAAATAATTGACTTGAACGACGCACTGGTGTTCCCAACCTACTAACTGGGCGCGACGCTCTCACAAGATCGCGCGTTTGACTTGAAACGAAACCTTAGAAAGAACCTGTCGTCCCTATTAGCCCTTTCTATCAAGTCCTCACCAAACATTATACTTTTTTCTGGTCTTCCGGAAAAATTTCTTGAGTTATTCGCAATTTGTAACTGCGATATTTGTTATGCTTTAAAATATTCGAATGTTCGAGCGTTCGTATAAAATTCTTCGGCAATTGCAGTACTATTGCAAGGAAAATTAATTTCCGCTAAACTACAAACGTCAGTTTCCGAATTTGCTCGATCTTCAGTAATTTGAGGAATCGGTTGTTCCTCATTATTATAAGTGTTATTACAAATTTTTAGACAAGGTCAAATTTTTTTTTAATAATTTCCGAAATTCTAAATTTTGAAAGAAAAGGACGATATTTATACCTAAATGCAAATGTGCCAATTAGCTCATCCACACCTTTACCAGAATAGTACTACTTAATAATCTGCAGTTTTTACTCCGTGGAATAAACTACCATATAATTTGGCAAGAAACACAAAAATACCAATACTCGGTACCTACGCTTCAATGGCCTAGATAAAAGCGAATTACTTGGAACCCTCTTGTTTTGCTAGGGCATGGTGTATACTGCTGCCCGCTCTCACCGCGCCAGCATTTTATTACCCCTCACCCTAGGGCCAAGCTGGTAAGTTATTAAATTTAAGCACGTATGTCGATGCTTGCGATGCTTATATTCTGTCTCCCTCTGATTTGGTTATTAATATATTATTTTCTTTGTCTTACTTAACAAATGTCCACGTTTCGGTTTGATTTTTCACACCTATATATACATAGATATATTTATATATATATATATATATATATATATATATATATATATATATATATATATATATATACATATATATATATATATATATATATATATATATATATATATATTGTTCCGGGCGGCCGATCTTCAAACACACACTGTATTATTGAACACACTATTATTTCAAAATATTTTTATTGTCAACCTTATATATATATATATATATATATATATATATATATATATATGTTAATGCGGATTTCACGGATTCCTCCGTGTGAGATACAATAGCAGTGGATATATCCACATTATGCCGTTGTAGTGCTAAAATCACATTCAGCAAACATACAACTATATGCAGCTCCGCGTATGAATGAAGTAAAATGCGAACAGTAAATGCAAACTTCTCTCCATCATATCCTTTCTGTGTTAGAGGTTGCACAGTTAGAATAAATTGTTATAAAACGCAATTTATCAATTTATCCTATTCCACCACAATCGAGGATAAATTGATAAATTGCGTTTTATAACAATTTATTCTAACTGTGCAACCTCTAACACAGAAAGGATATGATGGAGAGAAGTTTGCATTTACTGTTCGCATTTTACTTCATATATATATATATATATATATATATATATATATATATATATATATATATATATATATATATATATATATATATATATATATTGTTCCGGGCGGCCGATCTTCAAACACACACTGTATTATTGAACACACTATTATTTCAAAATATTTTTATTGTCAACCTTACTTTTGACACTTGTCAAACAATTTCAAGTTGCATCAACGAATTCTCAAACTACACTGACTACGAAAGTCGATCTGGACCCTTTATACCCTTTTGGTCGATACCGGAAGATTCCCTAATTCTCTAGAAGGATTTCCATACTACATGGGATAATCAAAATAAGAAAAAGGAATAATCCGGTAATTTCTAGACCTTCTATCATAGGCGTTCCATGTTAAAATTAAGGAAATCGAATTCTTTAAAAAGTTCCAGACCTTCTTGCATAGTCGTCTCCTGAGGAAATTAACAAAGGTAAAATTACTTAAAGAAATTATGAACTCGTAGAAAATATACCTAAAACCCTACAAACTACGAACACAAACTAATACTGTGAAATGTACAACGCTATAAAGTTCGTAACATTGCCCCCCTTCCAAGCCTTGATCGTCCCGATCAACCTTCTTGATCTTGATAATGGGCCAATCTGTCCAGATGATCGACTTTCATCTTCGCATGAGGGCTTTTTTTGAATTCGGTACACCAGATCGTTTAGTCGAGTCACTAGATTGTACAGACCTTCCTATAATTTTTGAAGCTTTGGTGAACGCCCTTTGGTTCTTTTCGGATTGTACAACGAATCCACCAGTATTGGCCTTGAGGTCATAGCGGTTCTTCATTTCGCTTTTTATTTGTAGTCCTCTCTGTACCGTTCCAAGAATGGCTTAGAAGACGTTCTTCCGGAGTCGCTTTCACCGTCGCGGTCCCTCTCAACGTACCTTCTCAAGAATGACCTGTAGAACGTTCTTCTTCCATAACCCTATTCGCAGTCACGGTCCCTCTTGTCACGTTCTCCTCGGTCGCCGCGAGTACTCCTTCTATGTTTTCTATAATGGTCCTTTCTTCTATCGCCTCCACCAGCAGTAATTTCTGGGCAATCTCTGTAAAAGTGACCGTTGCATCTGCAGTGATAAAAACACATGTTATTCGAATGGTACCGGCAATTCTGACCCCTTCTTCTCGATCTGGCATAAGTTACTCTAATGCGACAACCGCATACTTCAACACCATCGTAAGCCTTAACAGCAACTGCAGCATTTCTTTTATCTTTGTAAACAGCAAATCCAAAACAAGAAATACTATTAATTAACCAGACTTCCTTAAGTTCACCATAAGGAGCAAAGACTTTCTCCAAGTCGCTTCTTATAACATCATCACCTATATTAGCAATGTGAAGCCGATAGCCATCAGCGCCTCTGTCAGAAACAGTATTGCAAATACACTGGCTTTGTAGATGCCCCTCTTGACCGCACTTCCTACAAAGCATTCTATTTCTACTACGAAAGCTTGTATTTTTATTATCTTGTGTTTTCCCTTCATTCAAAAATTCTTGCAACTCCCTCATAAGCCTCATGAAAGTTTTATCGTTGATCTTGCGATAATCTCAGGAAACATTGACTCTTCTTGTGATTCGTTCTTGGTTCCTTGATGTCTGTTTGGCTATCTCAAACTGAAGAGCATAAGCAAGAGCCTCAGAAATTTCCTTCATTCTGGCCATTCTTAGTGTCTGACTCGTTTCTGGGTCACGTAAACCTTCAATAAAACTATTCACTGCTAACTCTTGCTTTATATCTTCTGGGTATGTTGGGTAGGTCAAATTTATTAATCTCATTATATCCGCCTCATATTCTTGAAGACTTTCGTTGTATTTTTGTCTTCTTCCTTGGAGTTGGGCTTTATAAACTTCTCGAAGCTGAGCTTCCCCATAGCGAATTTCCAGAAAAGTAACAATGAACTCGTAATCATTCTGTTTTTCTTCAGGAATATTACGTAGGACCTCCATAGCTTCACCTTCGTAGTGCTAGAACAAGAGCACGTGCCTTTTCCGGTGCACTCCAGTTATTGGCGAAAGCGGCGGCTTCGAACTGACGGACTTAGGTAAGCCAAGGTACCTTGCCGTTGAAGTTAGGCGGCTTCATCACACTAGTTGCAAGAACACCATCTACCTTTATCATACCTGTACTGACTACCTTCTGGATTTGCAAATGTAATTGTTGCATCTGTTTCTGGATTCCCGTCACCTCGTATTGTACTTCTTGTTCTATGCGCTTTATGTTTTCTTGATTATTTTTAATGTCTTCTTTTAGTCCTTGTTCATATCTTCCTGACTTGCCTTAAGTTCCTGTCTCATGTCCTCCAGACTTATTTTTAGTTCTTGTTTTATAGTTTCATGGCTTGTCTTTAATTCTTGTTTCATATCATCTTTGCTTCTCTTTAGTGTCATCAATTCTTGTTTCATATCGTTTAGATCTTTCGTCATACCTTCTTGGCTCGTCTTTAGTTCTTGTTTCATATCGTTTAGACTTTTCGTCATACCTTCTTGACTCGTCTTTAGTTCTTCTTTCATATCATCTTGGCTTGTTTTTAATTCTTGGTTCATGTCATTTTGGCTTCTTTTCATGTCTTGAATCATCATCAGTATTTCATTCATACTCGCTTGAGGTTGTTCTTCCATTTTTGCTTTCTGGCTTCTAGTTTCCACTGGCATATAATTTCAATTTACTTTTTTCCTTCTTTTTCTAATTTTCTAACCTAAACTAACCTCTTCTGGATTTGATCCACTTCTGACACCAATTTGTTCTGGGCGGCCGATCTTCGAACACACACTGCATTATTGAACACACTATTATTTCAAAATATTTTTATTGTCAACCTTACTTTTGACACTTGTCAAACAATTTCAAGTTGCATCAACGAACTCTTAAACTACACTGACTACGAAAGTCGATCTGGACCCTTTATATACCCTTTTGCTCGATACCGGAAGATTCCCTAATTCTCTAGAAGGATTTCCATACTACATGGGGTAATCAAAATAAGAAAAAGGAAAAATCCGGCCATTTCTAGACCTTCTATCATAGGTGTTCCATGTTAAAAATAAGGAAATCGAATTCTCTAAAAAGTTCCAAACCTTCTTTCATAGTCGTCTCCTGAGGAAATTAACAAAGGTAAAATTACTTAAATAAATTATGAACTCGTGGAAAATATACCTAAAACCCTACAAACTACAAACACAAACTAATACTATGACATGTATAACCCTATTTTCCGGATTTCGAACCGACCTAGGTAACACCCCTGACTACAACTTGTCGTTAAGCTTTCACTACCTGTTAAATGATTGAGCCTAAAATATCTTAACTGATAGTCCAGAAGGTATCCTCATTTTTATATGTGGCATATTGTTCAAAAAGGGCTCTCCGTTTATGAGTTTTGTATATAACTTGGTTAGGACGGATTTAGGAGCACCACGGACAACATACTTGCAAGATGTGTACCATTAAAATATTTTAGTCTGCGGTGCTTTGGGTTTGATGATAAAAGAGGGTCCGCATAAAGGGCGTTTTAGATTTATGTGTTTTCAGGGTAACGGATTATACAAATGTAAATATATCTTATAAAAATTTATTATGACTGCTCCAATATGCAGGGTTTCAAAGAAATAAATTATGGGTATAATTTACATAAACACAATATATAAATATAATACGAGGAATACCAGAAAATATATATACTTAGCCATGATTGTACACAATCTTTGTCGATTGGTGTGCAAAATTTTAACACAATTCGTTCATTATTTTGTATTTTATGAAGTATTTTTCAACAAAAAAAAGAGATTTAAAAAATCGTGTCATCAAATTTTTAACAAAGGAACATAATTCTTAAAATATTTACTAACGAATGATTGCCTTGTAAGGGGATAATAGTCCATCAAATTTTTAAATAGGCGTTTGGTCAAAGTAGTCTCGAGGGTCACAAATCCAATAACGATGGCTCAAAACATATAAGGTTTCAAACGCAATCAATTCCGATGTTTGCGGGAAAGTAAAAACTATGATTCTTGAACACCGTCTTTTAAAGTGTCTGTTATTGCTAAACCATTAACTATATCAAAATATGTTGGTAATTTTACATGACAAACTATGCATGAGTAAAGTTTCTGCACATGAAGTCTCAAAACCGTTGACTCCCCAAATAGCAAATTTCTTAAAATCATTTGGAATTTTTGAATGCAAATATGCTGAAAGGCAATACAATGACAATTTTTAACTAGTGTAATACTTAAAAAATATCCTGGTTTGTGTTACAAAATTATCTTCCTTCTTCACAATAATACACAAGCAGCCCTAGTGCAACGCAGTCTCCGCGAGTGTAATTTCCTTGAGCTGAGGCCATATGGTCCAAAAATAGCTCCTTCTTACTTATTTGTATTCAAAAATTTAAAAATGCACCACAAATGATGCCGTTTTTCATTCAAAGAAACTTTCTAATGCCTCCAATAGATATAAATATTCATATACAGCCCCTTTCAAATTAAGTCGGTACCATTGCTAACTTTTAGGGATTTTCAATTATTAAGTTGTTCATAAAAACCTATAAAACTTTGAAGTATCATTATTTAGTATTTGGAAAACAACCTTAAATTTGTTCAATATTTTTTACAGGAGGTTCTTGTGAAAAAAATATCTCTAAAAGTAGCCCAAAATAATATAGCTGTTACGGCAAGTTCAGGCATCGATCACCTGAAACCAAATTTTTTTATATTATAATATATTCATTTTAGAATCGTTAAAAACAATATATTTTGTTATTTATAGTTTGCAGCATTGTGATCTTCCTATGCTTTTATTTCATTCCCCCTTTGTCCCAGTACCTATGACACCAATAGCATCCTTGACCAGATAATTTAACATGTTTATTTTGATTTAGTTGTCCAAGAAATTGATAGCTACACTTCTAACAAATTTTCCCTTCGAGTTATAATCTAAAAACTGTCATTTACGTGTATGTCATAGACTTAAAAGTATATAGACTGCGAATCCTATAGAAATACGTTGGCTCTCGTTTAGAAAGAGAAAGAGCGAAATAGGATAGTAGTAAAATGTAAAATTGTTTAGGGCTAATGTTTTAATCAGTTTACATTTAAAGAATATAAATTTGCATTTTTTCAGTATTCCAACTTGTTATTAGTGAATTCATTCAATTAATAAATATTTCATGAAATTGTAAGCATGAAAATAGACTAGTATGTTAATTTTAGCCGTTAATTTATTTCTTTTAAGCATGTGTTACAAAATCGACAAATTTTATCGATGTTGTGATTGACGCTGAAATATCAAAAGCAAGATCTTAAATCTTGCTTTTGATATTTCAGTGCTCTAAAGATTCTTTTTTTATTAAAAGTGTAAAACATTTTTCACGTTCCTAACTTAAAACATCTAAAAAGCACTATCAATGGAGTCGAAGTTTAGCCTAAAGTCTATTCTGCCACTAAACCATTAGAAAAGCGATATTAAAACATATACCTAAATAAAATACAAAACAATATCAACTAATTATTCGTTAAATCCACCATAAAATATATTAAAATTTAAAAATGTAATAAAATATTTACAATAGAAAACCTGACACCAGTAAAAATCACTTATGAATGGTAGCCAAATAACAAGGGCGAAATAAATAACAGTATTCTTGATTAGCAGCAAACTGGGTATACATTTTATATTTTCCGGTAAAGTGTTATATGTTTCAACCACCTCAGAAACAAAGTCGTCCCATGTCTTGGAATAGCGAGCAATATTATGGGGCGAGTATATAAATTATGAATGTTATAACGAGGTACAAGTTTTGACTAACCGCAAACACCAAACAAGAAGAGGGAAATATGGTCTTACTTTTTCAAGGCATAAATAATGCGAACACATGAATTTTAAACTTTTTGAATTATGTTTTGTTCTTTTACATTTAAAAAGGAGTCATATACAGAGTCGCAATAGTTATAGTTAGGCAACACTAATGATTCTGGCAAGATTTTATGGACGCTCTTTGAGTGTTTACTGCTTTATAATAGTTTCAATTCAAGTTTCCTTGAATAATGGATTCATCGTTCTCCAGACTCCAGTTAATTATCGATTATAGTGCCAAGCGACTTAGCCGTTTACACTATAGTTATTTTAATATTAATATTAGTAAAATTCAAAACTTTCTTCGGCTTTTTTGCCCTTGTACCTCTAAAAATCATCAAATCAAGTTTATTTCATTTAACTCCTCATTCACAGTATGCTCCGCAGGATAATGTTCATAAGGATAAAAGTTATAATTCAAAAGAATCTAAGATATCTGCGGTATATAATATGAGCAAAAAAAGGACCCAAATCGAACCTTGGGATATTCCATGACCATTTGAGACCTTTCAACCAAATATAACCTTAAAGCACCATCAGAAAATCCAAAATATTTTCAACTGTATACAAATTAAGTCATGACTAATTGCATCAAATGTCTTAGAAAAATCCAGCAGCACCTTAGCATACTTGAACCCCAAATCCCGACCCCCTACGATGGCATCTACGACGCTAGAAAATGTAACAAAGTGCTACCAAATTAAGGGGTGCGTATTTGAGATTAAGATGGATTTGTAAACTTTTCAGTTTTTTAAGTTTTATTAGAAAAGTATGCATTTTACATCTCCATAAAAAAGTTGTAGATAATACAATTTTCTTTCGAAATATTATCTATGAAGTCCAAAAAAGTCATATTGAAAAAAAAATACACTCCAAAAACAAAATCAAAAAAATGGCAAAAAAATGTAAATTTTTAATAAATGAATTTAGGTACGACAAAACCACCTTAAAAAGAAAGCCGTTAAAATGGTCTCCAGTCGAAGCCTGTACGATGAATATTAGCCGAGAAATAGCTTTCCAAAATTTTCAACTTTTTATGATTTTTATAACTTTTTATCCGCACATTATGTAATTTTATATTTTTGAGTGAAAATTTTTCTTTATTCGCCGAACAAATTATTTTAGAACGTTGAATGAGAAGAACAATTATGTTTTGGAAAAACTCTTTATACTACGGAATGACGAATAAAATTAATTATCACATTATTTTATACCTTTTTTAATTTCTCCCAGTTATATTATTTTCAATAATTTTGTCAATTTCTTCGTCATACTCTTAGGGAATATCGTCTTTAGTAACATAAAGTACATCACCATTTTCCCAATTTAAACCCATAGATCATTTACAGAACATGGAGTAATTGATTTCTATCTTCTTGCAACCACAATTCCCTTGGCAGCATTTGGTGCATCCACAAGTTATTCTTTCAAGCAAAGTTTATGGCATAGGAAGTTTATTAATAAAATTTGGTATCAATCAATTTTTCGACCTTTTCCAATCCCAGTCGAGAGGATTTAAAATATTCCCTTTCCATTGTTGCATGTGTAGGTTTATATATTCCTAATCCATGCTGTTTAGTAGTATCAGTTGTTGGAGACAATTGCGCTAAAGTAAATTTCGACACTGGTTAAATGCGTCTGAAATAGCTGATAGTGATATTTGTGCTCTCAATTTTCAAGCCCTATAATAAAGTTACAATACATTCAAATGCAGAATTGACGTCTTCAGGACCTAAATTTTTACCCAAAAATACATCTCAGTACTTCTCCAAAAGTAAAATATTTTTACTGGCAAAATTTAAGAATTTATTTTTACCAATATCAAAAAATTGAAAAGCCGTATCACAGACACTGAATGCGTGAATGAAACCAAGATTCTTTAGCAAAGTGGAAACTTGATGTTATTACGGTTAAACAATATAGCTATCACTTTTCGTATACTCCTCAAAAATTAAAATTTTTGCACTTTTGTGGTAATACTGATATGATGATAAGAATATCGACATCTTGGCCAATTATACCCACATTATTTAACTGGGATGCCATATATTTGGCATTATTTACAACAAGTACGTCTGTATCTTCTTCATCTTGTTCAGTTTCGATATTGACATTAAATTTTATTTCAAATTTTTGATTCAAATATGAAATAATTTTTTTTTGTTCTTTTCATTCGCAAAAAATTTATCTGATTTGGATAATGGCTTTGCGTCATTTTGAATCTGTACTTCAAGACCAGCTTGTTTGGTGCAATGGAATCTTTTAACAGTGTAAAATAATTTGTTCATTGAATAATAAAAAATTTTCGCGCAAAAATAGGAAATTACATAACGTGCTGTTAAAAAGTTTTAAAAATCGTAAAAAGTTTAAAAGTTTGAGAGGCCATTTCTCAGCTACTGTTAATGATACAGACTTTGACCGGGGACCATTTTAAAGGACGTGGATGTCAGCTTCCTTTTGAAAGGAATAATGTCTATTCTTAAATTCACTTACAAAATAGTTATGGAACGAAATTGAAAAAACAACAAAATTTGTTAATACTGTCGTACCTGGGGCACGGTTTCGTCGGTTTGATGTCTATTTGTCATGTTCTCAAGTCTGTCGTGCCTTTTTGAAGAATCGAAGCTTGAATAAGCAAATTGAGTAGGCATGTCGACGGAGGAACTTTCCGAACTTGAGTCCAGGTGCGTCGCATACGGTTGATCGAATCGTAATCTTTGTCCCGGAAACGCTTGCGATTGGAATCTCTCATCCAAAGGTCATAACTCAGAGATAACAGATCACGAAAAACTATGGAAAAATGTCTTACGAATCGTTGACGCAACGTAGAATCACGAAATGGGATCGAATTCGAGATTGTCGTTGTTGACGTGTCTGCGAAGTGGAAAGTTATGTGTTTCAAGGTTGTCGAACTGAAGCAAATTTGTTTGAATTGTGTTGAACAGAATTTGGTCTGTTTGTTCATGAAAGGAAGGGCACCGAGCACACGGTGCCGAAGAGGACGCACCATAACCTCACGATCCAGCTGATTGCAGAGCCGTCTTACCTTTCTTGCTCTTAAAATCGGGCATTGTTTGTCTTTGAGCCATAGCTCTTCAATTTTAAAAATAGAAATTGTTTTTTGATTGCCAAAAATTAAAAAGGGATAAGTTAAAACAAAGGACGCGTATGGAAAGTGAGCTAGGATAACTCTACGTGTCTTTGTGCAAAAATGAAACAGGGTTTGCTAATTTGTTTTGGAAAAAATTAGCGATTTTTTCGCTGTAACTTGAAAGTCTTTGAGATTGTTTTGTTTGTGCTAATTTCCGCGAAAGTCAGATCAAAAAATTCGTATTTTGTTGGTCTTTTGATTGTGAAAAAAAAATACGGAAATTTGGTTAAGTTTTACCAGAAGTTTCCAAAATTTTTTGTGTCTTTTCCGACTTTGCGTAATTTGTTTTGAATCGCGGTATTTGTGGGGATTTTTGTTGTTGTTTTGCGCGGTTTGAGAAATGCCGAAAAGTCTGTTTTGAATCTTCTTAATTTAGAAGAAAAAACAGGCGTGACCCGTCCTAAGAAAAAGGATTTTTTCAAAAGATACAGGTCGATTTTTTCTGTGGTTTTCAGAGCTTTTGCAAGTCCCTAGGATATGTCTGAAGAGTGAGTATGGGAAACTCAAAGGTTATAGAAACGGATACGCGATCTTTATGCCGGTGATCCGTTACTGCAACGCCAGTTCGCATATGCAGTCGCGAATATCGCCCAGCTTTCGAACTATAGTGTCTGAGGGCCTGGTAGTTCTGAAACTTACCTCTGGAGTTCGTAAGCAGATACTTCCTGTCCTAAACACTCTAATTTATACCAAGGGAAACCTCAGACACCATATTTAATCCGGTAATTTGCTTTCGCTTTAATATTTTCTTGAATCTCTGGTTTTTCGCTATCGGAGTGCAAATGAGAGCTACTAAACTCCCAGAGATTCCGAAAAATTAAGTTTGGGGTTTTTACTAGCTCTCCTAGACGTTCTGGAAGGTCTAATGCTGACTTCAGAAGATCGTTGCGCTTGCAGGAATGGTCTAGGCTTGAAAACCCGGAAAGATATGCGTAAACGTCCCTAAATTTCCTGAATTCGTCAAGTCTTGATGGGAATTTCGTACTAAAAGTAGATTGCCGTGAAAACAGCAAACTTTTGACCGCGAAATTCGGGTTTCTTTTTCTCGCATCATAACAGATGACTTTCTTTCTTCAAAACTGCTTATCTTGTTTCTTCACAACGGATGATTTTTCAAGTTTTCTTCGTAATAAGCAAAATCGTACTGATTTTGCTGCTAAAAGTCATCCTATATATAGTTTTTCCTTACTACGTTAAGTTGGATCGAATCTCGTTAAAAGTAGCCAATCAGAACGCTTGATTTTTCGTCCATGTGTGGAATTACAACATTATTAATCGATCTTTTGTCGAGATTTTTGTTGTATCCTGTAGATATTCTATCTGTGAATAATTCGAGCAACACTGGAAATGTATAATTGTTATTATATATTTACAATAACACGAAGAAAAGTAGCAAAGTTTGTGATGCCATATCACGATTACTTTCCATCGTATAGACTTCTGCAGGAGTTCATAGAGCTCATTTTAACGATCTTCACGCCAGCTTTCTTTTTAATGAAGCAAAGCCTACACCCAACTTCACTTCGAAAAAAATTATAGGGAAAGAATTTTTTAAAAATTTAAGCATTTTTTTATTTTTTTCCTGGGGCATATTTTTTTCAAAAATGACTTTTTTGGACTTTATGAGTTACCATTTAGAGAGGAATTTTCATTACCTAGAACTTTTTGATAGACATGTACCTGCGAAAATGCATAGTTTTTTAATAAAACAAAGAACTGAAAAGTGAACAAATCTACCTGAATCTCAAAAACGCACCACTTAATTTGATAGACCTTTGTGATTTTATTATATTTAGAGGCCAATTGAACATAAATAGATAAATAGATAGATAAATAGATAAATAAATAAATTTATTTTGTTACATTTTGTAAGGAAAAATACAATTGTAATGTGTCACAAAACAAAAGAATAAGGTCAAAACTATCTGTAAATTAAGTCTCCATGTATTCATCCACCGAATAGAATGCACGCTCAAACAAAAATCCTTTTAATTTAGTTTTAAATCTCATATAGTCTAAATCTTTAAACGTTTCAGACACCGTGTTGTACAATGACACATTCAGTGTATTTTTCTCAGTAGTTGTCTTCAATCTATACCTCGAAGGCCTAATTAAATTAGCTGATTTAGTGCTATAAGAGTAAAAGTGGGAATTTTGGTGGAATTTCCCACGGTTTTTATGAATCTCCAGTAGTTGGTATAAGATAAATAAACTAGGTAACGTTAGTACCCGTAATTTTATAAAGTGTGGCTTACACTGGTCCCAATAGCCGATACCAGAGATAAGTCGAATAGCCTTCTTCTGCATTCCAAAGATCTGAATCGCGCCAGCACAGCACCCCAAAGGTGAACACCGCACGAAATATGAGAATGCAACAAAAAATAATAAACAGAGAGAAGGGTGATACAGTGAAGAGACCCACGAAGTTACCTGAGAACAAAAATAGAGAATGTCAACTTATTCCTCAATAATGTGATGTGAGAATTCCAGTACAAACCATCATCCAAACTGATAATTATTAATTTTAATACACTTCAAATTACTGGCAGTGCACCAGTGTTCACTAATACAAACAAAAATTTACAACAATTTATCCAAAAATAAAGAGAGCGTGTCAATCTTATTAGGCAAGCCTGGAATATTTAAGTGAAAAGGACAGATAGAGTCATTCTTATTTTTGACAGAAAAACTCGATAATTTTTGAGGGTTAATTCTTTCTGGCATGAAAAAAATTTTTGATTTTTACACGATGGGGCAAGATGCGGGGATCAAGAAGTCTTTCTGAATAAGACTACAAAACGCCAACCTTAAAAGATGCCTAGAGTTCAGGGTACCTAGATTCGAGCTTCTGGCATGTTGCTTCCAAAAAAATAGATCGAATATATGAGGTTAAGTCTCCTCCTGACATTTGAGGATCCAGACGGCATAAATGGAAAAATTAAAAGCAAGGAACAGCTTTCAAATTTGAATCACGCACTGTGTTAGCTCCAGTCCCAACCACTGCAAATTTCCTTCTTGGATTACTTCGACGATTGACGACAGTCCAACCTGATTAATCCTTCTCATTACCCATACAATTTAAATCGCTCATAGTTTATCGAGTCTGTGCATGCAATATAGCACTCGACACGTCCGAGGACGTAAACGATACTTTATTACCAGATTCTCTATTTTTCTGTATACCTGGATCGGCAGCGTGTGTTTCGCCATGATTAGTTTGACTACTCTGGACAGCCAAATGATCAGTTGCTGGCCGGTCGGTTCTGATGCCGACCGTGCCACCGTTGCCGTTCTGCTTGGCAATATCAGGGCGATCGGAGCTAGATGGAATTACTCATAAAGGAACCTGTTTATCTGCTGAAACAATATTTATAGTTTTATGTTGATTGTTTTTTCCGTTGATTGATCGTAAGGGAATCTGTTTATCTGCTGAAGCAATATTTATAGTTTCATTATATTTAATTTCAATTTCCTGGTTGTTTACATTTTTAGTCACGTCTTCGAACCATCACTGGACGTGTCAATCAAATCAGAACAATTTTCACGGTGGCTGCCCCATTTGTCGTTCAAGAATTTTACGAATCTTACAAGCACTTCACTAGTAGTATTTTCAGGTAACGTGTGATAATCAAGAATTTCAATCAACTCGCTTTTTTTATTTATTAAACTCAGCAATTAAAACACCACTGTTAAAGTCGGCCATATTGATATATATGGAACCATGAAAACACTTTAACCTTTTAGTTTCTTTTACCTCTCTTTTTTTTTCGACATCGTCAATAACCTATTAGATGATTTGCAAGATTCACAGAAATATACTGAAATAATAAAATTTGTTTTAAGCGTTGCCATCAGTTCCATAGATATCTAAATCAAAATAAAACTGCTAAAATGTCTAGTTAATTTAGGCTTTTTTGAGTTAAATGTACATAAATTTAGTTAAAAATTTGCTTAGGTTTTCTTTCTGTGATAAAATACAGAATAATCCATTTAAAAAAGTATGTTTTTCCAAAGGTCTTCAAAACGTAATACATTCGCACTCAAGTTTTACGGTTTTATTGAAGACGTAAGACCTAAATATAAATGAGTTTTAGTCAAAGTACTGAGAAAACTCGTCGGTTTAACAGACAAATGATGTGAAAATGACATCAATCATATGATATAGTGAGTTAGAAATTTGGCTAAATCAGTAAATTGTTGTTGAGTGCTGTATTAACCCAAAGTCGCTAAGTTTATTATCTTATTGCAGTGTTTTAAACTCATTAGTAATTTTTTATATAAATAAGGTACAAAAAAATGTTATTGTTTCCTATTCTTCAATCTTTTACGCTATATAGTTAGTGTCTACCTATCTAGTGAAATAATTTTATAAAAAACGACGAAGGAAATTTAAATTTCGGTCCTGAAATTTATACCAACGTGATATCAACTAAGAACAGCTATATCAGCCAGAAGCACTAAGAAGATTCACGTTTTTATGTTTATTCAATATTTTGGCTATGCAAACTTTATTATTAAAAATCTTTTTAATATTCGATTTAATAAAAAAAAAATTAACACAACAAAAAATTTCATAAAAATAATATCTAAATGTCGATAATTTCCAGTTCCTCTCAACAATAAAATGAGAAAATGCATGTTTGCTAAAATAGGTACTTTTAGAGTCAAAAAATAATATTATATTTATAAATCCTAATTAGTATTCATTGCGGTAAAGCTAAAGTGCACTTCTCTAAGCAACAGAAAGCTTAGTGCCGTGGGAGGATATAATGCCAACAAATTTTAATTAGTTCAGCAGGAGTGTAATGTTAACATTGTGGTTTAAAAATAGATTATCCAGTTTCCATTTTCGTATTATGCACAACTTTTAAATACCAAGAAGTTTTTTCAAATATATATAGTGTCTGGCGCACATAAATAATAATGCTACTCTAAAACAATTTAAATTAATTAAGGTCTTCGCATATTATTATAGGAATTATGTAGTTTTTTACGTATGTACATTGAAAACTGGAAATGCGGCATCGATTTGAATGAAATTTTTTGGTTTATATTCAGGAGGTTGCTGGGTGGTCCCATATAATTTTAGCTAAAATTGATTCAGTAAAATCCAAGATTATAATAAGGCAAAAAAAAATTTATTTTGTCCGATTTTCTCTAAAATTGGCGTAGGGGAGGTTTCGGAATCGCACATAACGAAAATAACCTTATCTTTAAAAAGTTCAATATGACGAATTAATAATTTTATGTGTCTTGATTTTGTCCAAAATTGGTATTGGAGGTTTATGGGTGTATAAATTACGAATTTTAAATTATTTTCAAAAATTCAAATGACGGACTTAAATTTGGATGTAGGATGTAGATAATGAATTTAAAATTATTTTTAAAAAATTCGATATGGCAGATGCAATATAATGGTTTAAAAATTTTTCATTACAGATTATATCCAAAATTGGTACTAGATTAAGTTAAGGGTTTAAAAATAGTGGGTTGACAATTTAACATTATTCACATTTTTTCAAAATTGGTATGAGTGAGTTTTCGGAGTCGTAGGTTACGAATCTGAAGTTAATTTTTTACAATATAATATAGAGATACAATACGAGGGACAAAAAATTTTTTAATTTTAATTTTAAATTAATTTCTTCAAACTCAATATATAGGATAAAATATGTCGCACTTAAAAAAGATGTATATCTCATATACCTATATAAGTCTCAAGTTCTTTAAATATTGGTGTTGAGGGATTTTGGGGACCTAAATTACAAATCTAAAATTAGTTTCTTAAAATTGAAAATGGCAGATTTACTATGGAAGACTAGATATTTGTTTGATACCATTTCATTTAAAACTGGTATTTGAAGAATTGTCAGAGTCAAAGAATTTTTTGTTGCTCAATTTAGAGTGCTTCATAACTTTGGATAAAAGAGTATTTTTTGTCATCTTGAACATATTGTGAGGTACACTGCACATCTCGCTTAGACTCAGTTTAAATAATTTTTAGATATCATACCGAATTCAAAACTAAAAATCAAAAAATAAAAATTTCGTTAAAAAATTTAACCGACTTCTGAAAAATAACAATATAAATTTTGACATGAAATTGAAATATTTGAAGTCATCTAAATTTCGAACTTTATTCAATTTAACATAAATTTTAAAATTGTAGTTTTAATGGTATATTTTGGTGTTTTGATTTTAAACAAATAATTGCTGCTAAGTTAAAAGACTCATATTTTGAAACCTTAAGTAAAAATAATAATTTTGAATTAAAATTTAATTTGGCAGCCAAAATACGTATTTTTGTCTACAATAATAAGAAAAATAAATTATCAATATTTTTTATTTATCGTACATTTAATCGCGATGACAGAATTCTTCTAATTTACCTCTTAGCTTGAATCTTCAACAGAAAAAGTAGTAAAACAATTTATCTTCAAGAAATATGAGGTTAGTTAAGAAAGTTTCCCGAACCTCCATTTTTTTCGGAAAAAAATCTTGTACCAGCAATTTTACAATCTTCAAAACATTTCTCCAGCAGTGTATCCTTTAACTCATTCAGCCATTTGGCCTTGATTTCTTCTATGGGGGCAAAACGTTTCACTGTCAGCTTCATCTTTGAGAAAAAGAAAAAGTCTCATGAAGTGATGTCAGCTAAATATGGTGGCTGAAGCATCGTTACAAGGTTATTTTTTGACAAAAGTTCTCGAATCAATGCTGACGTGTGAGCAAATTTATTAGCCGTCCGACCTAGGGACAAAAATTCATTGTGTACTATTACCTCATAATTAAGAAATGTAATAAGGATAATTTTAACGTTTAAAAGAAGGATTCTTGGGCTCTGGCTCTCATTGAGGCGACTGAAACTGTATTTCAATATCATAACCCTATACTCTTGTTATGTCACCTACTAGAATGCATTTGAGCAATTCTGGGTCATCAGTAACTTCATTTAATAATTCGTCAGCAATTTATTTGTGATTCCGTTTTTTACTGAAAATTTCAAAAATTTTGATAAGAATTTGACTGCTACCCTCTTCATTTTGAGATATCGGATAAAAAAAATTTTTCAAGAGATATATGAAGTATAAATTTCTTACACCATCTATCCTATAGCGCGCTTGCGATTATCAATAACAATTTTCCTATTTTTTTCAAGTTTTTATAGATAATTTTAATGCTGGGCTATTCAAGTTTATCATCATTTTTAACATTTTTTTTTATTTTTTCGAAGCGTTTATACCCTTCAATAACACTTGCACCCAGAATCACTAAAAAGTTTTAAAGTTTAGACTTCAGCTATTTGCTATAGAAGTTAGATCTTCTAGTTGACAGGATTAATTTTACTTATGATATGATTATAATAATAATATTATATTGAGTACTCTAAAAGTATAGAATTCTTAAATATTTTGGCAACTAAAAATTAAAGAGAAAAACTTTAAATAAAAAGTAGTAAAAATAACAAGAAAATTAGCGAAAGAATTAAAAATTACAGTTTTTAGTTGAATTAAAGTAGAAAAGATCAAGGAAAAAATTTCGAAATTCTTTAGAATCGATAATTGTAATTAATGTATCCACAAATATTCTGAAAATACAATAAGTCTTTGAGTTCAAATCGAATACCAAGTTACCACATAAAATATAGAAAAATTTGTAAAATTGATATGTTGTTTTTCTAAATCGTATGTTTTGTAATAAAATTGTTTCATTTATCAACGTTTGTGAATTGTATTAATTTCGAGCTTATAATGAGAATTTTTTAAATACATTGTTCTTGTTTATTGAATTAATTGAATTTTTTCGCATTCTCCTTCAAAAAATAAGTTACCTTGAATTGGATTAGTCAATATAACTAGTAAAACGATAGTGCAAATTGGCATAAAGGATTTTCGGGATTATGGAATGTTAATCCGATGTCGGATACAAAGTTGTCAAGATCAGCAAATGCGAATCCAATATGAAATTTACAAATCTAAGATGACAGATTCAAAAAATCGACCGAAATTGAAAAAATTACTTTATACAATCGACAAGATGAGCATGCCTCCCGAAATTAAACAAATTTTAATTTTTGCCCCTTTTAATAATAATAAAAACTTATTTTTTTATCCTTGTAATTTTAAAGGTCAAAACTTGATTGACTGATTGCTGCATTTGTCAACTTAGAAAAGTTTTAAAATAAAATTATGTGGGTGAATAGGGGCCTTAATTTTGTAACTGTGGACTCCCAGAAAGTCGTCTCTTTAACATTTAGACTCGTCCTTGCACCTAATTTTATTTTTAGCGTATAATTTAAGACAAATTTTTTGTTTCGTTATTATCAGTATTAAGAATCGCCAAACACACTAAAATACGTCTTACTTATTTCTTGATAAAAAACTGCCTTTCCAAAATTTTCCTGTATAATACATCAAGTATAGAACCACCAGAATTTATTGAAGAAGTATTTAAATCCATAAGATATTAATGGGTCTTTAAATTTGTTAAATATTTTTTGGTGCATGTGTTAAAATTAAAAGTCATGAACTTTCCCGAATAAGAAAAGTTTCTTATATACTGTTCTTAAAGAATGCTTTCACATAATTAAAGAAGTATATGAATAATGTATATGACTAAAACAATTAAGATATCAGTCACAAAATTTATAACCGATAAAAAAGACTGTGTATACAAAGTTTCTGTGAGTGTGGTGAAATGTATTTTGGAGAAACCAAGCATCCACTAGAAATTAGAATTAAGGAACATCAAACTCAAATACAATAAAATTTTTACAAAAAAAGTTGAACCGTCTTCTAAAAGTGCGCTAAAAAGTGAAAAATAACTGTAAATTTTTATGTGAAATTAAAGTCGGCGTTAAACTAATACCTGACAAAATATGATTCACATAAACAGATTAAAAATACTTTATTTGTAATTGCTTTGTTACCATAATTTGTATATATTAGTAGATATTCATTTCATTTAGAAATAATCTTGGCGATGACTTCAAAAATTTCAATTTCATATAAAAATTTATAGTTATTTTTCACTTTTTCGCGCACTTTTAGAAGACGATTCAATTTTTTTTTAATTTTATTTTTCGATTTTTATTTTCATTTTATCAAAAGTTATAAATCACCCTAAAATGAACCAATAAAAATGCCTTGATTCTTAGAGTTCTCCAAATACCAGTAAAATTGTGTCAAACAAATATTTAGTCTGTCATAGTAAATTCACTATCTTAAATTTCAAATTAATTTTAGATTCGTAATATAGACCCTAAAACCTTCCAATATCGATATTTAAAGAACTTGAGACGCAAATTTCTTAGCTCGATATATTTTATACTGTTTATTAAATTTGTATACGCCTCAAGAACCCGCAATATCAATTTTAGATAAAATCGCAAAATGTAAAATTTTCAGTCTCTCATATTATATGTTATCAACCTAATAGTTACAAAAAATTAACTTCATATTCGTAATAGACCACCCCGAAAACCCCCTAATATCAAATTTGAAAAAATGCGAATAAGGTAAAATTTTCAACCCACCATATTGGATCTGCCATATTGAATTTAAAAAAAAAAAGATAATTTTAACGTCTAAATCTAATCTAAACCCTTCAACCCCAATTTTGAATGAAATCCGGAAACTTAAAATTTCTAGACCGTCATATTGCATGTGACATATTAGATTTTCTTAAAATAATTTTATATTCGCTATTTACATCCTCAAAAATGATTCAGTCCCACCTTTGAACAAAATCGAAGAATCTAAATTTTTTAGTCCGCTATATTGGATTCGTCATATTGAATCCAGAAAAAAAATATCAGTTTTCGAGAAAAACGAAAAATGTAAAATTTTTAGGACGCCCTATTGAATCTGGCAGATTCAAAAAATATTTTAAATTCGTAATTAACACTAACAAGAATGCCCCAATGCTGATTTTAGACAAAATCGAGAGATGTAAAATCTTTAATCCGCCATATTGGTTCCGCCATATTGAATTTATATAAAATAATTTTAGATTCGTTATGTGTGACCCTGAAAACTCCCCCATACGAATTTTGGAGAAAATCGGACAAAATTGATTTTTTATCCGCCATATTGAATTTTTTTAAAATAATTTCTTATTCGTTATGTGCGACCCCGAAAACTCCCCCATACCAATTTTCGAAACATTCGGACAAAATTGATTTTTTTGTCCGTCAAATTGAATCCGTCATATTGAATTTAAAAAAAAAAAATAAATAAATAATTTTAGGTTCATTTTGTGCAACCTCGAAAACTCCCCCGTACCCAATTTGAAGAAAATCGGACAAAATTTATTTTTTCGTCCACCATATTGAATTTTTCAAAAATAATTTTAGATTCGTTAGGTGCGATCTCGTAAACTCCCCTGTACCAATATTGGAGAAAATCCGATAAAATTAATTTTTTTGGCCACCATATTATCAGCGCCATCTTAGATTTTACTGCACCAATTTCGTCCAAAAAAATATGGGACCACCGCAGCAGACTTCCTGAATATAACGTAATAAATTTCATTCAAATCGATGCCGCCGTTCCGGAGTAATCGGTGTACATACATAAAAAAAAATACATTCTCGACGAATTGAGAACCTTCTTCTTTTAGACGTCGGTTAAAAAAAGGAAACGCCGAGATTTGTTATTACAGGAAACAGATAAACAACACCTTATTAAAAGGTTCGAATTTGCGGCAATATATATGGAACGCAATATGAAAAAAAGAAAATTTATAGCAGCAGCTTACATTTAAACTAAAAATTTTATTTTTTTAAAATTTCGAACTACTTCGGTGAATATAGATGTCATTTGACAGGCGATATTTTTGAGTCTGACATCTATATGCTTCGGAATTTATATTTTATATAGCAGTTGTTTCCTGCGTATGTTGCTCTCGGTTCAATACAGCTCCACTGACGAGGCCATAAGGTGTTCGAAATGAAATGAGGATCAGCGTTATATTTGTAGAAAATAAACTGTTTGTATATATTCTTTCCTTTCTCTGCTTGAAAGAAAAATACATATAGGCAATTATTCAGTTTACACTTTATAACGATTAGAGATACAACCTAATCGAAACGTCGTACAAACAAACAAAAATAATGAGAGTCCAGTCCACAACCACATTTTAATTAATCTTCAACATTGTGTTCAACCTTCAAACAAACTGCATAACATTGCCATGAAGTATTCCGAATAAAATAAAATTGTTCTAATTGAGATGCTCGAAAAAGAAACACTGCTTTGCTCTTAGGGATTTATTATTCACACGTATTTTCTAGAAAAGTAAATAAAATATAATGAAGTATTTACGCTACGTAGAATTAGTTTGGTAAATCATTGTTTTTTCTCCTTCAGACCATTACTGAATAAGGCAGATAAAATATTTTCTGCCAATTGCACTCTGGTTTTCTCTCCTATTTTTGACTCCCTAATGATCTGGTGAGTGGAGCTGTAATGAATCAAGAAAAATTCACAAAAAACAAATGTCTGTATAAAATTTCCATTCCGAGACAAGTCGGCAGGATATTATACCTGCAGGCATTTTTGATACCCGACTATAAAATATCAGCGTAAAGATTCCTTTATATTTTATTTAATAGTGAAGCTTCTCACTATTGATAGATCTATCGATTTTCTCTTGTTTTACCTGATCTACTGAAATATAATTGAGCTCAATTAGCAATAGACGATTCTCGATTCATCGATGCCGAATCAAAACATCAAATGCAAATTTATTTAGAAAGATGCCCACACGCAACACATATCTGTATTAAAAGTTACCTAACGTAACTATATTAAGCTTCTAGTGTGTCTCGGCTTTCGGGTTACTTAAAGAAAATAAATTTATTGAATGTGTTTTGCTAATTTAATTTTTTCTTTTTTCAAATCTTTATTCCTAACTGTTACTTACTTGTTAATTTTACAACAATTTAGTTTTTTATTGGCAGTGATAGACCACCTATACGAGTTTGAGATTGGTTATTTCAAATGAGTGTACCTCGTTCAGGTTCACTCATTTAAGAAACCAGCTCACCCTCTAATTGCTATAGTGGATAGAAAAAAGATGGAGTTTACGCAACCAGCGAAAAAAACTGGAGTACAAACTCAAAACTCTTACAGTTGATATACACTGCAATAGGGAGACCAATCATCACAGATGGGGCAATTATCTGGAGTCAAAGAACCAGCCTGCTCAATACGAACGCCAATATCTCGAAAATTCAAATACTGGCCTGTGCATACATAACTGGAGCAATGAAAACCTACCCAACTGGAATAGGAGTGTATGGATCCAGTAACAGACTCCAAGAAACCCTGGATAAGTCACCAAGCATCTTCCAGGCGGAAATGCATGCCATCAGGAAATGCATTCAATTCAGCAAACTATCGCGGACAGGAGATTATTATCAGATAGTCAATGAATTAGGTAAGGGTAATAATGTCACCCTTCTGTGATAACCGGGATACACTGGGGTAGAGGGGAATGAAATAGTAGACAAGCTCGAGAGGAGAAGGGATGAGACACCATTTCTGGGGCCCGAACCTTCCTGTGGAATCAGTAACAGTGTAATGCTGGAAAAACTAAAAAGAGAGAGAGAGAGAATGAGATCCAGTTACCGAATATATCTACAAGGATTAAGACAAGCGAAGATATTTCTTGGGAATTTCAACCAGAAGATATTCAAGGAATGGATAAGCCTAAGCAAGAATCAAGTTAGAGTTTTGATAGCAAACCTGATAGGGATATCTTAACAAACTCGGATTGGCGGAAAGAGAAGAGTGCAAATCTAATCAAAAAAGTGATTGGAGGAGGGGGGGGGGTAAATTCAAGCCCTCTTTATTAACATATATATTTTACACAAAATTACGGAATAATTATAGTAACTGTACTTTTCAAATTATTATATTATTATTATATTCATTAATAGTAACATAACCTCAAAATGTTTATTTGATTTTAAAAAAAAATTTCGAGTTTTGAAAAGGGAAGAAACATAAAACGTGGATAAAAAAAATTGTGGAGATTAAAAGACAATTAAAAAAAAAAGAAAAGAAGTTTACTAAATTTATAAATAAATAATATCACTAAGCCAGCAGCTCTGAAAAATATTTAATTAATTAGTGATATATATATATATATATATATATATATATATATATATATATATATATATATATATATATATATATATATATATCACTAATACCTAACCTAGAACGTGGATAAAAAAAATTCTGGAGATTTATCTAACGTGTAAAAAGTAGAAATTTTAGACTTGCCTGAAAACAATTTGATAAAATAGATATATACTAACGTTATAATGAATATTTGTATTTAGTAATAAAATAAATTGTTTAATTTGCACTGTAATAATATCACTCTTAATATTAACGGCACACACAAATATTTTTTTAGATTGTTTAAAGTAAAATTTCATGTAATAAGACACTAGTCATTTTTAACTTTCCGACATTATATATAACGTATAAAGAGAAACAGTGCACATTAAATGATATTGATAATTTTAATTAGGAATAGATAAGGTTATTAATAAATAATCCATAAAACTATACCAATTAATATATTTGTATTATTTTAATAAAGATTATACTTGTGTTTATGAATCATTGGTTTGACTTCTTTAATAATAATAATAGTTTAATCTGAATTCACCTGAGAAAGAGAAAATAGACATCAATGTTTTTAAACATATGATCACGCAAAACAGGGTACATTCAGAAATACAGCAGAAGTGTATTTGTGAAGTTTTTTTTTAATAAAATAAAAAAATTTTGTACAAATCAATTATACTCAGGTATAGTTATTTGTGCCTGGCGCCCAACAATTAAAAAAAAAAGAAAAATAAGGATCATATATATAATATATATATATATATATATATATATATATATATATATATATATATATATATATATATATATATATATATATATATATATATATATATATATATATGCTGTGAATAATTTTTTTTACTCCAATAATAAACAAACAATTTAGGATTTTATTTTACGGGCACGTTGCGCGGTCGCGAAAACGACAAATCATCTCAATATATATATATATATATATATATATATATATATATATATATATATATATATATATATATATATGTTTATACGGCTTTCACGGATACCTCCGTGTGAGATGCATAAGCAGTGGTTATATCCACATTATGCTGTTGTAGTGCTGAAATCACATTCAGCAAACGTACAACTATATGCAACTCCGTATGTAAATGAAGTAAAATGCGAAAACAGTAAATGCAATCTTCTCTCCATGATATCCTTTCTGTGTTAGAGGTTGCACAGTTAGAATAAATTGTTATAAAATACAATTTATCCTATTCCACCACCATCGAGATGGTGGCCTACCTGTACCACCATACCGAGAAGAAAGTCAAAGCTTACTCTCCCCGCCACAGTGATACGGCAGAGGTACATGTTTCGTCTCTCACTAGACTCATCAGGGTACCGACATGCACCTGGCGGTGCAAAGGACAGATCGGAAGGAAGCATGCAACACTGAACGCGGCTTCGCCGATCTCTCGCCGGATGGCGTATATATGTTTATACGGCTTTCACTGATACCTTCGTGTGAGATGCATTAGCAGTGGTTATATCCACATTATGCTGTTGTAGTGCTGAAATCACATTCAGCAAACGTACAACTATATGCAACTCCGTATGTAAATGAAGTAAAATGCGAAAACAGTAAATGCAAACTTCTCTCCATGATATCCTTTCTGTGTTAGAGGTTGCACAGTTAGAATAAATTGTTATAAAATACAATTTACCCTATTCCACCACCATCGAGATGGTGGCCTACCTGTACCACCATACCGAGAAGAATGTCAAAGCTTACTCTCCCCGCCACAGTGATACGGCAGAGGTACATGTTTCGTCTCTCACTAGACTCATCAGGGTACCGACATGCACCTGGCGGTGCAAAGGACAGATCGGAAGGAAGCATGCAACACTGAACGCGGCTTCGCCGATCTCTCGCCGGATGGCGTATATATGTTTATACGGCTTTCACTGATACCTTCGTGTGAGATGCATTAGCAGTGGCTATATCCACATTATGCTGTTGTAGTGCTGAAATCACATTCAGCAAACGTACAACTATATGCAACTCCGTATGTAAATGAAGTAAAATGCGAAAACAGTAAATGCAAACTTCTCTCCATGATATCCTTTCTGTGTTAGAGGTTGCACAGTTAGAATAAATTGTTATAAAATACAATTTATCCTATTCCACCACCATCGAGATGGTGGCCTACCTGTACCACCATACCGAGAAGAATGTCAAAGCTTACTCTCCCCGCCACAGTGATACGGTAGAGGTACATGTTTCGTCTCTCACTAGACTCATCAGGATACCGACATGCACTTGGCTGTGCAAAGGACAGATCGGAAGGAAGCATGCAACACTGAACGCGGCTTCGCCGACCTCTCGCCGGATGGCGTATATATGTTTATACGGCTTTCACGGATACCTCCGTGTTGAAATATATATATATATATATATATATATATATATATATATATATATATATATATACATATATTTCAAATAAGTCTACTTTGCCAGTTGACATAAGTTAATAAATAAATTTCAATTTGCTTTTTAACTAAAAATAAAGGTAGAATACTAATAATAAATACCACACCAATTACCTAAAATTTATTTTGTCATTATAGGTTCTATGAGTTAAAAATTTCAAAATCCTCAATACACCTCTGGAACTTACTTGCTTTACCACAGCTAAATAATAAATATGGTTTAAGAAAAACAGTTCAGTCCAAGGTGGTCCTTTATTTAAAAACTTTTCAGGATCTAAAACTTTCAGTGAATTATATAAATCTCTTACATTTGGAAAGTTGGTGAATTATTAACGTTCCCGAGTATCTTTCTTTAATTTCAATAGTACGAATAAATATTTATTTTTTTTACTAGCGGTCTGGATTTTTAAAGTGGTTCGTGTATCAGAAGTTGAAAATAGTGATGATCTAATAATCAAAAACTCTAATCACTATTTGTTCAATTATTTAACTACCACAATATTAATTGATTGCTCAAAATTAGATCTCCAAATCATTTGTTCATTCATTTTCAAGTCCTTTATTATTTTTATTTACAAAATTACACTATTACAAACATAAAATATATACAAATAAATATACAATTGCCTTCGCGCGCTAGCAGCTTGACAGCTCTGTGCTGAGATGCAAGAATGTTAACGATAGATAAGCTAATAGTTGGAAGATGTTGTGGTTTGTAATATCTGCTTATATTCAGGTAAGTAAATTAGACTAAGGTACGTAACTTCAAACTTCCTTCTTTTGTTTATTTATTGCTTAAGCTTAAAATAAATTATATCGGTGTATGATTTGGTTTGATATTTTTATTTATTGTTATTCACTCAAGGAAAAAACCAATCAAAAAACCTTTTAGACTTGAAAGGAACATGGATTCATGCAGGATTTCGCTTTATATTTGTCATGTATGCTACTATTTAGTAGTATTAAGCCTATGTTATTTATTAGTTTCGGCAGTCTGGATACTCTCCCAATAAGCTCATCTAACTACGTGGGCGGAACCTACTGAGAGAATTATGGGCGTTACAGGCTGTCGATTTTTAATTTCAGTTAAATGTTCTGAAAATACAGATACAAATAAAAATAGATGTAAATAAATAATAATACAAAGTGGATACATGACGAGAAGATATGAGAGTTCATTCGATAATATAATTAATATCGTTATGGTATTAAAAAGAATTGTCTAAATATTAGAAAAGAAATTCGTTACTATTATTTATAAATGCTAATTTAAGATTTAAAAGCTATAGTTTTCTAAATTATTATCAATGAATGCTAGAGTAGAAGTTACTTTTATCTAGCTCTGTTTGATTTTTTAATAAGATTCGCGAAATTTCACATGAACTGTGTTAACTCGTTTTTTTAGTAGATTAAATTTTTCAATTCATTAAAATCAGTCACATTTTGCTTTGAGATGGTCTCTGCTATTGCTAGCATTCTTCCTCATGTTGTGATTTTCTTCTTCCTTCTACACATTAAAGCTGTCACCACTTCCCTAGTGGTTGTGATGCCACTTGCTCTGACTCTCTGCTGCCATGAACTGCTGCTAAGTAGAGGTGCTGTTCAATATGTTTGTGTAATATTTTGTTTCTCATTACATTTATCTAGTTTACATTTGTATATTGGGCACTGTTTTTTATGGCAGTTTGAAGCTGCATGGCACCCAAAATGGACTTAAATTCGTCAAAATTGAGTTAATTTTACTTTATTTTTGTAAATACTCAAGTTATTGGTAACACAATATCATTTTCCTTAAGTATTTCTCATAAATTCTTTGAATAAAAGTATTCCATAATGTACGATTTTAAGTTACATTTAATAATCAATTGACCATTATTATTGATATTTTATTATACTGTGCTTGATTGCTTTTTATCGATGCTGCATTTACGGTTATCATTTTTTCAGGCAGATCTCAGTTTTCGTGCTAACTACTATTTGAGGAAATGTTTGTTGGGTTACATGAATTTATGTAGCCTGAAATATATTTCTTTAATTTAAAAACAATTATTAGGATACTTACCTAATTTTTGAGCGGAAAATGCTAATGATTAATAAATTGGCTTATTTAACAAATTTATTTCAGCTGACTGTAGTTGCCCAGGGTCATTTTTTGAGCTGTTATTTCTTTCAAATGTCGCAAATGAATGCGCCTAAAAGAGGTAGCGCTGTATGTAAGTAAGAGTCTTGGTTACAAATTTTGCCTTGACAGTACTTTTTCCTGTTTGAATCGGCTGAATCAACTGTAAACTTCCATCTCAAATTAATTCTTTGCGATTTTGGGTTTATCATCCCGGTAATTGTGTTGAGTTACTTAATCTTTTGCCTGTTTAGCTTTTATGGTGTTATTTTTACCTCGATTAAGCTGGAGACAGGGATTTTGGGCAGTTTGCATCTGTCAACGAAGATATTCTGTTATACCCTATCATCAACAGGGTTCTCCCTATCGGTTATCTTATAAGTATTCATGCTTCCTACTGGTTATCCTATAACTGGAATTTTCCCTACTAGTTATCTAATAACTGAGATTCTTCCTATTGGTTAACTTACTACTGGTTATTTCACTACCAGTTATTCTATTTATTGGTCATTACTAGTAGTACCCATTGTATGTGGTTGCATGCTTTGCGAAGAGCAGGGCGATTTTCGCCCATTAAATCGTTCCTTTGTGCAGTAAAAGTGCATGGAAATGAAATATCTGTAGTGGACTGTTAACTCTCCCTCCGGTAGTTCAAGCTAAAAAATCGGTCTGAAATATGTAACGGTCTGCTACAAATGTGACAAGTGACTTTTTGTTATACTCGATCAGATACGTAACCAACAATCCTGGTTGGATGATGAAAGTATCCAGGTCCTCTTAAATGAGTCATCCTTCTGGGATATTGTTATCTTAGAAGACAGTCTCTTATATCCGAAATCTCCCGGAATCTCATGCAATGTATATTGTATTAAGGTATATGTGAATTAATTTTAATGTACACAAGTTGAAATATCTTTTCAGTTACTTTATTGAAATTTACGATATAATTTAATCAAATTTAATGAACAACGAACTGATATTTCAATGAAATTGCTTAAAATTCAAAGCAAATGTAAATTATTCAAGATTTAAAGTACAAAATCATTAAATTTACTGTAGAATGGACATTAAATTTGCACTAAATTTAAGGTTATTTCTAACAGTGTGACTAATAGAAGTATTAAAAGATTTTATTGAAAGGAGTTAATTAATCGGTCTAAATTTTCTACTCGTTTCCCTTGTTCATTTACAAATAAATAATAGATTCGTTTGCTAATCCACTTTCAGCAGTATGAATGTTAATTTATATCTAAGGACAATAAAATATTGTATTAAATTTGTGACAATTCGTCCATTTTTTCTACTCTATCATCATCCTGATTATGAAATTTATAGAAAAATTGTGGCAATAAATTCATCAACAGAAAGACTTTGTTTAATACGTTCCCCCCTCTGACTCTCTTCTACAGGAGTATACGTGTATAATACAGCGTCGACTATAGAGCCACTGTCAACCTTCAGTCCTTAAAATAAATTTAAGACAAAACACTCAAAAGTATAAAATAAAATATAAATCAACTGAAAAAATATATGTAGACGCCGAACCATTTTATTTTTAATATTTTATCTATTATATTTTTACACTATTATCTATTCTTGTCATTACGATTGTATCCACCAAGGATAATGACACTGAAAAATTTTGTGTAGTGATGTGTCGGTATTTGCGAAACTGGTAATTAATCGTGGTATAATTGCATAACATTGCGCCGCTTTCCACAATATAAAAAGGACTGGTTGTGACTTGCCAGTCAAAAACAGCCTACAGGTTCTTCTAGGATCGTGGCTATGGAACAAATGGAGCAAAAAGTTTCAAACGAAAGCTACCCATGTATGGCAGCAGGACAATTATGGATACGATTTGGATTAGTTTAGTGCAACGGTAACTATCTAGCACAGGCTTTGTCACTAGTGTTGCGGCATTTAAAATGAAAGACATCTGAATAAAAGTAAAATTACCCAGTTTTGCTTGATCAGCCATTTGTTAATTTACGCCTTTTTTAAAATATAAATTGCATCTATAACTTGAAGTAAGAATAACTGTCAATAAAAAATCATATTAATTTATCGAAGTCTTAACATAATACATCCATTCGCACAAATTATGTCTTCGTGAAACTATAAGCTGGCATGAATACGGCTGACTCCTCCCATACCGTAGAATTCTTTTTTGTCTTAATGTTTCTTAAGAACCGGTAATTTGTCAAGGTATTTTTCCGCCGAGTTTTCAAATAGAGTGCTTCACAAGGGCAACAGTATTTTCCATCACTAGTTTAAGTCGATTCACCTTTTTTGAAATATATTACAAATAATAATCATAACTAGACACCCTAAATGAACGACCTATAACTGTTTGAACAATATTTCACAAAACGGTAATTTATTTAATCTTTAAACTTAATGTCCAGTCGGTAGGTCGACTAATCATTGGGCTAGACATTCTGCCGATATTTTTCCAGCTCCTTATCGAAATTTTCAATACATAAAACTGAATACAACTATACTCACCGTACTGAATAAAGAACATTAAAAATTTAGTTTAGTCGGAATTTTGAAATCATGAAGTTGCAAATTAACTTCTCAAAATAGGTTATAATGAATATGATAAATTATTTTAGGTAGAACAGTAATTCCGGTAAACTGGCGTAAACACACATTAAACTATTTTAATATTGTAGATTCATGTTGGTTTTAATTACAACGTTCCATTAATTTTATTTTATCCAAAGTAAACGTGAAAATGAATTTTACCCACTGTTATTTTAGAATACTCGAGGTATAAAACTGTTGTTAAATTTAGTTCTATGTTTTATCCATACACCTGAAGTAGTTATAAAAATATTCTTGTATTTTGCCTTACATATTGAATATAAGAAGTCTGAAATATTTTTTTTTAATATAGAAAGTCGATCACCTAAAAATTAGTGCTTAGAGAGGAAATTACTTAGCCATTAACTGTGTAATCATGCCGATTTATATTAATGACTCCCATAATATTTTCTTTAGACAGAGTATATTAAAAGTTGTGATTCTCTGATATTTTGTTCAAAGCAGCAGTTCTTCATCAGCACTCGTCGATATCATAGCATAAAAATTTTTACGTTTCAAAGTCTAGATGAACAACTTACCTTGGGGGTCGAGTTCTGAGTATAACTAGGACGTCTTTTAATTGTAATATTACTAGAAGATGTGATAGAAATCATGAAACTAAATCACTGCACAGGATTTCAGAGAGTATATTTTTACATCATTGGTTCAAAGGTAACCCAGTAAGTGTAAAATATAAAAAACTAGTGTACCAATTTTAGTTGACACATCATAGAAAGATGTTCGGGAATAATTTGTACAAAACAAACAAATTATTTAAGTCTATCAAAAGAGGTAATTCTTGGCTCCACACTCAATTCTGTTAAGATTTATCAATTCGCGAATGATTCACCTCAAAATACAAACTCGTAATTCTTATTAGTAACTAATTGTCTAATTTACCAAACTAGAAACATGTACAAAGAATTAATTTTAAAAATTTAAAGATAAGGCTACAGTTCATGATATATAAAATAATAAATATATTTTAAATGGTTGCGGACTGGTAGCAGTATTCCACCTAGCCAACAAGAAATGCAACCAGAGTCGATGTTTTGGTCTGTAATATTGCAGCCATATATTACGTTAAAGTTATTTGCACGACTTCGGTTGTAACCTTTGACTGCATTAGATATCGTTTTATCCTTACAAACATGAAATAATCTTAGATTATATTTGATGGTTATATCAAACAAAAGATATTTTTTCGTGACCGATTGTGAAATCGTACTTCCTCGAACACAAGCCTCAAAGCTGTTCTTTTACATAACGGAAACAAAAACCTTCTGTGACAATAAGTGTAAAGTGTAAGGAAACATATCGCATCATATCCATAATAATTAAATATGAATTGGTACATCTCTGGAGACTACAGAAAGTACTCTTGATTTTTGAGCTTATGAAACTTTTGACTCAGGTAAAATTAACGTTAAAAATATAGCTGTTCTTTTACACAAGGGAAGCAAAAACCTTCTATGACAATAAGTGAATTATAAGGAAACATATCAAACAATATCCATAATAATTAAATATGGATTGGTAAATTTCTGGAAACTACATAAAGTACTGTTGATTTTTGAGCTTACGGAACTTATCACTCAGGTAAAATTAACGTTAAAAATATAGGTAGACACCAGAAACATTCTCATTTATGGTGTAAAAGGCAGGGTCGGGTCTATTTTTCTGAAATAAATATCTTTACTTGGATATTAGTTTACTGATTTTTGGATTTCGTGGTGAAATGAATTGCGAAATAATTCTAAATATGGAATATACGTTTATTGAGTATGCAGTATGCATCTGATCAGGGGTAAATCCAGCCTCTCTCTTGGTGGGGGGGGGGTGATATCACAAAAGTACAGTATGGCAAGCGAAAGCAAGTTATCGACGGGGAGGAGACACCAACAACATTCCCATTTCTAGTGTAAAAGGCAGAGTCGGGTCTATTTTTCTGAATTTGAAGCTCTTGGAGAGGTGGGGGGCGATCACACGAAAAAACAAGTCGCCTACAGGGAGGGGGGATGCGAGCAGCAGACACATTCCTAGTATAAGAGGCAGAATCGGATCTATTTTCCTGAACTCAAAGCTCTTGGGGGGCAGCTATCGCATTAAAAGCAAGTTGTCAGAGGAGGGGGGAATGCCAGCAGCATACATATTCCTAATATAAAAGACAGAATCAGTTCTATTTTCCTGAACTCAAAGCTCTTGAGAAGGGAGGGGGGCGATCGCAAGCATACACATTCCTATACTCTATTCAAGAACTAGTGAGAGTAATAAAACTGTTACCGAAACCTCCAATGTACCTGCTCCAGTGCCGCAGGTAACTGAGGAGTGCCGTAAATGTAATTATATTTAAATATTACAAGCTTATATAAATTTACTGCAACAATAAAATTTCTGATAGCTCAATTTAAGTCCTGTCAGTGAGCAAAATACACCTTACAGTGTGTCCTTAGTGATTTATCTTGTTTGCGCTTGTCTTTGAAATACCCAAAAAATTTGGCTTTTACCTCTATATTTATTTCAAAATCGTTAAACCAAGGCATTTTTTACTCAAAGAAAAACTTATTACGATGAATGTTTATGATGCCTTCATGACAGGAGTCGGAAAATCTACTATGTACCGAATAATGAAGGAGTAAAAACGACTGGAATTGTTGATACTTCCAAGCCACATTCGCTCACAGGCAGACGAAAAACCTCGTTGGAAGAAGAGATGAAAACTGCAATGAAAGGAGTTGTACATACATATTATTATAAGAAGCGGATCCCAACCGTCGGCAAAATTCTAACTAAAATCAATGAAGATCGGGATTTACATGAAATTAAAAGAACTGAGCTCTGGAAATTGCTCAGAGAACTTAATTTTTGCTGCGAAAAACCAGAAAATCAAGGAAATCTGTTCTTATAGATCGTCCGGAAACTATCCGTTAGAGAAGGAAATATCTCTCTCACGTAAAAGGTAGAGTTGCTAGAGATAACACAACTATCAAAATTAGTAATTTAACTGAACTTTTGAAAAATTTTTTGAATACATTTACTGCGGAAAATTGGGAAAAATCCATATAATAAAAGAATAAAACAAATTGTGGAAACTCGATCTCATAATCGGTGAGATAGAGGAACCAATTATAATTAATTTCAGCGAAGATAGCTTCACTGGCTTTGATTACGAATTAGATACGTAATGTTTACCAGTGTAAACACAATTTTTGTTTTTGTTATATTTTATTGTTTAATGTTGTTTAGATATTTTTTTATTTTTTTATATATTTTTATTTTAGTGTGTCCAGCTCTTTAATTTTATATATATTTAATTCCAATTAGCCGTAATTTTTTTATTATTGTATTTATGTCTTTTTCTTAAGCGTGTAGAAATAACACGTTTATTTCATTTTTTTTTGTGGCTATCGGATTTCCATATAATAAAATAAATTAAATTAGGATATCAGTGCAATAGAAATAAAAATAAGCCGGACTAATTTTATCGGTAACATATAAAAATTATTTACATTTGAATCCCTTTTTAGTGTTTAATTATAATTCTGCAGATGGTTTAAGAAATAAATAAACTGAAAAGTCAAATGTCCTAAAAATGTTTCTAATTAATAATTAAATGACCGATAGCCGCAAAAATTTTTTAGTATTATATGGACGAATTTATTTTTTTATATATGTTTAACTTCTTGTATTTTTGACAATGGGTATTTTGTAAGTATTTAAATTATAACTTAGAATTTTTGGGGAGAATAACGCTACGTTTTAGTCTGAATGTGCCTTAAACCGTTTCTATGCCAAAATTAAAAATAATAAAAATTGTGATTTGTGTTAAATATGTTAAAATTATCTATGTTTTGTAATGTATGCGAATTATTAAGAAATCATAAGAAATAAAATAATATTATAAAAACTTTTTATTTTAAGTTTTTTACCGAAATAATATTCTATGCCATAAATACTGGGTGATAAAATAAACCCCCTTTCAACGCCTATGACAAGGATTAAAATTGTTTTTAACACTCCACACTTTCAAATATTTATTGTTATCGAACCCAAATAGTCCATTATCATAGACCAGTATTTTTGATTATTAAATTTCTAACCCATTCCTATGAAAAATATGTGTCTAACAGATTTTGCCAAGGACGCCGGACTAAAGAACACAAGTAGTTTGTGAAGAAAAAAATGGTAAATAATGATTTTTTACTCTCTTTAATTCTTGAATAAACTATAGTGTAAGAAGCAAAATCGGGTCTATTTTCGTCAACTGAAAGCTCTTGGGGGAGCGATCGCCCCCACCGCCCCCTTTGGATCCGCGCCTGATCTCATATGTGAAATCGCTATCTATATAGAAATCCAGAAACTTAGCCTGGTCTGTTCTTGTTATCTAGATACCATTTATCTTAAAAGCCAAGTTAGAAATAAAATTTTGCAATATATTGTGTTTTACAATTCATAGTTGACATATTTTGAGAAGACCAATTTTTCAATATTTCAAGAATTTGGTTTGCACGTTAAAGGAAAATATTAAGTTCTGTGGTTCAAACAGAACTATAGGAATTATTATCTATATATAATAAAATTCAGTTGTCATCTAATTCAAGATTAGTTACTAGGTCAATATTAATCGTAAGAGTAAGGGGGAAAGCAGACTCACTTGTGGGACTACATAATTTTATATTTTGTGAGTTACTATAGACGTATCAATTTTCACCAAACTCTTCCTGTTTTACAAAAATGATTTCATTAATCAACAAAATCAGTTACTGGCGTTAAGGCAAGAAGTATAACCACAATATAACGATTTTAATCAATTGATTTATAAATAATCTTAATAGGAGCTACTGCTGTGGAGTTAATTTATTTCTTGTAACCAGATAATTTTCATTTAGATATGATTGAAATTGCAGACTAATGATTTTTTTAAATAGTTGAAACAAGAATATTAAACCACTCGCTGGTCAGTTCCCAATCTCCTTTTGCATGGAATGTTGTGATATTACAAAATTACAATTTACAAAATTTGCATTTTTTTGTAAATAAGTTAAACAAATAGCAGGATAGATATTTTAGAAAGTCCCATATATATTTCAGAACAAAGAGAGAAATGTTTTACAAAGTGCTTTCCTGTATTTCATTGTTGTTAAGGCATCAAACAGCTTTTCAAAGGTGTAGATGGCATTTATCTAGAGTACACACTTTCCGCGACTCTATACTATTCCCTAGAATGTTATTTATTAAAATATTGTACCGATATTATCATTTTTGTAGAAGAACATGTAAAATCTAATTAATAAGTCATATTTACATGAAAATAATTCCATCCTTCATTCACATCGTCAATGATTATTTATTTTTAATAAAAATGGCAGCTCCGCCATCCAAGTGGTCAATCCTGCAGAACTGTGTCATTTGATAGTTGTTGTATGAAAATAAAGAGATTTGATGTATCCAGTGTTCTGAGAGTCAGAAAATTAGAGATTATTTCTTAGCAATTTCAACCTTTTTTAGTTTGATTCGTCTTAAAGCTTGCAGTTTTAAGAAAAAAAATATTCAATTTATACTTGATAATGATTACAGATTCAACCTAATCGAAATGTCGTAGAAACAAAAATAAAGACAATACAAATACAACAACCCCATTTTAATTGATCTTAAACATTGTCCACAACCTTTAAATAAACTCTGTTATTGGTAAAAATTCTGTTCTCGGAGAATTGCCAGTTGAAATCTACTTTTCACTTCATTGTATATCGATAATTATTAGATAACATTTAGTAATGAAGAGCGACTTTGTAAAAGTCGACAATGCTAAATTACGGAAATCAGATACATTTATGTTTGACAACTTTTCCAATATAATTCGAATTTTAAAACTGGAGAGTTCAGACTTCTATTCATTCTTATCGTATTTATACAATTATTGTTGACTTTGATATATTTGTAAAAAGTTCATAAAAGTGCTAATATATGAAATATGAGGTTATGTAAAGCATGTCATTACCGGGCCACAAAATGAGCATCTTCTTCTTCTTTTTTTTCTAGGTAGAACCAAGTTCTGTTATCTATACAATGCCTCATCGATCCTCGTTTGAGGTCGAAATCCAGCTGTCTCTCCATCTTTTGGGGGGCCGTCCAGGCGGCCGTTTGGTGTTTGGTTTCTCTCTCATCACGGTTTTTGCTAGTCTGTCATCGTCCATTCGTTCCACGTGATCTCTCCACTGTCTACGACGGTTTCGAACCCACTTCACAACATCCCCCACTCCGCTGTCCTCGCGTATTTTTGCGTTTCTTATTCTATCTCTTAAACTTGTTCCCGTGATCATTCTCAGCGTTTTCATTTCTGTGGTTCTCATAATTTGTTTTGTCTTTGTGGTTTCATTTCTTGTTTCTGCGCCGTAGGTCAGTATCGGTCTTACACAAACCTTGTAAATTCTTGCTTTGCTCTCAACCATCATATGTTTATTGTTCCAGATGATGTCTCTTAGTTGGCCTGATATCATGGCCGATTTGTTGGCTTGTGTGCGTACTTCTTCCGTTACTGCCCTGTTACTTGTTATTTATGCTCCTAGGTATTTAAACTTCCCAACCTGTTCGATATGTTTGTCATCAACCATTAGTTTGCATCTTACCGGTTCTTTTGCTATTACCATTGCTTTGGTTTTCTCCACAGATATCTTCATATTATACTGTTTGGCTGTTCGATTGAGATGGAAAAGCATTCTTTGTAAGTTGTCCTCGCTATCTGCTGTCAAGGCAACATCGTCTGCAAAGCATATAATCTGAACGGTGTTGTGTCCCATTGGGTACCCAATATTTGTGTTTTTTACCTCATCAATGATTTCGTCCATGATTACATTGAAAAGTGTTGGACTTAAGATATCACCGTGTTTTATTCCTATGGATAGAGGGATCTCCTCTGTTAGAGTGTTATTTGTTTTAATTACCATGGCGTTTTTGGAATTCAGTTCGTATATTATGCGTATGATTGCTTCGTCTATTTGTTTTCTTCGCAGTTAATTCTGTTATGTGTTCCAGTTTGACTCGGTCGAACGCTTGTGTAAAGTCCACAAAACAAATGAATAGCGGTTTATCGTATTCGATAGATTTTTCAACCAGCTGTCTGATAATAAATATACCGTCGATAGTAGAGCGGTTATTCCGCAAGCCCTGCTGTTCTTCGCACGCCCCTAACTTGTCTACGATCCGTTGTGACAGTATTTTGGTTAACAATTTGGCTGAACTATTCAGTAGGCTGATTCCCCTGTAGTTTTCGGGTTGTTTCTTTGATCCTCTTTTGTGGATCGGAATTGTGATGCTTTTCCGCCATTCGTTGGGTACTGACGTTGTGCGGAGTATTTTTTGAAATAGAACAGTGAGCTCTGTGACAAGGCTGGGGCCTCCGTACTTTAGCATCTCATTCGTAATTTGGTCGGTACCAGGTGATTATCTGTTTTTTAATTTCTTAATTGTCAGGTGCATCTCTGCTTCACTGATGTTAACATCTGTTAGTTCTGTGATTTCTTGTTGGTTTTCGTCTACCTTGTTTTCTGTAGCTGGTGCCTGGAGTAAGTCCTTAAAATGGCTGACCCATTGTTGGCTGTCGATGGGACTTAGTTGAACGTATTCATTGATTGTTTTTTTTTTCTGTTCCTCAGCATGTTCCATATTTTCTTTTGTCCTCCATATAGGTCGTGTTCCATGTCTTTTGAATACTTTTCCCAGTATTCTTTCTTTAGTTGCGCTATTTGACTGTTGATTCTGTTTCTCACCGTTTTGTACTCTTCGAAATGGTTTGTTGTTTTGTGCTGTCGGTATTTTGTAAATGCTTGTCGTTTTTCTTTTGCTAGTATTTTCACCTCTTCTGTGAACCATGGTTTTGTATTGCTTCGCTTGTTCGTGCTGTTCCGATAGCCTCCCTGGCGCTCTCTTGTATATTTCTTTTCAGTTTTTCCCAGGCTTTCTCCACTCCGTCATTTTCTAGGATTGTATTAGCTTTTATTTTCTCCGAGAGTCTCTGCTGATACAATACTTTTGTGCATGAGCATGTACCTATTTAATGTTTGTTTTTTGCTTGACCTTAAAGGGATTCTAGATAAGATTTGTAAATTTGATTTTGAGCGATGTTTTTTTGTTTAAATCAGAACAATTATTTTTACAATAACTACGACATTGGGCATTTTAACAAGTAATGTGTTATTATTATTATTTGGAAAATATTATTTATTTACGGATGACAACTATTTCTCTTACTGTCGCCAAAGCTTTGTGTCTAGGTCTTTATCCTTAATTTTCCTTTATGACGGTTTGTTTGTTGACATATGTAAATAATACAGGTTATAACAATTTCATAAGCGAAATAAAACCGGTTAAACAGAAGACCCAACTCCATGGCAACTGGATCCAGTATGAAACCCTTCTACCCAGCAAAAAATTTGTTTGTACCCTTTATTACATAAATTTTTGACATGAAAACACTATATTACATTCAATTTAGTCTTTGGGGCACTTAAACATTACGAAATATTACAAAATATAGTATAAATTTTAAAATGCAGAAGAAAATGAGGTATTGACTTAATATATAGGAGGCAACAAAATAAATAACGAAAGAATGGACGAGCGGGTGACGGTTGAACTGGTGTTGATTGGATGAACGGTAGGACGGACGAACGGACTGATGGACGATCGAATATAGTTAAACTATAAGAATACCACCTGGCTACGATTTCTTAAAAACTAGGATAGCAGCAAGTCAGCCATTTTGCCCAAACAAATATTAATCGTATTTAAAATTATTATTTATTATTTTTATTCAACAGCTACAGTCATTAGTACCTAACAATAAGATATGAAAAGAAATATTTTAAAAGGCAAAAATTATTTCATTTAATTAAGAAACTGATTTTTTAGCACGTAGACGTCGTTAAAACGCTATTTTAATTTCAAGAATGAAATTGAGAGTTGACAGTTGACTGCAAAAACCTGTTTTAATTGGTAGAGTTTATACTGCCCAAAAACAGGTAATCTTTCTGAGAGCGGAGGTAACAGTTCTTGAAAAGTATTATGTTATTAGGCGGAAAAATGACGAAAAATGAAAATTATGACTCAAATCAGTCATTATCATCAAAGCGTAATGCAGTTTAGACATCAGGAAAAGCGAACTCCGCATCCAGATGGACAAGTGTGATAGTAACGTTCAGAAAAGTGACTAAAAAGTATCCGACTGAGAAAATTGAACAATGGGAGAACGATTGCCATTGATTTCTACTTGTAGTAAGTAATTATATATTATGTTGAGGTTTTCTATGTCTTCTCTTTTGTTCATGGAAAGTGGTTCATTGTTTATTAGAACTATTTCTAGGAAGACTTTTATGAAAATTATTTTCGTTTGCTAAGATTTTCGGTCTCTCAAAGTTCATTATATGACCTTTATTTAACACATGCTCCGCAAGGGCATAAGAAAACACTCCTCGGTTACAATCGCTTGTAGGGAACTTGTTTCACCTGAAAGATTTCTAGAAGTTTAGCCTATATAAACTTGATCACAATTTAGGCATGGGATCTTATAAATAATGTTCCAGTTTTCTTTCAGTGAGATTGATGTTTTTGTTCTAGAACAGAGTAGCGCGATTGTTTTAATTTGTTTGGTCGCAATTTTAATGGAGTTAATAGGAGTTAAATTTTCAATATAAAGAAGCGACATGTATGTAGATTCTTGAATCATTAAATGTTTTTAGTTGGTTATTTTCTTGGGTATGTGGTTCATTTTTATATTAAAACTACATATATAAAGTAATTATATTTATTATATATATTTTATACTTCAGGAAGTTTCAATTCTTTCGAATCTTTTTAAACTGAGCGTACTGGAGGATTCTATGTACATTTTTGTAGGATCCTCCGATAAGCTAAATTGAAAAAGATTCGAAACGTCCTAAAGTAAAAAATATATATAATAAGTATAACTTCTTTATATATGTAGTTTTAATACAAAAATTAACCATATACCCAAGAAAATTACCAACTATATATATATATATATATATATATATATATATATATATATATATATATATATATATATGGCCCCGTTTAAAAGAGCTACGATAACTCTAATGGGAAGGCATAAATCAAGAAAAGTCTATGAACAAAGTTTTCATTTTCGAATGGAATCAAAAAATGACCTTCAATTTGACTTCAAGGTCATGCCCATTAGGTTAGGTAAGAATTGCAGATATAATGCTAAACCTCGCCTGTATGTCTATTTATTTCAATGAAAGATGATTAATATTATTATTTCAAAAAAAATATCATCATCCTCCACCAAACTACTGAGTGGCCTCTCTCAAAGACTTAAACTCTCTAGACTTTTTTTATGGGATTACCTTACAAGTAAAGTTTCCCAAACTAAGCCGATTGACATAAAAAACTTAAAATATCGGATTATTCAAGAAATCCACTTAAACAGTACAGAAGTAGTCAGAAATTATCACAATGATCTTATAAATAGCTTAGGTTACTGTCAATTAACCAGTAGAAAGCATTTTCTATATTTAATAAAATGATAAATTAACTGTTGTATGTTACTATTTTATTTGGAGTTTTAAGTATTGATAAATCGGAAACAGTTACATTTAGATATGGGACATGTAATAGAAAAAATACTCAGAATTTTGTAGGGAGTCTAAAAGTATACTAAAAATTGGGGGTCACTATATAAAAAATATTTAGAGCTCAGTTTCTTTCGAGTCACTCTGTATGATTTAATATACTGAAAAAAATTCATACCAAAAAAACAGAGTCGACGTGTCTGTGCGATTGTTTAAAAAACGCAGCGTTTTTTAACCGACTTCTGAAAGAAGGCGGTTCTCAATTCGTCGACTATGTATTTTTTTATGTATGTACACCGATTACTCCGGAACGGCGACACAGATTTGAAAGAAATTTTTTACGTTATGTTCAGGAAGTTGCTGCGGTAGTCCCATACTTTTTTGAACGAAATTAAATTAAAAAATTAAATATGGCGAATCCAAGACGGAGGATTAAAAATTCTACATCTCTCGATTTTGTCCAAAAATCAGTAATGGGGGATTTTTGTTAGTGTTAATTACGAATTTAAAATATTCAACTCAATCTGGCGGATTCAATATGATATCTAAAAATTTTACATTTTTCGATTTTCTCCAAAACTGAAATATTGGTTTTTGAGGGTGTAAATTATGTATTTAAAAGTATTTTTCAGGATTAAATATGGTGAATCCAATATAGAGGACTTAAAATTTTACATTTTTCGATTTTGTTCAAAGGTGGGACTAAATCGTATTTGAGGATGTAAATAGCGAATATAAAATTATTTTAAGAAAATCTAATATGTCAGATGTAAAATGAGTCTGGAAATTTTAAATTTCCGGAGTTCATCCAAAATTAGTATTACGGGGCTTTGAAGGGTTTAGGTTTAGATGAGATTAAGACGTTAAAATTATTTTTTTAAATGCAATATGGCGGATCCAACATGGTGAGTCTAAAATTTCATCTTATTGACATTTTTTCAGATTTGGTATTAAGGGGTTTTCGGGGTCGTGAATTACGAATATGAAGTTAATTTTTTACAACTATTAGGTTGATAAGATACAATATAAGAGACTGAAAATTTTACATTTGCCTATTTTGTCTAAAGTTGATATTGCGGGGTTCTTGGGGCGTATACAAACTCAATATGCAGTATAAAATATATCGGGCTAAGAAATTTACGTCTCAAGTATTTTAAGTATCGATATTAGAAGATTTTGAGGCCAATATTACCAACCTAAAATTAATTTGATATTTAAGATAGTGGATTTACTATGACAGACTTAATATTTGTTTGAAACAATTTTACTGGTATTTGGAGAACTCTAAGAATCAAAGAATTTTTAGTGGTTCAATTTAAGGAGATTAACAACTTTGAATAAAACGGGTACTTTTTTGCCACCTTGCAGTTAGTGCGAGTTACACTAATCTCGATTAGTACTTAATTCAACTAATTTTTAGATATCATCATAAATTCAAAACTAAAAATCGAAAAATAAGATTTTTATAAAAAAAATTGAACCGACTTCTAAAAGTGCGCTAAAAAGTGAACAATAACTATAAATATTTATATGAAATTGAAATTTATGAAGTCGGCGCCAATTTATTTCTAAATGAAATTACAAATAAACTATTTTTAATCTGTTTATGCGAATCACATTTTGTCAGGTATTAGTTTGGCGCCGACTTCAAAAATTTCAATTTCATATAAAGATTTTATTTATTTTTCACTTTTTAGCGCACTTTTAGAAGTCGGTTCAATTTTTTTATAAAAATCTTATTAAATAATGAATTTATTCCAGACTTGACGTTGTCATCATGTAACAATAACTGGAAAACAATTAAATTCGAAAGTATATTGTTAAATATAGCGTATCTCATTAAAAACATATTTCCTAACATATCCATTTTCCGAGAACAAACTGTATATAGGCAAAAAAATAGGCACATCAAAAATCAATATTTTTAATAATAAATTCTCAACATGAACTATTTTACAATGTGATAATTCAAACTAAAGGTAAACTTCGAAATCAACATTTTTGTTACTGCAGATAAAATGGTCGGCCGTTCGTAATTTACGAATTCTAATTTCCGCACACACTGTGGACATCCAAAATGAAAAAGAAAATAGTAATGGATGGCATGTACTAATGTACTGAATTTCGGTTTTATTATGCTGACGTCCTTTTTTTATGTGTATCGCTTAGTTTGCGATGTTTTTAGAATGAATGTTAAAATTACTTTTCAGCGTAACGAACTCCCCATATCCCTAATTTATGAAGATGATTTGTAATTCAAATTTAATAACTATCTGTAATGTATTCGTTAGGTAAACAGTCTTGAAGGGTTTAAATTTATTATAGCGAGAAAATATTATAACCAATTTTTTTCTTTTTTTATTAAATGACTAAAATGTTCCTGTTATAATAATTTATTCTATATTTTTCAGATGATTTGATCAATTAATTCAATATGTTTTTTACCTATATTTTATTGAATATTACTGGTCCTATAAGTTAATAACCAATTTTCTAGTAATAAGAAAGCTATACTACATTTTTGCAATATTAGAAATATTATCTACCACCGCTTTAAAACCTAAACTGAATGTAATATGTGCCCAGAGTTTTCACTGTATCTGACCTTGTTTCTAACTTAAAAAGAAGATAGAATCGGAATTATGGGATGCGCTACTTTCTAAAATCAAATGCATTTTTATTGAAAACTGCTCCTTGGGATACCCTAATCCCTATTTCGATTTTTAAAGTAAAACAAAGCAATTATATTGAAAAGAAACAGAGGCCAGCTATTCTTATCTCTGTAAATTGCAACAACTGTAAGTTACTTCAGGTAGATGGGACGGAAGATGAGCAACTATTTTCTCCTTATTTACGTTTTTCTTTTCTTTTAGCTCTTTTTACCATTTTTAAGTGCTTGTCACTTCAATTTGGTTACATTTTAAAGCGCAAAAACGTTTTCCATCCGATTTAAGTTGAAATGTTGCATCCGATCAGCCCGATCGGATAAAAAATGCCACATTAGAAAGAAGGTCAATATACAGGGTGTCCGGGAAAATGTGGGAAATTTTCCCAATATGAAAAAAACACGTGAAAAGAGTACTAGAAGTTCATACAAACTTTTTTCGTATAGACTTCCTTTTTGGAGATATGGGCTCGCTTACCCATAATTATTGAACCACGATGTACGTTTCAATTTTTTTTAATATGATGTATAGCAGGTAAGACCCTTCAAATGACTCTCCAAGAAAGTATTGTGAATTACTCGCAGCTGCAGGGACGGACTAGCTGTGACTCTCATGACCCCATTTTTTTCCATGTATGATAAGAACTTTAGATAAAGTTTTTTCCATACCTTTAACTATTGACTAAAAATTAAGTACTGTTCATTCATGTCGCTAATCTAAAATGTATTTGGCGTATTTCGATAAAAGATACATCTTTGTTCCTATAAAATATTCATCTTTCAACCTTATGATAAAAAAAATTCGATCCAAAATTAGAATTTACCTCTTTAGTTAAAAACGTCTAATTCTGTGAATTGCAATTCCACCTAGGTTCGCAAAAGAAGGTGCCTTTTTTTTTATCAGCACCAAAGCAATGTATTGTTGTTGCAAACGTTGCTAGGTACGCAAAAACTAAATATCCTGCATTTTAGATCTTGTCAACTGTCACATCGCACTCACATTAATTCCTTACTTGGATATTAATTTACTGATTTTTGTTTGTCGTGGTGAAATTAATTATGAAATAATTCGAAATATGCAATACACGTTTATTGACTATGCAAATATGCACCTGATGTATGGTGTTGCATCTTGCAATGCTTTGGAAGCCAGGAGATTATATCACGACAGATATCCTAATCTTCCAGATCAGAAAACAATTCAACGAGCTGACCAACTTCTAAGGGAAAATTGTAGACGATTTCATCCAATAAGGTAATATTATTAAATTTGTTCATAATTTTAGGGAATTTTAGGAAAAGAAGTACTGATGCTAGTCGGGAAAGAAGAGTACGTACGCCGTAATTAGAGTAAAATATTTTAAATGCTTTAGATGACACTCCTTCAACAAACACTCGAAAATTATCAGCACAGTTTAGTACGTCAAAAACCATAGTACATGAAGTTCTTCAAGAATAGCTGCCATGTGCATATCATTTGAAAACGCGCATGAACTGATTCCCGAAGATTTTCCCCGTAGAATGCAGTTTGCAAACTGGATATTGGATCAGCAACGAAATAATGTAAACTTCATTAGCACTATTCTCTTCACAGATAAAGCAGAGTTTATCAAAAATAGTATCATAAATTTACACAACTCACATGTATGGGCTAATGAAAATCCTCATGCAACTATTGTTTCGCATCATCAACATCAGACCGAGAGATCGAGGAGGCCAGACAATAAGTCTGTCTCTACCTCTTCAATGGTTTAGATAGATGTTATTCAGGTGCTCCCGCACAACAACGCTGAAATGAGGTGGTGCCCCATAGTGCATGAAGTATATGTTTCGGCTGTTTTCAATTGGTAAGTGTTCTACTAAAACAGAAAAGCGTTTTGCAGGACACTAATTGATTGGAACTGATGTTGATGATGAGAAACAATAGTTGCATGAGGATTTTCATCGGTCCATACATGTGAGTTGTGTAAATTTATGATACCATTTTTGGTAAACCCTGCTTCATCCGTGAAAAGAATAGTGCTAATGAAGTTTACGTTATTTCGTTGTTGATCCAACAGTCAGTTTAGAAACTGCATTCTACGGGGAAAATCTTCAGAAATCGTGCACTTTTTTCAAATAATGTGGATATAACAGCTGTCCTTAAAGAATTTTATGTACTATTATTTTCGACGTATTAAACTGCGCTGATAATTCTTGAGTGCTCTTTGAAGGAATCTCATTTACAGCATTTAAAATATTTTCCTCTAACTGCGGTGTACATACTGTTATTCCCCGACCAGCATCAATACTTCTTTTCTCAACATTTCCTAAAATTATAAATAAATTTAGTAATATTATCTTATTAAATAGAATCGCCTATCATTCTACCTTAGACGTTGGTCGAATCGTTGAAATGTTTTTTGATCTGGAAGAGTACGATTAGGACATCTGCATTGGTATAACATCTAACCTTTTTTTGGTCAATAGTTAAAGGTATGTAAAAATGTCATCACACAAGGCATAACAAATAGAGTCATTAGTGTCACAGCTAGTCCGTCATATTAAAAAAAATATTGAAATATACCTAATAGTTCCATAACTATGTGTAAAAAACTTATAGCCTTTGAGAGCCGGAATAGAAGGCCTATACGAAAAAGTTTGTATAAACTTGTAGTATTCCTTTCACGTGTTTTTCCATATCCGAAAGATTTCTCATATTTTCCCGAACACCTTGTATATAGTTTGCAATACGTTACTGAGCCTTTTATGTGCTGTCTATCCAAAATGTTACTCTCTGTTTACCTCCCTCAGCTGACTATTATTACAGGCAAATATTTTTGTCCTAGCGCTATAGAGTCTGTAATTTTTATTTCATTCTCTGGCATCATTGGATGCCCTAGCTTATTTATGCATATATTGAGTCCTGTTTGATCGTACTTATATTATATGATTTGTTGAAATATATGTTAAAAAGCACTAAACACCTATTAAAATCTTACGTGCTGTGCTCTATTTTTTTTTTTAATTTTGATAATTGTGAGGGATTATTCAATTGGCCGAATGGAACAACCTGCATAGTTTATTTAAGAGAAGAAACCTAAGCCAATATATAAATTCTTCCAATCACTATAGTTGAATGAAATTTCTGTCATTTATTATAACGCCACATCCTCTATAAAAAAAACTTTATTGATCATAATGTTACGATTTTATCTCTTTAAACCGCTCACTGGGTCTACAGAATTAAAGACTTTCACTAATATTTCCAGTACTATTTTAATTACTTCTTAACACAATTAGTGCTAAATCACAACTATCTAATTGCAACTTCTTAATACCTTTACTATTCAAATGCAACTATACAACTAACTATACTACGCTTACCCTATTATATACCTATAGAATCTACTACACAAATCTAGAACATCGCATTCAAGTAATATACAAGTACAAGAGCGTATCAAAAAGTTTCTTCTAGTTCTTCATTACAATAGTTTAGATTTGGTCTTGTTAAATATTTTAAGTTTTGATGAAACATAAATAGTATTTGGTTTAAAAGAATTACAAAAATTTTATATATCCTTTAAAATAATAAAATTTTGTAGTATGGCAAATATTAAAAAAAAATATAGTATTTTAGGCATTCAGTATATATTTCAATTGTTATTACAATGAAAAACGAAACTACACATGAACTGAGTCTAAAAGTAATCGTCTAAATTGCGGATAAAATTTTCACATCTTATAAATAAATGAGAATAAGAAATCGATATTCGCCGCAATTAATGAAAAAAATAATTATATAAACAACAAAAAAATAAATTAATTTCGAGTAACAAATACTAGTGATTTCATTCAAAAAGGTTCAAATTATCAGACACCTCTATAGTTTAAAATATTCTTCAAATATGCATCTTTTTTAACTAAAAAACTTTTATAAAAATAATTACACAATAAAAGGCCATCATAAGTAATTAATTTTTAGAATTCAATATAGAATTGAGGAATTGAATATGTGGTTTAAAATCTCATTTATGAAGACATTACTTATATTTCTTAACATTCCTTAAACTTATTTTATCATTTTTGTATACACCCTTCACAACGTCTGAAATACTATTAACAACTTTAATTAAATCTAATTTGAAAAATATTTGTTCAAAGGAAAAATACATTTATTATTAATTAAAACTTATTTTAATAAAAATAAGTACCTAGAAGTTCTATAAACAGAAGCGGAGAAAATTTGATTCAATTGTTTTTTTATTTTCCACTTTTCACTTGTATTTATAGACATCAGAAAGTTTCTCAACTAGCTATTCATTATTTGTTTATTTGAAATTCAAAAGTTCGTTAGACAACGCGAAGAAAACACCAAGTTGTCTTTATATAAAATCGTAGACTGACGCAAGTAATGTGTACTTAGAAAACATATATCAATATTGGCATCAAAATTCAGTGTTTTTACTTCACAACTGTTGCATTCTACGTGCAAAGATGTCTGCCTAACAAACAAGGCTGTTTCATGCGACTTGAAGGTATCGTCGAAAACAAATCATTTGGCAAAGTGAAAATAAGGAATCGTACCTAACGAATTCCAACCAATTACACCAGTTCTAATTACTATCGGAAAGAGAAAACTGACTGTTCCTTAAAAATAAAATTATTGAATATTAAAGAGAAACCCCAAAAAGAACACATGATCAAATCTAGTACGAATCTTACTAGGCGGTTTTTTCGCTAAAAATAAAAGAACTACAAATCGCAGTGGAACTACCGAAATGAAATTATCACTTGTCATCTTCAAAAGATTAAAAGGGGGTTAAACTATTTCTCATGTGATTAAATAATGTCTAGCACTCAACCGGTTGGGAGGAATTCATTTCGAATATAGTATGATCATCCAAATAAGTTAGGCAAGTTCAGGCAACAACAATGCTTGCATTCGCAAAAGTGATCGGCATCGAATGAATGGAGGTGATGGTAAGGAGCCCCACTACGTGTGTATTTAAAGGGTCCAGTGACGACTAAGTACTGGAAATCAATGATCATTGCTTTTATATCTTAATTAATTCATTGTGCTTGTAAAACCTTGTTCAAGGTAGCTCAGACTTTAAAAAGGTCATATATTATTTGAAAATTTATAACAAAATAATAGGTAAAATTAACTAGACTTCTCTTTAAATATTAAGAGCAGAATTTTTTATATCAGTAAGTTAAAAAAAAAAGAACTTATATAAAATTATAATTGTTTATATTTTCAACATGATTTAGAACTACAATAAAAGAAAATACTAATTATTTTTCAAAATTTGTTTTATATTATCGTTAACGGAACTCGCTAAATAGTAATTTTTTTGACATATTCTAGAATGATAGCACGACAGAATAAAGGGGAAAATAAAATAAACTAAAATCATTACAAGAAAACTAAAGGTATACGAAAACGATAAAAAATTAAAATTCACCACCAAGATAACTGACTGAATGAATATGAAAAGAAGAAAAAAAGGGAAAAAATGCGGTAACTAAGCAACAGAAGTAAAGCGACTGAAGGTCAACTTTACTACAGCATTTGGAAAACTTTTACCTCCACCGGTACTCGGTGCAGAACTATTTTTTACCAAAAGAGCATGAGCTGCCGAACAAGTTTCGCGTCAAGTCGGCGATTCACACTCAACCAGTTGCTCATCCTGCAGAGGTCTTAATGAAATTTAAAACAGCATGCTATGGACATGAAATTTACTCTGTGGTAACTATTAATTTTGAGCTTAAATCTTACTGAACCATAAAAAATCTATGAAAGATTGTTTTAATAAGCTGTAATTAATAGGTCTTACCCGATGTCTGTGGGGTCTAATTGAATTCGTTGACACGTGTAAAGTACCCAAAATCCCTGTCTTTAGATTTATCCCGTAGAAAAAAAATATAACTGCCAACCAGGCAAAAGATACGGTACTCTAAAAACTCAACAAAATTACCAGGATAATAAACGACTTTCCATCTCAGTATTCGAAAAAATTGACAAATAAAAATTTAAATAGAAGTCTGCAGCTGCTTCGGCCGAATGAAACCAGGAAAAAGTGAAAATCAAAGCAAAATGGCCTCTATTTATAATCACGGTCCAGCTTGCCCACTAATCGTGTCACGTGTGAAAGAAATGGCAGCTCAAAAAACGTCACACTGGGCAACAATAGTTCGTTGCAATACATTTGTTACTTAAGACAGTCCGTTAATTATTAGAATTGAAATGAAATGAAATGAATGAAAAAGAGGTGGTGATACTAGATCATCGATGCCTTGGCCTCCATTGGACTATTTACATCCCACCATTTCTGCAGGATATTCGAGGCCGATTGCGAATCCAAGCAGCCTCGTTAATTGAACTTGCTTAACTGCTTCCGGTAACAAAACTGTATCTCTGAAATATCTCTGTCTCAGTCCGTTGAATGCTGGGCACTCTCTGAGAACATGGTCAACAGTTTCATCCTCCTCCAAACACCTTCTGCATGTCGGGTCGCCTTCGACACCGATTCTATGAAGATGGCCCCTGAAGTGACAATGTCCTGTAAACAATCCCACCACAATTCGCAGCTTTCTCCTTCCCAAAGAGAGAAGCTCCTTAGTACGCAGTACACTAGGCCCAGTTATATATTCCTTAGCACACATCATTCCAGGAGCTCCCCTCCACGATTCAGTAAATTTACTTTCCAGCAACGATTTTAATTTCCTTTGGCCAATAAGAATTAGGACAGGTAATGTTGGTTGGGGTCCATACGGTTCAATCGCCGAACCCAGCTTTGTTAGACGGTCTGCTTCCTTATTCCCGCATATGCCCAAGTGACCCAAGACCCATACGAGTCTGCTTGTGCAGCCTTTCCTTGTCATACCATTTAGTACATCCTTGCACTCAGACACCAGTCATGACACTGGACTTCAGTGTCAATACCGCAGTTTTATGGTCTGAGCAAATATTTATTAATCTATTCCTGTCTATGTCCCTCTCACAGAGATGGGCACACTGCAGAATAGCATAAATTTCCGCTGGATCATTAGAATTTTCCGCCAAAAACAAGAATAAATCAAATACGTATCCCAATGTTAATTTTTAAATTACAATTATATTAAAAAATTGTATGTATTTTAGTAAACTAAATACAAACACACACAAATAACAAACGGTAAAAAATTTACGTCTTTCTTTTTTAAGTAACTAACATTACCGATGGAAAATTCAATAATTTTAAGTGAATCAATTCATTTGATTGTCTCACTCAATACAATTTTTTAGTGAAAATCCATTCTTTTATGATTAATTTCCGTTTTTGTACCTGCTTTATGTGCCTATGCCACACTGTACGCTATATTACGCCCGACTTGTCAAACTTCGTACTCGTTTAAAAAAAGAATTTCTTCTTCTCCTCGAATCGCGTAATAGACTGGGAGCTGCTGATAGATGATGTTCCCTAATTTCATACCGCATGTTTTTTAAGAGTTTATAATTAGCCCTAAGATAACAAAGATAAAAATAATCTTGGTCGATACGCGCTTTCCGACCATAATGAAAATCGCATTTCCACTTGTGAAAATTTTTGTGTTTTTCCATAATAGTATATTGCCTGCCATTGTAGCATAAGGTACAAAAATAAATTTAAGGACTAGTTATTAAAGACATGCAAACCACAACAGCCAAAAGATCTCAAAGGGTCGCGTGAAAAAAAGTTGATTTCTGTATTTTAAAATTGTATGCCAATAAAAAAAAATATTTCATCAAAAAAAAAACCTGGGAAAATTGGCTTGTGCAGCTCATTGGACCAAGGAAATTTCGGGAAAATCGTGTAAAAATTTAAAACGGATACGTGGTTTCAAATTACATGCCATTTTAATGATTTGTAAAATTTATTGGCATTAGGGAAAATTGGCATGCACATGTTGCAAAATAAAGGCATGCATGAAAATAGTTACACAAAATTTCCGTGACTTTGTTTTGCACGCCATTTTGTATTTCACTAAAGAATATTATTCTAAGTTGAAAATCATGGTTCTTGGGTTTAAACCGTGTCAAATTGGAATAATTATACGACATTTCGCCTACGATTGCACGAGGCATCTTCAGAGATATATGTATTTTTTATATATGTACACCGATTACTCCGGAACGGCGGCACCGATTTCAATAAAAATTTTCATATTATTAAATATTAAAATTAAAAATATTTAATTTTGTCCGATTTTCTCCAAAATTGGTGTGGGGGAGTTTTCGAGGTCACACATAACGAATCCAAAATATTTTTAAGGGATTCAATATAGCTGATCCAATATGACGGACAAAAAATCAGTTTTGACCGATTTTCTCCAAAATTGGTCGGGGTCGCACATAACAAATCTGAAATTATTTTTAAAAATTCAATATGGCGGATCCAATATGGGGGACGAAAAAATAAATTTTGGCCGATTTTTTTCAAAACTGATATGGGCGAGTTTTGGAATCGCGCATTACGGATCTGAAATAATTTTTTTAAAAATTAAATATGACGCATCCAAGATGGCGGATTAAAGATTCTACATCTCTCGATTGTGTCGAAAATCAGTATTGGGGGATTTTTATTAATGTTAGTTACGAATTTAAAATATTTTTTGAAAACTTAATCTGGCGGATTCAAAATGGCGTCCTAAAAATTTAACATTTTTCCGTTTTCTCCAAAATTGATAAAGGGGGTTCTTGAGGGTGTAAATTGTGAATTTAAAAGTATTTTTTCAAGATTCAGATTTGGTATTAGGGGGTTTCCTGGGTCATGTATTACAAGTATGAAGTTAATTTTTTACAACTATTAGATTGATAAGATAAAATATGAAGGACTGAAAATTTTACATTTTCCGATTTTGTCTAAAATTGATATTGCGGGGTTCTTAGAGCGTATTCAAACTCAATATGCAGTATAAAATATATCGGGCTACGAAATCTACATCGCAAGTCCTTTAAATATCGATATTGGAAGGTTTTGGGGCCTATATTACCAATCTAAAATTAATTTGAAATTTAAGATAGTGAATTTACTATGACAAACTAAATATTTTTTTGAGACAATTTCACTGGTATTTGGAGGACTCTAAGAAACAAAGAATATTTTAGGGTGATTTACAACTTTGGATGAAATGGGTACTTTTTTGCCAGCTTGGAGTCATTGTCAGGTACACTAATCTCGATTAGCACTAAGTTCAAATAATTTATGAAAATCATAGTGAATTTAAAACTAAAAACCGAAAAACAAAATTTTTATAAAAAAAAATTTGACCGACTTCTAAAAACGCGCTAAAAAGTAAAAAAAAAATTATAAAAAATTGAAATTTTTGAAGTCAGCGCCAAATTAATTGTAATTGCTTTCTTACCATAATTTGTATATATTAGTAGTTATTTATTTCATTTAGAAATAATTTGGCGCCGACTTGAAAAACTTCAATTTCATATAAAAATTTTTAGTTATTTTTCACTTTTTAGCGCACTTTTAGAAGTTGGTTCAATATTTTTTATAAAAATTTTATTTTTCTTGAAATTCACAGAAGAAAAATGTAATTTTTGTGTCGGCTTCTTCATGGGAGACAAAAACTTGTATTTGATTATATCTTTTACTGAAGGCTCAGGGACCCAATAGTCCATGATAAAAGAAATAAACGATTTTTAAAACTAATATTTTCAGTCTAGTACCAATCCGATAGTCGCCTTTGATTTGAGCCTAATTAAAGATAAGCTTAACTAAAATATGCTATTTTTCTTACCTATTCCAGGTTTTATCTCAATTTTTGTTTCTCTCTAATATTTCAATACAAGAGATTATTTGTAGATATAATGTAAAAAAATAACAATATCATAAGCAACACAGAACTGGCCAGCTTGAAGATCTAACTTCCGTTACAACTAAACCCGGTTTCAATTTTAACCTTCTTAGCTAATCCGGCTGTTAAGTGTTAAACTGAATAAGTTGCCATGAAAATTAAATCTTTTAGTCAGTTTCATTTTGCTTAAGATATTGTCATTTTGTATTATAAACATCAATAAGTAAACTCTTATATTGGAAAATTATAGAAAACATATAACTTTGTAATCGACAAGAAGAATAGTTATTTCCCGATAATAAATTAAATTTTGCATTTTGGTCGATTTGCAATTTTTTTGAAAAATTCAAAATTTGTTAGACTTATTATCACACTTGTCAATTTAAACCCCTGTTTCTCAATTTAGACCCGTTTTAAAGTTAGAGCATTCAAGTGAATTAGAAGGTAATGCCTGCAATCATTAGAAGGTCCTATTATTCTCCAACAAATAAGAATTATTTATTTTAAAAGAAACTATGTGACAAAGAGAATAAACATATGAATTAAATGAAAAAAAACTTGGTAATTGTTAATAATTCGAAGTTCGTAATCGAGGAAATGTTTTCTTTCTTAAATATTTTATTACCACTAAAAATGATATAAAAACTCTCCCAGTCACAATCAAAGGTTTAGTTACTACAATTTCGTAATTACATAATTATAAAAATGTCTATATGTTAATCGGTCACGAAATATTTTTTATATTCCAAAAGGGAATGGTAAATATTTAGAATAAATTATTCACACTAACAAATACAAAAACAGTCAAACTGTGTTACCCCATTTTCTCAAGTAAACGAACGAATTCAGCAAAAAAACTTCACTAAAAGTTCCTAAAATTTAAACTTGATGTTCAGTAAACACAGGCAAATCAAATACAAAAAATCCACAAAATACAAATACCATTTTCCTTAACTTCTTTTCCCGTCCCTACTGAATAAAATTATTTGTTTAAGGAAGCACACCTGGCCGCGAGCGGGAATAAATTATTCCAAAATAGAATAAATTCAACTTTGCAATAACCACCACGATCCGGGCCAGTCATTGAAAATAAAATCCAAAGTTCAATGACTCCAAGTCTGAATCTTTAAAAATGTAGGTTGCTCTATTTAACTTTTTAAATCTATCAATGTCAGATAAAAAAAATTTCCCCCTGGATTTCAACCTGTCTTAATACAAGTTTAAAATATACAATAAATTTCCTTATTCTGAAAGTAAATTGACTATTCTTTTGTACAGGCAAGTAGGAAGTATTGGTGCAATTTAGTACACATTACTAGTCTTCTTATGATTTTCTCAAGCCGTCAAAATAAACTCAATAAATTTTCAGTATAAGCTTACATAAGTAGATTAATTAGCCATGACTGCTTAAGGCAGACTTAAGCATAAAATATAGGTTGCTTACTTTCACATCTTGTGTTAACTAGATTTCTAGCTTTTATAATTAGAAACAATACATTTAGGCATCCCTAAATAACATATCTCGATGTTAACATTTGCAACCGCATGCTCGCAAAATGATAGATAAAAAATGGTCACTTTTTTTTTGGTTTTTACAGGTTATCTCGGTTCTATGAAAAAAGTTTCAGAGAAAACTTGGGGATAATTAAAATACCTATCTATTCGTGTATATTTAGTTATAAGTGATGCCACTAGTTATTGAAGTATAATTTTTTTCCAACAAATGACATTTTTCTTTGTTAAAAATATAATCATATTTATTTACAAACTATTATTTCAAAATGCACCGTATATATAGATATTATCTATCTAAAAGCATGTACTAAATCCAGAATCTCTGTGTTTAATATTTTTTGCGAGAACTGACTTCAAAGTTGAAAGGTTGACCTTGATTTACCTCTCTCCCAATTAAGGTAGAGCAACTATTATTACAGTAAATTGTTAAAAATTACGTATATTCTTAAGATCTATTTTAAAGAAAAGTTAATTCTGAGTCGAGAAATTTTGAAAAAAAAAATACAATTTTTGGACCACAAAAATTGAAGTAAGTTTTTCCCTAATGAACTAAAAAATATTTGTTCTCTGAAAAAACGATTTTATCGTACAATGAAAACATTTTTTTTTAATTCGAAACGCCGCAGCTAACGAATATTAAGGGATGAAACTTAGGGAAGACATTGTTGAATACTTGAGGTTTATCTGAGAAATTTTTCGGTGCACCACTCTAAGATCTGTGGACCACCGAAAGGCGTCCAGAATCTATCTGATTATGGTATCCGAGATCACGAGTACAAGTAGTCAGCGTGTTGCCGCTCTACAGGCGCAGAGGCTGCATGCACTTACCGCTGTACTTACGTTGTAATGGCGTCATTTCGGGCAAACATGGTTTTCATAATATTCATATCATAATGAATAATAATAAGTCGTTTATTATTGGATTAATCATTCATTATCTTATTAAAGTCAATGATTTTATATAAAGTTACATGTATAACAAATATAACAGACATACATTAATCATTATTTCATCTTCTCTTTTACAATAACTTTTTCATTATTATCGCTCATTTCAGCATTCCTTTGATCATTATCATTAACATTACTGTCATTTTCATCATTGTCAGTTATGATTTACAATCCAAACAGCTTCGCACTCCCCCAAGGATTATTTACTCATACCAGGCATACAGAGACACCAAAAGTATGAAGCTCTGTGGGAACCCTTTCCATGTTATTAGGTCCTAGGTGACGTTATCTGCTGCATTTCCCAAGAACTTTCGGACGGTTCTCGCGGTTGCATGGAGAACTGCTTTCTGCATAGGTTTATACAGACGCTCACTAAGGCCCAGTCCCTTGATGCAGGATGTTCTTTGGTTAGGCACAACAATGTCGATTAGTGTAGTTCGCCTAGAAATTTTATCGATTAGTATAATGTCTGGTCTATTATGAGCTACTGTCTGATCCGTCAGAACCGTTCGGCCCCAATATAATTTGAACTGGTTGTTCTCAAGAATAGGCTCCGGATTGTATTTGTAATAATGCACTTTTCCTAGCTGAAATAGGTTTAACTTTTCGGCTAAATCTTTGTGGAGTATCTTAGCGGCTGAGTCGTGTCTTTCCTTATACTCGGTTGCGGTAAACGCTTGGCATCCTCCAGTTATGTGCTGAATTGTCTCTAATGTTCGACAGCCATATCTGTATTGATCACTTTCTATTGAGGGATCTCTAATGATAAATTTCCGATAGTTCTTCGTCGGAATAACCTGGTTTTGGATAGCTAACAAGAAGCCCTCCGTTTCCGAAAACATCTCCCCTGAAATCAACCAGTAGTTCGACGCTGAGTTGTCGACATTATCCTGATTGACCTCATTGGGATGCCGTCCATGAAGTGGCTTCTGTAGCCAGGTTTGTAACTTCTCTTGGTCTGTTTGGTGATGAGAAGTAATATCTTGTTCCCTGAACTGTTGCGGCGTTGAATCGTCTGCCTCGCATATTGCTCGATGTAGTGTGGAAGAGTCCGCTGTGGAAATATGAATTTAAGTTTATTATTTGTTGGTCGAGCTGCTTACCAATATCTACCAATCCTATTCCTCCTTGATGTCTTGAAAGCATTGTACGTTCAATAGCACTCCGAGAATGATGTTTTTCTCTTTTTGTTAGGAGTGTCCTTATTTTTCTTTGCAGGTTTTTGATGTCCGTCCTGCTCCATTTTACAATTCCAAAAGAGTAGCTCAGCGCAGAGCAAGCATACGTGTTGAGCGCCTTAAACAAATTTCTCCTATTTAAGTTAGTTCATTATACCCGCTTAACCCTCCTGACAAATTCGGTTATCAATTCGGCTTTTATAGTGAGATGGTCAATTCTTTTAGCCTGTTTCATACCTAGATATATGTTTGGTCTGCTTTCATTGCAGCTACAGTTTCACCGTTTTGCATTTCAAAAGCCTCTGGTTGTATCTTCCCTATAACGATGTTCAAAATACGGCACTTGTCAAGTCCAAATTGCATTCCGATATCCCCGGAGAACATCTCTACAATTTTAAGCTTTTGTTCCAGCTGGTTTCTGGTAGCAACCATCAGTTTAAGATCATCCATGTATAGAATATGATTCACGCTTACTACTTTTTCGTTGTTATTTCTAATACTAAAGCTGTATCTAGTGGAGTTCAAATGGCGTGATAGTGGGTTCATTTCAAGACAGAACCACAATGGGTTAAGAGAATCGCCCTGAAATATTCCCCTTCGTATCAGAATGGTGTTAGTTTCGCAGTCATTATTTAATTTATCATTATTTTCGTCATCACTGTCTACCTCGAGCATAATATTTTCTAAACAATTGTCACATTTACTGTCACAGTGCTCACACAAATCGGTACATTTTGGTACATGATTTTTACATGTAGATTTGCTATTAATGCACCCCGATTTACATTGTTCGGAATAATTGACTCAGTTGTATACACCGGTTATAAACCACCATCAGATTTTTCCCAGCACCAATCTACCGGCTAAATGTGTTTTCCCCAATCAATACTATACTTGCATATAAACCCAAAAATGGGTTGTTTTCCGATAGTAATCGCTGGGGGCAAAGATTCTAATTTAAACGTTGCTGATTTCAAACAGTATTTTTTGTACATTAAAAAACCCAATTTATTGAAACTCATGTTAAGATTTTATTTTCAATTTGTTGAATTTATGAAGAAGATATTGTACTTATAACTGTTGAAAACAAAAAAAATTATAGGAAAATTTTACCAAATGCGTTGAATAACACAATATTTATTGACCAGTGGTTTACGAATAAGTATTATTATATGTACTAAAAGTGCCACATTATATATACAACTGACAAAGTATGCTCCAAAATCACTATGTATATAATAGCATATTCTCCGAAATGATGATGCTTCCCCTAGAGTACTACAGACGCGTGACCCACGCTCGCTCACTACTTATTTCCGATTTGAAAATCGTCGGAGAGATTCTGAGCGCTTTTCGGTGGTCCACATATCTTGAAGAGGTGTGTCTCGTGCAACGAAAATATTCTCAGGTGAAGTACGAGTACTCAACACTACCCTCCATAA